>CM067359.1:144917249-146117249 GCA_034401795.1 Chaetoderma sp. LZ-2023a
CGCATGACACGTGTGTTCATCTCCTCCTTAGCTTCTTGATGGGTTTCAGCCAAATTTGGTTTGAAGGATCCTATGGAGGTAGGCTCTGGAACTTCTATTCCAATTTGTGATTGATCAATTTTTTGGGTGAAAATGTTAGATTTTGTAAAGAAAATCTACCGGAATGTGTTAAAACACATCTCCGCCTTAACTTCTTGAGAGATTTCAGCCAAATTTGGCTTGAAACATTCTGTGGATGTAGGTTCTGGATAACGTATTCAAATTTTTGATTGGTCAATTTTTTGGGTGAAAATCTTAGCTTTTTTAAAAGATTTACCGGAAAGTGTCAAAATGCATCTCCTTGGTTTCTTGACAGATTTCAAATAAAATCTCCTGAGAGGATGATATAGTGGTAGGCTCTAGAACATCTGTTCAAATTTTAGATTGATCCATTTTTTGGGTAAAAATTTGTAGATGTTATACAAATTTACCGGAAACTGTCAAAACACATCTCCTCCTTAGCTTCTTGAGAGATTTCAACCAAATTTGGCTTGAAGCATTCTGTGGACTTAGATTCTAGATGGTCTGTTCAAATTTTTAATTGGGCAATTTATTGGGTTAAAGTCTTTTAGATTTTGTAGAAAATTCACCCGAAAGTGTCAAAATGCATCTCATCCATAGCTGCTTAGCAGATTTCAACTAGATTTTCATGGAGGGATCGTATAGTGGTAGGCTGTAGAAAATTAATTCAGATTTTTGATTGGTCAATTTTTGTGGTGAAAATCTAATTTTATAGAAAAAGTTACCGGAAAGTGCCAAAACGTATCTCCTTAGCTTCTTGACTGATTTCACCCAAATTTGGCTATCTAGAAGGATCCTATTGAGGTATGGTCTAGAACCTGTATTCAGATTTTTGATTGGTCAATTTTGTTGGTGAAAATCTTAGGTTTTATTTTTTTTAAATTAGCCACAAGTTTCAAAACATATCTCCTCATTAAATGCTTGGTAGATTTCAACCTAATTTGGCTGAAATGACACTATGGGTGTGGGCCTCTCAACTTGTATACAGAATTTTTATTGGTCAGTTTTTTTGATTAAAATCTTAGATTTTATAAAAAATTTACCAGAAATTGTCAAAACGCTACTAATGATGACCACTTGGTAGATTTCAATCTAGTTTGGCTAGAATGACCCTATGGGTGTAGGTTTCAGAACCTGTATACAGAATTTTAATTGGTAACTGTTTTGGTGTAAATCTTGAATTTACCGGAAATCGATTAGGACACTACTCTTCATTAACTGCTTGATCGATTTCAACCAGTCTTGGTTGGGAGAACCTTATGGTGGCAAGCTTTAGAATTTATACACCGAATTATGATTGCTCAATTTTCTCGGCAGCCATCTTGGCTTTTCCAAAACTTTTGTGAAATCAATTGGAAGGACCCTAGGTGGGTAGGCTTCAAAACGTATATACAGAATTTTGATTGCTCAACTCAATTTTTCTGGCAGCCATTTTGGATTTTCCAAAATTACTTTACAATCCTAATCAATGGCCAGATTTCAACGAAACCTGTGTAGGATAATCCTATGGTGATCGGCTTAAAGACTTCTAATGAGTGTTTTGATTGGTAATTTTTTTTCGGCAGCCACCTTGGACTTTCCACAAAATTTTCAGAAGTCTTTAAACACATTTAGGTGGAACGACCCTATGATGATAGGCTTCAAGAAATTGAATGAGAATTCTGACTGGTCAATTTTCTTGGTGGCCATTTTGGATTTTCCGAAAGTTAGATCATGTCTTTAAATGTAAACGGTTCAAATGCTAATGATCCAGGTGAGCGTCACAGGCCCTTGGGCCTCTTGTTTAGTTTTTAATCATAGAAACGTAATCACGATTTTTGATTTAATTACGTAATTGCGCAAGCCACCGGTCATAGTATGGTTGTGATCGCTAATGGTCCCACTGTGGTTGTTAGCTCCCCTGGCCTGAAAGGCCAAGTGAGCTTATGCTATGGCGACCATCCGTCGTCCATCCATCCATCTGTCAACTTTTCCTTTAAACGATTTCGTCTCAAGAACCACTGGGCCGAAATCAATTATATTTGGCAGGAAGCATCCTTAGGGCATAGGGATCCAAGTTTGCTCAAATGAACCCGATCGGCCAATTTGGCCAGCGGCCATCTTGGATTTAAGCCCATTTTAGGAAATGTCTTTAAAAATCTTCTCCGAAACCGCTTAGGGGATTGATGCAAATCTCATGAAATATGATCTAGGGCAAGAGCTGAACGAAGTTTGTTCAAGGGAACTTGATTGGTCAAATGGTTCAGCGGCCATCATGGTTGACGTAGTTATTACGAAAATGACTTCTCCAGAACCGCTGAAGGGATCGGGCCGAAATTTGGCAGATATAATTAGGGCCTAAGGGCCATTAAGTTTGTTCAAGAGAAGTTGATCGGTAAAAAAACATGGCCGCCGTGGGGCAATCAAAATATAGCGTGTTTGGCGGCCATATTGGATTTATTTTATTTTATGGATTTTGAGGCCGAAATTGGTTTTGTATGTGTTTTGCGGTATTCTGATTACAAATTTGCAATTTTCGAAACTGTCGGATAAACGATAATCTTGGATCATTTTCCCGTCAAAAGCTCCCATACTAAAGCAATGGAAAAATTTTAATGTTTTCTTCTCGAGAACTTCTGTGCCGATGTCAATTATATTTGGCAGGAAGTATTCTTAGGGCATAGAGATTCAAGTTTGTTCAAATGAAGCTGATCATCCAATTGGGGCGGTGGCCATCTTGGATTTTGGCCGGATTTTAGAAACATCTTTAAAAATCTTCTCTGAAACCGCTTGGGGGATTGATGCAAACTTCATGAAATATGATTTAGGGCAAGTGCTGAACCAAGTTTGTTCAAGGGAAATTGATTGGTCAAATGGTTCGGCGGCCATCTTGGTTGACCTCGTTGTAGCGAAAATGACTTCTTCTCCAGAACCGATGAAGGGATCAAGCCGAAATTTGGCAGATATGATTAGTGCCTAAGGGCCATTAAAGTTTGTTCAAGAGAAGTTGATCCGTCAAAAAAACATGGCCGTCGTGGGTCAATCAAAATATAGCATGTTTGGCGGCCATATTGGATTTTTTTATTTGATGGATTTTGAGGCCGAAATTGGTTTTGTACCTGTTTTGGGGTATTCTGAGCTCATATTTGAAATTTTTTAAACTGGCGGATAAATGGTTTGGCGGCCATCTTGGATCATTTTCCAGCCAAAAGTTCCCATACTAAAGCAATGGGAAATCTTTAATGTTTTCTTCTCGAGAACTTCCTGGCCGATTTCAATTATATTTGGCAGGAAGCATCCTTGGGGTGTAGAGATTCAAGTTTGTTCAAACGAAGCCGATTGGGCCGGTGGCCATTTTGGATTTTGGCCGAATTTAAGAACGTCTTTAAAAACTCCGAAACCGCTTATGGGATTGATACAAACCTGATGAAATATGACCTAGGGCAAGAGCTGACCTAATTTTGTTCAAGGGAACTTGATTGACGAAATGATTCAGTGGCCATCTTGGATGACCTTGTTTCCGCAAAAACAACTTCTTCCTCAGGCCGAAATTTGTGATATATGATGAGGCACTAAGGGCCATTAAAGTTTGTTCAAGAGAAGTTGATCCATACAAAAAAATGGCCGCCGCGGGCCAATCAATATATAGCGTGTTTGGCGGCCATATTGGATTTTTTTATTTGATAGATTTTGAGGCCGAAATTGGTTTTATGTATGTTTGTGCGTATTGTGATTTCAAATTTGCCATTTTCGAGACTGTCGGATAAATGGTTTAGCGGCCATCTTGGTTCATTTACCCGCCAAAATCTCCCATGCTAAAGCAGTGGGAAACTTAAAAGGTATTCTTCTTGTGCCATCTTGGATTTTGGTCGATTTTTGGAAATGTCTTTAAAAATCTCCAAAATCGCTTGGGGATCAATTCAAAATTCATGAAATATCATCTAGGGCAAGAGCTGCACGAAGTTTGTTCATGGGAACTTGATTGGCCAAATGGGTTGGCGGCCAACTTGGATAATCTATTTTTTGGTAAAACAACAGTGAATCGGGCCAAAATTTGGGAGATATAATCTAAATGCACCATATGCCACTAAAGTTTGTTCAAGGGATGGAGCTACATCAGAAATATGGCCACAGTAGGCCAATCAAAATGTAGTACTAAGCCGATTTCAATTATATTTGGCATAGGGATCCAACTTTGTTCAAATGAAGCTGACTGGCCAATTTGGCGGTGGCCATCTTGGATTTCAACCGATTTTAAGAAATGTCTTTAAAAATCTCCGAAACCGCTTAGGGAATCGATTCAAAACTCATGAAACCTCATCTAGGGAAAGACATAAGCCAAGTTTGTTCAAGAAGACTTGATTGACCGCTGGTTCGGCGGACGTCTTGGATGACCTAGTTTTCCTGAAAACGACTTCTTCTCCAGAGCCGCTGAAGGGATCAGGCCGAAATTTGGCATGTGTGATTAGGGATTAAGCGCCATTAAAGTTTGTTCAAGGGAAGTTGAGCCCTCTAAAAACATGGTCGCCGTGGCCCAATCAAAATGTAGCGTGTTTGGCGGCCATACTGGATTTTTTTATTTGATGGATTTTGAGGCCAGAATTGGTTCTATATATGTTTTGGGGTATTCTGAGCTCATTTGCCATTTTCAAAACTGTCTGATAAACGGTTTGGTGGCTGTCTTGGATTATTTTCCCGCCAAAGGCAGCCATACTAAAGCAATGGAAACTTTAGTGTCTTCTCAAGAACTGCTAGGTCGATTTTAATTATATTTGGCAGGAAGCATCCATAGCGCAAAGGGATCCAAGTTTGTTGAAATGAAGGTGATCGGCCAATTGGGCCGGTGGCCATCTTGGATTTTGGCCGATTTTTAGAAATGTCTTTAAAAATCTTCTCCGAAACCAATTGAGGGATCGATTCATAACTCATGAAATATCATCTAGGGCAAGATTTTGTTCAAGAGAACTTGATTGACCAAACAGTTCAGCGGCTATCTTGGATGAACTATTTTTTCCGAAAACAACTCCAGAACCGCTGAATGGATCGGGCCAAAGTTTGGGAGATTGATTATGTGATAAGGGCCATTAAAGTTTGTTCAAAGGAAGATGAGTTGTAAAAAAAACATGGCCGTCGTGGGTCAATCAAAATATAGCATGTTTGGCGGCCATATTAGATTTTTTTTATTTGATGGATTTTGAGGCCGAAATTTGTTTTAGAAATGTTTTTGGGTATTCTGATCTCAAATTTGCAATTTTCAAATCTGTCGGATAAGCGGGTTGCCGGCCATCTTGGATAATTTTCTAGCAAACAGGCTCCCAGACTAAAGCAATGGGAAATTTTAAATGTGTTCTTGAGACCTACTGGGCTGATTTCAATTATATTTGGTAGGAAGCATCCTTAGGGCATGGAGATTTAGGTTTGTTCAAAGCCCTCCTCTGACACTGCTGGGATGAATTCAACCAAATTTAGTATGTCAGTTACCCATATCAATGTGGGTGTGGGATGGGGTCAAAAGGTCATGAAATTGATTGTAATGCAACTCCTCTGACACTGCTGGATGGAATTCAACCAAATTTATTATGTCAGTTACCCATATCAAGGTGGAGTGGATGAGCACATTTACATTTGGCCCTTCCCCCTGGATGTGTGGAATGGGGTCAAAAGGTCATGAAATTGATTGTAATGCAACTCCTTTGACACTATTGCCCGAAATTCAGCCAAATTTGATATGTGAGTTACCCATACGATTGTGCAGTACAATAGGACATTTACATTTGCTCCACACCCCACCCCCACCCCAATGGCTTGTGTGGTGAGTCAGAAGTTCAAAGCAGTGAATGTGGGGATTTGAGATGATATGTCATCGACGGATCAATCTAGATGTATTTGTATTTGACCAAGGTTATTTGACCACAAGCCTGAGACCCAGAGTCATAATGTGGTCTGTAGCAACAAACATGCTCTCTCCCCCCCCATCTCTCTCTCTCTCTCTCTCTCTCTCTCTCTCTCTCTCTCTCTCTCTCTCTCTGTCTCACGTACATGTAGTAAAAGTTACTCGCCATATGAAGAATTAAATTATGTTATAAGTTGGAACCTATTAAAGGGTGATGTTTCTACTATCATGGCTCTGTAAACATCAAAGAAAACTGTTGTCCTGTCAATAATACTATAGTTTCATCGCTTGGTTAAATCTATGTTCACCAACCAGTGTATAACAACAGTGTAGGCTAACCATGTAAGTCATAAAAAATGGTCAAGAAAATATATATATTTCCTTATAGAATGTCCATTTAGAGGTCAAAAGAAGACTATTTTAGAAAATTTATGGACCCAGTCATTCCAGTTGTAAATTGTCTAAAATATTCTTCTCTTGGCCTGCAAATGGGCATTCCTCAAGACCCGTACAGCGTTGGTTTTGGCCGTCTCATATATCCAAATACGGTTCCTGTCACCTACGTTTCATGGAAAGTCAAATGAAATATATTCTTTCAGATGTGACAGTAAAGGTACGTAGATTGATACTTGTGCCTATATTTCGAGAATGTCTGGTGTTTATGTGAAGTGCTGTTTTTCTCATGCAGATTTTTTTGCAAGCACACCATCTAAGAAAAAAGGAGCGAGTACAAGCAAGTCTCCCTCGACACCAAAAGTGTCTAAAGTTCAACCAAAGAAAGAAGCTGTAGGCACAGATGCTGCCTCACCCAGTCATTGTAAGTACTTGTACATACTTTTGCTTAAATTTCTTAGTTATTGTCATCAAAGTTTGAAATTAGCCCTTTGATGTCTGAATATGGTTACGGGAATCTAAATATCTGCTTATTGCTTATTATCTGCTGGCCAAGAGATCTATTTTTTCCAGGTTTACCACTGGCATGCCGGTTTCGGTTATTGGTTAGACATTGAAATTAACCTTTTAATGTCTAAATTTGGTCACGAAAATCTAAATATTTGTTTATTGAAAAAGAAAGTTCATTTGCAGGCCAGGAGAAAATTTTTTTTTTTAATTTACCACTAGAATGACTGACTCGGTTATCGAGCCAGGCATTCCAGTGATAAATCTTCTAATATTGTTTTCTCTTCACCTGCAAATGAACATTCCTCAAGATCACTGTCATGACTGTAGAGGTCAATTTTGAATGAGTATTTGGTGCATTGTGTTAAGTAGCTGATAGGCCGCAATTAGACAACTGCTGATTATGCGCACAGGATGTGCCAAGGTTCAACCGTTGTCTAATTCACCTTTCCAGAGTATCCATCGATGATTTGACATCATATGACGTCATAATCAGCTAAGCGGCGTGTAGGATGACATCATAATCATTACGTCAGAATTGATTCTATTAAGACCGTCTTTAACTCTTAATAGTCCGACACATAAGAATTGTATGTCTCTACTCTTTAATAAACATGATGTTGAAAATTTTGAAACTAATTTGACTGGGTCCCATAGACAGCAACAGCACCCAATCAAATTAGTTTCAAAATATTCAACAGCTAACCTGTATAGTTTTCTGGAAATTAATTGTCAGGGAGTTCAGAGATCGATCGATCCCAACACGAGTGAGATGTGGGTGGAGCTTACCTAGAGAGGGGCGGGATATAGCTAAAAATGCAAAGGTCCACTGCAGTCTATCAGACACGTAACGCCGTGTAACACATACCAATGTGCCTGTCGTAATTAGATCAACTCGTACACCAAATGCCATTGGTTTGAATCCTGCCTCGATCTGATGACCAACCTGCGTGAAACCGGCTGTAGAGTGGATGACCTGAATAACCTGGATCCAAGCTAAACTTGCCGACTAGAAACTCGCCGCAGTCACTGCAGGATTTTGCGAGATTTCGTGTTTGTTGACATTTTATGAAAAAATGGCCGTTAGGATAATTACAATTGCTGATATTTTAATTTTCCATACTTTTTCCATAGCGGTAAGACAAAATATCATAACATTTATGTACGTTTTTATCACGTTTCATTTTGGTAAAAAGAGATAGCCCATCGGGACATTTACTTAAAGTTTGTGATTTCTGTGATTTTCAGCAACTACAGCAAAACCTCCACCAACACCTCCTTCCCACGCTCCCTCTGGTTCTTCAGGGGGACACCAAGGTGGTGGCGATGGAGAAAGAGATAATTCATTCCGAGAGTTTCGTCGTCTTTGTGCTGAGGTAGCAGAGGAGAGCAGCTATAATAGCAAGACTCAGCTTGTGACTCAGTACCTGAAGAATGGCAGTACTGGTGGTACGTAACATTAATGAAGATTTCAACATGGAAACTTCTGTCTGATATTCACTAAGCATAAATTTCAATTTCATCAAATGAATATTCGTGCGGGTGTGTGTGCGTGCGTTACGCCATAATTCAGATAAAAGAACCTGGACCGAGATTTGACCAAATTCTGAATCTATAGATATCTCTGAAACTACTGGTCAGATTGTGCTCAAATCTTAACATGATAAAGTGTGTGACCATTCACTAGGATCCCCAAACTGTGTGCAGAATCCAAAGAAATCAGGACAATCTGATTTGGAAAATCCGAAAAAAATTCAAAAAATCTGAAGAAACTGAAAAAATGGGAGAGTAGGAGTCTGCAATCTCTGATCGTTCTTGTTTCTAGAGGCTATTGGTCAATTTTAGCATTCAAACAAAGAGTAACTCTTCGACCAGCACTTCTTCTAGGGTGTTTCAAACCATTCAAGCTACTTTGCCTTTTTTCAGAATCAAGAAGATACACAATCACTATTGTTGATTTCCTTGCGAATACATGCTGAATCTCAATTTATACCATTGGAATTGATAATAAACTAGACTAGGTTAACTGTTGAACCATACCTTTTATAGTGTTAGAGCTATTGCATTTTACCTGTGTATATAAGAATGTTTCCTGTATGATTAACAGTTACGTGTAAATTCTGTCATGTTTTGGAAGTTACGTATATTTGTCTAAGGTTATTTCACCAATAAATTTTTTAACTTTTCTAAGTTATAGATAGCATAGTCATGATATCCGTCCAGTATTGCATAGATATCCATCCAGCATATGACATCATAATTAACTACGCAATGTGTAGGATGACATCATAATCAATGACATCATGAATGACATAGATACGTATGTCACGAACTCATAATTGAAGATGAACTAAGCGTTGTAGTATGAATTGTATGTCTTTACTATTTCATAAACATTCTGTTGAATATTTCGAAACTAATTTGACTGGGCGCTGCAGCAACAGCACTCAGTTAAATTAGTTTCAAAATATTCAAGAGCTTACTTGTATAGTTTTCTGGAAATCAGTAGTCAGGGAATTCGGGGATCGATCCCAACACGGGTGAAGCGTGAATGGAGCTTAACTAAGGATGTGCGGGACAGAGCTAAAACTGGAAAGGTCCATTATGTTAAATACAGATGATGTTCAGTACGTTGTGTTGCTGATGTTTCCTTAATTATTGTATAATACATTTTGTAGATGGTTTTAAAGGAGACACATTCCTGCTGCTCAAGTTGCTGTTGCCTGGTGTTGTCAAGTTGGTTTATAACTTAAACAGTAAACAGCTGGTGAAGCTATTCAGTCAGGTAGATGAATATTTAACCCTTTAATGATCAAGTCGGCTAAAGCTGAGCACTACAGTTGTTATTACACCACAAAAACATCCATTACCGTTCAATCACTACTTGCTAAATCAAATATCTGCATTTAGCTATCAGAATAAAGTTTTTATTCTTGCCTATACACTCCCTAATGCCTATACCATCACCATGTAGACCCTCCACCAGGCTTCTGGTAGAGGGACCCCCTGCATTAGCCTTACAATAGACTGGCACCAGTCTGTACTCACTCCTTGGTGACGCTTGTCACTAAGCACGCTCGCGCATGCGCAGTAGGTCCCACTTGTGAAAACTGAATCACTTTTCAAATATTCTGCTAGCTATACAGTACTGTCAGCTATCAAATCGATATAAAAGTTTTAGCTTGCTAACTAGAAACTTTCCAGTTATCACGAGGTTGACTCAGGAATGCCTACCATGAAGTCTATTCTTCCTAAGTTATGTTTAACTTATATATCATGGTGTTTTAGAGGTGTTTGTAACTCTAACGTTTGGAGTTACCAGTTTTCGTGTCACTACTCCCGTTTTCGAGGTTAGAGTAACCATGCCTATTATATACCATCAAGAGTGCCATGTAATAATAATAATAGCCAGTACCACTCCTAGTAACGTAGGTCCTAGTGCTCTCAAACATTAATCAGAATCTTTACTGATTCTTTCCTCAGGCACTTTATTAAAATCGCCCAAGGCGTAGCCTCTGTGATTTCTCAGGTTTTCTCAAAGCTAGTTGCTTTATTTCGCATCATTTCTTATTTTTTATAGGAAGTGTCATTATCTTCTGAGAAAATAAAGTGTGCGTCGAATAAGTGTGATCGGGTTCACGCTAAGGATTATGCGGGACATGTTTGCCTGAGGTGTACCACCTGCACCCCTTTAAAAATGTGTGGAGTGTGCAAGGGTTGGCCATTGGTCGTATCTAAAGCGTTTTTCAAGGACTTTGTGGTTAAGCCTGCGTTGCCCTCAGGTCGCTCTCCCTCCGTTGTTGAAGGTCCTAAAGCAGTAGCATCTGCTTCCACCTCTGTTAATACGTCGGTTTCAACAAAGGAGGGGGGGCAGCTCCTCTATCACAGATCCGGTTATGGCATTATTCGCCAGATTTGAATCCTTTGCAAACGTATTGACGAAATCTTTAGACGAGCGTATTACATCTGCTATTAAGGCCGCTAAAGAGGAGTCGTCAGACTCCGAATTTAGCCCCCAGTCTCGATCTCGTAAGTGGGGAAAGCCGGTTTCCTTAACATCGAGGCAGCAAATCAAGTCTCCCAAAGGAAAGTCCGGCGAGACAAGAAAGAAACCTGGTACGGCATCCTCCGGTAGGAGCCAGGTCAAAGACCATGTTAGACTTGAGGACCAGCTTAATTCTCAAGCGGGGGTATCGGGGGCGGAAGCTTCCGATTTGTCACCTCAAGCTAAGGTCCGTTTCACAGTGATACCGATTGCCAGGAAGGTGGTAAGATCGCCGATCGCCTCTAAAGAAGCACCCGTCTATGCTCCTGGCTTGTCCGGGCAAGCGGGTTTGCTGTCCGGAATGTCTTCTGGTTTTACCGGGCATCCGGAAATGAGCACCGTGATTGTTTCTGGCCTGGCTGAACATCCGGTGACTCATGAGAATATGGCTTATGCGTCAACATCCGTTTCCGGTTCATCATTGTCCGGCTATAGAGTTTCCGGTTCCGGGAGGAAGAATGTAGTTCCGGGTCTGTTGGACCCGGCGGTGCATCATATGTCGTCTTCCGTTTCCGGTTCGTAGACTTCCGCTTCCGGTAGTAGTGCTGCTACTTCCGGTAGGAAGAATGTGCATCCGGGTCTGTTGGACCCGTCTATGCACCGTTCAGTGTCCAGATTGTCAGGCTCTTCTTCCGGTAGTAGTGTGGCTACTTCCGGTGGGAATTATGCTTATCCGAGTCAGTTGGATCCGTTGTTGCATACATCCTCCTTTTCCGGCCCAGTTTTGGTTAGTTCCGGGGTTGGTGTAGACACTTCCGGTTCAACTTATGCATGTCCGGGTCGTTTTGACCCGTCCTTGCAAGCGACTTCCGGTTCCGTTTCGGGGTTTTCTGTTTCCGCTTCTGGTGACAGTTTTTCTACTTCCGGCTTAGGAGATATGAAGCGTTCTATTTCCGGTCTCGGTGTTTCAGTCCCGGCTGGAACTTCTGTTTGCGCATCAAGTTATGAGCTTCCGAATAACTCAGATTCCCAGTCCAGTAATAGGTCTGTTAATTCCGATTCTAGTTATTTTTGCGCCGGTCCTCCCGTTTTTGATAGACATTATTCTGATCGTTCTTCTAGTGCTCAGTCTGTTTTGGCGTCAGATTTTGGTCATCATTCCTTTCGTGAGGTAGTATCTCTCTCTCGTTCTTCATCTCCTTCCTTGTTCTCTCAAGCAGGTTCTCAGAAGAGTAGTAGTCATCCGTCCTCTTCTTCTGTATCTGGCTTGTCTGCTAGGGATTTTTCGTCTTCTCATGTTTCTAATTCGTCTTCTCTTTTTCATCCATCATCTATATCTCCGCCTTCAGGTTTTCTTCACATTCCGGCTTCCCTTCATCAGAATTATTCTGCGGCGTCTCACATACCTTCTTCTTCTGATCCGTCTGTCCCTACTTTGCCTTCTTATTCTTCATCTTCTCCGGAGTTTGATCATTTGGATCCTATTGTTTCGGTCGTTCTGTCTCCAGAATTAGAGTTCCAGATAGTTGATTCGGGCTTAGATTTTTCCTTGTTTTCAGTAAGCCGCGATTCCTCTCTTCACCGATCTGTTATTTCAGCTAGATTTTCAATTTTGTCCAGATTTTCAGCTAGTGAGTTGGATCCTTATTTTTTCAGTTCTAGTCAGCCTGAGGCCCGTGTTGTTAGTTCTTCTTATCAGTCTCCGTTGACGTTGGACACTCTCGGACGCTCCTTCTAGAGCTTTAGCTTCTCCTTCCTCTCTGAGGATCGTTGATTCTTCTGTTTCGCTAGATTCGGACATCTGTCCTCCTTCTTCTTCTCCGTCTCACCTTTCTGTCAAGGCTACTCAAAGATCAGTCAGGGCCAGGGATCTGAAGAGGTTCTATCATGAGAGGGCCTCGCCAGATGACTGGTCTAGGGCTCATCAATGGATAGCTTCGTCTCTATCTCTTCCTCTTCAGGATGAATTTTCGATTGATCCTCCGTCGTTTGGTTCTGCGCTTTCATCTTCAGACTCTTCAGCTAATGTTCCTTCTGTTCTTCCGGTAGATAACTTGGTAGTAGACATGTTAGATTTTTACATTAACGATGTCCAACTGAAAGATTTTTCTCTTACTCCCAAGGTAGATGCTCCAGTTCAGGTTCCGAAAGATGATTACATTAGATTGGCTTCTACTCAATCTCTTAATGGTCCGACATGGGATGTTCTTTCATCGCATCTGAAGGAAACGGCTAAGGTAGAATCTTCGTCAGACCTTTTTAGATGGGAGTCTGTCTGTCGGGCTCAGTTGAAATCAGCAAACTTTTTGGCCCTTCTTTCAGAGGCTATGCTCAAAACTCAGGAGAAAGGGGGTCAGATTCCTCCGGAGATATTTCGTTCGTTAGCTGACCTGTCAAGAGGTTCGTTGAATTCAGTTTGCCGTTCACTAGGTTTCATCACCTCTAAGAGAAGGTCAAGGAAGCTTGCTGAGGTGAATATTTCGGATTCCCTCAGGAGTAACCTGATATCTGCTCCGCCTTTCGGATCAGATATTTTCGGTCAGAATTCTACCTCGATCCTTAGGGCGGAGTCTGATCGTCTTAGATCAGCTAAGGATCTGCGGGATCAGATTTCTATTTTGAGGCCGTCAGTAAAAAGAGACTCTTCTGCGGTGAAGAGTCCCTCCTCCTCTCCCAGGAGGAAGAGTCTTAGGCCGGATGAATATGGGGCTTATCCGTCAAGGGTTTTTACGAACTCTAATCGGTCCTCTCCTTCCCATTCCAGATCTGCGGAGGAGGATCGTTTTAAATCCATTTCCTCACATAGACCTAGAGTCCAGGTTCGTCAAGCCCCTCCTCAGGTGAGAAGGGGTCAATTTTTCTCTCGAGGTTCCAGGTCTAGTTCTAGGGGACGCTCCTCTAGAGGTTTTCAACCTAGACGGGTTTGAAGGGGTGGCCTCAGCCCGGGCAGGCCTTTCCCGTTCTCATTTACCAGTCCTTCCTCCTCTTCTACCACCTTTGGATCTATCGGTGCAATCCCTTCTTCCCAGCGTGCCAGTAGGAGGGCGCTTGTCTCTGTTCTGGGAGACTTGGCAAGCCCTCGCGCAGGACTCCTGGCTGTTAGATCAAATCTGCTGGGGTTATGCACCGTCTTGGATAGATCTGCCTCCTCCTCTGTCTTACCAGCCCAAATGGACTCCAGTTCCATCCAATCTGGAGAAGTTGGGAGCCCTGGAAGACGAATTGGAGTCAATGCGGTTGAAGAAGGCTATAGAAGAGGTTCCATGTTGGAGAGTAGACCCGGGATTCTACTCAACTCTATTTCTAGTCCCCAAGAAATCAGGTGGATGGCGTCCAATCATCAATCTGAAGAGATTAAATCTGCATATATCCACCCCAAAATTCAAGATGGAGACGGTATCTCAGATTATCGCCAGTCTGAGTCCAGGCATGTGGACAGCGTCCATAGATCTCAAGGACGCCTACTTTCACATTCTCATCCACCCTCCATTCAGAAAATTCATGAGATTCGCGTTCAAGGGCAGGGTATGGCAATTCAGAGTCATGCCGTTCGGCCTGACCACGGCCCCTTTCTTCTTCACCCGCCTAGTGTCAGCAGTGGCAGGTTTTCTGCACAGTCGTTCTATTCCCCTTCACGTTTACATAGACGATTGGTTGCTAAAAGCAGAATCTGCCTCAATTCTGGCAAGCATCATTCCAGAGGTCTGCAGTCTGGCTTCCAGTCTAGGATGGGTTATAAATCTAGAAAAATCATCTTTGGTCCCATCTCAGGTTTTCACCCACCTAGGTGTGGCTTTCGACCTAGGTCAAGGCTTAGTCTTCCCTTCAGATGTAAGAGTAGAAGCCATCCTAGTAGCCATGGAAATTCTGGCATCCTCTGCCGTGGTCAGAGCGATATTCTTGCTCCGGGTGATAGGCTTGATGGTCAGCGTCGAGAACATCATTCCGTGGGCGGCGCTGATGAGGAGACCTTTCCAAATGTATCTAATGTCCCTGTGGAAACAGTCGACCCATTCAGTGTACCATCAGATCCCGGTCAGAGAGCATTTAAGGCCCCACCTAGATTTTTGGAAGGATCGCTCTCTGCTGAAGATGGGTGTTCCTCTGGTCAAGTCTTCTCCTCAAGCGATCATCTTTACAGACGCTTCCCAGGAGGGATGGGGAGCGGTCTGGGGTTCCCTTTCGGTCTCAGGCCTGTGGTCCCTAGAGGAGTCGTCAGCCCACATCAACATTCTGGAATTGTGGGCTGTCAAGAAGACTCTCCTTGCTTGGTCGGATCAAGTGCAGGGCCTCAAGATCTCGATTCGATCAGACAATTCGACAGTAGTCTCGTATATCAACAAGCAGGGAGGCACGAAGTCGTCTCGCCTTTGGTTGGAGGTGTGGAATCTCCTCATGTGGTGTCGTATGAAGCAGATTTTCCTGGTGTCCTCCCATGTCCCAGGATGTCTGAATTTTCTGGCGGATCAGTTGTCTCGTCCTTCCAAATTCGCCCACACAGAGTGGCAGTTAAAGAGGTCGGTTGTCAAAGCGATCTTCAACCTCCTGGATCGTCCCCATGTAGACCTGTTCGCGACCTCTCTGAATGCCCAGATCTCCTCTTTCATGTCTCCTTTTCCGGACGATCAGGCATTGGCGGTGGACGCCCTGTCTCAGTCCTGGACAGGAATCTTCGCGTATGCGTTCCCTCCGACTATCCTGCTTCCCTTGGTTCTGAAGAAAGTCAAGGATCAAGTCTGCGAGATTTTGTTGATAGCTCCATTTTGGCCAAAAAGGATCTGGTTCGTAGACCTTCTCGATCTTCTAGTAGACTTCCCACGTCTGCTGCCAGTGTCCCCAGATCTGTTATCCCAAGTAAGGGGAACGTGCCTTCATCCAAACCCAGGAATCTTCAGTCTGTGTGTTTGGAGAATATCGAGTGCTCGGTCACTGAGAATAAATTTTCTGCAAGGTCTCAGGAAATTATTAATTCGGCCAGGAGGGAGTCGACCCGAAGAGTTTACAAGGGTCGACTTAAGATATTCGGAGAATGGTGCTCAAATCATGATCTCGTGCCCGATTCTGTTTCTATATCCCAAGTGTTAGATTTTTTATCTTATCTGTTCGATTCTCTTCATCTGACTGCTAACACTGTTAGAGGATATAGATTTTCCTTAGCATCTTCTCTTCCTTGTTTGTTAAATGCGGATGTTAAGGATACTAAGGTGCTGAATGGGTTCATCAGAGGTTTAGGTAATATTCGGCCTCCTATTGCTAAACCGTTACCTTCCTGGAACTTGGCGCTGATTCTTCAGGTTTTGGCAGGGCATCATTTTGAACCCATCGCTTCGATTAGCTTAAAGCTTTTAATGTTTACGGCGGTTTTTCTAGTAGCGCCGGCTTCTGCTAGAAGACGATCTGAGATCCATGCATTTTCCGCTGAAAAGGATAGGTTTATTGAAGCTGGGGACGGTTTGGTATTATATCCTAGAAGGGATTTTTTGTCTAAGACGCAATCAAACCGTTATCCAGCTAAGCCGATTATTTTAAAGTCTTTATCTTCGTTTTCTCCGTCTGACAGATTTTGGTGTCCAGTCAGAGCTCTTAAGGCTTATAAGCGTCGTACCGATTTTAAAAGATCCGATCCGTCTCACTTATGGGTTCCCTACGCGGAAGGGGTAGCCAGACCGGTCTCTAAAGCATCCATCGCTAAATGGATTTGTGACACCATTCAACTATGCTACGAGATTGCTTCTCCTGAGCAAATCAATCTCTCTCACATTAAGGCTCATGATGTTAGAGGGATGGCTACCTCTTTTGCTCTGTTTGCTGGCTCTTCTGTAGACGAAGTTATGCAAGTTGCAGGATGGAAATCTGAGTCTACTTTTACCTCTTTTTATTTGAAAGACCTGAGCGCAGCGGCATCTTTCTTTAGGAACATTACTATTTTAACCAAGAAGGCTGAAGACCATTTACCAAGCACATCCCACCATTTTCGTTAGGACCGTGCGTCTGCGGAGAATGGTGAGAGTTGTTCCTTGGTTTTTGTTTTAAATCTTTATGTTTAAAGTTTTATTTGGTTGTTAATCACTGTGTGATTGATTAGGATGCACCATTATGTTATGTTATTAACATTTGGTTATGTTTGGTTTGATTTTTATCCTTGCTTATGGATTCTCAAATCACCTCCCACCAAAGTTTCGTAGTGGGGCACTGACCAAATCTACGGGTTTAGCAAGTAGTGATTGAACGGTAATGGATGTTTTTGTGGTGTAATAACAACCCCCAACAGACCCCCCTTTAGTGGGTTGGTCTGTAGTTTTATTAACCACTATAAAAACATACTTAACGTTCAATCACTACGACCCGGCCTCAGCCACCCCGCTGGGTATTGATTTGAGAATCTAGGCTGGATGTACAGCACTTAAATTTAGAAAAGTGATTCAGTTTTCACAAGTGGGACCTACTGCGCATGCGCGAGCGTGCTTAGTGACAAGCGTCACCAAGGAGTGAGTACAGACTGGTGCCAGTCTATTGTAAGGCTAATGCAGGGGGTCCCTCTACCAGAAGCCTGGTGGAGGGTCTACATGGTGATGGTATAGGCATTAGGGAGTGTATAGGCAAGAATAAAAACTTTATTCTGATAGCTAAATGCAGATATTTGATTTAGCAAGTAGTGATTGAACGGTAAGTATGTTTTTATAGTGGTTAATAAAACTACAGACCAACCCACTAAAGGGGGGTCTGTTGGGGGTTGTCTTGAGGAATGTCCATTTATACGCCAACAGAATGTTAGTTTTGAAAATTTACCTCTGGAATGTATGGCTGGATAATCAAGCCAGCCATTTCATTGGTAAATTTTCAAAGGTAGTCTCTTGTCCTGCAAATGGACATTCAGTAAGAAAATTTGTGTCCAAATTTCACCATTAAATTGTTACGTTTCAAGTCTAGCTTTATTATTGCTATCAGATTTTGATGCTTCCTGTTAAATCTTTGTGTCAGAGACTCAGAATCATATTTATTCTTGTCCGGTACGGGGAAGAGGGTATTGCGATCATGTGCGTGCACACGCGGAGCTGTCTCTCAAAAACTACTCATCCAATTTGGCTCAATTAGGGAACACAAGAGGATAGGCAGACTTTAGCTGTTATCTGTATAAAAGAACCAGGATCAGGATTAGATTAAATTTTGGATCGATTAATATCTCAGAAACTACTGGTCCAGTTTGGTTAAAATTTTAACACAAGAAAGGGCATGGCCATACATTAGGATTCCACAACTGTTGGGTGATCCGAAGAAATCCAGAAACTGAAAGAAAATCGGGAAATTCTGAAAGTATTTTGGAATGTGACAAAAACTGGAGGACAATTATCTGCAATCTCTGATTGCTCTTGTTTTAACATAACGTGTTTCAAAATATATCATAGCAGGACTATTCTATATGTTCAATTCGTGAATCTTCACACTCATATAGCCTACACTATATCGATATGGTCATAGTATTTTTGTGCCGATAATTTATCCCTATATTAGAGTTGAATTCTTTTTTAAATTATGGAATTATAATTAACTGATTTTGTAAGGCAATATAATTATCAACCCTTAAGGCTCAAGCCTTAAATTTGTTCAAAAAAATTTGAATTTTCTCATAAAAAATGTCAATTCGCAGACCAACAGATTTAAACAAATTTACTGCTGGAATGACTGGCTCGGTTATCGAGCCAGTTATTCCAGTGGTAAATTTTCAAAAATAGTCTTATTGGTCTGCAAATGAACATTTCTCAAGACCACCACAAAGGCCAGTTTTATCCGGTTTTGTTATGAAATGGTTAAAGTGCCTGCATGAACTGTATTCCCACAAAATATGTTATATATGCATGAGAGTTATCTCCCTGCTTTACTTAGAATATTGTCAAATACCTTATTTCTGCTCAATGACATTAGAATACTTATATGCACAAACACTTTAATGTCCTCGTGGAACAACACCAGGGGCCTAGTGTGGCAAACGGTCGGTGAAACGGCGGTGGCTATGATGGCTGTTAGTTCATTTGTTAACTGTTGTGGAACAACGGTCATAGCCATCACCACTTCACCGACCTTTTAATGCACAAAGCCCCAGGTGAGTAATGTGCCAGAGGTATTGCCCCTGAAATATATCACAGGTTTGCTGGAACCATGTTACAACTTTTGGCTAAATTATTAGATACTAATACAATTAAAAATTTGTATTTTTGCTTTTTACAATAGCAATCAAGCTTATATCATATTACTAATATTTATAAAACCTTGAATATGTTTTATATATAGTGGCTTAATGATAGTTACTGTTTTATAATAAATGTGTCTTATTTTCAGATATTCAACACTAATTTGGATGAAATGGTGGAAGACTTGAACCAGGTCCGTTGATATTTTTAAAACCTATCTTAGCAGTATAGAAAATAAACTGACCACCATCATTTAGTAGTCTCTGTGTTATAGACAGGGTTGACTGTATTTTAATTTAACCATTTAATGGTCAAGCCGGTCGAAAACAACCTCTACAATGGTCTTGAGAAATGTCCATTTGCAGGCCAAGGGGCCGAGCCAGTCATTCCAATGGTAAATTTTCAAAAATAGTCATGTCCTGCAAATATTTTCATTTCTTTTAAACAATTTTGACTAGTAAAGAGTTAACCCTTTAACTGACAATAACAGCCTCTATAGTTGTCTTGAGAAATATCCACCTTCAGACCAGGAGAAGACTAATATTTCAGACTAATTCTTCAAATATTTATCAAAGGAAGATAATCAAGCCTGACATTCCAGTTGTAAATTTAAAAAATAGTTTTGTCGTGGTATGCAAATGAACATTTTCTATAAGAAAATAAAAAATTTCTAAGCCAAATTTGACTATTAAAGAGTTACAATCATGTTTGTTGAATATTTAGAGACTAATTGGACAGAAAGATGTCGGTCAAATTAGTTTCAAAATTTAAAACATGATATTTCTGACACGGTGAATGGGTAAGTTTGTCCCAATATCGGTCTCATTTGCATACACTTTCGGACAAAATATACAGTCTTTTTTTAATTGTCTCACCAACAGATATATAGTGCCTCTTGGCATCGATAAAAATAGCGCATTCTATAGATTGGATGTTTTTGGTAGTTAATCATTTACTGGTGACAATAGTTAAGAGAGCTACCACTTTACCTTGTTGATATAAGATATCAATTTGCCGTATCAACGAGTAGTCTGTTACACAGTCTCTCTAGCTTTCACCTATGAGAGTCTCTAAACACACACTGTATGTGCAGCTGTCATGAGTACTGAATAGTCTTTTAACACACTGTATCAGCAGCTGTGATGAGTACTGAATGGTCTCTAAACACACACTGTATCGGCGGCTATGGTGAGTACTGAATAGCCTCTAAACACACACTATATCAGTGGCTGTGATGAGTACTGAATAGTCTTTTAACACACGCTGCATCGGCAGCTGTGATGAGTACTGAAGTCTCTAAACACACACTATTGGCAGCTGTGATGAGTACTGAAGTCTCTAAACACACACTATTGGCAGCTGTGATGAGTACTGAATAGTCTCTAAACACACACTGTATCAGCGGCTGTGATGAGTCTTGAATAGTCTTTTAACACACACTGTATCGGCGGCTGTGATGAGTACTGAATAGTCTTTTAACACACTGTATCGGTGGCTGTGATGAGTACTGAATAGTCTGTAAACACACTGTATCGGCGGCTGTGATGAGTACTGAATAGTCTTTTAACACACACTATATCAGTGGCTGGGGTGAGGACTGAATAGTCTTTTAACACACACTGTATCAACGGCTGTGATGAGTACTTAATAGTCTTTTAACACACTGTATCGGCGGCTGTGATGAGTACTCAGTAGTCTCTAAACACACACTGTATTGGCGGCTGTGATGAGTACTGAATTGTCTCTAAACACACATTGTATTGGTGGCTGTGATGAGTACTGAATTGTCTCTAAACACACACTGTATTGGCGGCTGTAATGAGTACTAAATTGTCTCTAAACACATTGTATTGGCGGCTGTAATGAGTACTGAATAGTCTCTAAACACACACTGTAGTGGCAACTGTGATGAGTACTGAATTGTCTCTAAACACACTGTATTGGTGGCTGTGATGAATACTGAATAATCTCTAAACAGACACTGTATTGGTAGCTGTGATGAGTACTGAGTAGTCACTAAACACACGTTGTATTGGTAGCTGTGATGAGTAGTCTGATGCACACTCCCACATACAATATATGGTAGTGTACAAATACTGTGATTTATTGGAGTTTTTATGGCACTTGGGATGCATTGCATAATTTCTATATTTACTATGTCACACATTACCATTAACCATTTAGCCCTCAAGCTGGTCAAAAACTGCTTCCACAGTGGTGTTAAGAAATGCCCAGTTGCAGACCAAGAGACCATTTTTTTTAAATTTAACCCTGGGATGACTGGCTCGATAACCGAGCCAGTCATTCCAGTTGTAATTTTTCGAAAATTATCTCTGTCTGAAACTGGACATTTACTATGAGAAAATCAAAATTTTCTTGAACAAATTTGAGAGATAGGTGCTTATGGTGTGATGTTATAGTGCTATTCTGATTTTACATATTGTTGCTGTACTAACTACAATTACCATGATTCCCAGTGAAGTCTGTATTCCAGTTTAATCAATCGAAAAAGCTGTTTTGCAGATTTTGTCCCAGTTTAGTCTGTGTTCCAGTTTAATCAATGAAGAAAGCTGTTAGTCAGACTAGGTCCCAATGAAGTCTGGTTCCCAATTTATTCAGTCGAGAAAGCTAGTGTGATCTGTGTTTCAATTTAAGGAGTGAAGAAAGCTTTGCTGGCTATGTTACAGTTTACTCAGTTAACAAAGGGCTTAGGAAAACTGGGTCCCATTGTGATGTGGTCTAGCATAATCGGTGGATAAAGGTGTTCGTTATACTGGTTCCCAGCAATCTATCAGAGCGGATAAAGCTTTTCATCAGACTGGTCTGCGTTCCAGGGTAATAAGTGAAAACAAGTTAAGTTTTCAATAATACATAATAGGTTATGGGTTACTATTTGTCTGTTTGTTGTTACAGGGTGATGTTGCTGAAACAATCAGAGCATTCTTTGACCAAAGTACTGCATTGCCACCACAGAAGAAATGCACACTATCCATCCAACAGGTAGGCTGATCTGGATTCTAGCTACCTATTTCATTTGTGTAGTCATATACACAGTCCTTTTCTTCAGTAGGGATACACCTCCAGTAACACCATGCTTTCAAACGCAAAGCAGTTATTCAATTTAGCAAATATATTCACCCTCCCCCATGCCCCATCTGCACCACACACACGCACGCACACACCAACACCACCCCCACCCCCATCTGCACCCCACACACACACACACGTCATCGGCCAGGAATACAAATTTGGCCGCCCCGCTATGGGTTTATTAATAGATCACAGTATAAGAAAGCTTAAATATCATAGAATTTCTAAAACTATAAGTCCTGCATCCAGCAAGACCTTTGCTTTATTCGTGTATGTCTGCACAATGACCATATGGCTCATATGAATCCTAGTATCCTCAAGAGTTTTGCATGGATAGTAAACACTGTGTGGTAGTGTGCTTGTAATTTGTATCACTCTACATTTTGGGGATATTTATTTAATTAATTTCAGGTTGATTCTTACTTGGAAGAATTGTCTACGCTGAGCAAAGAGGAGGAGCAGCAGCATCTTCTGAGAAAAATTGCTAAGAGGTAGATACAGTGAAACATGTGTTTTATTCAACGACCTTTTAGAGCAATAAACAATTGAGGAATCCGGTCTCTCAGTCAATCATATGATGTCATAATCAACTACATCACATGTAGGATAATGTCATAATCAATTATGTCATGAATGACACGATTTAGTCGTCATAAATGCTTAATATTCCGTCAAGTTGTACAAATTGTATGGCTTTACAATTTACAGGGTTCGTACAAACTTGAAGAGCCCTTGAATTTGAAATTTGTCTTGAAAAGTACTGGAATTTCACCCATCCACCTTGAAAAGCCCTTGAAAATCAACATTTCCTCCCATGTGATTTTTACTGTCTGCAAAACGTTCACGTACTGATGTAAATAAAGGTTTAAGAAAAGTTGATTTGGCAAAATCTATCTGGAACCGTGTAAGATCCAAAATTCAGACTGTAATTTGAAAGTTTCTAAAGGTAAGCTGTATGAAGTTTTGCACCAGTGTCATATTCTCACTTTGGTTCATGCTGGTTCTGAGCCCTTGAGAAATCAACTTTTTTAGTCTTGAAAGTCCTTGAATAAGAAAACCTGCCAGCTGTATGAACCCTGATTTAATAAACATTCTGTTGTATATCTTGAAATTAATTTAACTGGGCGCTATTGCTGCCATAGGAAGCAACAACACCCAGTAAAATTAGTTTCAAAATATTAACAGCTTCCCTGTATAGTTTTCTGGAAATTGAGATTCAGAGAGAGCAGGATCGATCGATCACAAAACATGAAGCGTGGGCGGAGCATAGCTTGCAATGAGTGGGGCATGGCTAAAACTGGATTGCTCAATTACCGTGATTTCTCGACTAAAGGCCGCCCTCGAATATAGGAC
This sequence comes from Chaetoderma sp. LZ-2023a, assembly GCA_034401795.1. Lineage (NCBI taxonomy): Eukaryota > Metazoa > Mollusca > Caudofoveata > Chaetodermatida > Chaetodermatidae > Chaetoderma > Chaetoderma sp. LZ-2023a. The sequence continues at coordinate 144,940,699 of CM067359.1, forward strand.
GCTGTCCCAAATTTGACCAAAACCCGCCCAAAAAACTCTTGTATTCAAGTATAAGACGCTGTTAAATTTAGAAAAAACGTACCTTTAAAAAATCGAAAATTGATATAAAAAATAACCATCACTCAGCGCTGTTTAATGCATGACTAAAAATTCTCATGGTGGAAGAGAAATTATTAAATAGGACCGCCTAAATATCGTGTATCTTCAATAAAGATTGTTTATTGCATCAAAATCAATCTAATTTTGGCATAAAATGTCTCCTTGAAAACGGAGAAATCGTTCGATAGAAACAGATTGTAATGGCTCTTTTGCATTTGGAGGCGCTGTGTGATCTTATGCGCTAACAGGAGTTGGTTATCTGGCTCTTTTGTGATTGGAGGCGCTGTGTAATCTTATGCATTAACGGGAGTTGGTTATAAAACGGCTATGGGAACATCATTGTAGGTGTGATGGTGACGATATCCTTTCAGCCAAAAGATAGCCACTCTTTAAAGGAATGATAATCTCATCTCAAATGTTATACTGCACCGATAGATTATGGTTTATAGCTTCCAGATCATTCATATCCTGTCACATTCCCGTTTCTGTATCACAATTATCTGTTTTGTAATATCGCGTAAATGTTGAGCAGTGATCGCCACCATTTTGTCTCCTCATGCGATAGTGTGTGATGTCATGTAAGTGCCAATGCATTACATTCTTTATTATGTAATACTCATCTCGTTGAATATTGCAACAACTTCCAGTCAAATTATTTTCAAAATATTCAACCGCTTACCTGTATGATTGCTTTTATACTACACTGCCAAACCTCTATAACTGAGCTATATCCCGAGGCAGGCACACTAGGATTTTTCTGATTCGTTGAAACGTAAATCATGACAGCCATCATAGGCTGTAGAAATGTAGCAGCATTTAGCTACTAAAGCCTGAATATCTTTCTTTAGCGTCATGATGAAAAGCGGAACATTACCTGCATAGTTTATGACTGGCATATTAGATCACCTGAATAGCTATCAAGAGGTGAGATTAGTTATCCTTGAAACCTTTAACCCTTCATAAACGAGCCATGTTATTCCAGGGGTAAATTTTCAAAATTCTCTTGCTCTGAAAATGGACACTTCTCAACGCCACTGCAGGGGCTGATTTCGGCATGAATGGGTTAAGATAAATTGATGAACTCTTTAAATAACATAAATCATTGGCTCTAATACACAAAGGTTGAATTTCCAAGGAATGTCTGTCATTGTTTTGCATTGTGCTGCTGAATCAGTTATCATCACCGTGACAACTCATTCAGACAGTGGAACTTATTGGAATGTGGTGATGTATATAAAAGCAACATCTTTTGGTTGTATGATTTTCAAAAGTCACAACACACTCATATTTTAACAAAGTCAATAGACTCGTTAGTTGCCGGTTTCAGGGTTTTTACTAGCAAAATTCTCACCTGACTTAGTAAATGCCATTTTGAGTGACTTTTACCGAATTCAGAATATCTGCTGTTTAATCCTTAATTTATTGACAAAATTTAAATTTTCTCATAAAATGTCCATATTCAGATCAAGAGAAAATTATTTTTGAAAAATGACCAGTTTAATCACTGGCTCGGCTATCAAGCCAGTCATTCCAATGATAAATTTTTGAAAATAATTTTGTCTTATTCTGCAAATTAACATTTTCAAGACCACTGCAGAAGATGTTTTTGACAATATTTGAGTGTTAAAGGGTTAACTTAGATTGATGATAACTGTGATAATATTAAACAACTAATCATACCTGTGTGATTGTGATTCTGTGTAGTGAAATCCCTGATTATGATTATTATTTGTCTTCTTCAGGTGTACGGGAAATGACCTGAAGATGGTGGTACGACTCATTAAGCATGATCTACGTATTAACGCAGGAGCTAAGCATATGTGAGTAGAATGAAGAGCATGGAGGCTCATCTGAAGAATGAGTGACCATGAAGTCTAATCTAGGCTCGTGTGATTAAGTGATTAAATCGAAAATCATGATTATTTTTTAAATCGTAGATTTATATGATTAAATATTAAATAACCGAATGATTGTGAATAATTTCTACTGCATAAATTATTTCAAAAACCTACCTTATAATTACTCTTTGCGATCTGTCAAGAAAATTAACATTTTGATCAGGGAAAATCCATTTTCAGACCAAGTGACGACTGTTCTTTGAAAGTGTATCACTGGAATGATTGGCTCGAGTATTGAGTCAGGAATTCCAGTGATACATCTTCAAAAATAGTTTTCTCTTTGGGCTGGAAATGGACACTTCTAAACACCATTGTAGCGTTCATCATTGCTATGGTATTGTTGAACATTGTCTGGGTAATTTGTACCGAAGCTGATTAATCGAATACATGATTATCTAAAAATAATCAATCGTGATCACTAAAAGCAATACTTGCCGTGTCTAATTTACTGTAGTAATCAAAATCTTGCCTTTGTCTATGTTCATTTTCATGCCAAGAGAAGAATATTTTCTAAAATTTATCACTAGAATAACTCTAACCAAGCCAGTCATTCCGGTGATAATTGCTGATAAATTTTCAAAAATATTCTCACGACTAATGCAGATGGGCAGGTTTAATCAATGGAGGAATCCAGTTTATCCATCAATCATATGACATCATTAATAAACTATGTGACCTTTAGGATAATGTCATAATCAATTACTTATGAATGACATAGCTAAGTTTGTCCCGAAAGCTTACTTGATGATGGACTAAACTTTGTTGTACGAATTGTATGTCTACTATTTAATAAACATGCTGTTGAATATTTTGAAATGATTTAATAAACAGTCTGTTGAATATTTTGAAACTAATTTGAATGGTTGCTGTTGCTGCCCAGTTTCAAAATATTCAACAGCTTCCCTGTATAAATTTCTAGAATTTGATAGTCATGGAGTTCAGGGATCGATTGATCCTAACACGGGGTGGGTGGTTGGGGAAGTGTGGGTGGAGCTTAGCTGGAGATGGGCGGGGCATAACTAAAACTTGATTCCTCCATTCTAATCATTCATGAAATCTTTACTTTCAACAGCTTAGATGCCTTAGATAGCAATGCTTATGCTGCCTTTCAAGCGTCGCGGAATCTGCGTGATGTCGTTGACAGAGTTCTCCGTAATCGTGCTGATGATTCAAAGTCTGGTATGAATAAACAATTAAGTGTTGAGGCCAGACTCATGACTCCGGTATTGCCAATGCTGGTAAGTGTTCTCTAACCACCCTTTGTCAGCCATGAACACTGGTTCCTGTTCAATCACCTCTCACAATGCTCCCCTCCACTGTTCCTACTTATTTGACATTTGTCGTATTTTGTCCTACTCTATTTTTAGGCTTCAGTCCTACTTTTTAACAAAAAAGAATTATTAAGTGTCTCGCTGCTGCAAGCCAGCAGAAAATAATTTCAACGAGCAAAAACTCTTGAGTTGCTAAATATTTTGAAAACAATCTGACTGAAAGTTGTTGATGCCGCCATCCTGTCCTTCAGCGAACCATGTATAAGCCGCCATAGGCTGCTAGACAACCACTGGAGCTTACAAATGTAATAGACTCTGAGTCTTTGCATGAACAACAAATTTATAGGCCGCCAGATGTCAGTAGCCCATCACTAGATTTCCCACACCAGTTAATTACATCCTGGATCCACCGTAATCTGCTTCTATTCAATACTCTGCTACATGGAAGTAACTTGGACAAATATAAACACTTTAACCTTTTAGCCCTCAAATTTATTCAAAAACATTTTGATTTTCTCATAGAAAATTTCCGTTTACAGACGAAGAGAAGACTATTTTAGAAAATTTACCACCAATATACTACAAGCTCGGTTATCGAGCCAGTCATTCCAGTGGTAAATTTTCAAAAATAGTCTCGGTCTGCAAATGCACGTTTCGCAAGACCACTGCTGAAAGCATTTTTGGCTGATATGCGTGTTAAATGGTTAAGAGGTGAGCCTCTTGTATGAGTAATAGTATAATTTTGTTTATTTATAGGCAGATGCCTGTCGCTCTGTGGAGCAAGCTATGAAGAAGTGTCCTAATGGCTTTTATGCTGAGATTAAATATGACGGGGAACGAGTACAGCTTCATAAACGTGGCGATGATTTCAGTTTCTACAGCCGCAGTTTGAAGCCTGTTCTCTCACACAAGGTGTATATATATATATATATATATATATATATATATATATACACTGTCAAACCTGCTCAAATGGTCACAAGTGGCAATGATACATTAAGATGTGTTTCTTGAAACCCACCTGTCTTAAACTTTAACCCTTTAACACTCATATCAGCCAAAAATGACATGTGCAATAGTCTTGAGAAATGTCTATTTGCAGACCAAAAAGACTATTTTTGAAAATTTACCACTGAAATGACTGGCTCGATAACAGCGCCAGTTATTCCATTGGTAAATTTTCAAAAATAGTCTCTTGGTCTGCAAATGGACATTTTCTATGAGAAAATTTAAATTTTCTTGAACAAATTCAAGGGCTAAAGGGTTAATAGCCAAATTTGGTAAAGAAAATCTAAATATGTGCTTATTGAATGCCCTTTTGAAGGCCAAGAGAAAACAATTTTTTTGAAAATTTGCCACTGGAATGACTGGCTCAGTTACCAAGGCAGTCATTCCGGTAGTAAATTTTCAAAAATATTCTTATCTTCTCCATATAGACATTCCCCAAGGCCACTGCAGAGGCCGGTTTAGCCGCTTAGCCATGAAATGGTTAGATTGTCAAGCCGGTCAAAAATAGCTTCTGCAGTGGTCTTAAGAAATGTTTGTTTGCAAGTTAATCAAGGATTCTTTTTTTTTAATTGATCACTGGAATGGCTGATTTGATATTTGATCAAGTCATTTCCAGTGATAAATTTTGAAACTTAGTCTGAGATTAGCCTGCAAATGAACTTGAAGCAAAATGTATTTGTCTTGGCCCGTCTTGATGATCAAAGGATTAATGAATAACTATTGTTTATATCCATTCTCTTCCCTCCCCCCCTTCCCTCACCTCCACTCGCATCTACTTCTGATGCCAAGAAAACAACACCAACAACTGGCCCAACATGTGAACGGAACCCAGATGGTATTTCACCATCAAATGTACCCAACACCTATATAACCTGATAGAGGTCTCTAGCTGCCGATATCACACAGTTAACTACTTCTTGATGATCAACACCTCCATAAAAATTACCAGTCCACTACCTATTACCCATTGTCCAGGGGCAACTACGGATAGAACTACTGAGTTTCTGTTGGCATATTTTTTAGCCGTACACAAAGTGGAGAATGCCTCTACATAGTGATCTAGATGTCATGCAACAAAACAAAATAGCTTAGCATGCAGGCCTGCCGTTTAATTGGTCAGATCGAGTCCTGACAATACTAATTAAGTACGTTCTTACTATTTGCTAAAAATGCCAAGACTGTAAACCACAACACATCGACATGTATAAGTACATAATAGAGAAATGCACACATCTCGCAAAGCACACGACGCTACTATTACTGCTGCTGTCCTTATTGCTGCTGCTGCTACTACTGCTGCTGCTGCTACTACTACTGCTTCTTTAAAATGTAATGTACGGTTTAATACATGTAATTACTTGCATTACTGTATAATACTAGCTATACATAAGGCTCTATGAATGTGTTACACATGTATCAACTCCATTGCCATAATAATAGAATTATACAATGTTACCCCATATGCTATCCTAATAGCCTGGGAGAAGAAAGTGAACTTGAACTAACTGTTAGCACACTGATATCAAGGATTCAATTCTTATGGAACAATTAGAAAAAGACCGGTAAACATTACGAACATTGATGCTGAAATTTGTTTCTTTAGTATTGTTTCCCAAATAAATACCAGTTGTCCTAGCGCTCCCGCGAGCTGAATCAAGGACTGGAGCAATAGAGCTTCGTTGTCACACTATGCCAGGTGATTACGAGGCTTCTGCAGTGGTCTTGAGAAATGTCCATTTACAGAAAAAGAGAAGACTATTTCTGAAAATTTTATAATAGAATGGACGGCTCCGTAACCGACCCAGTCATTCCACTGACAAATTTATAAAAAAAATAATCTTTTGTTTGTCTGCAAATTTACATTTTTAATGGAAAAAAAAAAATGACAAATTTGACAATTAAATGGCTAAATCCAAGATGCATTTTAATTCCTTTATATTGTCATTGAGGGGTAATCATGTGTCCATAGCAGTGATGTGTGATGAAGGTTTAGCCTCTTAATCCGGTTGTCACCTGGACCCCTAAAAACAAAGCTTAATGGACCCAGACAATTTTTTTCACGTGCCCAATTTTATCATTATGATGCATTGACATACATGGTTCAACATTTAAAAATACAGGATATAATAAATTAGGATTTACTAATGTAAAAAGTGTTGAAATCGTTATTTTCAAGCTTAATAATACTGGCTCAACCTGCAATAGACTCCTCAGATATATAAAATGATTTTCTGTTTGCAATCTTAAAATTTGCTAATCTTCACCACAGCGTAGGTGTGCATATTCTCTGTGTTCTGTTTTATCACTTAGGTTCAGCATTTTAAGGAGTTTATCCCTAAGGCGTTTCCATCCGGTGATGACTTGATCCTTGATAGTGAAGTACTTCTAATCGACACAAACACGAGTAAACCATTACCATTCGGAACACTCGGTGTACATAAGGTATGAGCGATGATCTAGTATCTCTCTATGTGTGCATGTATTCTATGTTGGTGTGTGTGTGTGTGCGTGTTTGTGTGCGTGCGTGCGTATGTGAGTGCATGTGCGTGTCAAATTGTTTAAAAAATATCATTCATGGTATACAATATGCATAGTGATACATTTTCATTTGTCATTCTTAATCCTTTAACACTCATATCAGCCAAAGACAGGCTTCGGCAGTGGTCTTTGGAAATGTCCATTTGCAGACCAAGAGAAGACTATATTTGAAAATTTCCACTGGAATGACTGGCTCGGTAACCTAGCCAGTCATTCCAGTGGTAAATTTTCAAAAATAGCCTTCGCTTTGTCTGCAAATGGACATTTTCTATGAGAAAATTTAAATTTTCTTGACCAAATTCAAGTGTTAAAGGGTTAAACAATATAATTTTGTCAATTTGGAATATTTTAATACCCCTATGAGAATTCCAGTATCTCAGTTTCAAATATATCCATTCCTATTGGCGGAGGCGTCAAACAAATACACCAATGAAATGGTGTTGTGTCAAGTTAAGTTGAACGTTAAAGGTTATGTTGCAGGTTAGTGTCAAGCAAACAGTGTATTTAAGAAGAAAATGGGTACAGATAGAATAATTTCACAGCCAGCTGAAGGTCCATATTCACCTCTAGAAATGTAAATGAGGGAACCTAGATTACAGTATGAACCCCCCCCCCCCCATGTACACACTCACTCACCCACCCACTCACTGAGGTGCTCACTCGCTCACCCGACCAGCCACCCACACTCAGGCACACATACACTCACTAACTCACCCACCCACCCACTCACTAACCCACCCATTCTATCTGTACCCATTTTCTTTTGATATAAACAGTTTGTTTCACGCGCACACACAACACACACACACACTGAAAAAGGGGACATGCTACATCACTCATGTCAATACATATAGATATATTTAGATACATATGGTCGCCCGTCCCTTAATTGCATTAATCAGGTCTAGAGCAGTAACAGTTTCCAGTGGAATCCATTTCAAAATATTCACCAGACTACTTCTTGTATTATAAAAACTGATTTGTAAGGTTGAAATTGTTAACGCTTAGAAACGCCATGATCCTAAGAGAATGAAATGTAATCTCATTTATTTTAACTTATTCTTTTCCAGAAAGCCGCATTTCATGACGCTAATGTCTGCCTCTTCATATTTGACTGCCTTCATATTAATGGACAAAATTTAATGAACAAGTATGTATTCTTATAGCATACAACTGCTTATTTTATTATTCACTGGCTTTCCGAAAGTCAGTGATCCCATTTTTGCTTCCTCCGTATGTGCCTGTTTATGAAGATTTTGATAATAAGGGATGGTGGAGTGTGCGTTTGTGTGTGTGTGCGTTTGTGTGTGTGTGCGTGCGTGCGTGTGAGCATGTATTTTGATGTGGTGGGGGCATCGGGTGAGGGTGTCTGTGGTCCAGTCCTTTCAAATATTGTTCTAAAAAGATCAATTTCTCACAAGAATTGCAGAAACCATTTTTGTCAGGATAGCCCATCAGTGTGTGAACTCTTTAATCGTCGAATTTGTTCCAAGAAAATTTCAATTTTCTCACAGAAAATATCCATTTGCAGACCAAGAGAAGACTGTTTAAAAAAGTTTATCACTGGAATGACTGGCTCGGATATTGAGCCAGTCATTTCAGTGGTAAATTTTCAGAAATTATCTCAAGACCATTGCAGAAGCTGTTTTTTGGCTGATATCAGTGTTAAATAGTTAAAACAGGCTCAGAATCATAAAAGTTATCATGAAATTCTTAGATCACGCTCATAGAGTAAAATTGAATTTTTTTGAATGTAATGAATATTTGGTTTGATATTCTAAAAATGAATTTAACTGAACGCTTTCGAGTTAATTTCAAAATAAACCCTTTCTATATGATTTATATTGAAACAGAAATAATCAAAATGTGTCATGTTACCCGATGTCACAATCAAATGACATAGGTCTGACACGAAAGTGGCAAACGTCTGATAGTAACTGTTTGAATTGTATGTCGTTGGTGAATTTACAATTTAATAAACATTCTGTTGAACAACTCCCAGTAAATTTAGTGTCCAAATATTCAACGACTTAACCATACCTTGAAATCGAGGAATCCAGTTTTAACTATACCCCACCCATCTTTATCTAAGCTCCACCTACACTTTGCTCATGTTGGGATCTCTCGATCCCTGATCTCCCTGACTATTAATTTCCAGAAAACTATTCCAGCCAGCTGTTGAATATTTTGAAACTAATTTTACTGGGTGGCCCAGTCAAATTAGTTTCAAAATATTCAACAGCATCTTTATTTAATAGTAAAGAATAACAATTCATACAACAACACTTAGTCCTTCATCAATTAATCAATCGTGATGAACTTAGCTATGTCATTCATGAAATTACTGATTATGACGTCATCCTACACGGCACTTAGTTGATTATGATGTCATGTTTGATGGATAAACTGGAATCCTCCATTCAGATTTATAGTTCATGGTAGAATTAATTCAAATACATGTACAAAGTGTGTGGAGATTAATTAACTAGAAATGTGCAGAATATAGCGAGAAATGGATCCCTCCGAAAGAAATCCAATCTATTACTAAATTAGAAAAACATATATATATATATCAGGGCTTCAGAAACAGAAATTTCCCAGCCGGACATGCCACTTTGAAGGGGTGAGGGGTGGGGTGTGTGGGAGCAGAGAAAATGCATGATTTAATACCACGGCTTATAATAGACAAGGGCTGTAAATTAAATTTTCTAAATCGAAAGCTCCGAGTAAAGGGGGGAGTGGTGGTGTGGGGGGGGGGGGGGGGGGGGGGGGCGTGTTGGTGGTGGGCGACTTCTATTAGGTATATTTCACGAAAGAATTGAAAAAAAGTGATTTAAAAAATACCACGACAATAGAATACATATCACATTAGAAAATCTTACCATCATACGCCTATGCTTAATGTATACCTTGTATCCATCATCGCGTGAGTGAGATTATTAATATTAATTGGGACCACATAAATATTGCGCATACTTTAATAAACATTGTTTATTTCATCAAAATTCATCCAAATTTTGACCTAAAATTTCGTCGAGATAAAATAGAAATCCCGGAATTTATCAGCTATCGCTTATTGTCTCCCTTTGTATGATGAGTTTAGGTCATTACTCGAGTAGCGCGATGATGCTAATATTAGTACCCGGGTAGAGGAAGGGAGTTTCGAGTAGCTACGAGAGTGACGGCATAAACTCGTCCTATTGTGGAAGCTGATTAATACTCGGTAGAATCGTCTTCATTTTACGGCCCTAATATATTGGACTCAGGAACTCGGAATGTATATAATCATTTCGTGATTGTAACCGAATATTATACGTTCAATCTGATCCGCATAATTGGGCCCGTTAAAATAACTTTTTCCGTTGATAGTTGTATCATACAAGGAAGTGACGTAATTTGGATGGTATTTCCGCGAAGTTATTGCAAAATTTTGTTTCAAATCTTGTTTTATTTAACATTTATACGTTATTTAACTCACAAATTTTTTTTTATTTACACAAACTGCTGAAATTTGGATGTGACTTCTATTAGATACATTTGCTGGGTTTTTTATTCACAATGATTCAACAAAATACATATATTGCTGTCCGACTGGACATCACTTTAACCGGTCATCGAAGACAATTCTCGGGCATGTCTGGACAATATGGACATTTTTGAAGCCCTGATATATATTTATATATATATATATATATATATATATATATATATATATATATATATATATTAGGCTTGCACGATTTTTCGATTTAATCGTGACGGTCGATTTATTTTTAAAGAGTACATGACTACAATTATAATCGATTCACGCCTGTGCTAATAATATCCTGTAAATGGTGCATTCAGAACATTTGATTAATTTTATATTCTAAAGAGTACTACAGTTATGAAAGTATGGAATTCCAGGAATCTGAATTTTCTTGTGCTGATCCGTATGGATCACAAGTAAAAAAAGTAAATTTCTAGCCCTGTATACACAGTGCCAGTTCTATAGAATGCAGCACACAATAGCATTATTAGATAAATTTTATATTTTTAGTTGTGACTCGCAACTAGTATAAGTCTCTGTTTGTCGGTCTGTAAAATTTTGACAAAGGTGCCTATGTTGTAACTACAGCATATTCACACTTGTTTGTCTCGCATGGTAATGGAGTCAGCATCCACAATGTTACATGTATGTGTTTACGAAAACTTCTCGAAAAATGTTAGTGTTGTCGAGACATTTAATTCTGCAGAATTCTTGTTATTTTGTGACAAGTGTAATTCTTATTTTACAACCCGAGTGTAGGAATCCTGTGCGACAGTAATGTTTATGCTGAATTGTGGTAGTGCTAGCTTGAGTGATTTGTGTTTGGTTGTTTACAGACCTCTCCGTGAGCGCAGAGATGTACTGCATAAGTACATGAAGGAGATTCCAAACAGAGTTCTCTTCTCAGAGATGAAGCGTATTAAGGTACTCATACGCCACGAAACACAGCTTTTGTGCTTAGGTCAATCATACTAATAATGATTTGGCTCTTTAAGCTGGCCGAAAATGCCATCTACTGCAGAAGACATTTTTGACCAGCTTAAAGAGCTCAGGGTCTTGAGAAATGTCCGTTTGCTGGCTGAAAGATAAATTTGTTAAAATTTATTACTGGAATGACTGGCTTAATAATAGGTGGGCCAATATACCATTCGACCCCAAAAAAATTCTAACAAAAGATCTGTCAACGGTTTTTGGCCCTACTGGATGTGGGGACTGACAGAAAAAAAAGTCTACCAAAATCTGACCCCCGGAAGTGGATTAAAACTAAGTCAGTTGTAATATGGCCGACCCTTAAAACCACTAAAATAATTATAACTTCCTTAATTTTTGTGATAGATCTGCAATTCTTGTTTCTCCCCCATGGTTTTCAGGGGTAAAAAATTCCAATAAATAAAATTAAATTCCAACCCGATCAATAAAAACCACAATCCAAGGTAACCAGCAACAAAGGGTGATATGGCAATACTAGTAATAAATATAAACACCTAAAAAAAAGTAAGTTCCCCCCTAAATATGAGCTAATATTTTCTACGGTATATAACTGACTGCAATGCAATTTCTCACAGATCACCGGTCCCACTATAGCACTAATATGAGAAATTGATTACCTCATAGACTTAGCCGTGGCTGACTGAGCGAGCACAAAAGGCAAAATTGAGCCATTTCAAAAGTTGCGAAATCAGACATATCCTATGCTAGAGAAATTTCACTCATTCAGGCACTAGCTGTGTGTACAGTTGTGTATTTAAACAATGGCACGTTTATCAAACCAGAATAGGGCAATTGCCATTGGTCTTTTGGAGGCCAATTTTCCAGTGAAGCAGGTTGCGCGTAGAATGGGCGTCAGCCCAAATGCAATCAGAAAACTGCGCCAAAAATTCCAGCAGACAGGTGAGGTAAAAGATCGAGCGAGGATTGGCAGGCCAAAAGTCACAACTCCGGGCCAAGATCGTCTGATCACAAACCTGACACTTCGAAGGAGAATATGCACAGCAAGGGAGATCCGGGATCAGCTCCATGCAGCTGCTGGAGCTGGAGCCAGACGCATCAGTGAACAAACGATTTGTAAAAAAAAGGCTGTTCTGGAATGGGAAAGAAACCATGAACGCTGGACAAGGCAGCAATGGGCAAATGTGATGTTCACTGATGAGATGTGGGCCTGTCTCAGACACATTGATGGACGGAAACGTGTATGGCGTCGTCGGGGCAAGCAGCATTCAGAATGCTGTGTGCAACCTGTGACAGCATTTGGAGGAGGCAGTGTCATGGTATGGGCAGGCGTCAGTGCAAGAATAAAGACTGCCCTCATTCCTATCAATGGTAACCTGACTGCAAATCGCTATGTTACTCAAATAATCTAGCCACATCTGTTACCATATGCTGCTGCCATGGGGAATGGATTTCTCTCATGGATGACAATGCGCGTCCTCACCGGGGAAGAATCGTTAATGAGTTTCTCACAAACAACGGCATTCAGAGAATTCAGTGGCCGTCTAACTCTCCAGATCTCAACCCCATAGACCACATGTGGGATCAGTTGAAGCGGGCTGTTTACAGCAGAGTTACAGATGACACTATTCTTGGTGACATGCATCGCTTGCTACAGCAGGAGTGGATGGCTATCCCACAACGTCGTATCACCAGGCTCATTAACACTATGAGGGATCGGTGTCGTAACGTGATACAGCGCCATGGAGGATACGCTCGTTATTGACTTTGTTACATCTGTGATCAAGTGATTCACTGTATCTTTGTTATGATTTGACTTAACGCTTTTAATTAATAAAATTGGATTTCGCAACTTTTGAAATGGGTCAATTTTGCCTTTTGTGCTCGCTCAGTCAGCCACGGCTAAGTCTATGAGGTAATCAATTTCTCATATTGGTGCTATAGTGGGACCGGTGATCTGTGAGAAATTGCATTGCAGTCAGTTATATACCTTAGAAAATATTAGCTCATATTTAGGGGGGAACTTACTTTTTTTTAGGTGTTTATTATTGACGTAGAGCATGGGCACAGCATTACAGATGTATCAGTAGAATGCACTTCAGATGTATCTAATTAATTGACCAGCTACAGTTTTTTATGGACATTATAATTAGCTGATATTAATAACTGAACACAGGTCTGAAAGGCTAAACTCACAATCTCAATTTTACTTCTCGTAACTGTCCTCTAGTTCCTCAGAAACCTGGTTGGCCTGATTGGCACAAGACGTAAGTTGGACTGATACACATGCAGAAGTACTTGGAAGCCCGCTTCTATAACTGCAACGGTGGTGGTTACCACAACAAGTGCAATTGCAATGCGCCATTTCTAGTAGAGTGTCTGGTGCAGCATTCAAATCAGACATTATGAGTACAAGTTGAGTGTCTGCAAGTCTCCAACCCCAGTCCAAAGGATCAATACCACTCCATGCCCATCCAAGTCATGGTCTGATAGTACACCCTGAGACACTGGTATTTGGTGGAAGATTAAGTTTGGGGGAGACGTTCGGGTGTAATGAATGATTTAGCGCAGACCCTGAGACACTGGTATTTGGTGGAAGATTAAGTTTTGGGGAGACGTTCGGGTGTAATGAATGATCTAGCGTAGATGACTTTCTTAGTAAATATGTTATAGCGCAACGCCGCCGGAGAGCGGGTGCTCTTCCCATCAAAAATAACAGCCATCGCTTGGCTGCTGAAGTTTTCTATGCCAGTGCGGTTCTTTCAGCCTAAAATGAATGCATTTACACAGAAATGGAGGACTGGATCGCCTTTCACAAACTTTTAGAAGACAGAGTTCTTTCCAACACCATAAACACGAGACGTTGAATCACATCCTGTGAATGCATGCAAGAATAACATTTGTACACACAACTCACTGCCAAGAAGACGCTTTATCCAATTGATGTTGTACACTTGTGGAATACCTCTTGACTGATTGTCCAATCTAAAATAGAGTGGTTTCCGATGTGCTGGAGTGTAATGGAGAAGAATCAACAGGCTAGTGCCCTCTCCAATTAGAGTGGTGGAATGCATAGATACTATGGCAACCGTAGCCTTAGCAATGTCCACATCAGCGTCTCCTTCTGCCTGAATGACTGTACAATCCACTCTCTTCAGTTTGTCACTTATTAACCTATTTAGTTGCTGCTTATTAGTTCCCCTTGTAGGAATTCTTCCTTCTTCCCTTCAAACTCGATTTCACTGGTGAAGTTTACAATCGGATAAATAATGGTTTGTCCACATCTCTGGTGTGTGTTCTCCTTGATCGAAGGACCTGCCCCATAATCGTCAAGCACAACAGTTGCTGCCCCAGTGCTTACTTGTAAAGTTGGCATACACCTTGGATATTTTACCGTAGGTATCTCCTACCCACTTCAGCTTGTTCAGTAAGGAGCCTCAATCAAGCATATATCTTTCAGTCTGTGGGATGGTGTCTGATGTTGCTTAACTTGATGGCATCTTGTTACAGTGGTCAGTGATGGCTTGGACAAGTTGAGGTTTGTCAGCTTTCCTCAAGATGTTATTGTCCTCGAAAAGGGATGGCGGATATGAACTCGGCTTGTATCTCATCACCACTAGAAACAGATCTCTTGTCCTGGAAACCACAAGGAATCATTGGAACTGTAGGTTAGGATCAATGGTTCTGTCAGGAGCCTTCACATCAGATGAACTTCACAGAGGCTTAGCTTTCTCTTTCCTCTTAAAAGAGAATGAAAATACTGGCTGTCCAATCATTCTGTCAATGATGTTTCTTCCAATAGACTCATATTCATGTACATTGATGTCTTCCTTTGCCACTATACCATTGATGATGTTTCTCAATGCAGGGTCAGAGGAGAAAGGTGAACATGAAGTTAGCTTTGTTCTTATCTTCGAAAGGTCTGATGCATCCCATTCAATCCTTGCATCATTCAAGTCTTTGTGTTGTTCGCTTGTTGTGTATGCGAGATGATTGAACTCCTGCATGGCAATGTTGAACTCCGACATTATAGGGGCTGACATTGTCCACAATGCTCGCTGATCTGTCATCTTACTGCCATGAGTCAAGCCGCCTGTGCTTTTTACTGACCTCATAAGTGTTTGCTCAATGACTAGATCGCAACTGAGTCCTGCCCAAAACTAATTTGTTCAACGAATATTATGGAAGCCATCTTGAAGCTTCCTGTAGACATTTGGTGTTTGCTCTCCAGTTGACTCATTTCTTGGATGTAGAGATATGCAGACTTCAAGTAGTTATACTGTCCTGCTGCAGCAAATATTGGCAAGGCATCGGCAATAGCGTGCAAGCGATTAACCCAGTGCGATCTGCCTTAATCAGTGCTCGTACAGTACCAAGCATCCGCTGATAACCTAACCACAACTGACTTGTTTTGTATTGCGCACTAAGCTCAGCTTTCATTTTTTCAAGTTCCTCGCTGATCCTAGCAACTGTATGGGATGTTACCAGACTTTCAAGAGTGATGTCACCTTTCAATAAGGACGAATACATTCTCTCGGTCTCCTCTACTAGGGAAGCGAATTCAGAATTTTCATCAGCCACAGATTTTAGTCATTTCATGAAAACCCTTGTCCACCAGCAGATGTCCACGGAATGGCCTTTGAACCGATTTACCAGTCATATGCACACAGCATTTCACCGTACACTGCTTCCAGAATGTTTTTAAATCATGTGCCCTCCATCAGTGTACCTATTGCTCCAAGCAGATTCATGAACAAGTGGAAATTAGTACTATTTCTTTCAAGTGACTATTTAAGTACAGGGGCTGGTCAAACATTATTACTGGAGATGGGGTGTGACATGGTGTCTGAAGGCCAGGTTGCTGAGGAACTCTAATGTGGGCAAAATGCAAGGTTTGTCACCAGGATACATGTTGATTATGGGCAAATACAAAATGGAAGATTGACCAGGATGCGTATGTCCCTGATGAAGGATATGCATCATCCCCTGCCAATTCGGAACTGGTTGTTTGAAATGGAATCCCATAAGATATCAACTCTCATGTCACAATCTTGGAGACATGGAAGTTCTTTAAACATGATGTTTCGAAGAGTATGGGTGGCGAAGCAGTACTCTATAATGTCAACTGTGGACATCTTTACAATGTTCACTTCTGAAATTGTTTGTCTACTGACAAGAAGGCTTCTTTTCCTACCAGGGGTCAACGTGGCAATCATGCCAATCGTGTGAAATGTACCTTTACGGTCAATTGTAAGAATATTGTGATCAACATTGTCACCAGAAAATAACAATGACAAGTCCAATAGATATATGTCTTCAACTATCAAATCGGGTGTGACAGCTTGCAGCATTCTTTTCAAACTGGAGCACTTCACCATACGACAAGCTATACCCCATCTGAAAAAGAGTGTCCACGAGGAATCTGGACTAATACAGATGATGTACTTGCACTGCTAGTCCAGTCTGTAATGGTTCAATAACAGCCCGCGGTCTAACTGCTTGTACTATTGGCTTGTCCAATACCGGCTACTTTGTGTTGGTTGGGGTTTTTGACAAATAGGTAGTTTAACCCTATATTAACCGGACACATTTCTTGTTGACTAAAAATTATTTCCTTCTGTATGAATGTTACTTGGGGAGCAATAAATGACCAAAACAAAGAAAAATAAAAATAAATAAAAATTTCCCACTTTTTCTATTCGTAGCAGAAGTGCTACATTGGTTAACGAAGAAAGACAGGTGCATAATATACGATTACTTTCAAACTTTTAATTACTTCATGAACATGGAATATTTTGACAGAACATAAATGTTGAACTGATTTGAAATTAAACATGAGTATTAATTGAACAAATATATGTGTGTTTTACTAACCTATACACACGGGGAGATAACTCTTGGTCACAGAACATAACCAGCAGCCAAGGAAAAAATATCTGAAAACATTTCTTTACTATGACTGGCTTTTAAAAAGTACAGATCAACCCAACACACTGCCATGCCCTTAGGGGAGACTGGGGACCGAAGAGCCACGGGGAGTAAAGAGCCACCCTCGTGTGTTTTAGCTCACCTAGCCAGAATGCTCAAGTGAGCTAAAAAGCACGAGGGTGGCTCTTTGGTCCCCGTGGCTCATCGGTCCCCAGTCTCCCGTATAACATGTATGGTGCATGCATGAAAATCAATGCTATTTATCGACGATGATAAGTTGTGAAGCAATTTCTGCTTTTGTTGAGACACAAATGTACTTTGCACTTGGCACATCTCACATACGCAAAACCATCTGGGCAATTTCTACAACGTTGTCGTTTCTCTTCATAAGCGGGAAAGTGCTCAAGTCCATCAAACCTAACATCACCTACTGGTGATGGATTGACCTGTACTTTCTTCTTCTTTGCTGGGAGAAGGGCATCAAGCGATGGTCTACCTCGCAAAGGCTTCCCAGAGTTGCATAGTGCTGTTGCAACATATGCCTGAAATTTCCTAGGTGGCATAGGTTTCGTGACAGCTAACACTTTGCAATCTCGTCTGTAGACAAACCATGCATTTACCAGCGCAATTGTCAGTGTATGATAAAAGATGTAGAGGTACCATCTCTTGCTCCTTAGTAGATACTTATACAGGGAACACATCATATCAAGGAGGTCTACACCGCCCATTGACATGTTGTATGCACCGATAGCATATGGTCGTCTAACAGTAATGTATTCTTTTTTTGACCTGTCATACCTACGTACAACATCAAGAGGTTCAGCACCAAGATATGAGGATACTACAGTAACACATTTGTTATCGAACCAGCGTACTAGTGAAATATTAGCAGTAGTTTCTACCACAGTATCAATTGCACCCCTTCCCTCTTTTTTTAATTGTTTTTCGGATTTCAGGGGCGCCCCATGAAGCCTATTGTTGTTGATTGTGCCAACATAGAAAAGATCCCTTTGTCTTAGTTCATGTACCATCGCAAGGTTTGAGAAGTAATTGTCTGCAAATATCTTGAAGTTGTGTTTCTCTGGCAATGAAGAACACAGCTTCAACACAACATTACCACCCAGACCACAGTTAGACAGCTAATCGTCATCACCCATACCAGTACCCTTTCCTTGGTATATGTCAAACACATGCAAAAAGCCAGAAGCAGCACATCTAGCCCAGAGTTTAAACCCCCACTTTTTTGGTTTTTTGGGAAGGTATTGTTTCAATAGGGATCTCCCTTTAAAAGCCACCATTATTTCATCCACTGACTGATTTTCATCTGGACTAACTTTGGCAAAGTTTTCATTCAGATCAGCTAGCCACTGTCTTATTTTCCAAGCCCTATCTTGCTTTTCTAGATCTGTAACCAGCAAATTGTTTTTGATATGCAAGTAGGAAGTTATTTTCTGAAACCGATTTCTTGACATCATGTCAGCTACAGGTTGATAGCGTGTATCAGACTCCCAGTAACAGCCTACAGAAGGCATCTGGACCAAACCCATGTGGAAATACATTCCTGTAAACGTTTCGATCTCGTTTGCACTGGTCCGAATATTTATTCCTGATTTTTGGTGAGCATAACTGTTTGTCTCATCCGCCAAATATGAAAACATGTCGTCAGTCACAAATCGTTTGAAATATCCATAAGGTGACGCATCCTCACGAGGCTCTGGCACTAGAATAACATCAACAAATTTGATGTCTGGAGGTGGTACGAACGGTCGCTTTTTTGGCTTTAGGTCCTTGCTCCTTACCATGTGTAGGGGTCTTTTTAGATGTTGAAGCTTTTGGTACTTGTTCTTTACTGGGTGCAGGGGTCTTTTTAGTTGTTGATGTTCGTTGTCTTTGCTCTTTGCTGGGTCCGACGACAGATCCAGGTACCTTTGTAGCTATTGAGGCTTTTGGTCCTTGGTCCTTATCTGGTCGAGGAGCAGGTCCAGGGGTCTTTTTAGATGAAGTGAGAGGTTCGCCATCGGAAAAATCAGAGTCATCACTGCCACTGGATTCATCCTCATCCCTACTGAAGTCAGGGTCATTAGGTGCAGGCCATTCATCACTAGTCTCGTCACCGCTTGAAAGTTCATCGAATTCACTATCAGACCTGTTTATGGCTTCCAAGACATCAGCAATGGACAAATGTGCCTGTAACCAAAAAGATAAACTAGAGAACATTTATTAACCATTTACTGGTCACATGACCAACTGGAGGAGGAGATAGAGTGGGAAAATCGTGAAGAATAATAGGAATAAGAATAAGAAAAAGAAAGATCCTGAGTAAAAACACTAATCTGTGATAGATCGCAGATTAATTAGAATGCACAATCGATGACATGCCATCGCAAATCCCCACATTTCACAGCTTTGACCTTTTGACCCTGACCTCTAGGGGTGGAACCAAATACAAATGTCGCATTGCACACAACAGTCATATGAGTAACTCATTTACCAAATTTGGTTGAATTCCATCTAATGGTTTGGAAGGAGATAGGGTGACAGACAGATGGACAGACAGATGGACAGACGGATGAATGGAGACAATTTCAATATCCCCCACGTTTTTCAAAATGTGGGCATAATTAGTCTTGCAGGTCGATGAAATGCCATTGCCTCAGGGTCAGAAGATATGGCGGTGAGTGGGGGGTTAATGTTTGTCATGCGACTGGGAGTTACCTCCCTTGACCATGCGACCAGTACATTAGTGTAGTTATGAGAATTCAATGACATTACACATGTACATTATGTATAATTATACTGTTGTTTTGAACATTATTTACCAATGTAGCAGATCTGCTACACCGAATTTACCCCCACCTCATTATGACAATTCACTAATGTTTCCTTTGAAAACTGTATGCCTACATTATCTCTATGTATCATAAATGTTGCATAACATGAAACATATAAAGTATTTTGGGAGTTAAAGTAGGAAATAATGAAATAAATTACCTTAGATCCAGCATTTTTTTTACGCGTGGAGGCTGCCATTTTGTTCTCTTCACTTCGTAAATTCCTCCGATATATGATGCACCTACCATATATTAGATAAATCAGCAACTGTAGCAGATTAGCTACAATGGTTAATAATGACAATGGAATGTGTTCTCAGGCCTAAATTATGATGCATTAACCGATGTAGCAAATCTGCTACAGTAGTTAATATAGGGTTAACATGCTTCACAGTGTCTCCAGAAGGAATCCCAATGCTGAGTCAAGTTTAAGTTCATCAACGTTTGGGTAGTGGTCAGTAACGGATGGTACGTTTGTTTTAATGTCACTCCTGACAAGCCTTGCTGCTGTCTCAATTATGGTTCTCTTTTGTGCCTCTTCATCGCCGACTCTTTGCGCGTCTTTGTAGTAAGACCAGGGTATGTGTGATGTTTTTTCTCTGGATACCACTATGTCGTTTACGCCTCTCCCTTTTCTACATAGATGGAGTTCCCATATCGTTCCATTAGTTTGTCCTTCAGATAGTTATTGCCATAAAGAAACGAATCTTCATGAATCAGAAACTCCTGCATTTTACCCTGAAGGTCTGTAATAGTCAACTGTTCCTCATCATTCATCTTTAAATATGCACCCATCCTGAATAATGTCTGTTCCTGATCATCATCTTTAGTTCCTCCAGGGTTTCTACGCTTTGCATCCATTCCACACTGAAATTCTACTGCTGCATCATGTCTGGTGCGGAAAGTGTCACTGCATTTATTGTGGTCTATGCAGTCAGCGGCATGAAGATCTCCACTATAGTACTCGATCCACCCCTTCAATGTGAAAGACCAATCATCGGAACGACTTTCACAGCACTCTTGGATGGTCCTGGCGAAGGAGTCGGTCTTTACATATCTGTAGTCCGAGCCTCCAAGGACCACTGGAGTCCCACAGAAAAGGCAATCAGACTGTTGAAAGGCCCAGTACACACACATGCACTTCTCTTCAGTGAGGGTGTGGATAATAATAATAATAATAATAATATTAATAATAATAAAACAACATAAAGATGATAACAATAAACAATATTAAATCAAGCAAGATAATCGCACATCCCCTCCCCTTGTTCTGCTAATGCGCTCTCTCCTGTCTCATGTCTATGTATATATTGAACAATAGCATGCGTGTCTTAGATCTTATTGTACATGTATACCTGTATATCGTCCTCTACATTTTTGTGTTTATATGTTAGGGTTCCACCACCATATAGCCTCTGTAAATTATCCTAAAATAAATATCCTTGAACTTTAACTTGTATGGAGCAGTTCTAAAAAATTAATCGTGAGGTTTCCGTAGAAAAGCGAAACTACGCAGCAAGGCGGCATCTCGGCGCATGCATAGCCAAGAAAAGTACCGCCATTGCCATTTCTACATAGGATTACGGGTAATGTGACAACCAATCCATGAGAAAACCAACACCTTGTTTGCACAATGTTTATTTTTTCACCTTTGGCTTCCTATAGGATGTGTACGAAACACATGGTATACGATCCTGATTGTTGGCTGACATATTGACTGCCATCTTGGATTTACGGATTCGACAGGGCTAAATCGATATTCCATTTGTGCCAATGAATTCCTTGATCCTTAAAACCCTAGAGTAGACACATAAATTATTGTTTTACACTTAATAATAAGGAAGTTATAGCCATTTTCCTTATTTTCAGGATCAGTGGCAGCCATCTTGGATATGACCCAGTTTTACCATCTTTCCGGGGGTCAGATTTTGGTATACTTTTCCTGCCATTCACTTCATCCAATAAGTTTTAAAAAATGTTGACAAACGTTTTGTTAGAATTGGGGGGGGGGGGGGGGAGGCGGGGGTGTGGGTTAAGGTTTTTTTTCACAAATTGACCCACCTATAATCAAGCCAGCCATTCCAGTTTAAATTTTTTTTTTAATTGGCTCCTCTCAACCTGTAAATGGACATTGATTTTTTTTACCAGTCATAACCATTAAATGATTTAGGAAAGATCTCCCTGATTTATCCTAAAAACCTAATTGTTTATTGTACATGATTTTCATTTAGTTTTAAAAATGCTTAATAGTACTTAAAATACTTTAAAAATACAAAAAAATACTGATGATTAACTCTGGAATAATTTCCTGCCTTGTAAATGCATGCCAATCTGCCAGTTTCATAAGTTAACTGGAGCTGATACTACTACTACTACTACTACTACTACTACTACTACTACTACTACTGCTACTACTACTACTACTACTACTACTACTACTACTACTACTACTACTACTACTACACCACTACTACTACTACTACTACTACTACTACTACTACTACTACTACTACTACTACTACACCACTACTACTACTACTACTACTACTACTACTACTACTACTACTACTACTACTACTACTACTACTACTACTACTACTACACCACTACTACTACTACTACTACTACTACGACTACGACTACGACTACGACTACGACTACGACTACTACTACTACTACTACTGCTGCTGGTGATTCTGCTGCTGCTGCTGCTGCTGCTACTGCTACTGCTGGTGGTAGTGGTGGTGCTGCTGCTACAACTGCTGATGCTACGCCTGCTACTATTACTAAGACTACTATTGAAATGAAGTATCTAATTCTATCTATCTTATTTTATTAATTAAAAGCAAGCAGATGATTTACAAGAGCTGATGACCAAAGTGTTTCGAGAAGGTCTTGAAGGATTAGTTCTTAAAGATGTTAATGTGAGTATTAATCTACAGACATGTCACTAAGTGATTATATTCAATCTAATAGGAAATGTCCATTTACAGACCAAGAAATTATTTCAGAACATTTATCACTGGAATGACTTGCTCGGTTATCGAGCCAATCATACCAGTGATAAATTTTTTTAAATAGTCTTCTTGGTCTGCAAATAGAGATTTCTCAAGACCACTGCAGAAGTCGTTTTAACTGGCTTGCGTGTTGAATGGTCAACCCTTTAAACACTACAAACCAGAAAACAAGTGTTTTTAAACCACTGAACCCAAAAGGCCGGAATTTTGGCCTTGCACATACCTATGGTTATAGGCTGATGACCTAAAAAAATTCAGCATACACACATGGAGGCTGGTTTTCCGGCATTTCCGCTATATATACACTCACTGAGACCGTAATAACGGCCTTTCATGTATATGAACTAAGTATAATGTTAAAAATTAGAATCTTGGCAATGCTATCACTGTAAACTCAAGGTGGGTCTGGCAACCACAGAAAAAAATTCATGGTTCAAAGTGTTAAAGAGTAATTTTCTTTAAAAACCATTGCTACGAGAAATCATTTTCAAAATATTCAAGTATTTTTAAGCATCTAATGACTTGATTGTGATAGTGACGCCGAGTGGTTAGGAGAGAGCGCTGGTAACTCAAAGGTTGACAGTTCTACCAGCCAGGCCGCCACATTGTGTCCTTGAGCAAGGCGCTTCACTGTCCATTTCTCCAGTCCACCCAGCTGTAAATAGGTACCTGCGAGGGCAGTGTAGGTAATGCGAATGCATAGCTTATGGTGAAACCGAGCCGAAAGCTCCCCAAGGCAGACCGGATCCAATGACAGTGGGTAAGAGATGTAAGGTCGCTGAGCACTTCGGTGAAATCTAGACTAAAATGTAAACTTATTTACTTATAGTAAGTGAATGGAGATTAAGCGAGGATTGAGAGATGATAGCAGGATGAATAGCGAAAGGCAGTTAACTTTCTTAACCCTTTAACATTTAACCGGGTCAAACACGGCTTCTGTAGTGGTTTTGTGACATTGTCCATTTTATCCAAGAGAAGAGTATTTTTGAAAATTTACCACTAGACAATTAATTGACTGGCTCAATAAACAAGTCATTCCAGTGAAATATTTTCAAAACTTATCTTCTCTTGGTCTGCAAATGGATAATGCTGGTTAATGAATGGATCTGATGTGTCACTCAAGTATCCGATGTCATAATCAAAGATGTAGGTCTGACACGAAATGAGCACCTCTGTGACAATAACTATGTTAAAATAAACATTCTCTTAAATATTTTAAACTAATTTGACTGAGTTAACCTGAAAATTATATTCTGTGAATTCACCTTTCAAATTGATTCCAACATTGGTAAAAATTGGGTGGAGGTTAATTGGAAGTGGGCGGGCATGCCTAGCAATGAATCCCTCTATTGTTTTACAATAGGGTGTTTACGAGCCGGGTAAGCGTCACTGGTTGAAGGTGAAGAAGGACTACCTGATGCAGGGCAGTATGGCTGACTCAGCAGATCTTGTGGTGCTCGGAGCTTATTATGGCACTGGCAATAAAGGTACGTTTCCTCTATATATCTGATAGCTTAGCTTTATTGAGAATATTAACGCATTTATGACTAAGCTGGCCAAAACCCGCCTTTGTAGTGTAAGGATTAAAGCTTTAGTCACTAAATTTGGGCATTTAAATTTTCAGTTTGTTTCAAAATGTTCATTTGCAGGCCATGAGAAGACTGTTTTGAAAATTTAACACTGGAATGACTGGCTCGATAGCTGAGCCAGTCATTCCAGTAATAAATTTTCAAAAATAGTCTCTTGGCATGCAAACGAACATTTTCTAATATAAAATTAAAAATTTAAATAACGCTAGGAATATTGGTAGGAATAATCTGTTGCATATTTTGAAACTAATTAGTCCCCTACAGGTAAAACCGGGGGTACTATAGGTTTGCACTCTGTCTGTCTGTCTGTCCATCCATCCGTCTGTCTGTCCGTCCGTCTCTCGTAGTTGGTTTTACACACTTTTTTTCGCAGTCATGCAATGTATTCAACTGAGAATTGGTATATTGCTTAGTTATGAGAAGTTACAGACCAAGTTCGAGGTTCAAACGTATGCGTCATTTTTTGATGGAGTTATGCCCCCTTTCGACTTATGAAATGCAAAAAATATCACGTTTCCGCACTTTTTCACACTCCTTCAAGATATTTAAGCGAAAATTGGTGTATCGCCATCAATTTTTCATGGAGTTATGCCCCCTTTCGACTTATGAAATACAAAAAAATATTAGCTTTCCGCACTTTTTTCGCAGTCCTTCAAGACTGAGAACTGCTACATTGCTTTGTTATGAGAAGGTACAGACCAAGTTCGAGTTTCAGGGGTATGCCTTGATGGAGTTATGCCCGCTTTCGACAAAAAATATTATCTTTCCGCACTTTATTCGCAATCCTTCGAGATATTTAAGGGAAAATTGGTACATCACATTAGTATAAGGAGTTACAAAGTAAGTTCGAGTTTCAGACATTTTCATCAGTTTTTCATGGAGTTATGCCCCCTTTTGACTTATGAAATACGAAAAATATTAGTTTTCCGCCCTTTTTCTCGCAGTTTTTCAAGATATTCAACTGAGAATTGGTACATTAATTTATTATGAGAAATTACAAAGTTCGAGTTTCAAGCGTTTGCGTCATTTTTTGATGGAGTTATGTCCACTTTTGACTTATGAAATACAAACATATCAGCTATCAAGACTTTTTCCTTCTCATTCACCATATATAACTGAAACTTGGTTTATTGCTATGTTATGAGAAGTTACAGATCAGGTTCGAGTTTCAGCTGCTTCTGTCAATTTTTAATGGAGTGTTTGACTGTCAATTTCTAAAGATTTATATCAACAGGTAGGGGACATGTATTGCAAAGCAATACTTACAGAATGCTTGTTTATCTTGGAGATATTGCCACATATCGTGGCAACCGGTTCCAGTCAAATTAACTTTAAAATATTCAACAGCTTTCCTGTATAGATGTCTTGAAATTGAGATACTGGACTTTTGTAGTTTAATGGGTTCACAGACCTAATAAATGCATTGCTATAATAAGTTGGTTTGTGTATTATGTCATCTGCTTTGTAATTATAATATTGCAATCCCGTGATTTAAAATAATATACTGTGGCCAGTTTTCCAAAGAATTCCATGTTTCATGGCCTGTCGTTGTTTTTTTATGTCTAACCCGTTTGATCAAAAAATCAAGAGGGCTCATGGTGGGCCACACCTCAGCCAACTTTGTTCAAGATTCCACCAGGGAAACTTGAGTTATCGCTCTGCATTTATTTCAATGATTTTGAACGTTTGCTCCAAAGTTTGGTAAAGCTCCCCCGGTAGAACTTTGAGTTAAGATGCTGGAAGCATATACAGATATCCAGACAGACAGACCTACAAATGCATGCATGCAGCGTGCATGCATGTATACACATACAAGGGGACAATTATAGTTATTCCTGCAACACTTTGTGGAGAGACTAAAGAATTGTACTAAACTAGCTTCATATTATGGATATTTAATGAATGAGAACAGGATTTTGCTTGAAGAATGTCAAACTATCTAAGGCTTTTCAAATTTCTTTGTTGATCTGCGCAGGTGGCATGATGTCGGTATTCCTGATGGGTGTGTATGATCCGCACACACACAAATGGTGTACAGTCACCAAGGTGTCCGGCATTGATGATAAAACATTAGACAAATTACAAACTGACCTGGACATGGTGAAAATCAGCAAAGATCCTTCTAAGGTAGGTCAACAATTAGAGAATTAGTAGTTTGCTCAGTCATACAAATAATGCAATATACACTCCAGTTATTCATGGATTCAGTCTTCTAGCTAAGCCCCACATGGGTTGTCTTGCACGATGTCCATTTGCAGCCCAAGCGAAAACTATTTTTTGACATTTTACTGGAATGATTGGTTAAATAACCAAGCCAGTTATTCTACCGTTAATTTTCAAAAATACTGTTCTCTTGGCCTGAAAATGGACATTCTACTTCGAATAATACTTACCAGATGTACTATTATGATAATGTCTATTATCTAGTATAGCTCAAAATAAACAATTAAAACTCCGCACTCTCCTGGTCCTGCCCCTACTGTGTCCGGGAATACCATAGCCGCAGGTACCGAGTCAATTCCCAATCACAGTCAGATTCGTCTATTTTGCGTTTTTGTCAAGTCGCAATTTTAGTGTGCTCAAACTTTAGTTAATTTAAGCGGTTATCGGTGTTAGGAAGGATTTACATCGGTGGCTTCATGGAGGAACTAGGAAAATCATCACAGGGGCAGGTTGTATCAATCTAGAATTTATACATTCGTGCCATAAATACTGTTTGAAATTTCCTTAAATTGGCACATTGTTTTAAAATGTTAGCCATTGTTGGAGTCGCTTCTGTACCCGTTAGCTTTTAATGTAATTCGGGTACTCGGTTAATTGTCTCTTGCGACTCGGTTCCTCTAAAGATGGATGCGCCCTTGGCCAAGATGGCGGCGCCCATGTATTATGTCGTTCTTGGCTTGGTGTGTCTATGCACTCTGTTTATCGCCGATTTTTAGCTTTCGCTTCATTGTCGAGGGTGTTTGTAGCGATCGGCGATGTAGCCTTGGTTATTTAACGCTAGTTAAAGGCTGAGTTGTGTGTTTTAAAAAATTTTCACTCAAAAAAAGTTTCAAATATTTCCTGCCTAAGAACTTGATTATCATTAATTTAAGAGAAAGTTAATGTGTTTAAGAAATCTTAACTATCAAGTCGATTGTGCGTGTTGCTCGTCATCATTTGTCATGTGCAGCGTTTTAATTTTTCTCTGTGTTCGGTGAAACCTAAGAATCCGGACACGTTGTGCCAGAAGTGCAACAGGTTCATGAAGCGGAAGTACTTGGGACATCACTGTGTGGCGTGCGCTCAGTGTAAGGTCGGCAGCCCTTGTGATGTGTGCGTGAAGTGGTCGTCGGCAATGGTGGCAGAGTTTGACAGGGATCGACGTGCGAGGCTGGAGAGGATCGCGAAGGACATGGCAGCGAAGGTGCAGCCGGCGTCTCTTATGGGACTTGAAGGTCGTCTGAATGAACGAATGGATTCAGCGCTGGGCGTATGGGCGGCCCAGTTCAAGGCGATGTTTGACTCGTTGCAGTCCACGGTCCCGGTGAGGCAAGCTGGTGCAGGACAACCATTAGGTGGTCCGGCTAGTTCTGCTGAGGGGCATGCACCTGCCCCTTCTCTGTCCTTGGCTCAAGAGCCGACGGTAGAGGAGGAAGATCTGCTGCTAATGGAGGATTCCGGCATGCCGGATCTTTCGATGACGGCAATGCCTAGTACGTCCCAGGGGTTGCCCTCGGGATTTGTACGGGTTTGCCAGGCGGATGGTGATGTCGACGTTCCGTCGGGCATATTCCATCCGCTATTTGTGCAACCGGGAATGCCGGCGGAGCCGTGTTTTGCGGTTCCTGCTGGTATCCCGGCGGCGTTAGGTGCGGCTCCTATCGGAGTGACGGTACCAGCCGTAGTTAAGGCGGTCGTAGTCCCGGATCCCGTGCGGGAGCCGATGGATTGCGGGGAATCCGTGTCTGGCGATTCGCTAGACACCGGTGCCGCCGGTAGTCGCGTTATGGATGCGCTCTGTCCTGGCAGAGACGCGTATCGTAACGCCCAGCATGGATCGTCGGTGGCCCTCTCATCTAAGGGAGATAGGGAGGATGAGAACGGCAGTTCTTTGATGGACGAGTCCGTTTTCTGCACCGAAGCTGAATGGGTGCAGGTCCTTGGATGGATGACCAATCGTCTCGGGGTTGGCATCTGATCTAGGATCTCAGCGCGATCCGGCGATGGAACGGATGTCAGAGCGTGCGGCTAGCGCTCTGTCAAGTGGCTCTTCTGCCATGCCGACACTCCCATTGGATACGCAGACTTCTGACATGTTGGAAGTTGCGGCATACCGTCTGGTTCAGCCAGACTATGCATTACCAAAGGCCCCGAAGGGGATAAGGAGTAGGGTCCGTTTTCCGGAGCTGGCCTATCATCAGTACGCCCGGGTTCCACGGCTTTCCGTTGCGGAATGAGAGGCGCTGAATAGGCCGTTGGCTGGGAAGGCTAAGGGGCGGTCACGTCCCTTGGTTTCGCAGACCAACAAAGACCCGTTCAATGAGCTTACGCTCATTGAGGATGCGGCCAGGGCAGCCATGGCTGCGCTGTCGCACGGGTGTACCGTCTTGCAGGGTATGCTGGACTGCACGGCGGAAGGCGGACAGGTGCCAGAGGCTGCTCCCGGAGTTATTCGGGACACCATGCACCTGTCTCAGGATTGCCTGGCCAGGGTAATTACTAGAACGTTGGCAGAGCGACGGAGAATGGTTCTCGATTGTGTAGAACCAGGACCGGAGATGAGGGCTGCATTATCTTCTGCGCCCTTCATTGGTCCAGGCTTGTTCGGCGGCTCGGCACGACAAGCGCTCTCCAAGGTTGCGTCAATGGTGGCGGAGCAAGAAGTGGTCGGCAAGTCGTGGAAGTCGACTAAGAGGACTCAGCCGCAACAGTCCTACCGTCAGCATAGACAGGAGCAGCAGAGGCAGCGTCCTAGATCGCCCTTCCGTCCTTCTGGCCGTGATGCCCATAGGTCATCCGGATCGCAAGGACCTGGCCGTTCGTCCTCATACAAGTCCTCTAGTAAGAGGCCGTATGAGGAAGACAGGAAGGGTGGCGGTTCGGGCCGAGGCGGCTACCGTAAGGATAGCCATGGCGGCGGTTCCGGACCGTCGTACCACAAGAAGCCGCGGGGCGGCCGTGGGGCTCGTTCCTGACGGGTTTCCGGCGGAACCACTACCGATGGCTTCGGAGACAGATGGAGTCGAGAATCTTCACCCAAGCGATTTAGCGTCTTATCGGCTAATCTTGACCGACAATTGTGTGCAGATTCCGTCCGTCGGAGGCAGACTTCAGCTATTCCTAAACCAATGGGAACAGGTTGTGCGCGACTGTTTAGTTTGTCAGTGGTTAAGAAACGGCTACGATCCGGACTGGCTCATCCATCAATCGTTAGTTCCGTTAACCTCGACTCCAATATGGACTCCTGTTCCAAGGGAATCAGATCGTCTAGACGCCATTCGGTCAGAAATACAATCTCTTCATCAGAAGAAGGCCATTCATTTAGTCAAGGATCAGTCTTCTCCGGGCTTCTATTCGATCATGTTCCTCGTTCCGAAGCGTACCGGAGGATGGAGACCAATTCTCAATCTCAAACCGTTGAACAAGTTTATTCTTTCTCCAAAATTTCAGATGGAGACGGTTGCAGCAGTAATGACAGGGCTGAGGAAAGGCATGTGGGGAGTGTCGATAGATCTGAAGGATGCATATTTTCATATTCCAATGTCAATTCCTTTTCAGAAGTACCTTCACTTTGCATTCCAAGACAATGTTTGGGAATTCAATGCTCTCCCGTTCGGCCTGACCACAGCTCCGAGGGTCTTCACCAAGGTGGTTCTCGCCATGACTTCTTTACTTCGCAGGAGAAACATAGCTGTTCACACGTACATAGACGACTGGCTGCTGAAGGCGGGGAATCCAGTCACTCTGCGCAGCAATCTGCAGGTAGTCCTAGCCTTATTAAAGGATCTAGGGTGGATTGTAAATCTAGAGAAATCAGAACTGACTCCATCCCAGGAGTTTGTCTATCTGGGAATCTTTTTCAATCTCAGGGACGGCGTAGCTTTTCCGGCGGAGAGCAGAGTCAAAAGCCTGATTGCAGTTTTGGAGTCGGTTTCTCTAGGAGCCTATCTGACGGCGCACCAGTTTCTCAGGATACTGGGGTTACTAGTATCTCTGGAGAGGGTGGTTCCATATGCGGCACTCAGGCGCAGGCCAATTCAGATGTATCTAATGTCATTCTGGTCTCAGAAAACGGATCCGTTATCTCTGAGGATTCCAGTCAAAGAACCGTTGATATTCCACCTTCAGTGGTGGTTATCCGAACAGAATCTCCTGCGAGGTGTTCTGCTACAACCTCCTCAACCTCAGATGTCCATCTTTACGGATGCATCGTTGACGGGTTGGGGAGCTGTATTGGACAATCAGTCAGTGTCAGGGGAATGGGATCGGACCAATGCGCAGAAACATATCAATGTGCTCGAATTACTAGCGGTGGTATTAGCACTTCGAATGTTCGAGAGCCTGATTCAAGGCAAAGTTGTCCTAATAAGGACAGACAACTCGACAGTGGTGTCTTATTTGAACCGCCAGGGCGGGACAAGATCACCAGAGTTGTGTATGATGGTTTGGAACCTTCTGCTGTGGTGCCAAGAGAAGAATCTTATTCTTCGGGCAGCACACATTCCAGGAAGATTGAACATCCTAGCGGATGCTCTCAGTCGAAGGACGGTTTGGCAGCTCAACCAATCGGTAGCGGAGGTTCTATTCAAACAATGGGGCAAGCCAAATGTCGACCTGTTTGCGATGAATCAAAACGCAAAGATGGTCACTTACGTGTCACCGATCCCGGACCCGCTAGCCTTAACAGTAGACGCACTGGCAATAAGTTGGGAGGGGATGTACGCGTATGCGTACCCTCCAACAATTCTCATCCCGAAAGTTCTGGCAAAAATAAGAGAGGGGGAGTGCCAGGTACTACTGATCGCCCCGTATTGGCCAGGCCGATCATGGTTTACGGATCTGCTGGACCTTCTGGTCTGCAATCCAGTCTCTCTGCCAGACGCCAGAGATCTAATCTCTCAGAACAAGGGTCTGTACCTCCACGACAGACCGGAAATGTTCAAATTGACTGCATGGATGTTGTCAAGCAGCGTGCAATTGAGGGTGGCTTTTCTGAGCAAGCAGCGAAGTTTGTTGCTTCAGCCAGAAGAGTTTCAACCACAAAGACATATAATTATAGAATCAACAAATTTGCACAGTGGTGTGAGAGAGGAGATATCAATCCCTTTTCTGCATCTGTTCAACACGTAGCGGATTTTATCTGTCATTTATACGAAGTTGACAAACTTGTACCTTCTACCCTAGCAGCATATAAGTCTGCATTAGCTTCAGTCATTCCCAGTCTCACTGTTGAAGGAGTGGAGAATAACACCTTGAATGAAGTTATCAAAGGAATGAGCAATCTGCGACCTAGACAGCCAATTCCTATCCCATCATGGAATCTATATCTTGTTCTACAGGTTTTAGGACAAGCTCCTTTTGAACCGATTAGATCTATTGATATTAAACTGTTAACTATTAAATCAGTTTTCTTGGTTGCAGCAGCGTCGGCGAGAAGGAGAAGCGAAATTCATGCGCTTTCTGCCGAACAAGACCGTTTTGTCGTCACGGGTGAAGGTTTACGACTACTTCCACGTCTTTGTTTCCTGTCAAAGAATCTGTCACTTAAATATCCAGGACAGCCGATCAATTTGCCAAGTTTAACTAGACATGACCCAAACTCTTCTGTTTGGTGTCCTGTCAGATGTCTTAAAATGTATAAGAAACGTACTAATGAGTGGAGGGACGACCCGAAATCTCTGTGGTTATGTCTCAAAGCTCCCCATTTACGTGCCTCGAAAGATACTATTTCTCGTTGGATAGTTGACGCTATTAAGATGTCACACAAAATCGCTACAGGAAAGCAAATTGATCATGCGAATGCCCATCAGGTCCGAGCACTAGCAGCATCATCGGCCCTTTATAAGGGTGTCTCATTAGAGGAGGTGATGTCTGTAGCACAATGGCATGCCGAGTCGTCATTCACTGATTTCTACCTTCGCGACATCTCCAGCTCACTTAATCCGGTAGCCGTCGCCAATCTGTCAAACCTAAACTAAGCCACGTCCGACCACTACTTCGCACACATCACTATAGTCTTCCGCCTACACTGAACAAACGCTATGCACATGACTGAGTACGACCGTGGATTGGGCCGAGCTCCTGTGATGATCAAGAAAAGATCAAGCACTCACAAATGGTGAGTGTTTACATTAATTAAGTGACTATAAATATATTTACTTACAGTCGAAATACCAGACTGCTTAGGTAAATAGTCTGGTACAAGAGTATTCTTATCCTGTCAACCAGACATTAGACGCATTCCAATTTGAAAATCTAATCGATATACTGATATTTTTTCAAAGTTAGAAGTTGTAGTAGCTTCTTTGCACTCTACTGGACTGCCCTAGCTGAGACTTGGGGCTGACACGGGTCTGGTGGGTGTTGCATCCCCAGTGACAGCCCTCTGAATTTTGTGCGGACAAAAGAGGGGGGGGGGAGCGTGGTCTAGACCATGGAAGTTTAGCACTCTATGAGTCAGATAGCAGAACCCAAGCGTATGCCAGGGTTCTAGTCTCTTCACAACCTTCTCTGTTGGATGGTAGATGAGTGCTGGTTCGAGCCTCACCTCCTCCCACCGGCATTTTCTGGCTGTCGAAATCCGGAGTTTATCATAATAGTACATCTGGTAAGTATTATTCGAAGTAGAATCAAAAAAGCATCCGCTTTTGTTTCTACGAGAATTCTTAATACTTACCAGATGTACTATGGCCCTCCCTCAGCCGCCCCGCTGAGGTGAGGCAGAGCTGCTTTCGCAGTTTGCCAAGGCAAACATAAGACGAATCTGACTGTGATTGGGAATTGACTCGGTACCTGCGGCTATGGTATTCCCGGACACAGTAGGGGCAGGACCAGGAGAGTGCGGAGTTTTAATTGTTTATTTTGAGCTAGACTAGATAATAGACATTATCATAATAGTACATCTGTACTTAATTTTGCACAAAAAAAGCTGTATGAACATTGTTCAGGACCCCTACAGATGCGGATTTGGATAAGAGTGATTATGAGAGGATTAATGGTCAAGAAATTTTGAGTTTTTGCTTAGCCAAGGGAACACTATTTGTTTTTGCTTAGCCAAGGGAACACTATTTGTTTTTGTCTCGCCCCGTGGGGAAAGCGAGACAATGGGTGTACCTTAGGTCGTCCACGGCGGTGTGTCATTTGTGTTAAAGTTTTTGAATGTACATTTAATTCATCAATGACTTATCCGATCTTGACGAAATTATACAGATATGATCTATACCATCATGGCATCTAGTCTCCATCATCAGCAAAATGATTTTCAAATATTTTCGGGGTTTGAACTTAGCCTATTTTCCAACAAAAATCAGGTAAATGTTAGCTTTTCAATCAACATATAATTCATCAAAGACTTACCCGATCTTGATGAAGCTTTATAGATATGATCTATACCATCATGGCATCTAGTCTCCATCATCAGCAAAATGATTTTCAAATTTTTTCGTGGATTAAACTTAGCCTATTTTCCAACAAAAATCAGGTATACACTGCTGGGCAAAAAAAATGAGGCAAACATGATTTATCATATTGTTTATGATTACTCTTTCATGTTAATAAATACAGGTGAAATAAGTGACAATTTTACATAATATCGTATGCATTGTCTGTGTGCAGGGTACCTTTTAGTATGGGATAGCTTTTCCCTTGTTTTTCTTCAGAAATCTCAGCCGTTTGAGCAAGCTGTCTGAACGCCTTTTACAGTGTGCTGCATCAATGCTGTTCAATTCATGTCTGACTTCTTCCCATAACCGGTCAGTGCTCCCAAATTTTCTGCCAACCAGTTTGGCATTGATATGCGCCCATATATTCTCTATGGGGTTAAGATCTGGTGACTGTCCAGGCCAAAACATCACCGACAGAGAATGCCGCTCAGACCATGACTTTGTGTTTTTTGCTGTGTGTGCCGGGGCATTATCTTGTTGAAAAATAGCTTTTTGTCTTATTTCCACTACACAACTTGTTCAGGCTTGGAAGCAACCCCTTTTCTAATATTTTTTTATACTCCTTTGCATTAATGGACTTTTCACATTGCACAAGCTCGCCAACACCAGATGCAGAAAACACACCCCATACCATAATTCCACCTCCTCCATGTTTCTCAGTGGTGGAGAGGCATTCTGGGTTATATTTTTCACCTGACCTATGAAGACAGCCCTCTGGAGCATCTGTACACAGCTCAAAACGTGACTCATCACTCCAGAGAACATACTCAAACCACTGAGAATTATGGTCACGATAAAGTGCCAAAAATCTGAGTCTGTGCAACGTTCTTTGTGGACAGCAATGGATTCTTAGCACACCGCTTTGATGAAAAACCAGCTTCCTTGAGCCTCCTTGCAATTGTTCTTCTTGAAACAGCCTTATTTTGTGAATTTCTGAATTCTGCTAATTTGGTGAGTCTTCTTAAGATTCTTCAGAACAGTCATTTTCAGCCTTCTTTCATCTCGACATGTCACTTTAGCTCGTCCAGAACCTGCTTTCCGGGCAACAGAACCTGTCACTTGAAATGTGTGGCCAATTCTCTGTATTGTAGACAGTGGAATCTGAATATCCTCAGCCTTTAGAATCTTCTTAGTCTCAGGATATGACTTTCCAGCTTGACCAAGACCTGCGATCCGGCTTTTGACTTCAACAGGTACATGGAATTTAGCCTTTTTTGAAGACATTTTGAATAAAAAATAACAACTTCACTCTTCAGGCATGGTGTGGTAATACACAGAGATTACAGAAATGGCTAATGTCTTGTCACCTCGGTCAGCGTAACTCAACTAGCTTGCTAGTTTGGTTAGTTAATTCACTTTAAATCCTGAACACAGAGACGCACTATTTGTCTTTTGTGTATGCATGTAGGTCTAATATAGAACAAGAATCCATTCAGTAGATGGCTTTTGATATGCAAATTAGGTCACTCAGCTGTGGAAAGCAGTCAGACATGAATGGAACAACATTGACGCAGCACAATGCAAAAAGCTTTCAGACAGCTTGCCCAAATGGGTGAGTTTTGAGACAAAAAAAAATAATGGAAAGGCTATCCCATACTAAAAGGTACCCTGCACACAGACAATGCACACAATATTATGTAAAATTGTCACTTATTTCACCTGTATTTATTAACATGAAAGAGTAATCATAAAAAAATATGATAAATCATGTTTGCCTCATTTTCTTTGCCCAGCAGTGTACCTTAAAGTATTTCAATCAACATATAATTCATCAAACACTTATCCGATCTTGATGAAACTTTACAGATATGATCTATACCATCATGGCATCTAGTCTCCAACATCAGCAAAATGATCTTAAAATTTTTTCCAAATTTGAACTTAGTCTATTTTCCAACAAAAATCTGGTAAATGTTAAAGTTGTAGTCTCGCCCTGTAGGGAAAGCGAGACAATGGGGTTACCTTTGGTGTCATCGTCTGCAGTGGCGTGTCATTTGTGTTAAAGTTTTTCATCAGCCTTATTATTCAAAAATGGGTCATCAGATTTCAATTAAACTTCACGGACTTATTCTATGCAAGGTAGAGATGCAATTGCTCATCATTGCTAAGGCGATTTTTTGGAAATTTCACCTGTTTTTCTATGGTTCTCATGGTTTTTGGACTTAGAATATTTTGGCAAATATTTGCGTTAGTTTTTCATCAGCCTGATTATTCAACAATGGGTCATCAGATTTCAATGAAACTTCACAGACGTATTCTATGCAAGGTAGAGATGCAATTGCTCATCATTGCTAAGGAAATTTCACGTGTTTTTCATTTCTCCATCTGAGCTTATGCTATGGTGCACATCCATCATTTCTCAATCTGAGCTTATGCTATGGTGCACATCCGTCATTTCTCAATCTGAGCTTATGCTATGGTGCACATCCGTCATTTCTCAATCTTAGCTTATTAATGCTATGGTGCACATCCGTCATTTCTCAATCTGAGCTTATGCTATTGTGCACAGCAGTCATTTCTCAATCTGAGCTTATGCTATGGTGCACATCCATCATTTCTCAATCTGAGCTTATGCTATGGTGCACATCCGTCATTTCTCCATCTGAGCTTAGCTATGGTACACATCCATCAATTTTCCATTACTCTAATCTTTATGTATTCTAGCAAAAGTGTTCCGCTAAAAATATTTGCATAACCTTTGCGCAAATAAAAAATTGGCTTGCGCAATTTCTGCAGGCCTAAAATATAATCATGAAATTCCCTTTTACTTTTCCAGATAGAGTTAACAATGTCAGACAATATTAAACTGTGTGAGCAGATAGGAAAGAACATTTCTGAGATTAAGGCTACAGAATGTGGGATATTAGGAACTGTGTATAAAATTAGAAACACTTGTACTGAGGAAACGCGAAAGGAGTTGGAAAGCACGGCAATGAAAATTAAGGCAAATGCTTTATCAGCGAATTATAAGTGCACTGAGCTAAAAAAACCAACGTTTGTGCAAATGAATCACAAACAAGTAAGTTAAAACTTAAAATTAAGGAACTGGAATCAAAAGTTGAAAGGCTAATGAAGGAAAATTCACATCTTTTGTCCCAGAATTCATTACTTAGTATAGAGTTAGATAAAAAGCACTGAAAAGCTGAATGCATTGCAAACCAAAGCAGCTTTACTGATGAATTTTTGGATGCCAGTGAAGTACCACTTGACATCACTGAATCTGAACTACTTGTATCAACTCCTGTGGATGCTTCAAAAAGCCTTAAAGATGACCTTTCACAAGATATGTTTGGCCAAAGATCAACACGATGAAGAAAATCACAAAAGAGTGTTAAAAAGAAAAACAAACAATTAATGTATTTCCAAGACACATTTACATTTTTAAATTATTTTTATATCCTGAATAAGGTTAGTATTCCATTTAGATGGTTTCACTGGCAGTAAAAAGTGGAATTGGATGCATTCATATATGCGTTACCGTCGGTACGTCAATGGTGATGGTTATAACATGAAAGTAAATACTGGGGTGAGATATATCACATAATCACTGTATTAGTTAACAAGAGCTCTTCGGATTTTGAAACCTTACTAACTGTTTCTATCTCATGTAGGAATGCAATAATAATCATTAAAAAGTTGATTTTGTGCAATGTCATCAGATAATATTTTTTCAATTATTAGTCAATAGAAACGTAAGTACCGGTATTAACTGGATCAATAATACTAAAAGCCATCCAGGGGCGCGACATATCACGCATTCGCGGTCTTGTTTAATTTACCGCGTGAATGACTGTATCGGTAACTGAGCCAATCATTCCATTGTTAAATTTTCAAAAATAGTCTTCTATTGGCATGATTTTCTTGACCAAATTTAGCCATTAAAGTGTCAGTTGTCATCTAGGTAGTGGCTTTTCAGGCCAAAGCTTTGTGCTTGCTTAACCCTTACCACTCTGATGTCAAAATTTTAAATTTTCAAATTAAATTAAAGGATGACCTGGTGTTCATTTTTCAACCAATTTGGTGGAAGATGGTGCTGTCGTAGACAGAAACATCGTCCACCAAAATTGTTGAAAACTGAACACCAGTTTCTTTGCTATTGACATGGTAAAAGATAGAATATTGAATATTCAACAGAGTGGTAAGGGTTAAGAGATCTTTTGGCGACATGTCTTAAAGGACTGCGCAAATGGCAGGTTGTTTCTTGGCCAGTGTCATTTACTAGTTTTTCAAATCAGATAATAATGTATTTTACAGATACCTAAATGGCTGAACATCAAGAAAGGTGTTTTTCCAGATTTTGTCGTGACTGATCCAGAAAAGTCTCCTGTCTGGGAAATAGCAGGAGCAGAGTTCAGTAAGGCAGAGATCCACACCGCTGATGGGATTTCTATTCGATTCCCACGTGTTATGAAGTTCCGTGATGACAAGAACTGGAAAACTGCGACAG
Organism: Chaetoderma sp. LZ-2023a; assembly: GCA_034401795.1. Classification (NCBI taxonomy): domain Eukaryota; kingdom Metazoa; phylum Mollusca; class Caudofoveata; order Chaetodermatida; family Chaetodermatidae; genus Chaetoderma; species Chaetoderma sp. LZ-2023a. Next base: position 144,979,446 of record CM067359.1, read on the forward strand.
ATCTAATGCGATTGAAAGTAAGTGGTTTTTAGCTCACCTGGCCTGAAAGGCCAAGGGAGCTTATGTCGTGGCGACCGTCCGTCATCCATCCGTCCGTCAACTTTTCCTTTAAACGACTTCTTCTCAAGAACAGCTGGGCCAATTTCAATTATATTTGGCAGGAAGCATCCTTAGGGCATAGGGATCCAAGTTTGTTCAAATGAAGCCGATCGGTCAATTAGGGCCGCGGCCATCTTGGATTTTGGCCGATTTTTAGAAACGTCTAAAAATCTTCTCCGAAGCCGCTTGAGGGATTGAAGGAAACCTGATAAAATATGATCTAGGGCAAAAGCTCAACCAAATTTGTTCAGGGGAACTTAATTGGTCAAATAGTTTGGCGGCTATCTTGGTTGACCTAGTTTTAGCGAAAATAACTTCTCTAGAACCGCTGAAGGGATCAGGCCGAAATTTGGCAAATATGGTTAGGGACTAAGGGCCAGTAAAGTTTGTTCAAGAGAAGTTGATCTGTCAAAAAACATGGCCGCCGTGGGCCAATCAAAATATAGCATGTTTGGCGGCCATAATAGAAATTTTTCATTTGATGGATTTTGAGGATGAAATTGGTTTTATATAGGTTTTTGGGTATTCTGATCTCAAATTTGCAATTTTCGAAACTGTCGGATAAACGGTTTGGCAGCCATCTTGGATCATTTCCCCCCCCCCCCCCCAAAAGCTCCCATACTAAAGCAATGGGAAATTTAAATATCTTCATCTCCAGAACAGCTGGGCCGATTTCAATTATATTTGGCATGAAGCATCCTTAAGGCATAGAGATTCAGGTTTGTTTAAACGAACCTGATCGGCCAATTTGGCCGGCGACCATCTTGGATTCCTCCCGAGTTTTAGAAATGTCATTAAAAATCTCCCAAACCATTTGAGGGATCGATTCAAAGCTCACGAAATATGATCTAGGTTAAGTGCTGAATCAAGTTTGTTCAAGGGAACTTGATTGACCAAATGGTTTAGCGCCCATTTTGGATGACCTAGTTTTCACAAAAACCACTTCTTCCCCAGAACCACTGAAGCGATTAGGCCGAAATTTGTGATATATAATTAGCAACTAAGAGCAATTAATTTTTGTTCAAGAGAAGTTGATTCGTCAAAACATGGCTGCGGTGTACCAATCAAAATATAGTGTGTTTGGTAGCCATATTGGATTTTTTTATTTGATGGATTTTGAGGCCGAAATTCGTTTTCTTTAGTTTTTTGGGTATTCTGATCTCAAATTTGCAATTTTTGAAACTGTCGGATAAATGGTTTGGCAGCCATCTTGGATCATTTTCCCGCAAAAAGCTCCCATACTAAAGCAATGGGAAATTTAAAATGTCTTCTTCTGGAGAAATACTGGGTCGATTTGAATTATATTTGACAGGAAGCATCCTTATGGCATAAAGATTTCATTTTGTTCAAACGAAGCCGATCGGCCAATTTGGCTGGTGGCCACCTTGGATTTCGGCCGATTTTTAGAAATGTCTTTAAAAATCTCGTTCTCATAAACGGCTTGGGGAAATCGATTCAAGACTTATGAAACCTCATCTAGGCAAAGAGGTAAGCCAAGTTTGTTCAAGACGACTTGATTGACCGAATGGTTTGGCAGCCATCTTAGATGACCGGGTTTTCCCGAAAACGACTTCTCCAGAACCGCTGAATAGATCAGGCCAAAATTTGGGAGATATAATTAGGGACTAAGGGCCATTAAAGTTTGTTCAAGGGAAGTTGCTCCGTCAAAAAACATGGCCGCCGTGGGCCAATCAAAATGTTGCGTTGTTGGCGGACATATTGGATTTTTTTATTTGATGGATTTTGAGGCCAAAATTGGTTCTATATATGTTTTGGGTATTCTGAGTTCAAATTTGCAATTTTCGAAACTGTCAGATAAAAGGTTTGGTGGCCATCTTGGTCTTCTCGAGAACTACCAGGTCGATTTCAATTATATTTGGCAGGAAGCATCCTTAGGGCATAAGGATCCAAGTTTGTTCAAATGAACCCGTCATGAACTTTGAATTGCCTGTCAAGTGTACGAATTGTATATTTACTATTTAATAAACTGTCTATTGAATATGTTGAAACTAAATTGACTGGGCACCCAGTCAAAGTAGTTTAAAAATATTCAACATCTTATTTGTGTAGTTACCTTGATATTGAGATAATATCACGATTTTAATTTATCATTGGAATGATTTAAATTGTGTTGTATTTTAGTACAATAGTAATGCAATGCGGGTCAGTTTATCGTTTGCTTTACCAGACAGCAGAGGCAGGCTTGCGCGCTTTTTCGATTTAATCGTGAAGTTTGATTTATTTTTAAAATCGCGATTTTTACGATGTAATTGAGGAAAAATCGGAAAATCATCAAAAATTTCATGCTTTTTTTTAAATCTGAAGTGTGTACTTTTCCGTTGCATTTTATCAGTACATGAGTACAATTATAATTGATTCACGCCTGTGTTCATTGCATTTATATCCCGCCGTGCCGAATAATTACTAATCACAACACAAAGCGTTACAATAAACAAGCTAACAATAGCGAGGTAACACCTTTGTTATTGAGAAAACCAGCTAGTTACTCCGTCGAATCGCCATATAATTTTCTTTCTTTCGCTGCAGACCCTGAGTCTGTCGTGAAATGCCAAGTATATACTTAGTTGCAGAGTGTTAGGCAATAATGAACATAATTCTTTTTAATTCTAGGGTTAGAAATTTCAGGCGGTGTAATAATTTTTCCTATTTGATTCGGGTGTCATGTCAAAAAGAAAATAAAGCAACAGCATTCCAGGTTGTTTGATTTTGAACTGTGCGTTCTGTTGATTACTCTTAAATGTAAATCGTACATTCTGAAAGCAACTATAAACTGCTCTATAGGCCGAGTTTACGCCGTTACACTTGTAACTACTCAATATGTGGATTGCCCAGTATCTCCCCGGGTACTAATAGTAACGTCTTCGCGTTACTCCGATAATGACCTAAACTCGTCATACAAAGGGAGGCTATAAGGGGGGAGCTGATACATCATGTAATTTTAAAAAAATTTCTCGGCAACATTTTATCTCAAATTTTGATGAAATTAATAATGTTTATTGAACTATACGCATTATTTAGGCGGTCCCGATTAGTAATTTCACTCCCGCGATGATGGATATAAGGTATATATTAAGCATAGACGTAGGATGGTAAGAATTTGGCGCATGAAAATGTGTTCTAATTTCGTGCTATTTTTGTATCATTTATTTCAACTTTTTCTAGAAACAAGTCATGTTACCCCGGTTTATTTGGACCTACGATTTAATCGAAAATCGCAATTTTTTTAATAAACTCGATCGCGATGTTTCAAAGCAAAAATTGCGCAAGCCTAAGCAGAGGTGCTAGTGTTGATTTAGGAGAATCCCGCTGTGACGACTTAAATATGAGAAAGCTGTATTAATGTAAACAAATGAAGTTAATATGCTAATTTGTAAACTGTCTTCATTATCCAGGACCTATTTAAGAAGTCTAAAGAAACCTCTGATTTTCCGAATCTTGGAAAAAACAAAAAAACTCCTAAGAAAGAAAATGGAGACAACGATGACGGCTCAGACTTCAATTCAAGTAACAATCGGAATGAGAATGGTGAGAATGACGGAAGTTCAAAGGGAGGTAATAAGTCTCCTGTGAGAAGTCTGTTCAAAACATCGGCTAGTCCAGTGGAAGCTGAGGCATACAGTCCGTCCAAAGCAGCCAGCTCCAGTCCCGTAAAAGCTGGTCAGAAACGTAAAGCAGAAGACAATGAAGAGAATATATCTCCCAAAAAGGTAAAATATTAACAGAGTTCCTACATCATGGAATTTCCTAGAAGATTTATCTGCTTATTCTAGGCAAGTTATTACCTCTCACTGATAAATGCTCTGTATCTCAATCTCCGGATAAATAAACAGGAAACCTGCTGAATACTTTGAAATTAATATGACTGAAAGCTGTTGCTTGCAGTCATATTAATTTCAAAATTATAAACATCTTTCCTGTTTATTCTAAGGCATATTCGACAGAATATGCTGTACATCGTAAAGAATTTACTTTTTCCGGGATTTATCGTTGACAGGATTATAGCTGTGGCAAAGTGTTAATTCTCCAGGTATTGCTCTGTAACTCAGTCGGTAATCCAAGATGTAAAATTATTTATTTAACATTCCTAGATAAATCTTACTTGTCAGTATATATCTTTGCTCATCTATTCATAAAAAACACAGATTTAAGGCAAGCCTAGAGATATATTTACTGTTTTACCTCTGCAAATGGCCACGATAGGTCAAGAAACTCTCAATTTCAATTTTATGACCGTTACCTGATCGTGGGATGACTACTTTTGAAGATACTATTTTTGAAAATTTATTACTGGAATAACTAGCTCAATTATCGTGTCAGTCATTCCAGTTCTAAAATTTTAAAAATAGCTTCTTGATCTGCAATTGGACATTTCTCATAAACCACTTTAAAAATCCATTTTTGACCATAAAATATCCAGATTTTAATAATCACTCATATACCCCTTATACACAATTTTTGTTAGTAAATGTCCATTTGTAGGCCAAGAGATGACTTTTTGAAAATGGATCACTGGAATGACTGGCTCGGTCACCGAGCCAGGCATTCCAGTGATATATTTTCAAAAATGGTCATTCCTCAAGACCATTGCAGAAGTCAGTTTTGAATGGTTAAGCCAGTCAAACCTGTCCTCTGCGGTCGTCCTGGGAAATGTTCATTTGCAGGCCATGAGGACCATTTTTGAACATTTAACACCAGAATGGCTGGGTCAATAATCGAGCCAGTTATTCCAGTGCTAAATTTAAAAAAATAGTCTTGTCTTGGCCCCTCAGATTGACATTTTTTAAGAGGAAATTGAAATTTTCTGGACTAATTTTGACCATGAAAGGGTTAATGGGTTACGACTTTGCGTGTGTTCTGATTCGCTGGATTGATGTGTCATTGCAGAGGAAGCCAATGTGTAAATATGGTGCTTCATGTTACCAGTCAGGCTCTGATCATAAACAAACTTACGATCATCCTTCACCGCCATCATCACCGCATAAGGTCAGTAGCGAAGCATGCACTGTGCATCCATAATTGTATTTCACAATCCGGATAACATTAAGGGAGGAATCCTGTTTTAGCTAAACCTCGCCAATCTCTAGTGCGGCTCCACCAACACTTCACCCTTGTTCATGTCGATCGATCCCTGCACTCTCTGAATCGCAATTTCCAGAAAACTATACAGGTAAGCTGTTGAATATTTTGAAACTAATTTGACTGGGTGCTGTTGCTGCCTATTAGTTTCAAGATATTCAACAGAATATTTACTAAGCCGTTGAAACATAGAATTTGTATAACCGCTTAGTCCGTCATCCCATAAGCATTCGTGACAAACTTATCTACATCATTCATGACAACCTACACATCACGTATTTGATTTTGACGTCATATGATTGATAAATAAACTAGAATGGTCCATTGTATTTCACAATCCCGATAACCCGAATTAGCTGATGTTTGATAAAAAAGCTTCATCTCCCAATATCTGACATGTGTTTTTTTGTGAGACTCCTCAATTTCATTTTGTGCTTTGCAAGCGTGATATAGAATATTCATTTAGAAAACGACGTTGAAAGCTGTTTGTATCTAGCATATTGCTACTTTATTTACTCAGCCTTTACATGTTTTCAAGCAACGAGTTTAACGTCTCTGCTCGACTAGGCTGAATTTGATACGTCCAACTTCCTCAATCTATCAGATACAATCTTTACTACACCATATCAGGTTACGGTTAATCGATCAAAATTAAATGGGTTGTCAGATAAATTCTGAATGTTTTATTAATTCAGCAGCAGTAGTGCTTTAAAATTGGACACCCTTTACTGTAAATGTCTTGATAATTTTTTTCATTTGGTTGTCAAGAAGTAAGTAAAAACAATTCCGTACACAAATGTTCTATCTTTGAATCATTTGTTTCACAAGCATATATTTATTCTGCAATGATCAAGTAGATTTGTACTATTATTGCTTTGAGTAATTGTGATTAATTATTTAAGAATAATCGTGATTAATCAGCATAAGTACAAAGGCATATCTATGATGAGGAAAGCTGCAGTGGTGTTTAGAAGTGTCCAGATGCTCGAGCCAGTCATTCCAGTGATACATTTTCAAAAATAGTCTTCTCTTGACTTGCTGAGCAATGTATTAATTTTCGTGACCGATCGCATTAAACAATAATTAAAAGATAGGTTTTGAAATATTTTATGCAGTAGGAATTATTCACGATTATTCAATGATTTAATTTCCAATAATATAAATTCACGATTGAACAAATAGTCGCGATTTTCGATTTCATTAAGTTGCCCAAAATGCCTTCAGCAAGTCTTAAGACATGTTCATCTGCAGGCCAAGAGAAGACTATTTCTGAAAGTCTACCACTGAATGGCTGGCTCGATAAACATGTCAGTCATTGTAGGCATACATTTTCAAACATAATCTCTTGGCCTACAAATTGAGATTTACTGCGCAGGAATTTCAATTTTCATGACAAATCCTGACTATTAAATGCTGTTCTTCCTTTTTTCAGTGTCTGCCAAATGTCTTCAGTGGTGTAAAGATGCATTTACCTGAGAGTACACATAAGTACAAGGAACTGAGACGATATATTATTGCGTATCCTTAACAATGAAGATATCTAATCTGTCACTCAAGTTTCTGACACCATAGTCAATACGTCACATGTTAGCTGACGTCACAATCAAAATGATGTAGTTCCATCACAAAAATCAAAAAGTCTGTTACAAAATTGTACACACTATACATGTCTTTTATGAATTTTTCAAACAACTTCATTTACCTGAGTATACATGCGTGAATGAATGTATGCATGCACCAACCCACATGCTCTATTTAATATGTATAATTATGTAATGTATTACTAACTAATTTGGTCGATGATGCGGAACGATTAACCAATTTATTATCGACACACCTGTTTGTCAACGTTGCAAGGCCTAATAACACTACAGAATTGCGTCGATACACATAGTTGTAAACAGATTGTGATTTCTACCCTCGCCCTAGTGGTTGTGCATATGTGTCTGTCTGTTGGTATGTTTGTTTGTTAAAAAGTGGAAGGGCTAGGGGCTGCAATTTCCGGCACTTATTTAGTTTGTTTAAATTATTTACATCTTTAAATACCTGCCAGACAATACTAATAATCATAATCATAATGTGTATACATTTAAGATTCTGACTGCCATGCCCATTTCTAGCTAAGCTCCACCCACTTTGTACATGTATTTAAATCGATGGTAACACTGAACCATAAATTCCCAGAATCTCAATATCAAATTAACTGTACACGTATCACATTCTGTTAAATATATTGAAACTAATTTGACTGGGACCTGTTGCTGCCATACCATGGCAGCAACAGGTCCCAGTCAAATTAGTTTCAAAATATTCAACAGAATGTTTATTGATCTTTAAGTTTACCAATGACATACAATTCAGACAGTTACTGTTATAACTTAGTCACTTTTGAGACGGAGTGTGTGCGTGCATGTGTGCATGAGCAAATCTTGAATAAACTAAAGGTTAGCAGTAATGAATACTGATTTGAACTTTACTTATGTAAACTAAACTAAAATAGGAATCATGGTTTCTTTTATTTTATGTGAAGGAATAATATCTATGAGTTATCAGCTGTTGCCATGATACTTGTATTGACTATTGGACTGTGTCCTTTTGACTAATGGGTGTTCCAATGACCTAGTGGGTCATGCGCCATTTATCAACAGATGCACCGATAGTCAATGGAGGATTCCAGAGTATCCATCAGTCATATGACATCATAATCAACTATACACCTGTGCAAAAGTTAAGCACCAGCAAAAACAATAGAACGTAGAAACATGATGGTACAACTAGGCTGCCATACTTTTTGTCCCCGCGTTAGCTGACATAATTCCAAGTACGAAATGCACATGCATGCATGACTTCACGCCGCTTGATGTCTGTGCGTGGCGGGAAACAGCACACGTGTTCAGTTATGTAAAAGTCCAGTTTGAGGTGTAGAACATTACATACAGATTTAGGCGACAAGATTGGGAATTTTGTGTTCATGACCGTGGTTTATTTGTACAGAGAGAATTAGCTCTTGATTGTGAACCGCTATGGCAAGACGAAGGTTAAGTGATCGTGTGAAATGGCAAATCATAGGCATGCATACCACTGGTATGTGATGCAGAGAGATTGGCAGACAGCTGAACATTAACCATACTGTAATCAGTCGTTTGATTGCAAAACATGGGCAAACTAATGAGGTGAAGGACAGGCCTAGATCTGGAAGACCGAAGAAGACTACTGCCGTGATGATCGAGCCCTAGTACGCCTTGTTAGGAGATCTCCATTCACCAACAGCAGAGTGCTCAGCCAGCAATGGGAAACGCGCAATAGAGTGTCAATGTCTACCGTCAAAAGGAGACTGTATGCTGCTGGCATGAAAGCTAGGAGACCTGTCAGACGTCCTCTCCTCACTGCACACCACAAAGACGAGCGTCTGAGGTGGTGCAACGAAAGAAGACACTGGAACATGAAATCCTGGAGACGGGTACACTGGTCAGATGAAAGTTGGTTCCTGCTTCATGCCACAGATGGTCGAACTCGTGTATGGAGGTCCAGACGCACGGCGTACGACCAACGTAACATCATGGAAGAAGTTCCATTTGGTGGAGGTTCCGTTATGATATGGGGGGTGCATCTCATTTGATTGTAAGCTGGATCTGTTGACTGTACCTGGAACACTAAATGGACAAAGATATCAAGATTCCATACTGGATAGAGTTGTGGTCCCTCATTTTGTAAATCATGCACCTGGAACCCACCCTATATTCATGGATGACAACGCCCGACCACATCGTGCTAGAGCTGTGCATGAATACCTCCGCCAGAATGCCATCGAAACCCTACCATGGCCAGCAAGGAGCCCTGACATGAACCCTATTGAGCATATCTGGGACATTCTGGGAAACATGGTGAGAAGGAGGGATCCTCCTGTGCAGAACCTACAGGAATTAACAGACGCACTCCATCTTGAATGGCAACGAATACCACAATGGCGTATCAGTCGGTTGGTGACCAGCATGAGACGTCGTGTCCAGGCCGTCATCCAAGCACAAGGTGGATATACCCGGTATTAATAATGACAGTCTCAAACTCGTGCACAGATGTTAAACTTCGTTTTCAGACACCATTAATGACAATCTAGCCACGTGTGTCAACTGTAGGGCAATAGTTGTCAGTTGTGTCAACGTAACCATATTCAGGCCTCGTTTTCAAGTTCAAACAAAAACATACAGTGTTTCCCCACCATCATAATCAGCATTCCTCTAGTTGCATTATTACTTCTTGCACTAAGATGGATGGGTACATAAATGTTTATGCTATTGCTTTCTTCATAGCACATGAATATACCCTCGCATGTGCGTAAAAATAGGGTGGTGCTTAACTTTTGCACAGGTGTATATATAATGTTTAGGATGACATCATAATCAATTACATCCTGAAGTTCATCACGAGTGCTTAATTGATGATTGACTAAGCATTGTTGTAGAAATCGTATGTCTGCTATTTAATAAACATGCTGTTGAATATTTTGAAACTAAGTTGACTGAGCACTGTTGCTGCCATAGGCAGTAAAAGCACCCAGTCAAATTAGTTTCAAAATATTCAACAGCTTACCTGTATAGTTTTATGGAAATTAATAGTCAGGGAGTTCAGAGATCGATCAATCCAAACACGGGCGAACTGTGGTTTGAGCTTAGCTAAAGATGGGCATGGTATAGCTAAACCTGGATTCTCCCATTGGCTAATGTTTCTGCACTGTTGATCAACCATTGCCCCTTCAACAGGCACACTGGTAACTGCATGATTAGCCAATCATCCAGTCACATTTACCAACATGCAGTCACATTTACCAACATGCTGTCCCATCTACCACCTTGCAGTTTAATTTACCAACATGCAGTCCCGTTTACCAACATGTAGTCCCATTTACCGCCATGCGATCTCATTTACCGGCATGTGGTCCCATTTACCAACATGCATTCCCATTTACCAGCATGCAGTCCCGTTGACCAGCATGCAGTCCCATTTACCAGCATGCAGTCCCATTTACCTACATGTGATCCCATTTACCAACACATGGTCCCATTTACCAACACATGGTCCCATTTACAAACATGCAGTCCCATTTACCAACATGCAGCCCCATTTACCAACATGCGGTCCCATTTACCAGCATGCAGTCCCATTTACCAACATGCTATATTGATTATTGAGGCGTAACATGTATATACTGTACAATATTTGACCATTAGTATTGAGGCGTGTGTTCCTTGACTCTGTGCAGTTTTGATGGTGATGTTTTGATGGATTTTGACCTGGGTAACGCTACACACATCATCTCGGAGAAGGGGAAAATGGTAATTAAACTCACTTTACCTCCTTAACACTCATATCAGCCAAAAACCGCTTCTGCAGTGGTCTTGGAAAATGTCCATTTGCAGACCAAGAGAAGACTATTTTTGAAAATTTACCACTCGAATGACTGGCTCGATAACCGAGCCAGTCATTCCAGTGGTAAATTTTCAAAAATAGTCTTCTCTTGGTCTGCAAATGGGCATTTTCTGAGAAAATTAAAATTTTCTTGAATAAGATAAAACAACCTGGTTATTGTGAAACGGGTTAGCTGGACATCTTTTTATGCATTTTATAATTACTGGTTACATAAGACAGCAATGACTTGAGTTAGACAACATTCGATTGAGTTAAACAGCAGTGGCATCTGTTAGACAACAGTGATAAAACTTGCATTTAAATACAGTTAACCCTCTTGTGTCAACATAACCCGTTAATGGTCATGCCAGCTAAAACTGCTTCTGCGGAGCTCTTGAAGAATGTCTATTTGCAGGCCAAGAGAAGACTATTTTTCAAAATTTAACACAAGAATGACTTGCGGTAATCGAGCCAGTCATTCCAGTGATAAATTCTCAAGAATCTTGTCTTGGTCAATAAATGAACACTGACTAAGCCAAATAATGTGGATTTTCTTGACCATTAAGCCTTTAATGGTCAAGCCGGCCAGAAATTGCTTCTCCAGTGCTTTTGAGAAATGTCCATTTATAGGTCAACAGAAAGTTATCTTTACAAATTCCAGTGATAAACTTACAAAAAATAGTCTTCTTGACCTGCAAATGAGCAACGATTTTGATTTAAGTATTTTATCACAATTAAAGGTTTAATTGACATGTGTAATTTTGAGCGCTTTGATGCGTGGGTGATACAAGAAAGATGACCTGCATTAGACCATTTTCAGGTTTCACATTTTGTTTCCGTAAAACCAGTATTCTAGCATATACATATATGAAAAATTGAAATGGGTAAATCCATCATATTTCACACAGGAGCTTTCTAACCAGACTAATGATACTTAGTAATACTTTAGAAATGATATTATACAAATATGGAGGAATTATAATTAATTAGATTTGTCGTATTGCTTGATTTCAGCCTGCTGGTCATGGTTCTGGTGTATGTGTTTCTCCAACATGGTTATGGGATTGTATCAAGAAGAGAAAACTGCTTCCGGTGGCGTCATATCAACCGTGATTGTCTGCTCGAATAATTATACTGTATTTAACTGACTGGTTGTTCTAAGCCACCGGACAATAATTTCCATAGGAAATACCTCTAGACTGGATGAATATTTTGAAAATGATTTGGCTGTATTTAGCTCTCCGACTGCTGTAAGCTACCGGGCAATAATTTCCATAGGCAATAATTCTAGACTAGATGAATATGTTGAAAACGATTTGACTGAAAGTTGTTGGTGGCTTAGCCACCAATAACTTTCAGTCAAATCGTTTTGAAAATATTCGTCCAGCTTTATATCCTATGGAACATTTTGTTTACAAATCTAGCACTCGGACAGTTCAATACCAGACTCTGGAGATTTGAAACCGGACTACTAGTATAATGTTACTTTATTATTTTTTTAAAGTAACTTGACCATAATTTAAAAGTAAATTAAATCTTGTTCTGAAGAAGCAATAGATATGTTTCTGTGATATAGTGAGAAATTCTCACCGGTACTGAAAAAAATTGTCAGAATTATTATCATCATCATTGGCATCATTATATTGTCGTCGTCATTGTTATCATTGTCGGCATCATCACGCTGTTTCAGAATTCAATTCTAGACATTGTCAGCATACATCTTCATTTGTAATTCATTTTATCGTTACGGCAACCAATAATTGCTTAGTTAGTGACCCTTTAACCCTTTCACTGACTAATACCAGAAAAGGTATTTTATTTATCATATAAAACTTATTTTATGATTATTTTGAAATTAATTTGACTGGAAACTGTTCCTTCACGATATTCAACGGTTTTCCTGTATGGTTGCCTTGAAAATGTCATATGAGGAATTATTCCATATAAATTAATATAATTTTTTTAGTTGTGAATTGAATTAGGAATACATCCCTGTTTCAGTTTGCTAAATTAAAAAAATTATATCAATTTATTCGGAACGAAATCATCATATGTTAAGATTTATTTTCTTATATTTCATTGATGTACATAAGCTAAGGCTCTAAAAAATTTAAATTTTAAGTTTTAGTGTCAAACATTCTGGTATGAATTTGGGCATTTAACTTTTTCAGCGATGAGTTCTCATTTTAAAAACACCCATACAGGAAAACTTGAATATTTTGAAATTAATTTAACTGGAAACCATCACTGCGCTTAAGCAGCGACGGCTTCCAGTCGAATTAATTTCAAAATATTCAACAGAATAAGTTTTATATCGTAAAGAATATACTTTTTTAGGAATTTATCGGTGAATGGGTTGATATTGTAATCCTGTTAAATGACTGAATTTTCCATGTTCATGCACACTATTGTATTTATTTGCATCATTTGGCTATTATTGTTTGCTGGGTTTTATTCTTGCTATGCAAAGTGTTTGTTCTAGTCGCAGGTAAGACAGCCATTGTTCTCTTATATTAATTAACCTATTAACCCTTATATTTGTTGAAGAAAATTTCAATTTTGTCATAGAGAATGTCCATTTGCACACCAAGACCACTGCAGAATACATTTTTAGCTTGCTTGAGTGTTTAGCGTAATTATGTTAATACATAATTTCAATAAGTTTGATATTTATAATAATTCGTTTTTTGTCTCGACTGCGAAGCAGAAAGCGAGACATATGTGTCACTTTTCTGGCAGGTTTGCAAAACCTCAGCTTATATTTCAGGATCAGTTAATCCTAGTGTAACTAACCTTGGCTATGTGGTTGCCTATACTGCTAGGAAGCGGCATGATGATACTGAGGTCACAAGGTCACGGTGATACCAAACCGTTAAATGTTACGTTTTTGCGTTTAGCAAAACTTCTCAGCTTATCATTCAGGATTGGTTAATCCTATTGGAACTAAACTTTGATACATTGTTACCTACAATGTTAGGAAGCCGCATGCTGACACTGAAATCACAATATCGAAGGTCAGGCTCATTCTGACCTCTATAAAACTTTATTTCTCAATGTTATGTTTTTAGGCTCAGCAAATCTATATCAGGTTATATTTCGGGATTGCTTAACCCTAATGGAACATAACTTGGGTACATGGTTGCTTATACCAAGAGGATACAGCATGGTGACATGGAGGTCAAAGACCAAGGTCATTCTAATATTGCTATTTTACCTAATAGTGTTGTTTGATTTTTTATCTCTGCTTTTTCAACCGTAAGTTTTTCCTTTAAGCAAATCATTTATATTTCAGGATTGGTTAATCCTATTGGAACTAAACTTTAATACATGGTTACTTATAATCTTAGGAAGATAACTCAGAGGTCACAAGGTCAAAGGTCAATGCCACTTTGATAAACAGGCGACACAGTTAATTCCGCGGAATCCATGTTTTAAATTCAGGTCGATTGTAGTAATTTTCTTCATATTTTATACTTATTTTGAATCTCTGAAGCTTAGCACTTCTCAGTATTGATCATATCCCACAGAATTATAGCTTGATTGTTATTTGAGGCTGTATGCACCTAGCATTGAAAACAAACAGGTTTACAAGTTTTCTTGGTGAATACTATTGTTAAACAAAATAATCATGTTACACCTAAAAAATATTCTCTTGGTCTGCAAATCGACATTTCTCAAGACCCCTGCAGAGGCTGGTTTGTGTCGGCTTGTCCAGTAAACGGTTACGGATCAAGGCGGCGTGAACTGGCTTCTGCAGGGGTCTTAAGAAATGTTGATTTACAGGCCACGAGACTATTTTTGAAAACTTACCACTGGAATGATTTGCTTGATTACTGAGCCAGTCATTGCAGTGTTTAATTATTTTTTGATCTCTCAAAAGACATTCACAGAGTAAAAATTTAGATTTTCCTGTCCAATTTTGACCATTAAAGACTTTAAAATGTTGAATATATGTATTTCAATTGTGATGCACACACATGTTGAGAAAACCTACTATTTTAGACAATGTAGTTGTGTGAAAATGCTTTGCTTGTTAAGACCCTTGACTGTTTTTGCAATGCTCAGTATTTTGGAGATCTGTCCATATTTGCTAAGATTATTCCCACTTAAAGTTGATTAAAGGCAGGCATTTGAAGCTCTGCTATGCAGCGCTCTTGTTTTATGACCACAAGTGCTTGCTATATCCAGGTTTTGATACACTGCAAGTGAAAACATTTCCTTTCCCAAAGCCCAAGTGAGCTTATGCCATGGCGGCCGTCCGTCCATCGTCCGTCTGGCAAATCGTACCTCCTCCTTAACGGTTTTACCGATTTTAACTAAATTTTACTGGAAGGATCCTGTGGTGCTATGCTCTAGAACCTGTATTCAAAATTTTAATGGGTCAATTTTTCTGGCAGCCATCTTGGATTTTCCAAAAATTATCGGGAAATCCTTTAAAATGCTAATCCTCCAATATCAATGGCCCAATTTCGACAAAATTTGTTGCAATAATCCTGTAGTCATACGCATCAACATTTCTAACTAGAATTTTGATTGGTCAATTTTTCCGTCGGCCATCTTGGATTTTTTTTTTAATTCTGGGAAATCAGTTAACGGTTAACTCCTCATTAACCACTTAAACAATTTCAAGCAAACTCGGCTGGAAGGATCCTAGTGTACCTCGGATCCTGTATGCAGAATTTTGATTGGTCAATTTTTCCAGTGACCATCTTAGATTTTCAGAAAGTTTTCGGAAATCAATTAAACCGCTTGGCCAATTTCAACCAAGCTCAGCTGGAAGTCCCCTAGGCTGGTATGCTTCAAAACGTATACACAGAATTTTGACTGCTTGATTTTTTTTGGTGGCCAGCTTGGATTTTTCAAAAAATGAGAATTTGTTTAAAACCCTACACCTTTGTACCCTCTTGTTCAATTTCAACCAAATTTGGCTGGAAGGATCCTATAGTGGTAGACCCTAGAATTTCCATTCAGAATTTTAATAGTTCTATTTTGGCAGCCATCTTTGATTTTCTGTAAATTTTCCGGACCCATTTAAAAATGGTACTCCTTACTCAACACCCCAAATTCCAACAAAACTTGGGTAGAACAATCCTATGATGATAGGCTTCATATGCCAAATGAGAATCTTGATTTGTCAATTCTTTTAGTGGGCATCTTGGATTTTTCGAAAATTACCCATCATGCCTATTTTAATGCAAATGCTTAAAATGCTAATGGCCCAGGTGAGCGTCATAGGCCCTTGGGCGTGTTGTTTAGTAGAGAATTTTGACATGTCACTTTATATGTATATTTTAAATGTTGTAATCTTTGATTTTATTTGTTATTGTTGTTGTTGTTGTTTTAGATTAGCCTGATTTATTGTCCTTCAATGTCGGTTTATCACCTGCCATCTTTTTCTATTATAAATCTGTTCAAACTTCTCATTGACATTAAAACTGATGGTGAAGATCACAAAATAGTTATTGAATGGCCATTTGCAGGCCAAGAGATCTTTGAAAATTTGCCACTGGAATTACTGGCTCGCTTCTCGAGCCAGTAATTCCAGTGGTAAAATTTCAAATAGTTTTCTTGGCCTGCAAATTAACATTCCTTAAGAGCATGACAAAGGTCAGTCTTGATTGACCATCAAATAGATAAGCTGCTATAAAAAGATTACATGGCTCTGGATGAGATGGGGTTATATCCATAAACATTACTGAGCACCGTGAAGTGAAGCGGGTGAGTGGTTGGTGAAAAATATGTTATATAATTTGTTATTTGCCCCAAAGATACACTAATATTCTGAATTAAAATATGTAGCCATGTTAGATTGTTTATTAGCTCACCTGGTCTTAGTGAGCTTATGCCATGTCGGTCAGGTGTCCGTCCGTCAAATTGCTTCTCCTTAACAGTTTGACCTATTTCAACCAAATTTGGCTGGGAGCATCCTATGCTGGTACCCTCCAGACAAATTTTCCGAATTTTGATTTGTCCATTTTTTTGGGGTGAAAATCTTAGATTTTATGAAAAAATCTAGCGGAATGGTCAAAATGGTACTCCTCCTTAGCTGCATGACATATTTCAACCAAATTTGGCTAAGTGGATTCTATGGTGGTAGGCTCTAGAGGTCCTTTTCAGAATTTTTATTGATTAATTTTTTTGGTGAAAATCTTAGATTTTATTTTCAAAATCTACCGAAAATGGTCAAAAAGCTTCCTGACATATTTCAGCCAAATTAGACTGGATGGATTTACTTGGTGGTAGGCTCTAGAACATCTATTCAGAATTTTGAATGATTAATTTTTTGGGTCAAAATATTAAAAAAATTTTAATACCGGGCTCTTGGAATTTTCCTGATTTCCTTTCTTTTCCCCAATTTCAGATTATGAGTAAAATTATTGAATCCTAGTGTACAGTCAGACCATCATGCTAAATCTGACAAGCAGTTCCTGAGATATCCATAGATCCAGAATTTTCTCCAATCTGAATCCTGTTTTTTTATCCACATCGCGCCCAGGTTGAAAATCGTCTCTCACAGTCAGATCATGTGATGTGTTAAAATGGTAGCCAAACCAGATCAATGACCCCCCCCCCCACACACACACACACACACAACACACACACACACACACACACACACACACACACACACACACCTCTTGTAGGAAAATGCATAAAATTGTCGGTCATATTGACTGTAGTGCATGTATGTATATAGAATATATCATGCTGTGTGGCATATTAGCATTGTGTGGATGTGTGAGTCTGTGGTACATATGTGCATGGTAACAATTACTCATCTATACATTCATGTTATGTTGTATATAGAATATTTCTGTGCTCATTTTCTAATAATTGATAATGGTTTATGAGAAAGTTTGAATGTCCTTAGGGTGGGATTGTAGATAAGAGAATCTGGCAAAATAATTAGTGTCTATGTATGCCATGATCAGCTAGAATAAATCATGTTCTAATACACTCTGTATGAATCTCGTGTTTTATCTGTATGGTCAGATGTATGCTAACCCTTTTATAGTCAATCCAGAAGTCCAGCACATATTTACCAGCCTAGGGCTAGGTTTAATTCCAAACACTGCTTAAATCTTGAACCCCCAATTTTTCTTCAAGAAAATTTTAATTTGCTCAGAAAATGGCAATTTGTGAATGAAAAGAAGATGATTTAAAAAAAATTACCTCTAATATAATGGGCTCAGTTATTGAGCCAGTCATTCCAGTGGTAAATTTTCAGAAACTGTCTTCTGTTTGTCTGCAAATGGACATTTTCCCAGACCGCTGCAGATGCCTTTTTTGGCCAGCTGAAACTGACGTTTGCAGTGAACTTGAGAAATGAACATTTGCAGTCCAAGAGGCGGACCTTTTTCAGATTTAATACAAGAATGACCGGCTCGATAACTGAGTCAGTTATTCCAGTTGTAAAATTTTAAGAAATACCCACGTGGATACAAACATGTGTTAGGTGAGATCTGTTCCATGCACAGACAGATACTGGGGTCCACGTGCAAAAGTGTGATTTGAATGGTATACCATTACATACTGATTTAGATGATTTGAACGGTTGTTTTTGTGTGTGTGAACGCCATGTCATGGCGAAGGTTGGGTAATGGCATGAAATGGAGATTATTGGCATAGATAACTAAACCATAGAGGAAGAGTAAAATCCTTGGACAGCTTTCCAGTTCTTCTGGAAGCTGTGGACTTGTAGATCAAAGATGCCACTGGCAAAAAGACTACGTTTGTATAACACAACCTGCGTATCCTTGATGCTCTACAGCTGTAGCAGATATGTAGCGCCAAAGACAGCTCTAGATAAATTTGATGCCTGCCACGACAAACACCTCGCTATCATTGGACACCGATGGCTGAACAGCATAATTTTCAACGATACACTATAAAAGATGGGTAATACATCGCCACTGTCCGCAAAGGTCTCCCAGAAAAGATGGTCATTGTTTGGCCGTATGCTAAGGATGCCGGAAGACACCCCAGCACAGAGAGCCTTGCAAGTCATCCTACTGGGAGCCAGTAAATATAAAGAAAGGAGGGCATGTGATTGCATAAATCTGTTAAGCAGTCTGCGAAGCGACCTCAGGAAAACAGAACTATACATTCAGATCAAAAATGGACTTTGGGAAGGTGCATTTTCATTTACTGTTAGCTGGATCTGGTGGCTACCTGGAACACTCATTTATGCTTAGATACAAGGATTCCATCTTGGATAGAGGCCTCATTTTGACAATCATGCATTTGCAAGCCGCCTTATCTTCATGGATGGCAATGCTCGACTTCATTGTACCATTGCGGTACACAGTTATCTGAACCGCAATGCCATTAAAACTACTATGGTATATTTCGGGGCACATGGTGCGGACGAGGGATCTTCCTATGCAGTATTTACAAGAATTGACTTAGACACTGCACAAGGAATGGCAGAGATTTCTGTGTTGGAGTATTCGTTGACTGGTGTCCAGCATGAGGAAGCGTATCCATTCTGTCATCCAGGCATATGGTGGATATACTTGATACTAATCAGTTACAGACTCAGAATCATGTTCAGGAGTTGGATGATATTTACAGACAATTAGATCATTTGTGTCATCTGTTGTTAAATAGTCGTAAGCTGTATGGCAAATTCTCATTTTGATGTCACTTATTTAAGTGGTAATAACATCTTTCAGTGTCGCCATGACATCATCAGCAGCATTTCTTTTCCTGCATTATTGTCAATTATAATCAGATTTATGTGTGCAAAATGTTAGCTATTATGGTGGTGGTGCTTAACTTTTGTGCAGTTGTATATATTGATTTTTGCCAATATGATATAAAGGGAAGGATTCATCTTTCTTACCCCACCACCACATCCTAGATGAGCCAGTCAGTTAGAAGAACCATTGTTCCCATCTGATCTATGGTGTATTTCTCCTATTTTACAATGCTTTATCAAATCAACACTATCGCTTATCTCACTTCACAACAGTTGTTTAAAAACATGAAAAGTTACAAGAACAAAATGGAAGAAGTGTTTCTTTCTAATAATTGTGGCAACCATCTTGGCAATCAATCATCAGCTCCAACCCAATGATTAGCTAGGCAGTGGCCATGGGAATCAATGTGCTTAAGCATTTTATCATCTAGTCAGTCAAACATGACTTCTGCTACCATCTTGAGAAATATCTGCTTACATACAGACACAGGTTTTGCTCATGTGCACATTTATATTGCCACTGAATCTGTATAGAGAGAACATAATATAAACTCTGTCCCAGTAAATGGTGGTTTAGGTTATCTTTCTCGGTTTAGAGGAGACCGTGTAAGAATCAGGGCATCAGAAGCATGTCCTCATAAAGAATTACTATCCAACTCAGAATTGGTCCTACCTAGCTTTTACCAGAAATGAGCTGAGATTTTTGTAAAGCCGAGTCAGAATAATTTAAGCATGGGTCAAGCTTTTAGATTCAGTTTCATTCTTTAGTATTACTGTAAGGAGTGTTGATTGTTCCATCCTATGGGTCCCAGACATTGACTAGTTAGCTCACCTGGCCTTTCAGTGAGCTTATGTCGTGGCGACCGTCCGTCGTCCATCTGTCCGTCAGCGTTTCCTTTAAAACGACATCTCAAGAACCACTGGGACAATTTCAGTTATATTTGGCAGGAAGCATCCTTAGGGCATAGGGATCCAAGTTTGTTCAAACGAAGACGATTGGCCAATTTGGCCGGCGGCCAGCTTGGATTTTGACCTTTAAAAATCTTCTCCAAAACCGCTTGAGGGATTGAAGGAAACCTCATGAAATATGATCCAGGGCAAGAGCTCAACCAAGTTTGTTCAGCGGAACTTGATTGGTCAAATGGTTCGGCGGCCATCTTGGTTGACCTAATTTATAGCGAAAATGACTTCTCCTGAACCGCTGAAGGGATCAGGCCGAAATTTGGCAGATATGATTAGGCACTAAGAGCCAGTAAAGTTTGTTCAAGAGAAGTTGATCCGTCAAAAGACATGGCCGCCGTTGGCCAATCAAAATAAAGCATGTTTGGCGGCCATATTGGATTTTTTTATTTGATGGACTTTGAGGCTGAAATTGTTTTTATATAGGTTTTTATATAGGTTTTTGGGTATTCTGATTTGAAATTTGCAATTTTCGAAGCTCGGACAAATGGTTTGGGGGGCCATCTTGGATGATTTTCCTGCCAAAAGCTCCCATACTAAAGCAATGGGAAATTTAAAATGTCTTCTTTTCGAGAACTGCTGGGCCGATTTCAATTATATTTGGCAGGAAGCATCCTTAAGGCATGGAGATTCCATTTTGTTCAAATGAAGCCGATCGGCCAATTTGGCCGGTGGCCATCTTGGATTTCAGCTGATTTTTTAGAAATGTCTAAAAAATCTTCTCCAAAACCGTTTGAGGGATAAATTCAGACCTCATGAAATATGATCTGTGGTAAAAGCTGACCCAACTTTATTCAAGGGAACTTGATTGACTAAATGGTTCAGCGGCCATCTTGGATGACCTCGTTTTCGCAAAAACCACTCATTCCCCAGAACCGCTGAAGCGATCAAGCCGAAATTTTTGATATATGATTAAGGACTAAGGGCCATTAAAGTTTGTTCAAGAGAAGTTGATCCGTCAAAAAATCTGGCTGCTTTAAAATGTCTAAAAATCTTCCACAAAACCGCTTGGGGGATCAATTCAAAACGCATGAAATATCATCTAGGGCAAGAGCTGCACCAAGTTTGTTTCAAGGGAACTTGATTGGCCAAATGGTTTGGTGGCCATCTTGGATAACCTAATTTTGGCCAAAATTACTCCAAAACCGCTGAGCAGACTGGGCCGAAATTTGAGAGATATGATTAGGCACTGAGTGCCATTAAAGTTTTTTCAAGGACAGGCGCTATGTCAGAAACATGGCAGAAGTGGACCAATCAAAATGTAGCGTGTTTGGCGGCCATATTGGACTTGCAAAAATGTCCACAAACTCATTTAGAAGACTACTCCTAAACCACCCACTAACAATTGTGACAAAAATGCATAATGCTCCAGGTGAGCGACACAGGCCCCTTGGGCCTCTTGTTATTGTAATGTTGTGGTATTATTTCAGTCTGGGTTGAAATTTTATTTTGATAGGATCGAACTATTTATGATAATGTGTAATCAATTTTGGTCTGCCCATAATCTGAAATGGTGTCCTGATAGGAAATGTGTTTGGTGAAGAACACAGCGATGATAGGCTCTTAGCCTCTTCACATAATTATGCTGAGTCTCTCTTGGCCATCTATGAAGTGATATGGAACAACACTGCCCAATGCCAAGATCATACATGTCACTAATAGGCGCACTAAGGTCCATTTAAGCAGTTTGCCGTCTTAATGATTCTGTAGGGAGAGGGCCTAGCTAAGTTGATAGAACTTGTGCCCAATCCTGTTGTATTATTAGTACAATAAAATGGGGTTTTTTAAATAAGTACACTCGTCTTCTCTTATTTGACTGGAATTTCCTCCCTTGATGGAAGCACCCTTGTCAGAAGGTAAGTTGTTATCGCCATAAATCATTGTTTGTTGCCGAATCCGCTTATCCGTTGTTTGTAGGCGATTCCTATGCTATCTTTAGATTTTGTGGGTTTATTCAGCTGCTGGATTTTATATCCCCTCAAGTCGTCCGCCTTCTGCTTACTTATAAATCATGTTTCTGCCAATCTTCTCAGCCTTACTGGTTCTTCATGTACACATAGGGGGGAGATTTTCATGAGTTACATCAAGCAGTATTTGCATCACGCTGTCTCTATCTTCCAGCATGTAATCTGCCTCATATTCTCTTAGTAGCTCTTCTAGTCTATCCATGTAAGGATTGTGAACATCATTCAATCTTTCGCACTTTAACAGAAAGTGCTCTCTGTTCTCAGCCTCTACATTGCACTCTTCACACTGGCGATGATCTGCCAAATCTTGCCTCTTGAGTTTGGAGACGTAGGACACAGCACATTGCCTTTAACTTCACCCTAGCCTTCCCTGTTTCCCTGACTGAATCTAGTGAACTGGTCCACACATAAGCAACTTGTTCATTATCTAACGTATCTGGGGACATGTACCGAAGGGTGCTAAATTGTCGCTCACTCATTTCTTTCTGCTGCTTCTATCCAATGTGCATGAACTGCCTTTCTCACTCTTCTTTTCCACTCTGATCTTGTTGGTAGAATATTAAGCAGTTCTTGTGCTATTGGTAGGCTGTATTTGTCTAGGATTCTGTTTATGTACACAAACCAGCTGGCTGACTACAGATTTGATGGTAAGCAGGTTCGGAGTAGAGCCAGAACCCTTTTATCTGTTTCTGCCTCGACTAGGAACATACCGATAAGGCATAGCACTAACTCTAACTTGTAGATTTTTCTTGTTATTCAGTTTAGAGATCTCTGATCCATACATCAGTCTTGAATTAATGTAGGTCTTCCACAGTAATTGAATAGCAGCTGGGTTAAGCCCATTCCTTCAATGTCAACCAGCGCCCATAAGTTGGTAGAGGTCTGCAGTTGCACACTTGACCATGTCCGCTACTCTGTTGTTGTTTATATTTGAGGCCGGACCTTGGCTGATACCGAGGTGTACTTCCTCATCTGCCGTCCTGACAGGCTGTGAGTTTATTTTCAATTTAATGTCTTTGCAGAGCCCACTTTTGGAGTTGTCATACGTTAATGCTGCTGACTTATTTCCATTGATCTTAATTCGGTCCTTATTGAACCTGTTCTCTGCAATTTTAGTCACTGCATATTCCAAGCTCCCATTTCCTGGTATTAATAAGGCTGTATCATCTGCTACTGTATCTGCTGAGCAGTCCATTGCTCCAACACATGCACCAAGACCGCTCGCCTGTATTTCTTGGAGAACCTCCTTGTTTGCTACCTTAAAGTTTGTTGGCGATATGCTGTTCCCCTGGATATTGCTGTGTTGTATATTGATACTCTGAGATAGCTGTCCATTCCAGTTCACTTGGCTTTTAAGTCCCTGGTACCAACTGGCCATCAGTTCATATATATATATATATATATATATATATATATATATATATATATATATATATATATATATATATATATATATATATATCGCCTGGGAAATCCATTAACTTCACCTTCCTGCATAGACCTCCATGCCATACCCTCTTTTAGATTTCATCTTCTTTACTAGTGGTATTAACAGCCCTTCTTTAAATATAGAGTTGGAATGATTCAATTCTTGAGCATTTTCATGTCCTCGTTCACCAGCTCTATGTTCCTCATCAAACTCTTCATCACGCGCGGGCATCGCTAGAACCTGGAAATTATGCTGCCACACTTTTAGATGGTCTTCTGGGTTGTTATAGGTCTCACCCTTATACTCCAACATAGCCATTGTTGGGGGCCCCAAACTCCTGCTGTTTGGCCACTAGCTTGTTGAATATCTTAACATATGCAGACGCATGCATGATTTCTTGCAGCTCATTACCCCTCTGACTTGAAACTAGTCTTTTGTTTAATGCCCGTTATTATTTCTTCTCTCACCCTTTCATAGCGTACTCCATTGCTCGGTCTATTCTGCTCCTTCCATTCCTTAAAAGACTTCTTGCCCTCATTCTGAGCAGTTACTATTGCTGGAGGTTTCGCCTTCAATTCCCTTGTAGGGTGTAACTTCTTGTCAGAATCTTGGCCTTCGTTACAGCCTTCTCCACATCTCTTGTATCAGTTTGTACCATTGACCATACGTGGTGCACGCATCCCATCTGTAGTGCTAATGTGTTGAGGTACCGTAGGGCACTTGCTTTGAGCTCAAGACACCATTTCTTTGTCTAGCATTCACCTACCGCTGTCTTCGTCATTGTTTTCCATCTAGGCTTAACGATGGGCCCATCGAGTAGATACCATGCTGAGGGAAGGTTATAGTTGAACAGCAATCACTTTATCATTGAAAACCAGCTCGGGGATGCTAGGTCCTTCAAAGCTATCTGCTGCAGGACCAATGAATGTTCTAATGAACTCACACTCCTGCAAATGTTACCATAAAGAGTAAGGATCTTCCTATCAATCACCACTTCCACTGGTGCCGCCCCAAGGAGGGCATATACTGCCACATTGGCACATCTGTCGGGCAGTGATTACAGTTTCCTCAGCTTCTTCCTCTGAGTAGTTTCCAGGAGAGACATGTCGCTGGTACTCAGGCATCATGCCTCAAGCCCATATGATAGTTTCGGGCTAACATAGAGCTGCCATATTCTGTGGTTCACCGTTGGGCTCATGCCTCGCTTGCCATGCAGTCCGTCCCCCAATAGGCATACACAGTTCTCGAGGAGCTGGTAATCAATGGTTCCACGTCCACTTTGCCATCAGCTAGTCTTGTCATGCCAAGATGGAGCATTTTGTCTTGTGTTGGGACGGCTTCTCTCCCCAGTCAGTGTTGGTGCAGTCTGATCTTTTTTATTGATCATCATGCCGACACATTTGCTGACATTATGGAGAAATCGCTCACTAATTGTGTACTGCTTAGCCACGTTAAAGGTGCATATTCACACCAAAATGCCTGAAAATAAATCTTTTAAAATTGTAGACTTAGGCCGTGTTCACGTTAGTCCGAAGCAACGTCGAAGTTTCGGTTACTATCATAGGTGTGAACGCGCTAAATTGAAACTTACGTCGGAACAGTTAATTCGTCGAAATCAGCGGATTAACTAATTCGAAGGAGTTGTTTCGAAGGAAATCACTAATGTGAATGCACGCATTTCAGATTGTCATCGCTAGGGGCACTATATAGTGAGAATCTCGCGAAAGACCACGTGAATATTGCTGATCATTTCAGCGATTCTTCAGTTGTTTGGACACGTCTGTTCGTATTTATGCATGTGTTCATCTATACATGTTTCTTGTTTATTTATATACTCGCCCATCCATCCATCCGTATCTTCGTGCATTCATTCATTTATTCAGTCGCTTGGTCAATAAGTATGCATGCATCAGAAAGAGAATGCGTGCATATTGTATATGCATGTATACAATTCAGCACGCGTGGGTCAATTGAATATCGATAGGCCTGTGATTAATCCATTGTTTTGTGCTTACACATAGCGCATGTACTTAAGTGATGAGACGTTTAATAACACAAGGATCAAATGAAGTGACACACATTGAATAGAATCCGCTTATTGGACAACATTCATAAACACTTTAAATACTGTTCACATTTATGAAAGAAAGTTTAAATCTTCTCGTAGAAAATATCCATTTGCGGAGCGAGAGATTAATTTTGAAAACGTAACAGCACTTATTTATGCACACATTAAAACAATACTTTGATTAAAACGTACGTCACCCCTCGCCCAGTGATTAAGCAGGTATGCCATAAAAAGATACAGTGAACCACACCACACCACCTTGTTTGAGGATGTTGCTTTAGGTAAGGCATTTCAACTAAACTATCCTAGCGACTGAAAAGTATTCATTGATCTACGAATGTAGGGCTAGAAATTGGAATTCGTTTGCAAAAATTGACATTTCTTATTGGCGCAAGTTTTATTTTGAAATATGGGCCGTGTGTCGTTTACAAACGGGCGTGCCGATAACAAATTGGCATATGGTCCATGCACTGTTTTCAAATAGGCACGTCGATAGAAAATTGTCATATGAGTTGCCGCCATTTATAAACGGGAGCGCCGTTAACACATTGGTATATGGGCATGCGCTGTGTACAATAACCGTTTTGGTTATTGGTGCGTTACATCAATACAAACAAAATCCCCATGCTGCATTCAGAATCGTGTTTATAGTTATTTTGTTAACTGTACCTCGATAGTTATTTTCTTATATGTATATAGAGGGCAGCACAATGGCGGACATAGGTTTATGTTAGGTGTGCTACAACAATAGTAATGATGAGGACATGCCTGGAAGCCAAGCTAGTCTGAGTTTATGGGGCCTCCTCCGAAATTAAAAATAAAATAGCAATGCTCTCACTCCCCTCCCCCAACATACACCCGAAACATCCCATCCCACGAACGCACGGATGTACGCATGCACGCACTGCCCCGCTACTGGAACTGGTACAAGTTGTATCAACTGAAAGTGCTATTAAAACAATAACGTTGGTTTTCTCGTCTTTATGGTCGTTTGTGGTCCAATCTGAGTGATTGAAACACGACATCTTCGGGTTTTTTCATCCAGGGTATTACTGAATTAAGATTGTGTTCACATTAGAGAGTCAATCCGGAGCAACGTCGATGTTTCGGTTACTGTTGTAGGTGTGAGCGCGCTAATTCGTCAGTTACGTCGGAACAGTTAATTCGAAAAAATTGGCGGATTAACTGATCCGAAGTAGTTGTTCCGACGTAGATCAGTAATGTGAACGCAGGATTAGAAGCTTTTTACATCATGTGCATAAATGTAATGAAACGAAATAAATCTTAACATGTGATGATTTCATTCAGTACATATTATTATAATTTTTTTAATTCCAAATAAGAATTTGAAATAGGGATTTGTGTCTCTAATTCTATTTCATAGTTACACGTTACGTAGTCCTCTTCTGCTTGTTAGGCTATGCAGCCTGTAGCAGGTCTTCACTATCTTCATTGGCGGCCGGATCCTGCACCTGTTGAACTGGTATGTTGGTGCAGATGGGCATGATCGGGGAATCTATCATGTATGTGTCCTCGCTGTAGTTTCTGCCTAACCGTGCCCTGAATGAGTTGATGGGTGGAGCCGTCACTACTGACTCTGGTAGACTGTTCCAGTGGTTGGTCGCTCTAATACTGAAAAAATGCTTTCTGGTGTTTGTGTTGAAACGTTGTTTCTGCACTTTGAAGCTGTGACCTGTTGTCCTGTCACCTTTGTCGAGTTGTAGAATGGCTTCATGGTCTACGCTGTACACATCATGTAGATATTTGTACATTTCTGTACACTAGGCTCGGCAGTTTGAGTGATTTGAGGCGCTCTTGGTATGGCAATTGATTGAGTCCTGGAACAGATTTCGTGGCTCGATGTTATACGGATGTCTTTCTTGTAGAAGGGGGACCAGACGACATTGCCATATTCTAAGTGAGGTCGGACTAGGCTCTTATACAACATGACAAATGTGCCAGGATCTATGTAGTCGAATGATCGTCTGATCATGCCAACTAATCTGTTGGCCTTATTGGCTGCCTTTTCTGCATGCTGGTTCAACT
Organism: Chaetoderma sp. LZ-2023a; assembly: GCA_034401795.1. NCBI lineage: Eukaryota > Metazoa > Mollusca > Caudofoveata > Chaetodermatida > Chaetodermatidae > Chaetoderma > Chaetoderma sp. LZ-2023a. The sequence continues at coordinate 145,007,219 of CM067359.1, forward strand.
TTGGAGAATTGTCTATGTAAATTCCTAGGTCCTACTCACATACAGTCTCCTCTAGTTCAACTGGCTGGTCACTTTCCTGCATGCTTAAAAATTAAATTAATTTTTACGTGTTGAAATCATCATATGTTAAGATCTATTTTATTTCTTCACATCGAGGCACACAATTTAAGCCTCAAAAAGTATACAATTTTAACAATTTTATATTCAAGCAATTTGGTGTGAATGTGCACCTTTAAGCATCACTTGCATCTGGAGGGGAGAGTCTGACAGATAAATGACGTCATCTGCGCAGGTTGGTGCTGACACATTCACACTGCCAGTCCTGGTATCGGGACGATTCGTCCCCGAGCCGTTTCGTGCCGGGGAAGTTTCGTCCTGGGACGATTCACCCGGGTCGTTTCGTCCCAGTTTCGAGATGGGTTGATTCGTACCATTAGTGGAACGGTTCATCCCTATATGGCGAGACAGTTCGTCCATGTTATTATTGTAAAGTATTCACCAAGACAACATATTTAATTAGTTTAATTGTCACTGTGTTTAAGTTGTCATACATATGATAATTTTAATTTTCACATAGTAAATGTCCATGTGGAGACCAAGAGAAGACTATTTTTTGAAAATTTACCACTGGAATAACTGGCTCGGTTATGGAGCTAGTCATTTCTGTGGTAAATTTTCTAAAATTTCAAATAATATATTGATTTAAAATTTCACTTTCAGTTCAGTAGCACTTTGGTATGTTACAATACGAATGCGCGAATGAGTATATTCATTTAAGATAGATTTCATTCAGCCTTCAAAGCGATCATATTTCTCAATGTTATTATCATATGTATTGGATACAGATACAGTATGAGATGAAAGCCAATGGACTACAGGGCTATGAAGACTATGATATATATTCTTGAAAATTTATAAAAGATAGCAATTGTACAACAAAGTGAGGGTCCATATTACATAGATATGCGGGAGATGCCCTCTGAGAGCATCTAGATTTCCACCCCAACTTACACTCTGACCCCCTGAAATGAATCCGATTTTAACCCAACATCATATTTGACCGACAAAGCGGACACATTCAGAAGTCATGTCTGCGTATCATAAGGAAGACATATACCGGTGTGCCAATATTGAATTTCCCCCGCTGGTCATTGGCACAGGGACCAATATCTAATTTGATATTGGTGCGCCTGTTGGTCAACGGCGTGGGCCAATATCAAATTAGATATTGGTGCACTCATTAGTCAACAGCGCAGTGGCCAAAATCGAATTCACACGGTATGATTTTACACATATTTCTGATTGCCTGCGTGTAACGAGCCTTATTAATGCTCAGGTTCACTTTTTATTTGCTCAGGCCTTACAAAGGCAAAATGTATAGAGGTTTACTCAGGTGTTACATACGGTTGTATCGGCTTCGGAGAATATCAAAGAGAAGTGAAATGAATGGAAATTATTGACAAGATATTGGCGGACACAATAAATAAAACACGATAATTTATAAGCTTTCCCAGCAGGCACATGACATTGTTTCAATGTTGAATCCATGTTGAAATCACATCATGACGTGATTTCAACGTGAATTCAACGTTGAAACAACGTCATGTGCCTGCTGGGAATTACTTCTGTAATATTTTTATTTTTAAATAAACCCTTGAATAAACCGGTACAATATATAACCTACAGAGTAGATTATACTGTTACAATAATTAATGCAATATAGAACCCGTAATATCAAACTTCATATAATGCCTGAGTCAATAACAATGTACCAATTAGCGGGGAATCAGACATTTATCTAGCATGATATTGTTTCAAATCGGCACAAGCATAACACTTGATATTGGTTCCCTGCTCCGTTGACCAACGGGCGCGCCGGTATCAAATTTAATATTGGTCCTCGCCGCTGTTGGTCAACTGGCACGCCAATATCAAATTGATATTGGATCTGCGCCATTGACCAATGTGCACGCCGATATCAAATTCTATATGGGTCACTGTGCCATTGTCAACTTGGTCAACGGCGCAAATTCAATATTGGCGCGCTACACCAACATACGCACGCATTTAATATATTATTTTACAAAATATAAATCTGTCTTCTTAGCGCATATATAAAATGCATATAATCTATAAGTAAGTTATCATTGATTGGAGAGCAGTCATCAAATGAAGGTGTGGCATAAACGAAGATCATTGCATCCTGCTTTCTGATTTGCTATAAGCCTATTCTATATTGCGTCAATCAGACCGGCGATCGATAAGCGTGCCACAATGACTATTGGGCATGCTCAATCAAACGCTTTTATTTAGGTGTGAATCACTTAATGATGTCTTTGATAGATTTACAACTTAACAAACATTCTGTTGAATATTTTGAAACTAATTTAACTTGCTGCCTAGTAATAGATTACTTGTATGATTACCTTGAAACTGGGAATTCATAAATTTTAAAACAAGGAAGATTTGTCCAAGACTCGCATCATCGATACATGTATATTTTTCAATCAGGCAGCTGTGAGGTCAGCGTTTTCTATTTTTGAAGGAATGTTGTTGAAAGCTGTTGATGTGTTTTAGCTTGTGAAACTAAAATTGACACATGTCTTCGGGACCCCCACGGGCAAGCTTCCACTCATGTTTGGAGAAGAGCCCTCCAGTAGACCTAGAGTTATTGAAAACTATGGCACAAATTTACATTTTGAAAACAATGTTGCTAACGGCTGTTGTGTTTTAGGATTTTTCGCAAAAAGTGGCGTACGTCATTGAAAAAATTGCTGTTACACTATCTTTTTACCCAATTGTTTCTAGTGACGCTTTTTACATGGGTAGAAATATTAAGCACGGTTCTGTGCGTGTGTACGGATATTTTTCCTAATTTATTTGAAATATTTTTTCGGGAAGATTATATAATCTTATGTGTGAAACTAACTGTAAATTCTGGAAAATAATTGTTGTGACATTGCGTAGCTTATTATTGTATTATTAGATGAATTCATGAAATCCCAGAATTAATTACGATCGACGATCTCGTCTGAGCTATTCAAGAGCACTATAAAAATGCCTAGTACAAGCCTTAGACTTCTTATGTCTTGTCGTCTTCTTCTTCTTCTTCTTTTCGATCGTTGGTATCACACTTGGAGAGCCGTTCTCAAGATTTATGTCTTGTTGTATTGTATGTTTGTATTTTGCTTGTGTGGTTTTATTGGTAGTGATATCGGCTCTGGTGCAAGTCAAAATCGTACATCATTTTGTCTAAGTTTTTATCTAGTCTCTGTTTGAAAACCGCACAGTTTTTTGCAGCAACGGTATGGGTGGAAAGAGAATTCCAGAGATTCACTATTCGTTTGGTAAAAAAGTTTCTTCAAATGATCTGTCGGTTGGTGTGCAATATCAAATCCATAAATGCCTAGCTTTCACCAATTAAAATTCTGATTACAAAACCGCATTTTATTAAACTATGGCAGTGTGGTTAAGATTAAAATTATAATTAAGACATATTCAGCTAATTTTTGTGTAGGGATTATTCGTATTATACCACGGACGTCTAGTTCTAGATAAAAAATGTCAAATGTAGTACAACTTAGGTAATGTTCTGAGCGCAGGCTTAAGCCTCTATGCTCACCTCCTCTTCCTCAATCTGGGTCATCGTGCTGCGGTGAATGGACATTCATAGTCATACAGAACTACCTGTGTAGAACAGAATCTGTCAAGGCGTTTTTTTTAATGAGTTTAGGTCATTAATGGCACAGGTACCAGGATTTGGGTTCCGGTACGGTTCATGCCAGGGACGATTCACCGCGGGGTGGCTCGTCCCATTTTTCATATGGGTCGATTCATTCCGTTTTCGCGGGACGGTTCAGTTTCGTACCAGGGATGATTCGCCCTGGAATGATTCGTCCCAGTTATAGTCTAGATTCAAGATTCAAGATTCTTTATTTCAATATGGGTAAATAATTTAACAATTCAATACAGGCATCCACCAAAGGCAAGGCCTATGATGTGGTGGACCCTTGACATATAACATAAATTTATAATATTATGTTTATACATATAACATTTATATACATGCACATGTATATTTTATATTACAAATGACATAAGGTACAATATGATACATTTATGAATTATGTTTACATTTAAACAAATTACGTGTAGAGACATGACTTATGACAGAACAGTTTACATAAAGGGGGTGGGGTGGGGGGGGGGGGCAGTGGAGGGAGTGGAGTGACCATCTTGTGGAGTATTATTACTATTCAGTGAAATTACGATTATTATACTCATTATGCCCGTTACGTTTCTCATCATTATTACATGTATACTCAAGCTGAATAATAATAACAACAACAGCAGCAACAACAACATCATTATTATTACCATTATTATTATTATTATTATTATTATTATTATTATTATTATTATTGTCGCATTGTTATTATCATTATGCTCAATAATAATATCACTATTAACACCATTAATATTATTTACATGTATTATTATTATTATTATTATTATTATTATTATTATTATTATTATTATTATTATTATTATTATTATTATTATTATTATTGTCACATTGTTATTACCATTATGCTCAACAACAATAACAACAAAAATATTATTAACGCCATTACTATTATTTACATGTATTATTGTTATTATTATTATCATCATCATCATCATCATCAGTATTATCATTATAATGATTATTATTATTATCATGTGTAATTATTGTAGTCACCACCATTTTTAAAATTATTATTATTATTATTATTATTATTATTATTATTATTATTATTATTATTATTATTGTCGCATTATTATTATCATTATATTTAATAATAACAATAGCAACGACAATACCATTACTATTATTTACATGTATTATTATTTTTTTACTATTATTATTGTTATCATTATCATTATTACTATCATGTATTATTATTATTATTATTATTATTATTATTATTATTATTATTATTATTATTATTATTATTATTATTATTATCATCATCATCATCAGCAGCAGCACTTATACATCATGTACATGTACATATTTTTTACATATTTGTTGTCCTGGTGACTGGGTGCGCTGCAGCGGAAGAACCCGTCTACAGAGACCACATTTATACAACATAAAAGATAAATAATATGTCACTAAAAATTGGTTATTTCATACATTTAGGAATATAGGTAGTGGCTTGTAATACAACAGGGCAGCGACTTTTCAGGACCTGGGGTCGTATGTCAACCTGCTTTAAAGGAGCATCACCTCCTGGATCCAGAAAGCGAGTGGACGCTATAGACAGGTTCCGCTGTCTTGGAACATGGCTGCCACATGGCTGCGGTTACACCTTTAGCCCTTAAAATTTCAGTATCTTAATTTCAGTCAGGTGCACAGTGAACAGGGAAATTATTGAGTATTTTGCAACCGATTCAATTATAGTCTGTTACTGTCACAGGCAGCAACAGTGGCAGTTCAAATTTGTCCCAAAATAGCCAACAGAACACGTAGTCTCCTAGTCATTTTGCAACAATTATTTGTCGATTTACCGCAGATAAAATTAATTTAGTTTTTATTGTCCTTTTAGAGACTGCAGCAGGCCACACTCTTGGTTTAAGCATTTTTATAGAGCTCTTGAAAACACGACGACGATGATGATGATGATGATGATGAAGTTCCCGACCTTTTATCTTATCACCATAACTTTAAGTAACCTTCATCCTTCACCTTCCAAGGTCATTCAGCCGGCTTTTAAAATCTTCGAAACTATTCCGTAGCCGTCATCATGTCGTCTCAAAGAAAGTTCTTTGTTGGTGGAAACTGGAAAATGAATGGCAATAAGAAGGGGATCGATGAAATCGTTCAGTTCATGGAGAAAGGGCCGTTGTCAGACAGTACAGGTTCGATCTGTTACGATGTATGACATTTCCGTGATTATCTAACTTCTAAGTTAACTTTCCCTCAGAGTCGAGCCTTGCGTTCCATTATAATCCATTCCATAGGAAAACGTTTTGCTGAATCTGCAAACTGTTGACAGTCTGTAGTTTTCGGATTAATTACATCATAAAATATACAAACCATTTGCAACGCAAGGCTGATTTTGAGGCTCAGGCTATATCTTGATTCTAACCCCTCACAGTCACATTATGACACATAGATTTACTACTGTTACCTGTAACTATGGGCGTTCAGTTTTCCACGAAATCGGGTTAAAAATATAAATTTAATTATCTATAATATAATGTTTTGAATGTCTACAACATTTTAATTAGTAAGGCAATTTGATTTTACCTGCTCAAAATTTTGAAATTAATTTGCCTAGTAATATGTTTTCATTATGATGCTTCTATGATGCTTATTTCGTCATACGAAGAAAGCAGTAAAATTAAATATCAGATAAACGGGAGTTACCACTTTTCATGAGGGTTAAGAATAAGGATATATAGCCGATATTCATACCAGACTGCATTTCATAGTACAGTTAGTAGGGTTGCACGATTTTTCGATTATTCGATTAATCGCGATTATATAATTCAAAATGATCGTGGACGATTATAAAATGAAATAATCGTATAATCGACATGTTGAAATTTTTGTCACAGCACTTTTACGCGTGTGAAACTCTGCTAGCGTCACCAATCATGGAAACAAACATCCGGCTATCAGCCAAATGTGTGAATGATTAAATAAACTAAATAAATAACTGATTTGTTTGTATTGACTCATGATTAGTTTTAGATGAATAATGATTGTTCACTTGGTCGCTATTTGTCATTGTTGTTGTTATCACACACGCTTATCCCGCGTTCCCCATTCTCTGAATAGCTATGCGCTAACGGTTTTCCCAAAAACCTCTAAAACTGATATCACGGAAACTCAACACATTTTCTCCCGTAAAAATTCTCCCCGCCTACGCCTATGTTTAATGTATATCTCAAAACATCACCGGGGAAGTGAAATTATTTGATTTGAGCGCCTAAATATTGCGTATCCTTTAATAAAGGTCGTTTATTACATCAAAATTTGATATAAAATGGCGTCGCGGCAAAAAAAAAAATCACGTGATTCGCCTCCAATTGAAGAGTTTATTTTAGAGCGAGTACTCGGATATAAATATTTTGGAATCGGGGACTCGGAACTCGGGAATTTCTATATATTATCATTGCGCGATAGGAACTGAGTATTATACTTATCTGAATAACGGGTAACCGTTTGATAAACTCCCGTTAGCGTATAATATCTCGCGAGAACACGCCGCCTCCCATCGCAAAAGAGGCGCTGGCTCGCCAACTTAAGAAGCCGGCTATATTGTCGTTCGTAATAATTCAATTTGAATCATTTAATGTTGATCGGCGTTACAAAATTGATGCACATTTTCTCCTGTATTTGTTTGTTACATAAATTTGGTCTTAAAACATATTTGTAAGGAAGCTATTTAATCACGCCATGACTGTTTTAAGCGCATTCTGACTACAAATGTGTGGAATAAACTTTATTATATCTTGAACATACGTGGCCTACTATTAGTATTAATCTAATAGGTTGTCGAGATTTACAAATCCGAGGCCTGTATTGACTTCTAGAGGGGCCGGAAATGTATCAGGGCAGAGATCGGTCTGAAGTAGACACACCCTGTGACACGATTGTTGTTATTATTATACAATCATTGGAGTTCATATGTCAAAGTTAGGGGTGGGCTTCTATTAGAGCATAGGCTATACTTACGCGAAATATGGTACCTTCCGTTTTCCGTCTAGAAAAATCTGTATACACTCCCTTGTTTGCAATCAGCAACTGGCGTATTCTGTCCATGTATGTATACCCATGTGCCTAACCCATAATCTTACAACTGCAGTAGCATAATAACGTCCTCTAAGCAGCATTGACGTAGTTAATATAGTTCATGATTAATCGTATGATCGCGATTATTTTTTCTAAATGATCGCGATTATGAAAAGTGAATAATCGTCCAACCCTAACAGTTAGGCCATGGGGAACTAGACTGCCGTGTGCCATATTTCCTTTTGGAAATATGTTAAAAGCAAAACAACTTAAAGAAACAGGAGGCCAACTTAATTATTCATACAATGAAGTGTGTACAAATGATATAGAAAAGGCAGAAGTTTTGAACATCTATTTTGCAAGTATATTTACAGAAGAGAACGTAAATACAATGCGAGAAAATATCCCCAATATCACAAACACTGTTTTACCAGACATTTCTATAAGCCCAGAGAATATTGAAGCCAAACTAAAAAAATTAAACCCAAATAAAAGTCATGGACCAGACGGCATACCCATACAAATTTTGATTGAACTAGCAAAAGAGATCAGTGTACCCCTTAACATCCTATTTAACAAATCTTTAGAGGAAGCCGTAATACCTGAGATTTGGAAAATGGCTAATCAGAGTTGCCCTTATGCGTCCTTTTGCGCGTATATATGCATAAAAATGGCAGAGGGATGCATAAAAATTAACCCTCTGCGTCCCTGAGGACGGCTTGTGAAAAAGTGTAACGGAAACTGGTAACTTTGCGTGTGCTTAATTATCGATTATATTATCGTGTGTGTATATTTATTTGTGCATATTTTTACTTTAAAAAATATACCCAATGTATTGTGTGTTCAATAAAAACGAACTTACTGCGTTGTTTATTAAGACTGATTTGTTGTATGTTTTCTTGCACAACTCAAAGTTGTTAATGCCCATAAATAAGATTCGACCACCACATTTAATTGTAAACACAATCCCCAAATCATCCTTAGTATTCCATTTGATCTAATTTCTATAAATAATGAGTTTACAAGTCCAATCGATGTTAGTTGCCTTGTTTGGCCTTCAAATTGCAAAAATACCCGCCATGTTTCTGTCAGTTGTGCTAAACGTCAGTGTGACGTGTCAGTATTTGATTGGATAACAGCGGAATCTCCCTTAGAGGAACTCACGCTTGAGAAATTCAATACAACTGATCAAGCGTATACAAACGTGTCTGGGCGTCTTAACCCTTTCACAGCTCAGAACATTGGACAGATCACAAAGTTGTTATCACTAATATGCTGAATATTTTGAAATTGCCTACTTGCCTAAAGCAGCACCGACTTACAGGCAAAATATTTTTTTCTATTTACTTATCAAAATATCTAAATGGATGAAGGAATATATGGAAGATATTGTGATATCTTTTACATTTGAATGGTCATTTGACGGATTAGCAGCGGTGTATTTGTATTGCTGTTTGAATAACGGTGTCAATACACGCTATAAGCCGTCTTTTATTTAGCAATAGCGGCTGATTGATTGACTGATGGATTAGTGTTTATAATGTTTAACAATACTCGATCATTAGGTGTTCCCAATTTCTCAACTAAAAAGCTTATCCCAGCGGCGTTGTTCAATGATATCGTCGATCTACAGGTAGGCATACATTAAAATATAGATTGTTTCCCAAACAGCGTAAAGCTCAAAGCTCTGCGATACAAGCGTCCTTATTGGATACACGCTAATGCGTTATCTATGCTTCGACCAATCAGCAATCACATTACATAGTTACTCCCTATGAATTAGACATATCCGGTTATTGGCTGATATATTTTCACTAATTACGCATTTTAATCTGATTTATACAGATTATTTTTGATAAATTATTGTTTTGTCTGATCTTAGCCTATGTATTTATGTATTCCACTATATTTAGTCATTCCAGTTACATTATATAAAAAATATGCGCACATTATATCGAAGTAGTTGTTTTACTACCAGAGGTAAAGTGAAATGATTTCAAAGAAGTTTAGCGTGATTCTTTCCAAGAATCAACAGTATGTAATCAGCAAGCACGTCTTCCATCAACCCAGCGGGATTCACAGAAACAATTGTGGAGCCACGCCATGACCCTGACAGCACGGAAGCAAGGATCGTGCAGAATTCTGGATCGATCAATCACATTGCATGTATCCTATAGTCATCAATCACGCTGATTGGTAATCTCACTCTACCTCTGGTAGTAAAACAACTAATTGCAATACGGTTACCAAGACTCCCTACCTTGGTCACGTTTATGACTCCATAACATGACGTCACACCTGAGTTACGTAACAAACACGTATGACGTTGTACTACACCAACGTCCTTCATACACTCAATGTCTTCCTCTGATGAGTATAGCCAAACTTGCCATGAAACGCCATGAGTCAGGATCACACTGGAATGAATATCAAATTTGACATTCGATGCCAATCTACATCCTTCTATACTTTTTTAACCCACATAGTGACCGATTGTCCTCAGAAAAATGACAAAAACACCCTTTTGCCATTTTCCACTGCCTAAATAGACATCCCGGCTACCCATTCACCAGCCGCCATTAGTAGCACACTGGCTACACACAATCATTCTTTCACCGGCTACACACTTGTCTTCCGGCTACACATAGCACAGCAAACTCTTTGCCGGCTACACTATAAAGCAAACCGGCTACACAATCAGTTTCTATCCTTTCCTGGCTACACTAGTCTTTGCCACCAGCTACACATATAGCAAATCCGACTACAGATACACCTCATCCTGGCTACAACTTTATCATCCCGGCTACACAAAAGCTGTATTCCGGCTACAAATTGTCTATTCCGGCTGCAAAACCAATTCCATCACCCCCACTCTTGTAGCCGCATTGGGAAAAATATAAAAGGAAGGCCCAAACTGTGTTTTGGCATCCAGACTCAAACTTACACACAAGTTCGCGTCAGGAACAATAAGCGCTACCAAGTTTTTGAAGAATTATATCGAAGTAGGTCAAGTCGTCCTTGAGCAAACTCGCCCCAGATACTCGTAATTTATCAATTCGTCCAAAATCAAGTTAGGGTTTTATAGAAAAACTAATGCAGTGGTCTTTGATAAAGTGGTCTTTGGAAATGTTAATCATACAAGGTTGTCAATGTAGGTTGGTTGGTTTATCAGACAACAAACAAGTACATTGCTTTAAGTTATTGTTTATTGACATGCAGTTCAAATGTTATTAGTTAAATATACAATGGCCATTTCAATAGATAAATTTTAGCCACCATTGTAGATCACAGAATACGTATTTTTGAAAATTTACCACTGGAATCACTGGCACTGTTTAGAGCCAGTCATTCCAGTGTTAAACTTTCAAAAATAGGTATTTTGGTGATCTACAATAGTGGCCAAAAGTGTTAAGTGCTAAAGGTTAATAAACTATGCATAGTTCATATTCTCTATATATATATATATACATTAACAGTATTTACACAATGTCATAACTAGTGCTTTCAATATGTTTAATAAAGTGCTTTATAATTAGAGCAATGTGTTGTGTTTATTTTAAGAAAAAATATGGGACCCCATATTTCAGATGAAGACCCAAAGGGACCCCCAGATTTTACAGTGGGACCCCCAAATCTGAGTGTGGGGTCCTTGGGACCCAAAAAATCAGATGTTGTGGGCAACACTGTGGCTAATGTCTGTCCGATTTATAAGAAAGGCTAAAAAAGTAATCCAAGCAACTACAGTCTAACTTGCTCACTTTGCAAACTTTTAGAAACATTTGTACGTGATGGAATAATGTACCACATGGAAACAAACAACCTTTTCACCAGCTGTCAACATAGCTTCAGACATAACAGATCATGCTGAACACAGTTACTGGAGTACATGGAAACCATAACATCCAATCTAGATGAAAACAAACCCAGAGACGCACTATACTTAGATTTTTCCAAAGCTTTCAATAAAGTACCATACAAAAGACTTCTAAAGAAAATGAGAATGTACGGTGTGCTACGGAGAGCAACTAATTAACTGGACTGAAGCTTTTCTAACCGAAAGAAAACGTGTGTAAAGATCAATGAAGCAACATCCGACTGGACAGTCGTCACTAGTGACGTGCTTCAAGGCAGTGTTTTGGGACCTAGACTTTTCCTTTTGTATATAAACGATCTACCCGATTCCGTAACCTGCCCTTGTAAGATCTTTGCAGATGATACAAAACTGTTTGGTAACCCTAACACTGTGAACCTTCAAAACAAAATAGATAATGTATGTAATTGGTCTCAGATTTGGCAGCTACACTTTGATACGGACAAAATACATGTAATACACTTTGATTCAAATAATCCTAGGACACAGTATTATATGACAGACACTACATGCAAGTCACAAACCATTGAAATCATACCGTCCACAAGTGAAAAAGATCTTGACGTACACCTAGATGAAAACCTCTCCTTCGATACCCATATAAATACAACTGTATCAAAGACTAACAGCATAGTTGGTCTAGTTAACAGAACCTTCAATTACATAGATGAAAACACGCTTACCGTGTTATTCAAATTACTAGTCCAACCAATTTTGGAATACTGTAACTGCATATGGTCTCGTTTTAAAAGAAATCTTGTATAATCGAACGGGTCCAGCGCAGAGCCACTAAACTTGTTCCCCATTTGAGAAACTACTGCTACACAGACAGGTTAAAGGCTTTGAACCTCAGGTCACTAAAATACAGAAGGCTTAGAGGAGACTTAATCGAAACATACAAATTTATCCATGATGATTACAACATTGACAAAAACACATTCTTTGACCGATCAAGTAACACATGTACTAGAGGTCACTCATTCAAGCTCAACACTAAACGCAGTAGAAATTCGTAGGCATTTTTTCCCCAAACAGAATTATTAACACATGGAACTCCCTTCTGTTGTGGTCGAGGCACCCACGCGCGGCGTGTTTAAATCAAAATTAGATATGCACCTAAATGACATAATATATGATCATAACATAACCAACTAATAGATATATAATAATAAGACAATCTATAAATATACCCAAATGCTAGGCGCAGACGGGTGTAACCATGAGCGTAGGTGGCACACCGCAGCTGATGCAGGGATAACCCATCTGCCCCACAGGACCTCCCAATGTCAACCCGGGTCCTGATTAATGTCAATAAACAATTGTAACTAAACAAAGTACAAGCACAAGCATTATAGAGTCCATTGCTGCTTGAGCCAGTTCTTCTTCCAGCCGTATCAATTTCAAAATATTTCAAACTTAGCTGTTAATTTGATTTGAAATTGTATGTCTGGATGTTTATTTTGAAATGGACAATTGCTGTAGGTATGCTAATAGGGAATAAAACTAAACAAGTACCTATCATTTTAACCCTTGCACTTTTGAAACACTATCTACCTTTCAAGGCATACATGTACAGGACTACAGGTAACTGTTATATATTTAGAAAAAATTGTCTGAAAACCATAATTGCTGAAGCAGCAAGCCCTACCAGCAAGTAACATTCAAAACCTTCAATAGAATCTTTCTTAGCAGTGTAAAAATGGTCATTTATCATTGCAAGTGTTGAGAGATGTAGTAGGGACGATTAGAATAGCTGTGCAAACACAAACCATGTGTCAGCAAATACTTGGTCAGGCAATTATACTCCCACTGATAAGATACCACTCATGCATGATAGTTCTGACAATGGACAAAGCCCATTATTTCAGGTTTTATAGACCTTCTAACTCTTAACCTTTTAACCCTTGCCAGTCTGATGTCAATATTCTATCTGTTACTGTGCCAATAGCAAAGAAACGGGTGCACATTTTCCAACAGTTTTGGGAGATGATGTTACAGTTGCCAAAATTTTTGAAAAATGAACAGTTTATCATTAGCTCACCTGGCCTGAAAGGCCAAGTGAGCTTATGTCGTGGCGATCGTCCGTCAACTTTTCCTTTAAAACGACTTCTTCTCAAGAACCACTGGGCTGATTTCAATTATATTTGGCAGGAAGCATCCCTAGCGCATAGAGATCAAGTTTGTTCAAATGAAGCCGATCGGCCAAAATAGCCGATTTTTAGAAACCCTTTAAAAAATCTTCTCCGAAACCGCTGGAGAAATTGATTCAAAACTCATAACACATCATCTATTGCAACGGTAGACCCAAGTTTGTTCAAGGCAACCTGTTTGGCCTATATGCCTGGTGGCCATCTTGGATGACCTAGTTTTCGCGAAAATAACTTCTCCCGAACCGCTGAAGGGATAGGTCTGAAATTTGGTAAATATGTTTAGGGACCAAGGTCCATTCAAGTTTGTTCAAGGGAAGTTCATACGTTAAAAAACATGGTCGCCATCAACCAATCAAAATTTAGCATTTGTTGGTCATATTGGCTTTTTTGTATTTGATGTATTTTGATGGCAAAAATTGCTTTATATATGCTTATCAGTGTGGCGAGTTCAAATATGCCACTTTCGAAACTATCGGATAAACGGTTTGGCTGCCATCTTGGTTTGTTTTCCCGGCATAGGCTCCAATAGTAAAGCAATGGGCCCATAGTAAAGCAATGGGGAATTCTTTAAACGACTTCTTCTCAAGAACCACTGGGCCAATTTCAATTATATTTTGAGAGAGCTAAGTTTGTTCAAATGAAGCGGATCGGTCAAAATCCAAGATGGCCGTCGGCCAAAATGGCTGATTTTTAGAAGCACTTAAAAAAATCTTCTCCGAAACAGCTGGAGGAATTGATTCAAACCTCATAACACATCATCTGTGGCAGCGGTAGATCCAAGTTTGTTCAAGGCAACCTGATTGGCCGATTTGCTTGGCGGCCAGCTTGGATGACCTAGTTTTCGAGAAAATAACTTCTCCCGAACCGCTGAAGGGATAGAGCTAAAATTTTGTAAATATGCTTAGGGACCAAGCGCCTTTCAAGTTTGTTCAAGGGAGGTGTGTTCATTAAAAAACATGGCCGCCATCAACCAATCAAAATTCAGCGTTTCTAGGTCATATTGGCTTTTTTGTATTAGATGTATTTTGATGGCGAAAATTGCTTTATATATGCTTATCAGTGTGACGAGTTCAAATATGCCACTTTCGAGACTGTCGGATAAATGCTTTGGCTGCCATCTTGGTTTGTTTTCCCGCCAAAGGCTCCCGTAGTAAAGCAATGGGCCCATAGTAAAACAATGGGGAATTCTTTAAACGACTTCATCTCAAGAACCACTGGGCCGATTTCAATTATATTGGGGAGGAAGCATTCATAGAGCAGAGATCTAAGTTTGTTCAAATGAACCTGATCAGCCAATTTGTCCGACGGCTATCTTGGATTTAGGCCGATTTTAGGAAATGTCTAAAAAATCTTCTCCGAAACAGCTTGGGGGATTGATGCAAACCTCATGAAATATGATTTATGGCAAGGAAACTTGATTGGTCAAATGGTTCGGCGGCCATCTTGGTTGACCTAGTTGTAGTGAAAATTACTTATTCTCCAGAAGCGCTGAAGGGATCGGGCCAAAATTTGGCAGATATGATTAGGGCCTAAGGGCCATTAAAGTTTGTTCAAGAGAAGTTGATCCGTCAAAAAACATGACCGCCGTGGGTCAATCAAAATATAGCATGTTTGGTGGCCATATTGTATTTTTAGCTCACCTGGCCTGAAAGGCCAATTGAGCTTATATCATGGCGACCGTCCGTCAACTTTTCCTTTAAACGACTTCTCAAGAACCGCTGGGTTCAATTATATTTGGCCAGAAGCATCCTTAGGGCATAGGGATCCAACTTTGTTCAAATGAAGCCGATCGGCCAATTAGGCCGGTGGCCATCTTGGATTTTGGCCGATTTTTAGAAACGTCTAAAAATCTCCGAAACCGCTTGAGGGATTGAAGGAAACCTCATGAAATATGATCTAGGGCAAGAGCTCAACCAAATTTGTTCGAGGGAACTTTATTGGTCAAATAGTTTGACAGCCATCTTGGTTGACCTAGTTTTAGTGAAAATAACCTCCAGAACCGCTGAAGGGATCAGGGCAAAATTTGGCAGATATGATTAGGGACTACGGGCTAATAAATTTTGTTCAAGAGAAGTTGATCCGTCAAAAAACATGGCCGCTGTGGGGCAATCAAAATATAGCATGTTTGGCGGCCATATTGGATTTTTTTATTTGATGAAATTGGAACCCGATCGGACAATTTGGCCGGCGACCATCTTGGATTTCGGCCGATTTTCAGAAATGTTTTTAAAAATCTTCTCCCAAACCATTTGAGGGATCGATTCAAAACTCACTAAATGTGATCTAGGGTAGGCGCTGAATCAAGTTTGTTCAAGGGAACTTGATTGACCAAATGGTTTAGCACCCATTTTGGATGACCTAGTTTTCACAAAAACGGCTTTCCCAGAACCGCTGAAGCGATCAGGCCGAAATTTGTGGTATATAATTAGGAATTAAGGGCGAATAATGTTTGTTCAAGAGAAGTTGATTCATCAAAAAACATGGCTGCGGTGGACCAATCAAAATATAGTGTGTTTGGCAGCCATATTGGATTTTTTTATTTGATGGATTTTGAGGCCGAAATTCGTTTCATATAGGTTTTGGGTATTCTGATCTCAAATTTGCAATTTTCAAAACTTTATAAATGGTTTGGCAGTCATCTTAGATCATTTTCCCGCCAAAAGCTCCCATACTAAAGCAATGGGAAATTTAAAATGTGTTCTTGAGAACTGCTGGGCCGACTTGAATTATATTTGGCAGGAAGCATCCTTATGGCATAGAGATTTCATTTTGTTCAAACGAAGCCGATCGGCCAATTTGGCCGGTGGCCATCTTGGATTTCGGACGATTTTTAGAAATGTCTAAAAAATCTCGTTCTCCGAAACGGCTTGGGGAATCGATTCAAAACTTATGAAACCTCATCTACGCAAAGAGGTAAGCCAAGCTTGTTTAAGACGACTTGATTGACCGAATGGTTCGGCAGCCATCTTGGATGACCTAGTTTTCCCGAAAACGACTTCTCCAGAACCACTGAATGGATCAGGCCAAAATTTGGGAGATATGAGGCCACTAAAGTTTGTTCAAGGGAAGTTGCTCCATCAAAAAACATGGCCGTCATGCGCCAATCAAGATGTAGCGTGTTTGGCGGACATATTGGATTTTTTTATTTGATGGATTTTGAGGCCAAAATTGGTTCTATATATGTTTTTGGGTATTCTGAGCTCAAATTTGCAATTTTCGACACTGTCGGATAAACGCTTTGGTGGCCATCTTGGATAATTTTCTCGTCAAACGCTCCCATGCTAAAGCAATGGGAAATCTAAAATATCTTCTTGAGAACTACCAGGCCGATTTCAATTATATTTGCCGGGAAAGCATCCTTAGTGCATAAGGATCCAAGTTTGTTCAAATGAACCCGATCGGCCAATTTGCCCAGCGGCCATTTTGGATTTCGGCCGATTTCAGGAAATGTCTAAAAATCTCCGAAACCACTTGGGGAATCTTCATCTAGGCCAAGAGGTAAGCCAAGTTTGTTCAAGAGGAATTGATTGACCAAATGGTTCGGCGACCATCTTGGATGACCTGGTTTTCATGAAAATGACTCCTCCAGAACCGCTGAAGGGATCGGGCCGAAATTTGGGCCATTAAAATTTGTTCAAAGGAAGTCGATCCATCAAAAAAACATGGGCGCCGTGGGGCAATCAAAATGTAGTGTGTTTGGCGACCATATTGCACTTGCAAAAATGTCCACAAACTCATTTAAAAGACTGTTAAACCACCCACCAACAATTTTGACAAAAATTGATGGTGCTCCAGGTGAGGCCTCTTGTTAAATTTAATTTGAAATTTTTTTAATTTTAACATCAGATTGGTACGGGTTAACACACTCAATTCAGCGAAAAAAGCTGTATTGGTAAATTAAAAAAATTCTGCAAATTGACAATTTCTATGAGGATTAAAGGGTTGATCAATGTTAATATTACATAAACTATTAAAGAATAAAGTTCATTGTTCAATATTTCAAAAATAATTTGACTGCCATCAGCAGCAATGTTTATGAGTCAATTTAATTTCAAAATATTTAACATTACTCCATTATTTATCTGAAATAAATTATTTCTAATTTGACCCTTTCGTTGATCACAACTTATTTATACATTCATAGCACTCATGCCTGGAATTCAACAAATTCTTTATGAAGTAAGAAATATTCTGTTGACTATTTAGAAAATAATTTGACGAAGTAATTGCTGCATAACTGCCAATCAAATTATTTTTAAAATATTCTACTTGTTAGTTCTTATTGTAATAAATTTGTCATTTTGTCTGTATCGTTGAAAGCATTAGTAAAGATTCTGTGAATGTTATGACACTAATTTGGCCCGGAACTAATGCCACCTATGGTAGCAACAGCATTCAGTCCGATACTATCCTAAATATTCAACACGGTACCTTGTTTTGTAAATAAATAGAGGGAAACACCACAGTGACTACAGAAGCTATATTTTATATTTGCACAGACATTTACAGAATGCACAGCAACTTCACCCCATATAGCAAGTACAGGGGAATATTATAGTATGGCTGTTCTCCCCCACCCCATCCATAGCCACCTTGGATGACAGTTTGATATTGATATGTACTTGTACTTCTCAAGTACATTCGCAATGTACTCATACTCAGCCTCGGTACAATTGCTAAAAGTACATGTACTCAGCCTCAAGTACTTTGCCAAAGTATTCGCACTCAGCCTCAGTACAGCTGTGTGTACTCGACCCCAACCCTGCATATGACATGGATTTCCTGAAGAATATGATCGACACACACACCTAGAATGTGCAATGATTGTGCCACATTGATGAGGTCACGCCCATTGACATTCTCTAAGGAGCTAATATGGTGATGATATTAATAGAATATTAACATTTAAAAACAGTAAAACAATATAGATTGTATAATACGGAAAAATTAGTTACCTCTCCGGGATGTAGAAATTGTTTGAGTGTAGCTTTCGTGACCATCTCGGTCACTTCTTCAGCGCTAACTAACGGTCGCTGGCAACATCACTCTGGTCAGTTCTTGTGGAGTCACGTGACAGCATGGACTGGTAGACTGCTGGTATATGGTAGCCCTCGTCTCTGTTCATGGTTGGTTGATGTTTGTAGATATCTATGGCCTCTTTAACATTCCGTTTGAATAAGTTGGTCTCAATGTTGATGACCGAGGCACTGCTGGCGGGGATGACGTGGCCAGTGGATTCTGTATGTTCTGCCACAGTTGAGTTGGAATTGATTTTAAGATCTTCTTTGACTCTGTTGCTGAGAGGCCTTTTGGTTTCGCCAAGTATGTCCCCTCACATTGGTCACATTCGATCTTGTAGATGACTCCAGAGCATTCATCTGTGGTCAGTTTATCTTTGGGTCTTACTGGTTGTGATCTTAAGGTGTTGATGGGCTTGTGGTAGGTTTTGATGTGGTGTTGTCTGAAGAGTCTGCCAAGGTGTTCTTATAGGCCTTGGATGTACGGAAGTCTGACTAGTGGAAGTTTTTCGACATCTGGTGGTTTATTACGAGGTGGGGAGGTGGTTTTCTCATCCACGAAGTGTAACCGTTAGCTAGGAGAGACTGTTGGATGTGATGATGTTCTTCTTTTTTGTCTGATGTTTCTGTGATGATGGAGTCTGCATGGTGAAATAGAGTTCTGACGACTGACCTTTTGTGTTCTAAATGGTGATTAGAGTGAAAATTTAGATATTGATCTGTGTGTGGGTTTTTTCTGTACACGGTAAGTTTGGTGGTTCCAGAATCACTGACATGTACCAAGACGCCCAGGAAGGCAATCTGGCCATCTTCTTTGACTTCGCTGGTGAATTGGATGCATTGGTCGATGCTGTTGAGGTGATCAGTGAAAGGTTGGATGTTGTAGAGGTGCAGGCATGTGAAAGTGTCATCCACATATCGGTACCAGAAATTTGGGAGATCTGTCCTTCTTTCCCGAAGGATTCCATATAAAAGTTTGCGATCACTGGCGACACTGATGAGCCCATAGCTACTCCATGAATTTGGTGGTAGAAGTAACCATTCTGAACGAAATAGGTGGTGTCTAACACGATCTTCAAGAGGCTGATAATTTGGGTTGGAGAGAAAAATATAGATTGTCAATAACCACTGGGCTGATTTCAACCAAATTTGTCAGGAAGCATCGTTGGTTGAGAGTGATCAAAATTGTTTACATGAAGCTGATTAATCAATTTGGGCGGCAGTCATCTTCAATTTTAACCTATTTTTAGATGTACACATTTTAAATTCTCCAGAACTGTGGCCTATCGACTTGAAGTTTAGTACCGTATTACGCTATACTTTGGTATATTTGGGATATTTTGGTTTTCATAAAACCATACGGGTATGAAAAGCCCTACACTTGCAATACTGGTTTCTCCTATTGGCAGGCTGCTACTACTTGCCTGAGAAATGAAGCACAGACCATCCTAGGTAATGAGCAAGAGGTTGATGAATTTATCACTTTAATGGTCAATATTTGGCAGGAAAAATGTATATCTTTGCTGAGTAGTGGACCATTTGTTGGCCAAGAGATGACTTCTCGAAAATTTATCAGTGGAATGATTGGCACGATAGTCAAGCCAATCTGTTCAGTGATAAATTGTCAAAAGGCATGTTTCTGCCGAGGCGGTTGCTTAGTTGGGTCAAATGACCCACTCCCTCTCGAAGACATGGGTCATTTGGTCAAATGATGGGTCAATTGCATACATGGAGGATAGATATGTGTAATGGCCCATATGTGAAGGTAATGATGGGACATTGTGAAATTTATAGTGCTAAATGGCACAAGGGCCCTGCCTCGGCAGAACTATGAAAAGTAGTCATCTCTTGGCCTGCATATCGTGATTTCTCAAGACCCTTATAGAGGCTGACCTTTAAATGGTTCAATTGTATAGTAAAATACGATGAAAACATATTCCGTTATCTACTGTATATATGTACATTATAAATTTTTTTCAGAAGTGGTAGTTTCTCCTCCAGCTTTATACTTAGATTATACCCGCTCTAAGCTGAATTCTAAAATTGGAGTTGCTGCACAAAACTGCTATAAAGTTGCTAAAGGCGCTTTTACTGGAGATATCAGGTATGATCATCGGTTCTCGCATTCACATTTTAACCTTTGAACCTTTAAATTTGTTCTAGAAAATATCAATTTTCTCCTAGATAAATGTCCATTTGCAGACCAAGATAAGACTATTTTAGAAAATTTACCACTGGAATGACTAATAAACGAGCCAGTCATTTCAGTGGTGAATTTTCAGAAATAGTCTTCTCTTGGTCTGCAAATAGACTTTTCTCAAGACCACCGCAGATGCCATTTTTGGCTGATATGAGTTTTAAAGGGTTAATGATTTATTAATCCTTTCACTGATAAATTCCCCATACCTCATCACTTTCAGGTAGAACAAACAAGAAAGCTGTTGAATATTTTGAAATTAATATGACTAGAAGCTGTTGCTGCCTCAGGCCAGTCATATTAATTTCAAAATATTCTACAGAATATTCTATACATTATAAAGAATTTACTTTTTCAGTGATTTGTCATTGAAAGGGTTAACAACCCACACTCATTCATTCTCAAGGTGCGACGTTAACCATGTAGCGGTCAAGCGAGCCAAAACTGGCCTCTGCATTGGTCTTGTGGAATGTCAGTTTACAGATCATGAGAAGACTGTCTCCAAAAATTTACCACTGGTATGCCTGGCTCGATAAACAAGCCAGTCATTCCAGTGGTAAGTTTTAAAAAATATGCTCAGATTGATCTGCAAATGGACATTAAGCTTTTAATGGTACAATTTTGTCAAGAAATCAAAATATTTGCTTATTGAATGCCCATTTTGCAGGCCATTTATAGACTATTTGTGAAAATTTACCCATGAAATATCTGCAAATGGACATTTTCTATTTAAAAATTGAATTTTTTTAAACAAATTTGAGGGTTAAATGGTTAAGACTAGGTTGCCATTCATTAATTCTAGTTACCATTTAGCTATAGCTAAAATATAATTACATGTTTTAAACCATTACCCCTTTACAGACTGGAAGGGACAATTAGTTTTTTTATGTACGTAATATTTGGTTGAATATTTTAAAATTACGATTACAATTTCTATGCAGTCGCCGCTTTGTCTGTCCGTTCACTCTGTACATGTTTGTCTGGGCCATACTTTCAAGACTTCTTCACATTTATTCACTAAACTTGGTATGTGGATGCATCTTATGGAGGTGGTGTGCAGTGTATTAAAAGTAGGTACTTTTAACCTACTTTTCATGTTTCACTGAACATTACAGAAAATTATTATCTGGGCTGTAGTCTCAAGAAACTTTGGTATACAGGAACTAAACTTGATATGTGGATGCATCTTAGGGAGGTGTGTCATGTATGAAAAGATGATCAGCATAACCTACTTTTCACAGTTCATAGAACATTACAGAAAGTTTTTGTCCGATTTGTAGTTTCACGAGTTTTTGGAACTAGCTTGCTGTATGGAGCATTATATGCCGAGGGTGTATTGCATATGAAAATTAGGTCAACGTTGTCTACGCTGTACTGTACATTTAACACAACAGAAAATCTTCATCCATGCTGTCAAGGGTTTCGTATATGGGAACAAAACTTGGTATATGAATGCATTATACATTAAAGGTGTGTTGCATATGCAAACTTCACGTTTTACTGAACCTGCCTTTGACCTACTTTTAATGGTTCATGGAACATTACAGAGAAATAAATTTAACATTTTTTAAAAAGCATTTTCCAACAATTGAATAATCCCACACAAAGTAGAACTTTAAAAACTAGTATATAGACTCATTATAAATTGTTCTTCTCCACAGAAATCTTTAGTAAAAGTCAAAAGACTTATTCGTGGACTTTGAGAAGAAACCAGAATTAACACGAAATAGAAGAAGTTGTTAGTTTGATTGCCGTCTATCTAGTCCCTGATTTCAGGTCCTATTCACGCCATATCAAAGCTGGTTTTATATCAGTCTATTATTGCTGATTTCCTCAGTTTTTACACTGGTACCCATTTATACACCTGGGTGGAGAGGCAACGAGGAGTGAAGGAGATTGCCTATGTTACCACTGATTGCGCGTCAGCTACGGCTTCTGCTTTGGTCTTGAGGAATGCCCAATTGCTGACCAAAAGAAGACTATTTTTGAAAATTTACCACTGGAATGACTGGCTCGATAACCGAGCCCGTCATTCCTATGGTAAATTTTTAAAAAGGGCCTTGTTTTGGTCTGCAAATTGGCATTTTCTATGAGACAATTGAAGTTTTCTTGAACAAATTCAAGGGTTAACACTCATATCAGCCAAAAACATCTTCTGGAGTGGTCTTGAGAATTGCCAATTTGCAGACCAAAGGAAGACTATTTTTGAAAATTTACCACTGGAATGACTGGCTCGATAACCGAGCCAGTCATTCCAGTGGTAAATTTTCAAAAATAGTTCCTTTGTCTGCAAATGGACATTTTTTATGAGAAATTTGAAATTTTCTTGAATAAATTTGAGTGTAAAGGGTTAATGGTCAAGCAGGACAAAACTGACCTCTATAGAGTAATCTTCATAATACAGGTCAAGACTGACCTCTATAGAGTAATCTTCATAATACAGGTCAAGACTGACCTCTATAGAGTAATCTTCATAATACAGGTCAAGACGACTCTGGAAATTTGCCATGGGAATGACTGGCTCGATATCTATGCTAGCCATTCTAGTGGGACATTTTCAAAATAGTTTCTTAGCATTCAAATTGACTGTGATTAAGCAAAAAAAATTAGATTTTTCTTTACCAACTGTAACATTAAAACATATGTTAATCATTCATCCTTATAGCCCACACCATCACCCCCACTACCCCTAGGCATCTTGAGTGACAGATGTAATGTATGTTTCAGTCCTGCAATGATCAAGGATGTTGGCTGTGCGTGGGTGATCTTAGGTCATTCTGAAAGAAGAAGTGTATTTGGTGAATCAGACGAGGTAAGAATGCGTTACGCTTTAATCCTCAAATTTCCGCTAGAAAAAAATTCAAATTTTTCTCATAGAAAATGTCCATTTACAGACCAAGAGAAGAGCATTTTGGAAAATTTACCACTGGAGTGTCTGCCTCGATTATCGAGCCAGTTATTCCAGTGGAAAATCTTCAAAAATGCTCTTCTTGATCTGTAAATGGGCATGTCTCATGACCAGTGCATGGTCGGCTTTACTGTTAACCCTTTAATGGTCATACAGGCCAAGTGTCCACCGCTATGGTCTTGTGGAATGTGCATTTACAGGCCAAAAGTGTCCACCGCTATGGTCTTGTGGAATGTGCATTTACAGGCCAAAAGTGTCCACCGCTATGGTCTTGTGGAATGTGCATTTACAGGCCAAAAGTGTCCACCGCTATGGTCTTGTGGAATGTGCATTTACAGGCCAAGTGTCCACCGCTATGGTCTTGTGGAATGTGCATTTACAGGCCAAAAGTGTCCACCGCTATGGTCTTGTGGAATGTGCATTTACAGGCCAAAAGTGTCCACCGCTATGGTCTTGTGGAATGTGCATTTACAGGCCAAAAGTGTCCACCGCTATGGTCTTGTGGAATGTGCATTTACAGGCCAAAAGTGTCCACCGCTATGGTCTTGTGGAATGTGCATTTACAGGCCAAAAGTGTCCACCGCTATGGTCTTGTGGAATGTGCATTTACAGGCCAAAAGTGTCCACCGCTATGGTCTTGTGGAATGTGCATTTACAGGCCAAAAGTGGCCACCGCTATGGTCTTGTGGAATGTGCATTTACAGGCCAAAAGTGGCCACCGCTAGGGTCTTGTGGAATGTGCATTTACAGGCCAAAAGTGTCCACCGCTATGGTCTTGTGGAATGTGCATTTACAGGCCAAAAGTGTCCACCGCTATGGTCTTGTGGAATGTGCATTTACAGGCCAAAAGTGTCCACCGCTAGGGTCTTGTGGAATGTGCATTTACAGGCCAAAAATGGCCACCGCTAGGGTCTTGTGGAATGTGCATTTACAGGCCAAAAGTGGCCACCGCTAGGGTCTTGTGGAATGTGCATTTACAGGCCAAAAGTGTCCACCGCTAGGGTCTTGTGGAATGTGCATTTACAGGCCAAAAGTGTCCACCGCTATGGTCTTGTGGAATGTGCATTTACAGGCCAAAAGTGTCCACCGCTATGGTCTTGTGGAATGTGCATTTACAGGCCAAAAGTGGCCACCGCTATGGTCTTGTGGAATGTGCATTTACAGGCCAAAAGTGGCCACCGCTATGGTCTTGTGGAATGTGCATTTACAGGCCAAACGTGTCCACCGCTATGGTCTTGTGGAATGTGCATTTACATGCCAAAAGTGGCCACCGCTATGGTCTTGTGGAATGTGCATTTACAGGCCAAAAGTGTCCACCGCTAGGGTCTTGTGGAATGTGCATTTACAGGCCAAAAGTGTCCACCACTAGGGTCTTGTGGAATGTGCATTTACAGGCCAAAAGTGTCCACCACTAGGGTCTTGTGGAATGTGCATTTACAGGCCAAAAGTGGCCACCGCTATGGTCTTGTGGAATGTGCATTTACAGGCCAAAAGTGTCCACCGCTATGGTCTTGTGGAATGTGCATTTACAGGCCAAAAGTGTCCACCGCTATGGTCTTGTGGAATGTGCATTTACAGGCCAAAAGTGTCCACCGCTATGGTCTTGTGGAATGTGCATTTACAGGCCAAAAGTGTCCACCGCTAGGGTCTTGTGGAATGTGCATTTACAGGCCAAAAGTGGCCACCGCTATGGTCTTGTGGAATGTGCATTTACAGGCCAAAAGTGTCCACCGCTATGGTCTTGTGGAATGTGCATTTACAGGCCAAAAGTGTCCACCGCTATGGTCTTGTGGAATGTGCATTTACAGGCCAAAAGTGTCCACCGCTATGGTCTTGTGGAATGTGCATTTACAGGCCAAAAGTGTCCACCGCTATGGTCTTGTGGAATGTGCATTTACAGGCCAAAAGTGTCCACCGCTATGGTCTTGTGGAATGTGCATTTACAGTCCAAAAGTGTCCACCGCTATGGTCTTGTGGAATGTGCATTTACAGGCCAAAAGTGACCACCGCTATGGTCTTGTGGAATGTGCATTTACAGGCCAAACGTGTCCACCGCTAGGGTCTTGTGGAATGTGCATTTACAGGCCAAAAGTGGCCACCGCTATGGTCTTGTGGAATGTGCATTTACAGGCCAAAAGTGGCCACCGCTAGGGTCTTGTGGAATGTGCATTTACAGGCCAAAAGTGTCCACCGCTAGGGTCTTGTGGAATGTGCATTTACAGGCCAAAAGTGTCCACCGCTAGGGTCTTGTGGAATGTGCATTTACAGGCCAAAAGTGTCCACTGCTATGGTCTTGTGGAATGTGCATTTACAGGCCAAAAGAATAAAATTTACCACTGGAATGACTGGATCGATAATCAAGCCAGTCACCAATCTGAAAGTATGGTCGTTTTCGCGGCATTGGATATCAACTAGACTGAAGTCGTGCACTAGTGACGCATGTCGTGAGTAGTCATGACATAGCAATACCGCTTGTGACATCCCATAATATATACAATATTTTGTCAATGTATATTGTTTATGTAAATAAATAAACTTTGATTAGTGCAAATTTCAGTTCAAATTTCAAGTACTATATTTGTCGGCATAAGACATCCGGCGTGCTAGTTGTCATGGTGTGATTAGGTCATCATTGACGATCATAAGCTACTGGAAGATTGAAACTGCTTCCATATAGAGCTGTTCGGTATTGATATTTTATGTTCTGTACCAATATCTGTATTTTTGGTCCCAATTACCGCGGTACCGGTACGGTATCGGTATCGCATTGACACTTCTGCAAACTCTTTTGTGGTTACATTGCAAGAGCTTTTTCAAATTTATTGCATTGTCATGATTCAACAATATATTCCGTTTTACTATCGATTCGTTTCAGATAACGTCCACGCGATAGACATTTTGAGACGTATATAATAATTGTCAGACTGCAACATTATGATGGGTAGCCCTCTTGTTGATGGAATTCTCTCTCTTGTGCAATTTGAGCCAATTTTAGTATTGAAATTTTCAGTATTGGTGTGGTATTGATATCGGACAGTATTTTCAGTATACCTAACAGCTCTACTTCCTTATATCAGGAGGATGGAGCCTAATGATATTGAGGTCATGCGGTCAAAGTTCAAGGTCACTGACCTTGGTATAAAATTCTATTTTTTACGGTTAAGTTTTGCGTTTAGCTCAACATATTGTCTTATATCTTAGCATGGCTTCACCCTATTGGGACTAAGTTTGCTTATATCGAGGGGATGAAGCACAATGATATTGAGGTCACGGTCAGTGTGACCTTGGTATGAAACCTTTATGGTTAAGTTTTGCGTTTATCTCAACATATCGCCTTATATCTCGGCAATGCTTCACCCTATTGGGACTAAGCTTGGACACATGCTTACTTAAATATCACAGGGATGAGACAAAATGGTATTGAGGTCAACGATCAAGGTCACTGTGACCTTGGTATAAAAGTAGATTTTTAAAGTTTTTGGTTTAGCTCAACATATCGTCTTATATCTCAGTATAGCTTCACCTATTGGGCCAAAACTTGAACACATGCTTCCTTAAATACCACAGGGATGAAACACAATGATATTGAGGTCAACGGTCAAGATCAATGTACTATTGGACTTGTATAAAATGCAGACTAACAGTTACTGGTAAATTCTTCTGCTTAGCTCATTTTGGCATTATTTCAGAATTGGCCAAATTAGTGGAACACAAAGCATCGTCATTCAGTTACCTCAACCAGTCAGAGCAGCACAAAGACATTCAGACTTGTGAGGTCAAGGTCATTGTGATCTTGATACAAATCTAGATTTGCATTTGGAAATGTATAATGCCAAGGTTTTTGCCAATATCCCATCAGTGTAACACTGATGTCCTGTATTATGAAATGGAAGTCAGCACTTATCAGAGAATTGAGGGATCTGATCGGTCACTCAAGCATATGACATCATAATCAATTACCTCACATATAGGCTAAAATCACAATCATAACTGGCAGAGGACACTCCGTCATGAAGTGGGAAAAGTCTGTCAAGTGTACGAATTGTGTTCTGTTCAAAATATTCAACAGCTTACCTATATAGTTACCTTGAAATTGATATTATGGGAATTCATCGACCTCAGCACAAGCAAAACATAGGCGGAGCTTAGCAAGAAATGGGTGGGGCATAGGTAAAAATGGATCCTTCCATTTTATGGAATGTGTTTATACCCCTTAGTGGTCAAGACTGCTCAAGAAAATATTAAAAATGTATTTAGTGACTGTGTCTGCAGACCAAGAGGGCTTTTTGAAACTATCAGTCATTTCAGTAATAAATTTAACAAAATATTCTTGTCTTGACCTGCAAATGGACATTCCTCAAGACCACTGCATAGTGCAGACATGCCCCGTTTTGGCCAGCTTGACCATTTTAAATGTGTTAAACTGTTAATGACATATTTCCGGTCTGAGTAAATTGTGTTTCTATTTTTATGTAGTTAATTGGTGAGAAAGTGTCCCATGCCCTGGATGAAGGCATCAGTGTTATAGCGTGTATCGGGGAGAAACTTGATGAACGAGAGGCGGGAAAGACAGAGGAGGTGGTCTTCAGACAGATGAAGGCTATTATAGGTGAATATAAAGTTATACATTCAAACTCCCTCCTGAAGAGACCACCTGACATTGAGGGCCAATAGATAGTGGTTCATTAAACCTTTCATCGACAAATCACAGAAAAATTGTATTCGTTATGATATAAAGCTCATTCTGTTGAATATTTTGAAATTAATTTGACTGGAAACTGTTACTTCCTAAGGCAGCAATGGCTTCCAAACCAATTAATTTCAAAATATTCAACAGTTTATTGCCTTGAAAATGTGGTATGGAGATTTCATTGGTG
This sequence comes from Chaetoderma sp. LZ-2023a, assembly GCA_034401795.1. Classification (NCBI taxonomy): domain Eukaryota; kingdom Metazoa; phylum Mollusca; class Caudofoveata; order Chaetodermatida; family Chaetodermatidae; genus Chaetoderma; species Chaetoderma sp. LZ-2023a. The sequence goes on from CM067359.1 coordinate 145,036,026, forward strand.
AAATGGTCTTTTATTGTCTTTCGTGAGCACTTATGGCTGCATGTAGGCTGGTTGCTTAACCTTTAGCCTAACCCACAAATTTGTTCAATAACATTTTTAATTTCTCAGAAAATACTCATTAGCAGACCAAGAGATGATTTTTGTCTCGCCTGCGAAGCAGTACCATCAGCTGTACCATCCTGCAGGATATACTGACCTGCGCGGCGGAAGGTGGGGTAGTGCCAGAGTTATCCGGGACACCATGCGCCTATCTCAAGATTGCCTGGCCAGGGTGATCACGAGATCATTGGCTGAGTGATGGAGAATGGTTCTCGATTTTGTAGAACCAGGACCTGAAATGAGGGCTGCGTTGTCTTCCGCGCCATTCATAGGTCCAGGCTTGTTCGGCGGCTTGGCACGGCAAGCCTTATCCAAGGTCGCATCAGTGGTTGCGGACCAAGAAGTAGTCGGCAAGTCATGGAAGTCGACGAAAAAGACTCAGCCGCAGCAGTCCTACAAGCAGCACCGACAGGAGCAGCAGAGGCAGCGCCAAAGATCGCCCTTCCGTCCTTCTGGCCGTGATACCCATCGGCAAGGTCCTGGTCGTTCTTCCTCATACATGTCCTCTAATAAGAGGCCGTATGAGGAGGATAGGAAGGGTGGCGGTTCGGGGTCGCGGTGGCTACCGTAAGGATAGCCGTGGTGGCAGTTCTGGACCGTCGTTTTCCAAGAAACCACGGGGTAGCTGTGGGGGACAGTCCTGGCGGGTTTCCGGCGGGATCCGCTCCGGTATCACCGAGAACGAGGGGGAGTCGAGGATCTTCACCTAGGCGAATTAACGTCGTCTCGTGCAATATCAATCGCGAGTTGTGTGCAGATTCCTTCCGTCGGAGGCAGACTTCAACTGTTCTCAAACCAGTGGGAACAGGTCGTGCAAGATTGTTTATTCTGTCAGTGGTTAAGAAATGGCTACGAACCGGACTGGCTCATCCGTCAATCGTTAGTTCTGTTAACATCAACTCCAGTGTGGACTCCCGTTCCAAGGGAATCCGATCATCTAGATGGCGTTTGTTCAGAAATCGAAAGTCTTCAGCGGAAGAATGCGATTCACTTAGTCCGCAATCAGTCATCCCTAGGCTTCTATTCGATAATGTTCCTAGTTTCGAAACGCACCGGGGTGGGGGGGTGGAGACCGATTCTCAATCTCAAACCGTTAAACAGGTTTATTCTGTCACCAAAGTTTCAGATGGAGACTGTAGCGGCAGTGATGTCGGGGTTGAGGAAAGGCATGTGGGCAGTGTCGATAGATCTGAAGGATGCATATTTTCATATTCCAATGTCAATTCCTTTTCAGAAATCCTTCGCTTTGCGTTCCAAGACAATGTTTGGGAATTCAATGCGCTTCCATTCGGCTTGACCACAGCACCGAGGGTCTTCACCAGTGGTCCTCGCCATGACTTCTTATCTTCGCAGGAGAAACATAGCTGTTCATACTTACATAGACGACTGGCTGCTGAAGGCGGGGAATCCAGTCAATCTGTGCAACAATCTTCAGATAGTCCTAGCCTTACTAAAGGATCTAGGATGGATTGTGAATCTAGAGAAATCAGAATTGACTCCATCCCAGGAGTTTGTTGGGAATATTTTCAATCTCAGGGACGGCGTAGCTTTTCCGGCGGAGAGCAGAGTCAAGAGCTTGATTGCAGTTCTGGAGTCGGTTTCTCTAGGAGCCTATCTGACGGCGCGCCAATTTCTCGGAATACTGGGTTTACTAGTGTCTCTGGAGAAAGTGGTTCCTTATGCGGCACTCAGGCGCAGGCCGATTCAGATGTATTTAATGTAGTTCTCGTCTCAGAAAATGGATCCGTTATCTCTGAGAATTCCAGTAAAAGAACCATTGATATTCCATCTTCAGTGGTGGTTATCAGAACAGAATCTCCTGCGAGGTGTTCCTCTACATCCTCCTCAACCACAGATGTCCATCTTTACAGATGCATCGACGACGGGTTGGGGAGCGGTATTGGACAATCGATCAGTGTCAGGGAAATGGGATCGGACCAATGCGCAGAAACAGATCAATGTTCTCGAATTATTAGCGGTGGTATTAGCACTTCGAAAAGTTGAGAATTTAATCCGAGACAGTGGTGTCTTATTTGAACCGCCAAGGCGGGACGAGGTCACCAGAGTTGTGCATGATGATTTGGAACCTTCTGCTGTGGTGCCAAGAGAGGAATATTATTCTTCGGGCAGCACACATTCCAGGAAGACTGAACATCCTAGCAGATGCGCTCAGTCGAAGGATGATTTGTCATCCGACGGAATGGCAGCTCAACCAATCGGTAGCGGAGGTTCTATTCAAACATTGGGGCAAACCAAATGTGGATCCGTTTGCGATGAAACTAAACGCAAAGATGGTCACATATGTGTCACCGATCCCGGACCCGCTAGCCTTGGCAGTAGACACACTGGCGATAAGTTGGAAGGGAATGTACGCGTATGCGTATCCTCCAACGATTCTCATCCCGAAAGCTCTGGCAAAGATAAGAGAGGGAATATGCCAAGTACTACTGATCGCAGGGTCTGAAATAAGGAGAGTCAATTTTATCTGACAAAAAAGCGGAAGTTGACTAACCTGATGGGGGGTCCGGAGGTGCTCCCCCGAAAAAATTTTAAATCTAGATGCTCTCAGAGGCCATCTCCTGCATTTCTGGAGAAAAACATAGGTTTTCGGTTGGCTGTGAAATTGTTCTATTTTTACCCATTTTGTCCTGAAAAAGTCAAATAGACTAAGACATTTTCAGGAGAAAATGCATAAACTTAAGATAGAACAATTTCATAGTCAACTGTAGGACCCAGAAAATGAGGACTTAACCACTTATACTCGGTCCTCCATTTAGAAAGGGTTGCCCCTTTGGGCACTTTTCGCTCAGATGCCATTTTAGCAACACATCAACTGCTGTCACAGTCATGTACAATTAAATGTAAACAAATTTTCACTTTAGAACACATTTGTCAAAGAAGGCGTGTGATAGTTTTCCTGATAAATGTTCACTTGCAGGTCGAGATTATTTTTGAAATTTTCCATTGAAATGGCTTATTCAGTAACTGAGACAGTCATTCCCGTGGTAAATTTTCAAAAACAATCTCTTGACCTGCAAATGGCCATTAACTATTTTTAATTAAAATTTGTAGGCAAATTTGACCATTAAATGGTTAATTGTAGAACGCGAATATAATGGTAACGTGCGTGTTGTCAAGTGTCTTCTACAGTGCGATTATTTATGAACTTGCTTTCTTCACTTCTATTGTGAGAAAACTCGCCCGCTATTTCATTGGTTTTCTATATACAGCTACCAAGGAAATCGCGAGGAAGAATTAGCTTCTTCAGTATCGAAGGCGTGAACGAACGCGTCTCAAACTTCTGTGAAAATCTCTCACGTAATGTCATTGGATTTTCTAGATATAATTATGTCCAACAACCAATGAAATCGCGAGACCAAATTCTCTTCTCATGACAGAAGGAGTGTAAGAACACATCACTAACTCGTGCGCAGTGGCCGATTTTGTAGATCCGCCATTGCTAATTTTGCATCGACTCGATCATTTTCAGACTAGCGAAATGACAAGATTTTGAGTGGTATCATTTATCAGATGTTCTATGCAATTTTATCTGTCATTTATTCGCCGTATGACTTAATTTTCAAGTCACTCACGGTCTATATCCCTCATTAGAAATCAGAAAATTCGCCAGTATAAAAGGTTTACACTATTCCCGGGACAATTAGCTATTGTAAGACCACCCTCTAGGATGAATTTGCCGGTATGACGCGTTTTGACAGATCACGAATACTGGTAACCAAGGTGAATATCGTTTTCACTTAGAAATGTGCAAATGACGCACAAACGGGCGCTCGATCGATCTATCGTATTTGAGTGCGATACCAACATTGTTCACTTGTTCTCTTTTTCCAAAATTTGCAAATTTTCCCCAAAATTCATGTTCAGTAAAATATTTTTACCCATCCAGATTTGATCGGACATGACCGATGTCCGACCGTTATTTCATACCCTGTGATCGCCCCTCATTGGCCAGGCCGATCATGGTTTACGGATCTGCTGGACCTTCTGGTCTGCAATCCAATCCCTCTTCCAGACCGAAGGGATCTAATCACTCAGAACAAAGGCCTGTGTCTTCACGACAGACTGGAAATGTTCAAATTGACTGCATGGATGTTATCAAGGAGCGTGCAATCGAAGGTGGCTTTTCTGAGCAAGCAGCGAAGTTTGTCGCTTCAGCCAGAAGAGGGTCAACCACCAAGACATATAATTATAGAATCAACAAATTTGCCGAGTGGTGTCAGAGGAGAGATATTAATCCCTTTTCTACATTTGTTCAACACGTCTGTTGTCATGTCATTTATACGAAGTTGAAAAACTTGTACCTTCAATCCTAGCAGCATATAAGTCTGCATTAGCTTCAGGCATTCCCAGTCTGGCCATTGAAGGAGTGGAGAATGACACTTTAAATGAAGTTATTAAAGGAATGAGCAATCTGCGACCTAGACAGCCAGTTCCTATCCCAGCATGGAATCTATCTCTTGTTCGTCAGGTTTTAGGGCATGCTCCCTTTGAACCGATTAGATCTATAGATATTAAACTGCTAACTATTAAATCAGTTTTCTTGGTTGCAGCAGCATCGGCGAGAAGGAGAAGCGAGATTCATGCGCTATCTGCCGAGCAAGACCGTTTTGTCATCACGGGTGAAGGTTTAAGACTACTTCCACGTCTTTGTTTCCTGGCAAAGAATCGGTCACTTAAATATCCAGGTCAACCGATCAATTTGCCAAGTTTAATTAGACATGACCCAAACTCTTCTGCTTGGTGTCCTGTCAGATGTCTGAAAATGTATATAAAACGTACTGAGGAGTGGAAAGATGACCCAAAATCTCTGTGGTTATGTCTCAAAGCTCCTCATTTGCGCGCCTCGAAAGATACTATTTCTCGTTGGATAGTTGATGCTATTCAGATGTCGCACAAAATTGCTACAGGAAAGCAGATTGATCGTGCAAACGCCCATCAGGTCCGAGCATTAGCAGCATCATCGGCCCTTTTTAAGGGTGTATCATTAGAGGAGGTGATGTCTGTAGCACAATGGCATGCCGAGTCGTCATTTACTGATTTCTACCTTCGCGACATCTCCAGCGCACTTAATCCGGTAGCCGTCGCCAATTTGTCGAACCTTAGTTCAGCCACATCCGACCACTATTTCACAAACATCGCAAGTTACTTCCTCCTGCACTGAACAAGAGCCATGCACATGACCAGTGAACGACCATGGATTGGGCCGAGCTCCTGGGATGATCAAGAAAGAACAAGCACTCAGAATGGTGAGTGTTTACTTTAATTAAGTGACTAATAATAATAATATTTACTTACAGTCGAAATACCAGACTGCTTAGGTAAATAGTCTGGTGTAAGAGTATACTTATCCTCTCAAACAGACATTAGACTCATTCCAATTTGAAAACTTAATCGATATACTGATATTTTTTCAAAATTAGAAGTTGTAGTAGCTTCTTTGCACTCTACTGGACTGCCCTAGCTGAGACTTGGGTCTGACACGGGTCTGGTGGGTGATGCATCCCCTTTTCGACAGCCCTCTGGATTTTGTGCAGACAAAAGAGGGGGGGGGGGGGGTTAGCGCGGTCTAGACCATGGAGGTTTAGCACTCTATGAGTCAGGTGGCAGAACCCAAGCGTATGCCAGGGTTCTAGTCTCTTCACAACCTTCTCTGTTGGATGGTAGATGAGTGCTTGTTCGCGCCTCACCTCCTCCCACCAGTATTTCTTGGCTGTTGAAATCCGGAGTTTATCATAATAGTACAGCTGGTAAGTATTATTCGAAGTAGAATCAAAAAAGCATCCGCTTTTGTTTCTACGAGAATTCTTAATACTTACCAGAGGCGTGGTGGCTGAGTGGTTAGGAACTTGAGCTCGTAACTCCAGGTTCGCAAGTTCGCTTCCTGGCCGGTCTGCTACGTTGTGTCCTTGAGCAAGTCACTTAACTCTGCGTTGCTCCAGTCAACCTAGCTGTAAATAGGTACCTGTGATGGCATAGCTCTCTGTGCGCCGTATGTGGCTGCCGGGCCACTGTCAAATGAACAGGGGATCAGATGTACAGCGCTTAGAGCATGCAATCGCATGGAGTTCAGCGCAATATAAATGCACTATCATATCATATCATGTACTATGGCCGTCTCTCAGCCGCCCCGCTGAGGTGAGGCTGAGCTGCTTTCACTGTTTGTCAAGGTAAATATAAGACGAATCTGACTGTGATTGGGAATTGACTCGGTACCTGGGACTATGGTAATTCCCGGACACAGTATGGGCAGGACCAGGAGAGTGTGCTGTTTTAATTGTTTATTTTGAGCTAGACTAGATAATAGACATTATCATAATAGTACATCTGGTAAGTATTAAGAATTCTCGTAGAAACAAAAGCGGATGCTTTTTTGAGTCAGAAGGTCAAAGATCAATATCACTGTGACTTTGATATAGAACTCTGCTTTTTCAACATTAATTTTTTGTGTTTAGCAAAACGTCTCGGCTTATATTTCGGGATTGGTTAAGCCTATTGCATCTAAAATGGATACACGGGTGACGGTTACCTATAATGATAGGATGCAACATGATGATGTTGGGATCACAAGGTCAAAGGTCAAGGTCACTGTGACCTTGATATAGAACTCTGCTATTTCAACATTAAGTTTTTGTGTTTAGCAAAACTTTTCCGCTTATATTTCAGCATTGCTTAAGGCTATTACAACTTGGAAACCTGGTTACCTATAATGTTAGGAAGCAGCAGTCATTCCAGTTGTACATTTTCAAAAATAGTCTTCTTGACCTGTAATTGGACATTTCTCAGGACCATTGCAGAAACTGCAGAAACTCCCAACATACATACAATGAGGGCAGAGCTTAGCTAGAAACGGGTGGAGTATGGCTAGAACACAACCCCTCCATTAATCCCCATCCAGTGTCTCTCTGGCCAGCTCCATTGATGTACTGAGTATACATTCTGCCAACACTTAACTTAGACAATACACAATGTACCATGAATTAATAACTTTTGATGATAATGCTTTTCAGGCCATGTGAAAGATTGGAGTCGCGTTGTAATCGCGTATGAACCTGTGTGGGCAATCGGAACAGGAAGAACAGCAACACCTGAGCAAGCACAGGAAGTACATGACTCGCTGAGAAAATGGATATCTAAAAATGTTTCCGGAGCAGTCGCAGGCGCTGTCAGAATTCTTTATGGAGGTTTGTTTTAGGATCTATCATTTGAATATATGGCTGTTCCATGGGCTAGCAGAGAATTTTATATAGACATCATCTTGTCTTTTGAAACATTCGAGTGAATGGAGATAAATATAATGAGTGTCTGTGGATCAGGCTTCCCAAATAATAATAGGCCTGGACAATGTCTTGTAACCCTTACCACACTGATGTCAATATTCTATTTTTAGCCATGGCGACCGTCCGTCCGTCAACTTCCTTTAAACGACTTCTCAAGAACCACTGGGCCGATTTCAATTATCTTTGGCAGGAAGCATCCTTAGGGCATAAGGATCCAAGTTTGTTCAAACGAAGCCGATCGGCCAATTTGGCCGGTGGCCATCTTGGATTTCGGGCGATTTTAGGAAATGTCTAAAAAAATTTCACCAAAGCCACCAGATGCAAATCTCATGAAATATGATCTAGGGCAAGAGCTGAATCAAGTTTGTTCAAGGGTTCAAGGGAACTTGATTAGTTAAATGGTTTTAGCGAAAACGACTTCCCCAGAACTGCTGAACGGGTCAGGTCGAAATTTGGTAGATATCATTAGGGACTAAGGGCCATTAAAGTTTGTTCAAGGGAATTTGAACCGTCAAAAAACATGGCCGCCTTAGGCCAATTAAAATATCGCGTGTTTGGCGCCCTTATTGGATCTTTTTATTTGATGGATTTTAAGGCCGAAATTGGTTTTATATATGTTTGAGTATTCCGATCTCAAATTTGCAATTTTTGAAACGGTCAATTTTCCTGCCAAAAGCTCTCATACTAAAGTAATGGGAAATGTAAAATGTCTTCTCGATAACTACTGGGACAATTTCAATTATATTTGGCAGGAAGCATCCTTAGGGCATAGAGATTCAAGTTTGTTCAAATGAAGCCGATCGGCCAATTGGGCCGGCGGCCATCTTTGATTTTGCCCGATTTTTTTTTATTTCTTTTAAAATCTCCGAAACCGTTTGAGGGATTGATTCAGAACTCATGAAATATCAACTAGGGCAAGCGCTGCACCAAATTTGTTCACTTGTGAACTTGATTGGCCGAATCATTCGGTGGCCATCTTGGATGACCTAGTTTTCGAGAACTGCTGAAGTGATCGGACTAAAATTTGGGAGATGATATTCATGACTATGGGCCATTAAAGTTTGTTCAAGAGAAGTTGATACATGGCCTCTGTTTTCTTGTTACAAGTCTGCTCAACTCATTAGAGTTCTACTTATTGTTAATGACCATTCTAATTGAGATACCTATGGTCCAGGTGAGCGATACAGGCCCCTTGGGTCTCTTGTTTATTGTATCAATATCAAAGGAGCTGGTGTACATTTTTCAACAATTTTGGTGGTACAGGCCCCTTGGGTCTCTTGTTTATTGTATCAATATCAAAGGAACTGGTGTACATTTTTCAACAATTTTGGTGGAAGATGTTTTAATTTAATTTTAACCCTTTCACAGAGAAATGCCTGAAAAAGTAAGTTCTGTACGAGGTATAGCATATTCTGTTGAATATTCTGAAATTAAGATGACAAGAATCCATTGCATGAATGCCAGTTAACCATTTAATTGTCAAGTCTTAAGAAAATTGAAATTCTCATGGAATGACTGATTTTGACTGGCTTGAGCCATAACCCTTTAATGCTCATATCAGCCAAAAACGGCTTCTACAGTGGTCTTGAGAAATGTCCATTTGCAGATCAAGAGTAGACTATTTTTGAAAATTTACCACTAAAATGACTGGCTCGATAACCGAGCCAATCATTCGTGAAAAATTTTCAAAAATAGTCCTCTCTTGGTCTGCAAATGGACGTTTTCCCAAATTAAAATGTTCATGAACAAATTCAAGGGTTAAAGGGTTAAGATATACAGAACTGTAAAGAATAATATAAATTTTTGTAGACACAGATCTTTGTTGTTGCTGGTTATCCCACATCCAAATTACAAATGACAGAACTTTTGTAATACTGTTCTCTTACGATGAATGCAATATCCGCCATACGCGAGCAAACACCTGTTGCACAGTATTGTAACAGTTATCAATCAGCAAACATCTTAGGCCTTTCTAGGACATGCTCTGTAGAGTGTTATCTCAACATACGGATTCAGATAGCATGCATAGTTTGTGATGTTCAGTTGAAAAAGCATCCTGCAGGCCCCTGCCTTTATGCCTTTAACTCTTGTGACAGTTTCCATTCAAATTAATTTCAAAATATTCAATAGCTTTCCTGAAACTGCCATTTCTGGGACTAAAGTCAGAATAGTCGCAGAATGAAAATTTTATAATGCCATTTCATCAGATAGAGATTTAATTTAGCTGTTTTCCTTCTGAGTTTCTGCAGACTACAGTTTTCATGGGGTTTAACTGTATATGCGTAATATTTTGAAAATAATCAAATTTATTTCATGAGATTATACTGTTCCAGTGTTATTTATTGTCCATTACAAGAGAGGACTATGACTGGCTCGGTTATCGAGCCAGTCATTTCAGTGGTAAATTTTCAAAAATAGTCTGGATCTGCAAATTCACATTTCTCAAGACCACTCACTGCAGAAGCCGTTTTTGGCTGGTATGTGTTAAAGAGTTAACCATTAACACTCTTGATGTCAAATTTTCAAATTAATTTAAAAGATGAACTGGTGTACATTTTTCAACAAATTTGGTGGAAGATGGTGATGTCATAGACAGCAGCATTTTCCATCAAATTGTTGAAAAATGTACACCAGTTTCTTTGATACTGGCACAGTAAAAGATAGAATATTGACATGAGAGTAGTAGGTGTTAATGATAGCCATTCTCTTCTATACCATTATGTGTATATAATAACTTCTGTATATTTACTGTCTTGTATTCTAGGTTCAGTAACCGCTGGTAATTGCCGGGAATTAGGCGGTAAACCTGATATTGATGGATTCCTGGTTGGTGGTGCATCATTGAAGCCTGACTTTGTACAGATTATCAACGCACGATCATGAGAGACAATCACTTAATATACGAAAGCTGAAGTGACATGTTAAAATAGTCGATACTGACCAATACCAGTATCTAAGCATTAAGATTATAGTATTGATACTGTGAACAAGATCCAGCTATAATTCTCCTGCCAGCCTTCACAAGGTCTTGCTTTGAACAGTACCCAATTAATGGTCAACATTTTTCACAAATATATAATTTTTTCCTCAATGAATGGCCAAGATAAAACAATTTTTTGAAAATTTACCACTGGAATGACTGGCTGGATTATTCGAGTATAATCGAGCCTGTCATTTCAATGCTAAATTTTCAAAAATATTCTTATCTTGGCCAACAAATGGGCATCCCTCAAGACCGTTATCATTACTGATACATTGATCAATGCTCATGCCAACATCTGATTCCAAGTTCTAAATAAGAAGCATACCTTTTACACCCGGTGGGTAAAGTTAGCTCGCTCATCGGTGTCTCGGGCATCCATTTGTACCATTATAATACTGGTATTGTTTAGTGTAAATATATTACCATGTCGCTTCAGCTTTAATGTTTGTTAGTGTGGCTTAGTCTATTGCTGTCCTCTTCTCAAGAAATAATTAAAGATAATATAATAATTTATTATTATTATCATTGTGCTAGAGAATCGTGATATAAAAATCGGACTGTTAACGTGGAGGACAAAAGTAGAATTTAATAGTTTTTACACTTTACCCTTTTAATGGCAAAAAAAATGTCAAGATCTAGATAGTTGCTTATTGAATGTCCATTTGGCTGGCCAAGAGAAGAGTATTTTTGATAATTTACCACTGGAATGACTGGCTTGGTTACCGAGCATCTGCAAATGGACATGTCTCAAGACCACTGCGGTGGCTTGTTTTAGCCTGATTCGCCATGAAAGGATTACAGGTCAGATCTGCCAAAAACATGTACAATGGTCTCGAGACATTTCCATGTGCACTGGAATAACTGGCTCGATACTAGCCAAGCCAGCCATTCAAGTGGTAAATTTTAAAGAAATCTTGCCCTCGAAGAACCTCTTGATTTTTGGGTCAAAATGTCAACTGCTGAGCAAGTTCAATTAAAGTTTAATAAGTGCAATGCGCAATAGTTGTGACGTAGGCAACTGTAAGAAATTGTAAAAATTTGACGGTAAGATCGACAGACAAGACAGACTTATACTAGTTGATATAAAACAAAAAAATATAGACAAAAAAGCCAAATGTATTATTAAGCCTTCTCACTAAATTAGTCAATAGGGAAAAGGTGTTAAAAACACAGCTTCTCTTCCCATCATGCAATGACAGCTCACCAATAAAAGAAATTGTTTTTGATGCAAAAAATATTCAATATTTTGAAATTAATTTGACTGAAAGCTATTGCTGCCTAAAGCATCACAGCTTTCAGTCAAATTATTTTCAAAATAATGAGCGCTGTCTTGTATGGTGGCATTCAGATTGAAATATGAGAATTTTATCCCTGAAAGAATAGAATAATATCTGTAAATCTGATCTTTTTAGGGCCGATCATGGACACTAAGTATTCTGTGTCAATTGGGATAGATCTTACCTTGTGACCTTCAATTAGTCAGCAATGTTAAGTATTTTGACATCCATTTGCAATAGATCTGACCTTATTATGACCATCGATTGGTCATGTATTTTCATGTCCAGTTGCAAAAGATCTGAGGTACCATCGATTGGTCATCAATATTAAGTATTTTCATGTCCAGTTGCAATAGATCTGACGTTCCTTATTACTGTCTAATTCCTGATCAATGTTAAGTATTTTGATAGATCTGACATTATTACTGAATGCCAATAGAATCTGATTTTGTATAATCCAATTCCTGTCATGCGTCTAAAATTGCTGTGAAATAGTCAAAATTGTAATACAGGTGATGAGTTACTTTGTAGTCATTTGGTAACAATTATTTAAATCATTAGAATATTTTATATATTTTAGTAGATGAGACTAATTTAATTGAAAAGAAGGTCAAAAATAATCTATAACAGTATCACCTATGTTGTAAAGCTATGCGTGTATGTGTAATATGACTGAATAATTACTAATGGACAAGACCAACTTGTTTGATCGACAGTTGCTTGTTTGATGGACAGCAGCTTGTTTGATGGACAGTTGGAATGTAGATCTGATAATAAAATCTTAACACATATCATCAATGTTTGTTATAGTGTTGATTGTGACCTTGGATTACTTCCACACACGCGCGCGCACACACGCACACTGAGGACTTAGCCTGGTCTTGTTTAAAGTTCTCATGTACCAGTAAATAGTATGTCAGCCTATTTGGTGGTCTCGTATGTATACTTTAACACACTATGCGGCACACATGGTCCTCTGGTAATGAGATCGGGTTCAACTGCTACCTGATGAGCAGCAAAACTGCTAATGGGGGTGGGTGGGAGACAATGGAGCATTTTTAGCCATGCCCCGCTCATCTCTAGCTAAGCTCCACCCACACCTCGCTCGTGTTGGGATCGATCGAACGATCTCTGAACACCCTGACTAACAGCAGGCAGTCCAAATAGTTTCAAAATATTCAACGGCATGTTTATTAAATAGCAAAGAATTACAAAGACACAATTCATACAACATGTCAGACCATTTGAGATTTGATGGCGGTCTATATGGAACTCTGTGATGTAATGATTGTTACATCAGCATACACGCGCCGTACGAGGTCAGATGATGGATGGATACGCTGGAAAGGTGAATTGGCCATGGTGGTAGCGAGGTCGTCTGGTAATCAGGTGGGCGGTGTTCAACTTCTGGTCGACTGGCAGGCGATTTAATGACTGACGTGCAATTGGTGGAGACATCGGAGATGCCTACACATCATTCGCATAACACATCCTTTGGAGGGGACGTAAAGCTATTGTCCGAGCAACCCTTCGGGGGAAGCACCTCTAGATGTCATCGCGCAAATACACTTCGGTGTGCACGCCCAATAAAACAAAACCAACAACAATAACAAAGGGCTAAACCAGTTGTGGAGTGCGTGCATCTCATGGTGTTATGGGCACTACTATTAGAAGCGTAAACACTATCTCAGATTTTGCCAGCATCATTATTTGAGTCTATAGAGGAATCCAATCTGTCAGTCAAGTATATGATGTCATAATCCATTACGTCACATGTAGGCCGACGTCCAAATCAATTACTTCATGAGTGGTGTATCTAAGTCCGTCATAAACGCTTAATAGTTTGTCAAGTTGTAAAATTGTATGTCTTTAACACAACTTAATAGCCATAGATAGCAACAGCACATGGTTAAAGTAGTTTCAAAATATTCTTAGCTGTATAGCTTTATGGAAATTGAGATGCCGGGTTTGATCGATCCCAACACGGGTGAAACGTGGGTGGAGCTCAGCTAGAAATGTGTGAGGCATAGCTAAAACTGGATTTATCCATTGTCTGAACTGGCTGGAAGTTCTCATATAAAAGCATAGTATCACCTGATAGCCCGGCCATTCACTGGCTAGATAGTGAACATTACACATGTCCCGACTTAGTCAGTCTGTTAGTCACGGCCAAGTATTTATAGCTTGCACTTCAAACCTACATGAGAGTGGGGCTAAAGTTATGGATACATGATTTTTTACAATCTTGTAAAGTTTAAAATCAATCAGGTAAATGCTCACAGGTAAATGTATGTTCTAACAAGAGGCCCACGAGACTGTGACACTCACATGGACCATTAGCATTTTAACCATTTGCATTTAAAGAGACATGATGGATAATTTTCGGAAAATTCATTATGGCCACAAAAAAATTGACCAATCAAAATTCTGAATATAAGTTCTAGAGGCTAACCCCATAGGATCTTTCTGGCAAAATTTGGTTAAAATCCACCACGCAGTTTGAGATGTTTTAAAGGATTTCTGGATAATTTTTTTGAAAATCTAAGATGGCCACCAAAGAAATAAACTAATCAAATTTCTCCTTTGATATATTGAAGCATACCATGATAAGATCGTTCTACCAAAGTTGCATTGAAATCGGGCCATTCATTAAGGAGTAAGAATTTAAATGGTTCAGCAAAATTTTCAGAAAATCCAAAATGGTCGCCAAAAATGTCCGCCAATGAAAATTCTGAATAGAAGTTCTGGAGCCTTCCAAATAGGTTGATTACAACCATATTTGCCAGGAAGCATCCAAAGCTTGATTTTCTTGCAAAAAATGCGTAGGGCTCTATATGTAGGCCATGCCTTCCTAGGTGAAATTCCAATGTTCCAGCTAAGCGATACTGTCGCGCGGATCGACCGGTCAGGTACGAACCGTCCCAGGTAGTCTTGGTGCGGGACGGCCGGGCCGGATACGTTCCAAGCACGCCCCCTGGGTAGGACGATACACGTATGTAAAACCGATTGCGAGAGGAACGTAAAATGACCACGTCCGTAAGATCACATAGCGCACATGCACGGGCGTCAGAGATTGCTTAACAACGCGCATTAGCATTGGGCAGAAAAAGCATCTCATACAGTACAGAGTTGGTACTCGTAATCATTTTAGATTGCATCTTTCTCGCTGTTCTTGGTCTCGATCATGACCATAATGAAGCGAGGATTCCAAAACTCTACCATTTTTAAATTGGTTAAGAATTAGCCGAGTTATGGCTAAATGAGCCCACTTATTCTATTTTCAAGATATTGACCCCCATAGGCTTAGCGCATGTATGCTCTCAGTGCATAGGTACTATAGCGTGTCATGTGACCCGCTTCCCTTCCTCTGAAGCGTGCTCGCTGATTGGCTGTGGCTTTCCATCTGTGACGTCACAGGCAGTATATAAGGGGTCGAAAAATCAGATTCTAGCAGTCAGGTGGTGGTGAGGTGCCTGGTTTGACAGGACGAGCGCGAGTTACTACATTCTGTAACGCAGATATCCAACGTCTGCTGCGGATCATTTCGCTTTTCAGACTCGTTTTCTTTGAGGTACTAGGCACTACATCCGCAACCGCCAGTTTTTGTAAGCTCCCGGGAAGATATCACCCGGGGGCAATAAACAAATTAAAGTCAGATAACCCAAGCCACTACTTCTGCAAAGGGACCTTTCGCACGGATGGGCCTTTTGGCCCCGATGTAGCTCGTTGTCCAGTATGTGGGACGAGTGACATGCTCTGACTCGCCAGATCTGCCATACCACGCAACAAGTGGTGGAAATTAATCCGCACATCATGTGTTAGCCTTTTGACATTTTCGACTGAAGTTATGGGAACATTGCTTGATGCATCGTGTGAGCTATTCGATGCATCTCGTCTTGTGAACCATCAGAATGCAACCACATTAACTAACATTCATCCGTAGGCCATCAAAAACTATAGGACACTTTTTAACTTCCACATCAGTACGGAACCTTTAGACCAATCAGTTAAATTAATAACTTTGCATGTGGACTTGACTATATCCTAGCCATCTGCTTCCGTGAAGGATCGTCTTCACTTTTCCTAAGAATGAGCCGTATCCGTAGTGTGCCTGCAGTATTCCCCTAGCAGCCAACTTCTGCATCATGCCATCTCGCGCTCCAATTGTGTTGCGCTTTCAACTATCGTGAATATGGGACTTCTTCCATACCGATGACTAATAGGTATTCTGTCTTATATTATTATTGTATCACTTTCATGTAACAGGTACTGATGACTAATAGGTATGATCATGTCGATAGTCACTTACAGGACTGGCGGTATGATCAGCGAACGAAAAGAAGAAAGAAAGAAGAAGACTAATAGGTACCTCCCGGTCATTTGAGACCGCATTTTATAGTTTATTATTATGTATATATTATTCTTATTTTTTGTGCTCATAAGCACCGTAAGGTCGAGTGACCTTCTATTTTACTGTATATTATAAAGTTAGTGATATGGCAAGCAGCAATCCATGTTAAATTTGTTTATTATGAAAATTCTTGTACCGCAGTATCACTAGGTTACACCACACAGCAACAACATCCGCACCATCTTGTTCCCCGCACGGCATCAATTTTTCACTAAGGTCGCTATTCATGTTCTCATTATGCGAACATGACGTGCGGCCGACTAAACCTGGACTGTTCTAGCTCGATAGAATAGGTTTATAGTAGTAGGGACGATTACTCGGTAGGAGACATTTTGTGTTAGTCTCGTTTCCGGAGTAGCGGATATGTAACACCGCACTCTGGGTAGATTGTATAAATTGGCCATTTACCTTAAGGCCTCCATTATGAGTAATTGTCTCTGTCGACGATCCACCAGCCTTCGGGCGTATTAATTGTCTGGACCTCCTTCCGTTACCTTATCTAGAGTTAGCTCTGGAACTATTGGGGTTCCAGATTGGCTAGAAATAAAGTAACGATGACCGCATACACCCCCCCCCCATGTATCCTCGGATGCTGGTTAGTTAGAAAACCCCGCCAAACTAGGAAGCAAAGTGAAAACATATATATATAATTAATTACTGGCCTGCAGTGCATCTCTGGGTGATTTTACATACCCCTAACGACAGGTAAATGTTAGCTCTCCGGATTCGGATCAGTAATAATCCGTACCCGACACACTGGTGACGGAAAGGATCCAGCTCTCCGTCTAACAGTGACTGGGTGCGGTCTTAGAGACCCCCCCCCTCCCATGCCCTCCCGGAAGGTCCCTATAGTTGGATAATTGCATCTTTGTCCCCACCTTAAAACTTGAATATGCTTTTCAAAAGCTTATGTACCATTATTTGTCCTTGTGATGTTATGTGTGGTCATGACCTGACGGTGACAGGATCGTTATATCATTCTGGAGCTCTCATCTCATGATAAGTATGCACGCGTCTACTGTGGGGGATGTTCCATACGGTGGCCTCACGGTCACCGAACATTCTCGCCCGTCAGACTTATATGTTAAAAAGTAGTTAGCTTACATTGCCAATTGCAGCTAAAACTAGACTTGGACCCAACAACTAAAAGATAGGGTAGAAATTAGCAGAAGGCCCGCATAAATAAAAGCATCAACTACTAACAGAATCTTGGAACTTACATAAGATGGCGGTGTTGAATTCTGCGGAAATCATCCACCCCACCTTCACGTAAAACAGGGTGCATCACAACAACCATGTAGCTTCACTAGGTTAACTCGTTTACATAATTTGCTTTTAATAAGAGAGTGGCCCTTTTTGCCATCTCTCTTCCTCCGCTTCTGCGTTGGAGGCATTTTCCTGTGATGGAGGCCCGTGCGAGGCGCTTTCCTCTCGCAACAAAGTGATGTTCTGTACGGGGTTAATTTGGTTTATATTAAACTAGCTAAGCAGCCGCGCTAGGACCCTCCTTTGCGGGGATACCTCATGGATCTTACTCTGTGAAGTATCCCTGGTGAGGATCACGATGATGAGTCGTCAACCCAGCCCCATGTACTAGACCTCCTCCCAGGTAGCCACAAATGAGTACGATTGTTTGGCTGTTACCTCATTAATTATTGTATGCATTTTTATTTATTATCTGGCCATAAAATGGAGCCGTGGAACCATCACACCAGTGACACCAACAGCATGGACGAGACAGTGAGGTTCGACTTTGGCAGCAATGGTTGCATGGCCCCACTGGAACGTGAACGTTCCACCGGCTCTCGAAGTCGGTTTCTGTACGATCCGGCAACGCGCAACACCAGATCCGCAACTCCGAGATCTGCAGCTAACCAGCTGTCCCGCTGCGCCCCGTACTTGCGGTGCCGCGGAACGGGAACGTCCGGTGGATCAGCGCGCATGCCCGGAGGCTACAATACAGTCCCTTTGGGCCTCTTGTTTATTTGATTGATTTTGAAGCAGGAATTGGTTTTATATAAGTTTGGAGTATGCTGTTTCCAAATTTGCCACCAGAAATTGTCGGATAATAAACGAAATCAGATTTATTTTTTCACGAGAGAGTTGATACTTACCACCCTGATACTCTATGATATTTCCTAAATATCGACCTAGCTTCAATAATACTCAGAATTAAAAAGAAACAGCCCCCACTGGTCAGGTTACTCAACTGATAGTCCAGCGGATGTGCGGCCCAAACTCGTGCATGCGCAGGGCTGTCTCATTCTATTCCAAACTATTGGCTTACATAATTGCAACATAAAACGCCGAAAGACCGAGCCGTTGAGGGGTGGAGAGGACGGGATTTTATCAGGGTGGTAAGTATCAATTCTCTCGTGAAAAAAGAAATCCATGATTTCGTTTATTTCACATCAAGAGTATAGTTACCACCCTGATACTCTATGATATAGCCAGAGTTCGTAAGCGAATTCGGTGGGAGGGGGGGGGGGACGAAGTTCAGACGACCGGCTCATCCCTGGATGAGCAAGCTCTTTTGCTTTTGGAGCACAAAAAACATCTGAAATTGCGTATGTAAACACAATCAGGAAATGATTTGGACATCAGATAATACAACCGATGTTGAGAGTAATGACCATTTAACATTCGCTCCCCACCCCCTCTTTTAAAGAGGAAGCGATGACCTCAATGTCCTATACGCTCTCTATCTAATCATGCTAAAGTACTATAAGACATCAGATGAAAGCTTCATTTCGCATACTCTCAGATGGAACCACAAAGAACACAAACTATCACCATTTTATCAAGTAATAAAGAATGTGACAAAAAATAACCATCACCAAATATAGGACTAACCTATTTTGACGAGATTCCCTTTAATCACCGCTGGTGATGATAGGTACACTACAGAAAAGCGGGGATTTCCCCACTAAATTGCACTGTGTGTGAGTCAACGGCCTTATGTACAATATTTACAAAAATATACAGTTTAACGTTTGTGTAAAATCTATAAGGCAAGCAGATTAGACATGTCACGAGGGTAATGATCTGTAAAACTAGACTCACAGTGACATTGTGCTACCGACATAATGTCATCCACCGGCACTTCGTTAAATAGAGTCGTGGATGTCACTATGCCACGGACACTGTGAGCCTTGGCCATGTCAACTTGTTTTCCCATGGCAGCTTTGTGGCAATGCTGGATGCATTCCACAATCCACCTAGAAATGGTATCTTTAGAAGCTCTCCCATGGGGTTCAATGTAAGATAACCATAAAGCACTAGGGTCCAGCCGCCATTCCTCTGTACGTTGTTTATAACGTGTTAATGCACGGACAGGACACCAAGCCTTTGAATTAGGATCAAACCTAGTCAAAGCGGGTAAAACAATAGGCTCACCAGGATATTTCAGACTGGTTTTTCGCCATAAAGTTAACTCTAGGTAGAAGCCTGATGCCTTCCCCTGTAAGCACAAAACGGTCTAGCTCTGCTGACAAAGCATGTATTTCACTTCTTCATCTGGCTGAAGCTGCAGCAATCAGAAAAACTGTTGTAATCATCAACATTTTCATGGAAATGGAGCTTAGTGGTTCAAAGGGTTTATCCGCTAATACTTGAAGTACTAACGATAAACTCCAAGACGGAATCACTGGCGGATTCGTTGGTCTAAGATTACCCATGCCTTTGATTAAAGTATTTAGATTACATACTTCATCACTTCCCCTATTAGCCAAGCAAGGGATAACTGACATTAAAGCTGACTTGTAACCAGCAATAGAGTTAGGCTTGAGGCTATAGGCATCAAAAAGGTGACAGAGGAAATCGGCTACTACCTGAATAGATGCATCCAATGGATTAATACATCTTTTTGAGCACCATTCAGCAAATCTGTCGATTTTATAATTATATGCTCTGGAGGTTGACCCCCTTCTGGCTTTAGCCATAAACATGGCTGCTTGCTCAGAAAAGCCCTCCTTATCTCCTGATTCCATGACAACATCCACACAGTCAATTGAAACATTGACAGGTTTTTGTGCAAGGCCTTGCCCTGGAAGATTATGTTGTCCATCTGAGGCAAAGGAACAGGATTGCAGACCAGAAGGCCCAGCAGATCCGTATACCATGATCGGCTTGGCCAATTTGGGGCGATCAGAAGCGCTTGGCATTCCTGCTGCCTGATTTTCTGGAGAACTTTTGGAATCAGGATTGCCGGTGGAAACGCGTATGCATAAATTCCCTCCCAGCTAATAGCTAACGCATCGATTGCGATAGCACTCAGATCTGGAATCAGAGAGACGTACATGTATGTCATCTTCGCATTCTTGTTCGTTGCGAATAAATCTATGTTGGGCTCGCCCCAGTGGTTGAACAGACGATCCGCCACACATTGATTTAGTTGCCATTCCATGGGAAGAATGCTCACCCTTCGGCTCAATGAGTCTGCTAATAGATTTAGCCTTCCCGGAATATGAACTGCTTTCAGGGAAATCCCATGATCTAGGCACCAGCAAAGCAGTTTGCATGTCATCATACAGAGACTGGACGACTTCGTTCCACCCTGGCGGTTTATGTAAGTCACTACTGTTGTATTGTCTGATCAAACCAGAACACTCTTGCCCTTGACCTTCTCTAGGAAGTGTTCCATGGCTAAGACTACTGCTCGCATTTTCAGCAGATTGATATGTTCTTTTGACTGATCCAGATTCAAAAGCCCTGATACTTTGTTTTCTTCCAGGCAAGCTCCCCATGCCTCCATTGATGCATCTGTGTACATCGTTAATTGAGGGTGGGGAGGTGACAACGTCACCACCGCCAGGAGATTCTCTCTTTTCATCCACCATTGAAGGTGGTGAATAAGAGGTTCCAACACCGACACCTTTGAGTCCAGGAAACCCGTACTCCTGGTCCACTGTGTCATGAGAAATAACCGGATTGGCCGCCGGCGTAAGGCTGCCTGTGGAATGACTGGTTCCAAAGAAATCATCAACCCCAACATTCTCAAGTAGATCCATGCCAGGACATGACGACTGTTGCACACTGACTGTATGACTGAGATGAGTATTTCTACTCTCTTGAGATGGGTAAATATACCCTACCTCTAGATCGAAGAACATGCCCAGGTAAACAAACTTCTGGGATGGAGTCAGCTCTGATTTTTTAAAGTTGATTATCCAGCCTAGATCTGTAAGAGTTTTCAAAATTATCGCCAGATTTGCTGATAGACTTTCATGATTGTGTGCTTTTAACAACCAGTCGTCTATATACATGTGAATTACTGTGTCACCTGCGGAGGTATGACATCATAGCTTGAACCACTCGAGTGAAGACCCGAGGAGCCGTCGATATACCAAATGGGAGAACCCTGAATTCCCATTGGCGGCCCTGAAATGCAAATCTCAGGAACCGACAAAAGCTCTTCGCAATGGGAATGTGAAAATAGGCATCTTTTAGATCTATTGATGCTGTTCACATTCCCTTCCTCAATCCTGCTAACACCATTCTTAGTTTCTATTTTGAAACTTGGTGTGAGGGTAAACCTGATGAGAGATCTGAGGTTGAGAATTGGTCTCCACCCTCCACTGTTTTTTGTCACTAGGAACATGGTTGAATAATAACCGTGACATCTTTGTGCGGGTTGAATTGTGTGTTTTAGTATGACGGATTGAATTTCTTCCTCTATACACAACCGTTGATCTGGATCTCTTGGATTTTGAGTCCAGATCGGAAGCAGAGACAGGCGCGATGTCTGGTTTGAAACCCAGTCTGGATGGTAACCGACTGAAAGCCATCGCAAGACTGAGTGGTCCTGAGTAACCCGCTCCCACTCTTGCATGTGGAAGGCCAGACGGCCTCCCACGGGTGCACCTAAGGATTGAGGTAGACCCAAGAAGTGCAAGAGAAGCCCTGTCTCTGGTGGCTGTCCTAGCAGCACTGGTGTGGTCTTTGTGAGAGCCCACCCATCAGGTTCAGTTCCCACGACCAGAACCCTGCGCTCCCCTACCATTGCCACACGCACCTCGGTACACGGGCTGCCTGGCGGGTTGCGCTGGAGGAGCCTGCGCTACCCTCTAGCTTGCTTACGCTGGCGTTGCTGTGCCCAATGCTGCGTAGGTGGTTGGCCTCTGACAAGGCCATCCCCACCTCTAGCCTGCTGAGGGTGGAAGGCAGGAAGTGCTGCTCGAACACACTCACTGTGGAGCACTTCAAACTGCTCTCGCAGCGCCCTCGGGTTGTTCACCAGGTTTACGGTTTGTTGGAGGTGCAGGCTCCAAACAACTATGGACCTGCCATCGGCATCCGAAGAAGCCGAGTGTACAGGTCCTGCGAGGGGCACAAATTGTCAAGGGCAAATGTGCGCCTCGCCCGTAAACTCTTGGTTACGGATCTCGTCATGCAGTCAGGTTAATGGCGTCCGGGATGGCTCTCTGGACTGAAAGAGGAGAAGCTTGATGGCCCACGGATGCTGCTACTACCCCCTGTAGCAGCTGGGAAATGTGCGAGAGTGCCGAGATGGCTCCTCTCGTACTTTCCTCTGTGTCCTGCAGTGCAGACTTTGCATTGCGCACGGCGCTAGCGCACAAGGGTCCCGTGTCAGACCGGGACACAGGCCGCGTGTCTTCGCCCAAAGCTGCATGGTCATCCGTGCAAGGCTTTAGGACGACGTCGTACTTCTGATACAGATCAGAACTGATACGGCAGTGACATCTCACCTCGCGAGGGGCCTTCGCAAGGTGTCCCTTCAGTTGAATGGACGTCTCTGCTGCAGCGAACATATCAACGATATGCTCCGCATACAGCAGAGATGGCATGGTGCTCGTCACTGGCTTCCCTCCCAACCATGGGCGCTGGTCCCGCTGGGAGGCCGGTGGATCCACCTGGAGTTCTGGCTTGAAGATCACCAGCCATTGGCAAGCATCCAGCCAGTCCTCGTCAGTGGCCACATGCCAATGTTCGACAAGCCTAGGGCCTTCGTCATCCTCAACCACATTCACTGGTGGGGTAATGGCCAGAGCTGAAGACACTCCTGGATAGCCAGGGAAGCCATACAGACCCGCAAGGGCCGGCTTGGCTTGCGCCATGGCTATTCCAGGAGCCGGATCTATGGCGTCATGGGGGGCTAAATGCATGACGTCATAGTCCGGGCCTTTCTCACGGTAACTCTCGGCAAGCCAAGGGATACAGTATGGATGGCCATCGGCTCCTAGCCAGCCTAGCCATTGAGCCATGAAACCTACTCCCAAAGAAGTAGTTCCATGGAAAAGGTCATCCATGGGCCCCTGTGGAGGCCCATGGGTATCCATTTCCATGGCCATCGGCTCATCGGTAGGCCATAACAGTGTCTGTCCTCTTCTTCCTGCCCAGAAAGATTAGAAACCAAGCTTGAAACGGGATCAAACTCGGCCTGGGCAGGAGGGGTATCGCGTAAGGTGCTGATACCCTTAGCCTTAGGCTGCTCTAGAGCGCTCGATAAGTGAGTACCCGAAGCAATGGCTTTCGCTCCCGGGTCCACGGGCGAAGCAAGCCTCAGCGCCGGGCCAACAGGAGCCGTCTCTGGGTCTATAACGAAAACTGGCTTACTAAGAGAACCAAACCCAGAGACGAGAACACTCTGTCCCGGAGCAAATGAGGAAGACAATGACGAACTTGAACTGGGAAGCAAGCTGTGAAACAACTCTGGGACAAGATCCTTGATTGTCTTCTTCATTTCTCCTATCATTTCAAGACGGAAGGCCTCCATGTCTGGCATGGATGCCTTCCTTTTCTTAGCACACTCTTTTTCCAGACGTCTCTTCTTGTCTGCCGCCCGGTCCTTCACATGCTAATTTGAAAAATCAGTCAAAACCTCCACCAGCCAGGACTCACACACATGGCAATTTAGTACGGGCCTGCACGTCCTGCACCTAGTGCAGTCATGAGGGAAAAAGCGGGCCTTCACGAAATGGTGGCAGGAAGGGCATTTGTTCTCAATAACCCTCTGAAACGACACAAACGGAAACAGTTAGTTTTTAGTTATGACAAACCAAAAAACCAATTGCAGCAGGCTAATAAATTCCATAAGGAAAACTTTGACCATCAGATGAAAAGATAAGCCAGGGCCATAGAGAAAACTATGAGACTGACTAAGGGTAAACAAATCCTAAAAACGTCTTATTCTTCTTTAAGAAGACAAGGGAGACATTGGAATTTGAACTTGAATACTTGAGAGGTGATTTTAGACTCCACAGCTCAATACAAAGCTTCATTAGTAGTTGAACTTTACAAACACAATGAACCTATGCAGACCATTAAGAGAGATAAACACAACACTCAGTCATAAAATCTCTAAAAAAAAATTTAGAAATAAAATGACTGAAAACTTCTCTCCAAACTAAACCTCAGAATAGTGAGTGAAGTCTGCTGAACAACAATAGGAATACCTGATCCTGAATCCAGACCATGTGGTGGGGGGAGAATGCGGAAAAATTACTTCTTATGGTAATAATTCCCTCTGCAAACTCATAATATAATTAGATGGACTCAAAAACCAAGTATAAATATTGTTCAAATAAAGGATACACTTCAGAAATCAGCTCATGTGTCTGAAAATACAAAGCACAACATGTGTTAGCTAATATATAGGCCTCCCCCAAATAGAGTTAGCCTAATAAAGACATATCCACGAGTTAGCGCGAATCCCAGAAATACCATCAGAGTCAACATGCAAATTTTTTATCAATAAATTTACTAAAGTACACCTGATGGCTAGGACCAGGAGCTTCCTCTGGTGACTTGGCAGCATCAGACATACTAAAAGTAGTCAAAATCAAGTTGCAGAACAAGTTAGTTTCAAAATGATCGAAAGCAAAAGCAAGGCTAGAAAGTGTGTTGCAATGGCAGGTCAATATTTTAGGAAGAGAATGCATGCGCAAGTTTGGGGCGCACATCTGCTGGACTGTCAGTTGAGTAACCTGCCCAGTGGGGGCAGTTTCTTTTTAATTCGGAGTATTATTGAAGCTAGGTCTATATATAGGAAATATCATAGAGTACCAGGGTGGTAAGTATACTCTTGATGTGAAAATTGTTTGGCAGCCATCATGGATTTTCTTCCTAAAAAAAAATGCCCGTATTAAAGCAATAGGAAATTTTAAATGTCCACTCGAGAACCACTAGACTGGATTTGAACCAAATTTGGTATAAATGTAGGATTCCTTGTTCTTGCTGCAATTCTGGCCGAAACCGTACGTTTCTACTTATAGGTGATGGCCTTTAAGTTGTTATGCCTATGTTTCAGGTGAGTGATAAAGGTCCCTTGGGCCTCGATACAGCCCTGGTTGGACACGCATACATGACTGCAATACTATCTTCACCTTACGTGTCCAGGGTAATTAAGACAACATACATGGAGTTATACTGAGATATTTTATTTTGAATAAATAAAAATAAAATGCTCAAATTTCTATCTGTTTTGCAATGTTAAGCGTGGTTCTAGGACTGGATGTGTTAGTATTTCTCTGTCTGACACAGGTACTCTAACTTCTATCAGCTGTCAATCAAGTACAGAGTCACTCATTCATAGCTACAATGTATTTGTTGATGGTATATGGGAAGGTTCTTGATCACACAGTATTGTTGCATCATATGTTTTACTAGCGGCGTCTAAATCACAATCATTATTCACCGACTGTTCATGGGAGGGTATTGAATTTTTCTCTAGTTGACCACTGGTCAGTGTAGCCTCATCTATAGTTCTCTCATCACTATTTGGATACGTTGTTATTAAATCACACGTCTCACCACTTATACCATGAACATGGTCAGCATGGTCGTGTCCAGT
This sequence comes from Chaetoderma sp. LZ-2023a, assembly GCA_034401795.1. Lineage (NCBI taxonomy): Eukaryota > Metazoa > Mollusca > Caudofoveata > Chaetodermatida > Chaetodermatidae > Chaetoderma > Chaetoderma sp. LZ-2023a. Next base: position 145,061,905 of record CM067359.1, read on the forward strand.
GATAGGACTGACCATCTCAGAACATTCACATACTGTAGATGGCTTGCTACAATCATTATCTCCTCCTCCCACAGGTTGACATACTGTAGATGGAGTGCTGCTTTCACTAGAATTACTACTCTCACTATCCACATCTCCCGCAGGTTGAACTCTTCTTCTCTTGGCATTCTGTGTCATCCTCTTTTCAAAACTTTCTGAAAGTTAACCAGAAATGGCATGGTTTAGTTCAATCTCCTGGTCTGGTATCTTGATGTCATGGAAGCTATATACAACATACCTGGTCACATTATCACTATACGTAACAAACTACTCAGGTAAATTAGTTTCTAACTCGATAAAATAAAAACGCAATGACGGCAACCTTTTTGGTGGTTTGCAAGATGTGTGGGTTTGAGAAATGGACCAAAAAGTAATAGGCTTCTAGCTAGCCACATGGGAAACCTACACATGATGTTTCACACATATACTCCAAGTAGAAGCTATTATCCAACTAAAAGCAAAATCTGCACATGCACGCACGCACGCACGTTTGGCAAAACACAAATGGATGGCCTGAGCCACAAAATAATATGCTTTTTTCCTAGCCCAATAGTCAACCTACCCATGCAGTTTCATCAACATACTCCAAGTAGAGGCAACCAAAAACCTGCACAGACACACACCATATGGAGGAACCAAAAACATGATTGAGCTGATGTAACAAGAGGCCCTTGGGCCTGTGACGCTCACCTGGACCATTAGCATTTGAATTTAAATATACATGATCATTTGCATTTAAATATACATGATTCGCTACATTAAACAAGATGGGGGGGGGGGGGGTCATTTTAGCCTAGTTTGGTTGAAATTGCTCAAAGTAGTAATGAGAAGCAATTTGACAATTTCCAGTAAATTTGTAACATGAGGCCCAAGGGCCTGTGACGCTCACCTGGACCATTAGCATTTGAATTTAAATATACATGATTCGCTACATTAAACAAGATGGGGGGGGGGGGGGGGGGGTCATTTTAGCCTAGTTTGGTTGAAATTTCTCAAAGTAGTAATGAGAAGCAATTTGACAATTTCCAGTAAATTTGTAACATGAGGCCCAAGGGCCTGTGACGCTCACCTGGACCATTAGCATTTGAACCATTTGCATTTAAATACATATGATGGATAATTTTCGGAAAATCCAAGATGGCCACCCAATAGAAATTCTAGTCTACCTTGATAGGGTCACTCTAGACAAATTTGTTTGAAATATGCCAAACAACTAAGAAGCAGCGTTTTGACAATTTCAGGTAAATTTTTCATAAAGTCTAAGATTTTCACCCAAAAAATTGATCAATAAAAATTCTGAATAGAATTTCTAGAGCCTACCACCATAGAATTCATTAGTGAAATTTTGTTGAAATATGTCAAGCAGCTAAGGAGGGGTAGCAATTTGACAATTTCCGGTATATTTTTCATAAAATCTCAGATTTTCATGCCAAAAAATGATGAATCAAAATTCTGAATGGAAGTTCTGGAGCCTGGACCATAGGGTCCCTTCGCCATAGGATTCTTTCAGCCTAATTTGGTTAAAAACAGTCAAGATGGTAAGGAGAAACAATTTGATAATTTCCGGTATATTTTTAATACAATCTCAGATTTTCACCCCAAAAATTGATGAATCAAAATTCTGAATGGATGTTCTGGAGCCTATAACCATTGGGTCCTTTCAGCCAAATTTGTTTGAAATCGCTCAGAATGATAAGGAGCAGAAGCAATTTGACAATTTCCGGTACATTTCATAAAATCGTTTTTCACCCAAAAAAACTGATCAATCAAAATTCTAAATGGAAGTTCTGGAGCCTATGGCCATTGGGTCATTTCAGCTATATTTGGTTGAAATCGGTTCAAATGATAAGAAGAAGCATTTTGACCATTTTTGGTAAGTTTTTAATAAAATCTAAGATTTTGACACTAGAAATTGAGGAATCCAAATTCTGAATGGAATTTATGGCGCCTACAACCATTGGGCACTTCCAGCCAAATTTGGTTGAAATCGCCCAAGCGGTTAATGAGTAGTAGTATTTTAAAGTAAAAGTTGACGGATGGACAATGGACGGTCGCCACGGCAAAAGCTCACTTGGCCCTTACCGCCAGGTGAGCTAATGAACGGAGCGGGGTGGTAGTGCGTGGTGATATATCAAAAGAAACCTGCTTAACACTATAACACTGATATTAGCCAAGAAACAGCTTCAGCCATGGTCCTGGGGTATGTCCATTTGCAGACCAAGAGAAGGATATTTCTGGAAATTTATCAATGGAATGACTGGTCAGATAACAGAGCCAGTCATTCCAGTGATAAATTAAAAAAAAAGTTTCTTTTGGTCTGCAAATGGACATTTTCTATGAGAAAAATTCCATTTTCTTAAACAAATTTGAGGGTTAAAGGGCTAAGACACAATCAAACCTAAAACAGAGCAAGATGCCACCGCTTTTTAATCACCGTTTTTTTATGAATATTGGATACCTAATCTGGGGCCTAGTACACCGGGATGGCGTAAACTGATGACCAATGTTAGACCATACCTGATGTAGAAGCAACGATGTCTGAAAGTTAGAAAATAACCACCAAGCGTCTTAGACACCTTTTTGTGATGGTTAAAAGTTTGTCGACACTCACTCAATGTTATCATCTTTATTAACCATTTTCTAGTCAATAGGGCCAAAAATGGCCTCTTCAGTCTTCGGTGGGAATGTCCATATGTAGGTCAAGAAGACTATTTTTGGAAATTCATCAGTGGAATGTCAGTCAGTCCAGTGGTAAATTTTGAAACTTAGTCTTCTTTTGACCTGCAAATGGACATTCACAACAGAAAAATCTTTCTTGACCATTAACTGTCCAACTGTTGCAAGCCACCGCAGAATAATAGCAATGAGTGATAACTATGGATCTGCTGAATATTTTGGAAAAATTTGACTGAAAGTTGTTGGTGAGTATACCACCAAAAACTTTCAGTCAAATTGTTTTCAAAGTATTCAGCATATACAAAGTTAAGCCTCATGAGAAATATAGTGTGCAGAAATTCAGCAGGCACACAGTTGAAGGCTTAAGCAGAGATATACACGGCACAGTATTCTAAGAGAGCGGCATACTCACCACACATTGGCCTAGCAAACAAGTTGATATGGCTGTGTGGCCGTGAACCGGGGATGATCCAGTTTGTTAAATCATGCTCATCGGATCGAGGTCTCTTCCTCAATAATTTATGTCCTTTCTTCGTCGTGGGGTCTGTGGAAATTGAACAGTATAATATTTTTACACTACGGTATAACCAGAAATGTGGTTACAATGCAACCATGAAGCTAAACGTTACAAGGTGATTGTCATGCCCTCACATTATAATGAAGCATAGGTTCAAATTTTGGCCCTCTATGCTTAACCAACATGAGATATTAAACATTAAATATTAAAATGAACTGCTAAGTTGAGCTAAACGTAAAGTGTTAATGTGGAAAAAACAGTTTTTAGCAAGGTCACAATGAACTTGACCTTTGACCTTTTGAGCCGCTGGTCATTGTGTAATGCCCTGGATTTATAAGTAGGCATGTGTCCATTATCATCTCGAGACACGTAATAATTTCTGAAATTGTGTCAACTTGACCTCCGAAATCAATAGGGTTCTTCGAACCACCAAGGGAAACATGCGAGCTAAGTTTTGTGATGATCCCAGTAGAATTTGAGCTATCATCTGGAAACACAGCAAAGTTTCCTTGATTGGGTGACCATAATCTTGAGCTTTGACCTTTTGACCACAACATAGAGCTCTTCAGACTCCCAAGGGAAACCTCTGACACAAGTGTGATGAGAAACCTATGGCAGACTGGAGTTGATAAATAAAAGCAAATGCTACATAACATCCCCTTTTATATTTATATAGGAGGGAGGGGGGGGGGGGGGGGTGGTGGGCTTAATAATCTTCTTAGTTTTCTTTCGCTACCTTTCTCTAATGGTATTGTCGCTTCTAAATCTCCCAGCATGCTCAGCAGCATCGCGGCCCTGAAACAGCAATAAGTGATTTTATTGAAACAAATTCATCAATACAGCATAACTGTAAATGGCACAATCTGCAATACCAAAATCATTACAATTCAGAAGAGGATAAGAGGCCTATGATGCTTGAAACGAAGAAATATCAAATTTCAAGTCAAACAAAATGAACATTATAAAATTTTGAATATACACCTGTGCAAAAGTTAAGCACCAGCAAAAACAATAGAACGTAGAAACATGATGGTACAACTAGGCTGCCATACTTTTTGTCCCCGCGTTAGCTGACATAATTCCAAGTACGAAATGCACATGCATGCATGACTTCACGCCGCTTGATGTCCGTGCGTGGCGGGGAACAGCACGTGTTCAGTTATGTAAAAGTCCAGTTTGAGGTGTAGAACATTACATACAGATTTAGGCACATCGTGCTAGAGCTGTGCATGAATACCTCCGCCAGAATGCCATCGAAACCCTACCATGGCCAGCAACGAGCCCTGACATGAACCCTATTGAGCATATCTGGGACATTCTGGGAAACATGGTGAGAAGGAGGGATCCTCCTGTGCAGAACCTACAGGAATTAACAGACGCACTCCATCTTGAATGGCAACGAATACCACAATGGCGTATCAGTCGGTTGGTGACCAGCATGAGACGTCGTGTCCAGGCCGTCATCCAGGCACAAGGTGGATATACCCGGTGTTAATAATGACAGTCTCAAACTCGTGCACAGATGTTAAACTTCGTTTTCAGACACCATTAATGACAATCTAGCCACGTGTGTCAACTGTAGGGAAATAGTTGTCAGTTGTGTCAACGTAACCATATTCAGGCCTCGTTTTCAAGTTCAAACAAAAACATACAGTGTTTCCCGACCATCATAATCAGCATTCCTCTAGTTGCATTATTACCTCTTGCACTAAGATGGATGGGTACATAAATGTTTATGCTATTGCTTTCTTCATAGCACATGAAAATACCCTCGCATGTGCGTAAAAATAGGGTGGTGCTTAACTTTTGCACAGGTGTATATATCTTTATAATGTCAAAACAGGTTTTATAGATAAAATCTCTATAAAGACCCCCTCTAAATTTAAGAACACTATTGAAGCCATACACTCACCTACACACACGCATGCATAGTTGCATACACATATGTACGCACATAAACACACCAAGCCAAGCCATGGTAAATACACAATGACATTCTGAAAGGATCCTTTCTAGTGAGTAATCTCCCTTAGATGAAGTTGTTTATTAACAGTGTCACGGTCAAGCTGGTAAAAAAATGGCTTCTGCAATGGGCTCGAGAAATGACCATTTGCAGACCTAGAGATTATTCTGGACAATTTATCACTAGCCATTCCGGTGGTGAATTTTTTTTAAATCCCCTTCCTTTGCTCTATAAGTGGACATTTACTAAGCAGAAATGTTGACCATTAATGCACAAACTTACTTGACCGCGTGTTTTGCCCACATTTCTTGTACATCTTGGATAATAAATCTGTGACATTCTGAAATAAACAATTGAGATTAGCCCTTTCACCGACAAATCCCTGAAAAAGTAAATTTTTTATTATATAAATACTTATTCTGTTGAATATTTTGAAATTAATTTGACTGGAAGATGTTGCTGCCTAAGGCAGCAACAGTCTCCAGACAAATTAATTTCAACATATTGAAGTTTTCCTTTATGGTTGCCTTGAAAATGAGATATGGGGAATTCATCGATGAAAGGGTTAATAATAAGTTATTAGAGTTTTTCTGGTCCAACGTAGCCAGCCGGTCAGAATTCGTGAACATCTCTTCAAATGAAGTATAATTGCGAAACAAAATTTCCGTAATTGGGGCACCAGAGCGCTAACCTTTCACACCCAAGTCATGCATCAGCTTAATGAGTTTGGAAAGGACACCTTCAGTAGAACTTATGGCATGGATGTAGAATAAGCAAACCGTATATTTACTTAGACAAAATCATGTGATCCCACCGTGATGACAGATATTTTGGTGGTACATGGTTAACATTATTTATGTACAAATGGACTGACACAAAATATAATAGGCCTCTTCCTAGTCATGTGGCCAAAATACTCTTGAAATTTCATTAATGTACTCCAAGTAGAAGCTAAGTTATTGAACAAAAATAAATTCACACATATTTCTTGATAGCAACATGGCCAACACACACTGATAAAGTTTCATTAACTCTATACCACACTGATGTCAATATGCTATCTTTTAATGTTGCCGTATCAAAGAAACTGGTGCACATTTTTCCAACAATTTTGGCAGAAGATGCTACTGTCTAGGACAGCACCATCTCTCACCAAATTTCTTGAAAAATGAACACCAGTTCATCCTTTAATTTAATTTGAAAATTTGAAATTTTGACAGAGTGGTAAGGGTTGATAAACCAGATACATCTCTAAACTGAGCACATAGATTTATTAGATATTATTATTTATCTAATATAGGAGTTTTCTTCCATCTTGTGTGGATTTGCTTTGTAGAGGTTTGACTGCTCAAATCTGCTCACAATCCCACCTGATAGAGGGGTACTTGCTGCAGAGCCCATTACACGATAAAACACTCTAATTTAACATTTAGTACACATGATTGATAATTCTGATACTAAGCGCGAACGTAAAATGAGATCATGTCTAAAATGTGATAGCAAACATGTTATCAGTGGCATACTGATGGGGTGCCAGGGTGTGACAGTTGTCCCCGGGGGCCAAGTTCAGTGTAGTATTGGGGTATGGGAAAGTGGGTGTCAAAAGGACCATTGGGGCTGCTTATGTCTTCTGGTGCCAGTATTAAGGCATGGGAAGAGGCGCTGGTTTGACCCCGGGTGCCAGACACCATCTCTACACCCACTGCATGTTATATGTACCTTCATCAGAAGTCCATTGAAGATTGTCGAATTGGCAATCATACAGATTCAGCGGCAATTCTGTAAGAAAATTTGTTTTAACCAATTAGTAGTCAAGCCAGCAAAAATGATTTCTGCAGTCTGCACAGGTCTTGAGGAATGTCAATATTAAAGCCAAGAGAAGACTTTAATTTACCATTGAAAATTGACATTCAATAAGCAAATATATTAAACTTTCCTGACCAATTTTGACCATTAACCCTTTAGTGGTCAAGACTGGTCAAGTCAATTGAGATTTTTGCTTAGTGAATGGCCATTTCCAGACTAAGATCTGACTACTTTTGAAAATTTTCCGCTGGAATGACTGGCTCGGTTATTGAGCCAGTCATTCCCGTGGTCAATTTTCAAAAGTAGTCTTCTCTTGGTCTGCAGATGAACATTCTTCCTGACAACCGCAGAGGTTGGTTTTGGCTGGCTTGACCATTTAATGGTTAAATGGTTAATAAGAATATAAGGAATACAATCAGAGAGGCATCAACACACGTTATATGGTGCTTTTGTATAATTTAATCAAAATGAAATATACTATTTGCACATTTTAAATTCCTAAATAGTAAATTCTGCCATGGAAAGTCAGTTGAAATAATCATTTTCCATTAGTATCATGCAGTCACATCATCATATGAATGATTGTTGCAGCATGATGTCATCAGGTGAATGACATTTTACTGTTCATGATTGATAGCTCACAAAAACTCATTCAGATACCACAATATCAATGAGAAGCAAGAGAAAGCTACTGTTTGTGAAACAGGCACTTGAATAAGATGTATATCCTGTTTTGTAACTTTATTAGACATCTTCAAATCTACAAATACATGTGGTGTATTTTTAAACCACATCATTGATGATTCCTGCGATCCATCATACGGTGAATTTTATGGTGTTCAAAGCAATGATTTTAACCAAAATTTGAATATTGCCAGAGGGTGCGAAAATTGTACGCATTTTTAATTCATAAGATTCATAGACACTTTTATTGTTGGCAATTTTAATTGAAATTTAATTCTTGTTTGTGACAAGAGGTCTCTAGGGCAAGAGGTAAGCCAAGTTTGTTAAAGAAGACATGATTGACTGAATGGTTTGGCGGCCATCTTGGATAACCTAGTTTTCCCAAAAACAACTTCTCCAGAACCACTAAAGGGATCCGGCCGAAATTTGGGAGATATGATTAGGGACTAAGGGCCATTGAAGTTTGTTCAAGGAAAGTTGATCCGTCAAAAAACATGGCCGTCGTGGGCCAATCAAAATGTAGCGTGTTTGGTGGCCATATTGTATTTTTTTATTTGATGGATTTTGAGGCCAAAATTGGTTCTGTATATGTTTTTGGGTATTCTGAGCTCAAATTTGCCATTTTCAAAACTGTCGGATAAACGGTTTGGCGGCTACCGTGGATTATTTTCCCACCAAGGGCGCACACACTAAAGCAATGGGAAATTTAAAATGTCTTCTGGAGAACAGCTAGCCCGATTTCAATTATGTTTGGCAGAAAGCATCCTTAGGGCATAGGGATCCAACTTTGTTCAAATGAAGCCGAATGGCCAATTTGGCAGTGGCCATCTTGGATTTCAGCCGATTTTAAGAAATGGCTTTAAAAATCTTATCCGAAACCGCTTGGGGAATCAATTCAAAACTCATGAAACCTCATCTAGGGAAAGGCATAAGCCAAGTTTGTTCAAGAAGACTTGATTGACCGATGGTTCGGCAGACGTCTTGGATGACCTAGTTTTCCCGAAAATGACTTCTCCAGAACCACTGACGGGATCAGGCCGAAATTTGGGAGATATGATTAGGGACTAAGGGCCATTAAAGTTCGTTCAAGGGAAGGTGATCCATCAAAAGACATGGTCACCGTGAGCCAATCAAAATGTAGCGTGTTTGGCAGGCATATTGGATTTTTTTATTTGATGGATTTTGAGGCCAAAATTGGTTCTATATATGTTTTTGGGTATTCTGAGCTCAAATTTGCCATTTTTGAAACTGTCGGATAAACGGTTTGGCAGCCATCTTGGATTATTTTCCAGGCAAAGGCGCCCATACTAAAGCAATGAGAACTTTAAAATGTCTTCTCGAGAAATGCTAGGAAGCCGATCGGCCATCTTGGATTTCGGTCGATTTTTATAAATGTCTTTAAAAATCTCCGAAACCATTTGAGGGATCGATTCATAACTACTAAAATATCATCTAGGGCAAGCGCTTAACCAAATTTGTTCAAGAGAACTTGATTGATCAAACAGTTCGGGGGCCATCTTGGATGACCTATTTTCTCCGAAAACAACTTCTCCAGAACCGCTGAAGGGATCGGGCCGAAGTTTGGGACATATGATTAGGGAATAAGGGCCATTAAAGTTTGTTCAAGGGAAGTTGGTCTGTAAAAAAAACATGGCCGCTGTGGGTCAATCAAAATATATCATGTTTGGTGGGCATTTTGGATTTTTTTATTTGATGGATTTTGAGGCCGAAATTGATTTTATATATGTTTTTGGTTATTCTGATCTCAAATTTGCAATTTTTGAAACTGTCGGATAAACGGGTAGCTGGCCATCTTGGATAATTTTCCCGCAAAATGCTCATATTTTATTTTATTTTACTAAAACAAATGGGAAATTTAAAATGTCTTCACGAGAACTGCTGGGCCGATTTCAATTATGTTTGGCAGGAAACATCCGTATGGCATGGAGATTTAAGTTTATTCGAAGGAATTCGATCGGCCAATTTGGCCGGCAGCCATCATGGATTTTGGCCGAATTTTAGGAATGTCTTTAAAACTCTTCGCTGAAACTGTTTGAGCGATTGATTCGAAACTCATAAAATATCATTTAGGGCACGTGCTGAACAAAATTTGTTCAAGAGAACTTGATTTGCCAAATGGCTGGGCAGCCATCTTGGATGGCCTGATTTTCATGAAAGCAAGTTCGTCTCCAAAGCCACTAAACGAATTGGGCCAAAATTTTGGAGATATGATATTGATGACTAAGGGCCATTAAAGTTTGTTCAAGAGAAGTTGATACATAAAGAAACATGGCCCCTGTTTTCTTGTTACAAGTCTGCTCAACTAGAGTTCTACTCATTGTTACCTATGGTTCAGGTGAGCGATACAAGCCCATTGGGCCTCTTGTTTTAATCAAAGCACAATACATTCCGAGAGAAGGGTGCGTGCATGTGCGAATGTATGCGACGGTATACTTAGGGGTAGATAAATATGCTATGTACATAGGAGATATTTGAACATCAATAATAAATATTGTGGCCAAAACAAAACAGCCCCTGGAATTCATAATAAGGAAAAATTAGTTACCTCTCCGGGATGTAGAAATTGTTTGAGTGTAGCTTAGGCCATAGAAATCTACAAGCATCAACCACCCATGAACCGAGACGAGGGCCACCGTATACCAGCAGTCTACCAGTCCATGTTGTCACGTGACTCCACAAGAACTGACCAGAGTGATGTTGCCAGCGACCGTCAGTTAGTGCCAAAGAAGTGACCGAGATGGTCACGAAAGCTACGCTCAAACAATTTCTACATCCCGGAGAGGTATCTAATTTTTCCTTATTATGAATCATCCTAGGATCAGGACCCACTTTTTTGGAAATAGCCTCTGGAATGTTTTTGAAAAATGTTCATTTGCAAACTGACAGTAGACCTTGTCTGAACATCTCCCAATGGAAGGACTAGCTCGATAATCAAACCAGTCATTTCAGAAGTAAATTTTCAAAAATAGTCTTTTCTGTTAGCAAATGCACAATTTCTGAGAAAATTTAAATTTTCTTAACCAAATTTGAGCATTAAAAGGTTACTAGAATGGCATTTAATGTGCCACCATATCTGTCACATGCGCAAAACTTAGCTCACATTATCTCAATCACCAAATGTGCTTTAATGTAGGGCTGTAACGATACGTTTTGCCATGATATGATATGTATCATGATACACTGGTTATGATATGATACATGATGCGATACGTTATTTTTTCACTAAGTTTCATCTCAATCTGTCCATTTTACGCCACTCCGCCTCTCAGTGCAGATAAACAAATAATTAACATATTCAGATGAAATTTAGTGAAAATGGTGCCCTTGTGCATAACCTTAGCTATAGCTTACCTGACAATGTTAATGCATGAAGGACGCCATGGGCATATTTTCTTGTATCGCGTGTGTATCGATACGACAGGTCACGAACCGATATGCATATCGTGAGCATGCGTATCATAATTCAACGATATATCGGTGAATCGCTACAGCCCTAGTTTAATGACAAATGGTGCATGCGTAGTGTGTGCGCACGACTATGCATGTGTGTGTGCAGGAAGGTAACTAACACATACCTGATGCCATTGTGTATTGCGGTTTACGTGGGTTTTTCTTCACATCCAGTAGGTCCTCAACAAGCTGAATAGAAAAGTAAATGTTTACTGAGATGTTATGTCCACCAGTTATAGTACCTGTTAGCTACAAATAAACTACATGCCGTTATCCGAAATATGTGTATGAAAATCCGTAGATTATTTTGAATGCCAAAGTTACCAGATCTATAATATCTAAACCACATCTTCATTACCCATGATGATACACTAGTTAAAATTTAATCAAAATCCAATATTTCATTAAAACAAATTTGTTAACTAACATGAAGAAACTATTTTTCACATAAATTAAAATTTTGAATTAATTCATGATGATATGGAAAATGAATATTATAATTTTAGTGTTGGGAATTGGTACTATTTTTGTGATCGATGACTGGTTTTATAAACTAACCGATGATCAATTAATGATTGATCATAACAGGTTCTCATTTTTACCCATTTTGAATGCAGTAATTAGAGCATGTTCAAGGATAATAACCCCTTTCAAACCAAGTCACAGGTACGACAGATTCTTAATAATCTAAGAAATAATTCGTTGAATATTTTGAAATGTATTTGACTGGAAGCTGTTGGTGCCTTAGGCAGCAACAGCCTCCAGTCAAATAAGTTTCAAAATATTCAACATGTTATGGGTATGGTTGCTTTGAAATTAACATACTATTTCAGTGCTGAAAGAATTAATGTCTTAGACTAAGGAGTAATACTATATAGTTGTAACAATTAAATTTAAATTCTTTTCACAAAAAGTATTCATTTTCTAGCTTGACCAGTTAAAATATATAAATAAAGTCAAATTATAAACAACCGAAATCGATTTCTGAAATCATGATCGATCGGTTGGTTGAACAGGCAAACCAATCAATCATTGATCAAATCGATTAATCGGAACATCACTAAATTTTAGCATTGTTTACATTAAATGAAATAAATTCAGGAATACAGATTCCAATCCAAGAAAGTTAACATATTATAATATACACATGTGCACCTACTCGTTATCCTGCACATTTAGTGGTGTACCTGTGGATTCTCTTTTCCCTGGCCGATTAGGAGAAGCAGTGAAACAATACACCTGATCTGATGCCAGAGAAACGACCGTCCAACTATCGTCAACTCACACATGTCGTATTCATCAGCTCTGATAAAAATAACATTGAATATATCTTCAATTTTAATGGATGAATCCAGTTTTAGCTATACCCAGCCCATCTCTAACTAAGCTCCTCCCACACTTTGCCCCGTGTTGGGAACTCCATGAAGCCGGAGGTGTACGAGTTGAACATGTTACCATGTAACACCTGTCAGTCAATATGTAAACAGTTCATCCCAAGCACCAAGAACTGTATGTTAAAATCCTGCATCTCTCGCATGATACTCAAACTGGTGAGTCACATCATGGAGTGGATGAGTCACATGGTGTGTGAATAATGATTCTTTAAATTAAATTTTAATGAAATTCAATTTTAATGAAATTCAATTTTAATGAAATTCATAATTTTAACCATTTCATTTCTGAAACCATTTCAAACAAACGAAACAGTTAAGCTTAAAATAATTTATCTAAAAGCTGCAGTAAAGAATCTGCTATGTCTGGGTCATAGGTTTGAAATGGGTCAGAAAGACAATACTTTGCAAAGTTAATTTTTGATTTACGCATTTGTCTCAATTCAATCGACATTGTTATGTAATTATCATCGTCATTCATCCACGATCATCATCAATCAACATCATCATCAATCGTCGTCATCAATCATCATCCACAATCACCATCAATCATCATCCAAGATAACCATCAATCGTCATCATCATCATCATCATCACCATCAATCATAATCATCCACAATCATCATCATCATGAATAATCATCATCATCAGCATCAATCATCATCATGAATAATCATCATCATCACCATCAATCATCATCATCCACGAATACACGATCATCATCATCATCCACAATCACCATCAATCATCATCATCTACGAATCCACGATCATCATCATCATCCACGATCACCATCAATCATCATCATCCATGAATCCACGATCATCATCATCCACGATCACCATCAATCATCATCATCCATGAATCCACGATCATCATCATCATCCACGATCACCATCAATCATCATCATCCATGAATCCACGATCATCATCATCATCCACAATCACCATCAATCATCATCATCCATGAATCCACGATCATCATCATCATCCACAATCATCATCAATCATCATCATCCATGAATCCACGATCATCATCATCATCCACGATCACCATCAATCATCAGCATCCATGAATCCACGATCATCATCATCATCCACGATCACCATCAATCATCATCATCCATGAATCCACGATCATCATCATCATCCACAATCACCATCAATCGTCATCATCCATGAATCCACGATCATCATCATCATGTTATAATTATTACCGTATATTTCCTTTTTTCAAATTCACAGCGTGTATTCTTCGGATGAAGTGTGTGATGCCATTAGCTATATCCATTTTACAGAAATTTCTGTAATCGTGTTCGCCGATTAAGTGCGATGCTGCTTCTGACATTTTCTAGAACATGAAACAATTCTGAGACTAATCATAGTTGCATTAGGCTTGTGTGATTATTACTCTGAGTGACTATGATCGCTTATATAAGAATAATCATGATTACTCGATTAATCAGCCTGAGTAAAAATTGGTGTTAAGAAATGTCCATTTGCAGGCCAAGAGAAAACTATTTTTGAAAATGTATCGCTGGAATGCCTGGTCATTCCAGCGATCTATTTTCAAAAACACTCTTCTCTTGACATCCAAATGAACATACATAAGCAATAAAGAGTAATTAAAAGGCAGATTTTGAAGTATTTACGCAGTAGAAATTATTCACAATTATTCAATTTTTTTAATCTTTAATCAGTTTAAAGAATAATTTAGATTTTCGATTTAATCATGTAATCGCCTAACTTGCAATTAATTCCTTTCAACTTAATAATATGCAAAATACAACTGTTGCTGTTTATCTCTATTACATAACAATTAGCCTGTTAACACTCAAAACCCAAGAGAAGACTATTTTTGAAAATTTACCACTGGAATTCCACTGGTAGATTTTCAAAAATAATCTCCTGGTCTGCAAAGTGACATTTTATATGAGAAAATTGAAATTTTCTAGAAGAAATTTGAGGTGTGCATGTGTGCATGCGTGCGTGCGTGCGTGCGTGCGTGTGTCCAACTGATGTTTCAAGCACATGACATCACTTGTCAACACTTGCTCAGAGTAGTGATCAAGCATGAAGACATGTAGTCAAACATTTCATGTTCAAAATTTCACAAGAAAATATCTATTTGCTTATTGAATGTCCATTTGCAGGCCAAGACAAGACTATTTTTAATGTTTACAATGGGAACTGACTGGCTCGTTTGTCGTTAAATTAGTTTCAAAGCATTTAATAAAATAGTCCCTACATCAAAAAGAATTTGATGGCTCTGGGATATAAGTAAGCTTGTGAGATTATTACTTTTGAGCGATCACGATCGATTAAGAATAATCGTGATTACTCGATTTGCCTGGGTACAAATTACTCAGACATAACAACAAAGGCATAGCTAGAACGAAAGCTGCAATGGTGCTTAGAAATGTCAATTTGCAGACCATGAGAAGACTATTTTTGAAAATGTATCATTCCAATGATACATTTTCAAAAAATAGTCTTCTCATGGCCTGCAATTCTGGACATGCTTTCACGGAGCAAAATGTCAACTTTCGTGAACGATGATATTAAACAGTAATTAAAACATAGGTTTTGAAATATTTTATGCAGCAGAATTATTCACGATTCATTCGATTATTTAATTTTTAATCTTATAATTTCACGATTTAAAAAGTTATCGCGAGTTTCGATTTAATCACGTAATCGCGTAAGCCTAGCTATAAAGGTTAAAGGGTTAAGCCAGGCTAATTGTGTTATTACATTTAGTAGCTTTTATATTCCTCACCTCAATGTTCAATCTTCCAACAGGGAAAAAATACTTGTATGTTCTGCTTAAACAATTGAACCTGAAATCACAAACATACTCGTGATATTAAAAGTAAAGCAATCACATCATCATACAGTAGTATCTCCATTCAGTAAAACCGTTAGATCCATCTCTGCTGCAGATATGTCTGTCAATGATAGACATTTCTTATTAAATGACATCCACCTTAGCATGCATCCCTAAACCAGAAATGTGTTTGTATTCCATGAAGCTCATCTTTACAACGGTGAAATTAACTATGAGGCTTGACTTCAAACATAATTCTACTTAAAGTTCTCATCTATTCATAAAAGATACATATCCTAGCTAAATTTAGGACTATTTGTTACTTTATGGACACTAACCAACTAGGAGTATAGCCACCATTTCAGATAGCTATTTGCAGGTGCCATTATTTTAGCTTCTATTGTCTTCGCCGGGTCCCAATTGTTCGTATAAAACCATTCTCGTAACACTAATACTATTCATTCGTTTTCTGGCTTCCACGTTGAGCGCATAGTAAGTGCCTATAGTTCAATACTAGTTTATGTTCTCTATGGTGCAAGAGACAACACATATTTATAACAAGTTTACTGAAAACTGTTGCTGCCTATAGCAGCAACAACTTTCCGTCGGATTGTTGTCAATATAATGAGCTGAAAATAAAATTGTCACTAGATAAAGATTTGATAACAATTTGGCTGAAAATCGTTGTCGCAACAACTTTCAATAAAATTGTTCTCAAAATAATTAACAGGATAGCCAATGTTGCAAGGCTTGCTGAAGCTATTTCAAGCAACTTTAGTGGGAGTCATTTCTGACTACGGCAGCAACAGCGTTGTCAAAATTTTTTCAGAATAATCAGCGGGCTTTCTGTTTGGCTAGCTAACAAGAGCATGTCAAGCTAGTTAGGCCTATATGATATACCCAGTCACAGATATGCTCGAACAATCTGTTTATTTCATAGTCAATCAGGATGTAAGCGTATTATTCTATTCACGGTAGGCATGTCAGAGGCGATCGTGCACGTGCCGGTGGATTGCAGGATCTTTGTGAATATATTTCACACTGGAATACACATATAATATAGGTCTAACTAATTGTGTATGTACTTGTTACCTAACAAAACAGAAAGCCCGCTGATTATTCCGAGAAGAATTTGACAACGTTGTTGCTGTCTTAGTCAGAAATGACTGTCAATAAAGTTGCTCGAAATATCTTCAGCAAGTCTTGTAACACTGACTGCCCTGCTGCTTATTTTGAGAACAATTTGTTCAAAGTTATTGCATCGACGATTTTCAGCCAAACTGTTATCAAATCTTTATCTAGTGACAATTGTATTATCAGCTTATTATATTGACAACAATTTGATGTAAAGTTGTCACCGCTATAGGCAGCAACAGTTTTCAGTAAACTTGTTATAAATATATTTGTTGTCACTTGCACCATAGGAAATATACAACTAGTATTGCAATATGCTACGTTTAACATGCACTCACTGCGGAAGTCAACAGATGAATGACGAGCATTAGCATTGCGAGAATGATTTTATACAAACAATCGCTACCCGGCGAAGACAATAGAAATAATGGCGCCTGCAAATAGCTATCTAAAATGGTGGCTATACTACTAGTTAGTTATTGTCCATGAAGTAACAAATAGTCCTAGATTTAGCTAGGATATGTATATTTTATGAATAGATGAGAACTTTAATACCAGTGTTTTTCATGGCATCTAAAATTTGGAGGTCCCAGGGACCCAACACATAGAAATCTGGGGCTCCCCACCTGAAATCTGGGGCTCCCTACATGAAATCTGGGGCTACCCACCTGAAATCTATAGGTCCTAAACTGAAATATGGTATTACCCATTCCATTTTTCTCATCCATGTTAAAATTAGAGTGTACCACGGGCACACAGCTATGAATTATGTGGGTCCTATGCTATATTTTAGTGGGGATTTTGTGCAAAAACCTATAACACTAATTAGTATTTAACAATTATACAACATTTTCAGGCCAAGTTAATACATAGAATAGACATCAGTGTTACACTGATGGATATTTGCAAAAATTGTTGGGCATTTTACATTTTCAAATCCAAAGTTAGATTTGTATCAAGAGCACAATGACCGTGACCCTAAAAGTCTGAATGTCTTTGTTCTACTCCTACTGGTTGAAGCAACTGTATGTTCATGCACAGTTCCAATAACTTGGCCAATTCTAAAGCAAAGACAAGATGAGCTAAGCAGGAGAAAATTACTGTTAAAAACTGAATTTTATATAAATGTTACAATGATCTTGACCTTTGACCTGAATAATATTGTGATCCATCCATTTGACATAGGGAAGCATGTGTTCAAGTTAGTCACAATAGGGAGAACCAATCCCGAGATATACAACGTTGAGCTAAAACAATCTTAACCGTAAAAATAGTTTTATACCAAGTTCACGGTGCCTTTGAACTTTGACCTCATGACCTCAATATCATGGTGATCTATCCCTTCATATAAGGAAGCATGTGTTCAAGTTTAGTGCCAATATAGTGAACCAATCCCGAGATATAAAGCGATATATTGAGCTAAACAAAAAACAAAACAGTGAAACAGTTTTATACCATGGTCACAGTGACCTTGAACTTTGACCTCATGTCACCAACATCATTGTGTCCTTTCCCCACCATATAAAGAAGCATGTGTCTAACGTTACTCCCAATAGGGTGAAGCCATGCCATTTTCACCAATAACAAAATCTAAGTTGGCTAACAACAGGAGGCCCATAATACACTGATCAGCAACCATGACTTTGTCCTTTTGACCCTAAAGTAATTTTGTCATGCCCTCTCATTATAAGTGACACGTGTGTCTAAGTTTGAGTCTAGTATAATCAACCAAACATGAGGTATAAACCTCTAAGTTGAGCTAAACACAAAATGTCAATGTTGAAATAAACCCGAAACTTTTAACCAATGACACAGTGACTATGACCTTTTGACCCCCAAGGTCATTGTGCTATGCACCCTCATATTAGGGAGGGATGTGTCCAAGTTTGGGTGCAATATGATTAACCAAACATGAGATATGAACTATTAAGTTGAGCTTAACACAAAATATCACTACTGAAATGTTTTGTCATTATCACACTGAACGTTATCTTTGACCTTTGTCATGGCAGGTTGTTATTTTATTAGGAAGCATTTGTCCCAAGTTTGGCCATAAATAATGCTATTTAAAACAAACAAGACATAAACGGCTACATTGAGCAAAGCGCAAAATATTACTGTCGAAAACAAGGTTTTTTATTAAGGACGCAGTGACCTGTGATCTTTTGATGACAACAACATTGTGTCATGCCCTCTTAATTTAAGCTAAATTATTTTATCTTCATTCATCACATCACATCATTTACCATGAACCTCTGTAAAGAAATAATGAGACACACATTAACTCTTTATTACCCACTAGTTGTCAAGGAAATTGTTGCCAAGTCTAAGGTTAACTCTTTAATCATCAAATTTCAAAAGAAAATTTCAGTTTTCTCATAGAAGATGTCCAGTAGACCAGAACATAAATTTTGAAAATTTACCACTGGAATGACTGGCTAGGTTATCGAGCCAGTCATTCCAGTGTTAAATTTTCAACCAGAAATGTGGTTGCAATGCAACCATGAAGCTCGACTTTAGGACATTGTAATGAACAATGAAGCTCAACTTCAAACATAAAATAAATATAGAAGGCCTTGTCAACAAGAGGCCCAAGGGTCTGTAATGCTAACTTGGATTATGCTTTGAGCCATTTTCATTTAAATACCGGTAGACATGTTGGATAATTTTTGAAAAAATCCAAGATAGCCACCAAAGAAATTGACCACCCAAGTTTAGTTGAAATTGGCCTACTAATTAAGTGGTAGCGTTTTAAATAGTTCTAGAAAGTTTAAAAAAAATCCAAATGGCCACCAAAATATTGACCAACCAAAATTCTGAATAGAATTTCTAGAGTCTACAACTATAGAATCCTTCCAGCCAAATTTGGATAAAATCCACCAAGCGGTTATGGAGAAGATGCATTTTGACAATTTCGGGTAAATATTTCATAAAATTTATGATTCTCAATAAATTAAATTTACCCGTTAAAATTCTGAATACATGTTCTCGAGCCTAACATGATAGGGTATGTCTAGCAAAATAGGGTTGCAATCTTTTAAGCAGTTAATGATCAGTAGAGCTTAGACAATTTCCAGTACATTTTCCATAAAATCTAAGGTTTTCACCAAAACAACATGATCAATCAAAATTCTGTATATACGTTCGGAAGCATATCCACATAAGGTCCTTCCAGCCAAAGTAAGTTGAAATCTGCTGAGCGGTTAATGAGGCGTAGCGTTTTGACAATTTCTGGTTAAATTTGTATAAAATCTAAGGTTTTCACCAAAAAACTTAACCAGTCAAAATTCTGTATATAAGTTCTGAAGCATATCTCATCAGGTTCTTCCAGCCAAAGTAAGTTGAAATCTGCCAAGCGGTTAATGAGGAGTAGCGTATTGACAATTATTAGTAAATTTTTTTTAAATCAAGGATTTTCACACAAATAAATTCACCAATCAAAATTCTGTATAAATGAAACCGAAAGCATTAGGGTCCTTAGCGGTTAATGAGCAGTGCTTTGACAATTTTCGGTAAATTTTTCATAAAATGTAAGATTTTAATCCAAAAAATTCTGTATAAATGTTCTGAAGCCTACCCCCATAGGGTCCATCCTGCCAAATTAGGTTGAAGTTCACCAAGCAGTTAATGAGCAGTGTTTTTAAACAAAGGTTGACGAATGACAGGCGGTCGGCATGCATATCCTTGACCTTTGACCTTTTGACCTAACCTTAATTGTGTGATGTCAGGTTCATTATAAGAAGGGATGTGTCCAAGTTTGGCCCAGTATGATTAACCAAACCTGAGATATAAACAGAAAAGTTGAGCTAAATGTAAAATGTTAATGTTGAAAAATACAAGGTATTTACCAAGGTCTCATTGATCGTGACCTTTGAACTTTTGACCCCAACATCACCGTGAGATGCCGTGTCATTATAAGGAAGCATGTGCCCAAGTTTGGGTCAAGTACGATTAACCAAACCTGAGACATAAACAGAAAAGTTGAGCTAAACACAAATTGGCCGTCGCCGCCACCTCCGCACGACGTGCCGGGTATCGCAATAGCTAGTTTTACTTCGTAGAGTCGAGCTAAAAATAGTGTTCTCCTTGTCTGCAACTGGACAATTCCCCATACCCACTGCAAAAGTCATTTTTGGCCGGCTTTAGTGGTAAAGGTTTAATATATGCTACTATATGACAAAGTTAGTGTCAAAATCAAATGAAACTGTATTGCTCAGCCAACGGGCATTTCTAGTTTTAGCTATGCCCCACCCATTTCCAGATAAGATCCACCCATGCTTCGCCCGTATTGGGATCGATCTATCCCTGAACTCTTTGACTATCAATTTCAGCAAACTATACACGTAACCTGCTGAATATTTTGAAACTAATTTGACTGGGTGCTGTTGCTGGCAGCTACAGCACCCAGTAAAATTAGTTTTAAAACATTCAACAGCATGTTTATTAAATAGTAAGAGCATACAATTCGTACAACAACGCATAGTTCATCACAAATTTTGCGTTCTTGACAAACTTATCTGCATCATTCATGATGTCATCCTACATGTCAGGCAGTTGATTATGACATCATATGATGGATGGATAAACTGGAAAGGTCCATTAACTTTTGTTTGATGTGAACAATCCATAGTTTTATATGATTAGAATCTGACCTACCTTGCACTGAATTCAGCATCCACAGGTGCCCAGGCCAGCACACGCACCTCGGGAGGAAGGGCTCTATTAAGTATATGAGCATATCTGATCTCGGGCATGTCATTCGCTGATGTTAGTAAAACAATAATCAATAAGTCGACTGAAATCACATTAGATATATTAAACGTACATGTAGGCTGTTAAATACAGGTCAGCTGTTGTATACAGGTAGGCTGTTGAATGTTTTGAAATGAATTTCATTGGATATCAGGCATCACACCTCTACAG
The DNA here is from genome assembly GCA_034401795.1 of Chaetoderma sp. LZ-2023a. Classification (NCBI taxonomy): domain Eukaryota; kingdom Metazoa; phylum Mollusca; class Caudofoveata; order Chaetodermatida; family Chaetodermatidae; genus Chaetoderma; species Chaetoderma sp. LZ-2023a. The sequence continues at coordinate 145,083,336 of CM067359.1, forward strand.
AATAAAATTCTATAATTTTTCCCCTACTTTTTCAAAACTCATTTTAGCAATTTCCAGGCCCATTTTATGATGTCTCCAATCAGTGTCCATTTTAAATTTGCATAATTTTGCAGAAAAACGTCAGATGTAGTGCAAGAGATTGAACGTACTTTGAGGATAATCAACATTTTATGCAAGAATGAGACCCACAATTGGTACAATGTTTCAACTTTTCATACTTTTCCCATACCTTTAGCATGATTGCCAATATTTTTCAGGGCCTGGAAATGGGTTTCTTAACATTCCATAACTTTGCCCAGTGTTCCAGACTTGCATACAAATCCTGTATGTATACAGCAACCACTTGAGGTCAACCTAGTTTCAAACTATTAAGATGTTAACAAACTTAATGTTAAAACTTGCTATAACATTGATATAAATATATTTTCTCTATCCAAGGACCGTACAAAATAGCAAGATTAAAGATTAATCATTTAACCCTTTAATGGTCAAGCCGGCCAAAACTGGCATCTGAAGTGGTCTTCAGGAATGTCCATTTGCAGGCCAAGAGAACTCTTTTTGAAAATGTACAACTGGAAGGTCTGGCTCGATAACCAAGCCAATCATTACAGCGGCAAACCTGTAAATGGACATTCAACAAGAGGCCCAAGTGGCCTGTATCGCTCACTTGGAATTATTGGCCACTGGCACAACCGAACGAAATGAGATGACCACTGGAAAAATTGACCAATCTAATTTCTGTGAAGAAGATTTAGCCAGGAGCTATTAAAATTGGCACAGCGGTTAACACGTAGTCTTTTTATGATTTTCTCAGAAATTTGCAGAAAATACAAGATGTTCGCCAAAGACGCTAAATTTTGATTGATTCATGGCGGACATGTTTTTTTGATAACTTGTATCACCTTTCCATTTACAAACTGTAATGGCGCTTAGGCCCCAATCATATCTCCAAAATTTCGGACTGATCCGTTCAGCGGTTCTGGAAGTTATTTTCGCAAAAACTAGGTCATCCAAGATGGCTGCCGAAGCATTTGGCCAATCAAGTCCCCTTAAACAAACTTGGTTCATCTGTTTCTCCAGATGATGTTTCATGAGTTTTGAATCGATCCCCTAAGCGGTTTCTGAGATTTTTAAAATCGTTTCCAAAAATCAGCTAAAATCCAAGATGTCTGCCAGCCAAATTGGCTGATCGGCTTCCTTTAAACAAACTTGGATCCCTATGCCCTAAGGATGCTTCCTGGCAAATATACTTGGAATCAGCCAGGTAGTTCTCAAGACGACATTTAAAATTTCAGACTGCTTTGGTACGTAAGTTTTTGCCGGGAAAAAGATTCAAATCGTCGCCAAACCGTTTATCCGATGGTTTTGAAAATGAAGAATACCCAAAAACTTATATAAAACCAATTTCAGCTTCAAAGTTCATCAAAATAAAAGTATTCAATGTGGCCGCCAAACACGCTATATTTTGATTGGCCCATAGCAGCCATGTTTTCTGACAGATCAACTTCCCTTGAGCAAACTTTATTGCCCCTTAAGGCCTAACTATATCTGCCAAATTTCAGCCCGATCCATTCAGCAGTTCTGGAGGTGGTTTTCGCAAAAACTAGGTCATCCAAAATGATAGGCTGAACAGGTTGACGAATTAAGTTCCCTTGAACAAACTTGGTTCAGCTCTTACCCTACATAATATTTCTTGAGGTTTGCATTGATCCCCCAAGCGGTTTCTGAGAAAATTTTTAAAGACGTTTCCAAAAATCGGCCAAAATCCAAGATGGCCACTGGACACATTTTTCAATCGGCTTTTTTTTAACAAACTTGGATCCCTATGGCCTAAAGATGCTTCCTTTCAAATATACTTGAAATCGGGTCAGTGGTTCTCGAGAAGACATTTTAAATTCCTATTGCTTTAATATGGGAGTTTTTGGCAGGAAAGAGATCAAAGTTTTCATCAAACCGTTTATCTGATATTTTTGAAAATGGCAAATTTGAAGTCAGAATAACTAACCACTTGACGAATCAAGTTCCCTTGAACAAACTTGTTTCAGCTCTTGCCCTAGATCATATTTCATGAGGTTTGCATCAATCCCCCAATCGGTTTCCGAGAATAAGATTTTTAAAGACGTTTCTATAAATCAGCCAAAATCCAAGATGGCCACTGGCCAAATTGGCTGATCGGCTTCCTTTGAACAAACTTGGATTCCTATACCCTAAGGATGCCACCTTCCACATACATGTATAATTTAAATCGCCCCAGTGGTTCTTGGGAAGTGGTTTAAAGGAAAAGTTGATGAACAACGGACACACAACGGACGGTTGCCATGGTGAACTAATAAGCAAATGTTTAGATTATCTTGACCAAATTTGATCGCTAAAGGGATATTGGGCAAGATTGGTAAAGAAAACCAAAAATTTTGACAAATAAATATTTTGTGGGCCAATTCCTATAAGTGAAAATTTAACACTGGAATGACTGATTCAATAACTGAGTCAGTTATTCCAATGGCAGGCCTGTGCTGTTATGGCAACAGGTTGAAAACGTTCTCCATGAGGTTGCCTTAATTTATTTTAGGGGACCTGAAACGGGTTACCGTAACTTGTTGATTTTAGTATGGACTTCAATGAGCTTTCTAAGGTTTAGGTTACCATATGTAAGACATATAAGGCACCCTATTATAGGTTACCATTAGCACAGGCCTAAATGGTACATTTCCAACTAGATTACTGGTCCTGTCCCTATCTAGCCATCGAGCCATTTCGAAAAACTAACATTCTATGTAATTCTCGTATGTCGGTCGGCATTCTGATCGCTAAGTCGAGCCATCCTCCACTTCCTGTAGGGTTCGATAAAAAGTTTTCTCTTAGTATGCAAATGACATTTCACGATAATAGTGCAGAAGCCGGTTTTGGCAGATTTAATGATTAAAAGCTAAAGTCATACTTGATGAAAACTAGGATTATATTAGATTTAAATATTTATTTAAACCTTTAATGGTCAAGATTGGTCAATAAAAACAAAATTTCAGCTACCGGTAAGTGCAAGCCACAAGATTATTTTTTCAAAATTTACCACGGTAAAGATTGGTTCAGTTTGCGAACCAGGCATTTCAGTAATCAGTATTCAAAATCCACCTTCTCATATCCTGCAAATGGACATCTTCAAGACCAGGTGCTGTAGAAGCCATTTATGGCTTACCTGGCCATTAAGCCTTTAATCCTCAAATTTGTTCAAGAAAATTCAAATTTTCTCATAAAAATGTCCCTTTGCAGACCAAGAGAAGACTATTTTTTTTAATTTCCCATTGGAATGACTGGCTCGATAACCGAGCCAGTCATTCCAATGGTAAATTAAAAAAAATAGTCTTCTTTTGGTCTGCAAATGGACATTTCTCAAGACCACTTCAGAAGCCGTTTTTGGCTGATATAAGTGTTAAAGGGTTACTAATTTGTTTCCTGAAAAGTGTAATGAACATATTATGTCACCTTTTCTCTTATGAGTTTGGCCATCATTCTGTCGAATCTTCACACCAAGTCCCTCGCTCAGATTACTTCTTACATCAATGGAAATCACCTACAGATTAAATGTGCATGACTAACTTTAGGATTGAATGGTAGTATCTAAATCTGCTTTCTTAGTGGCACTTATCTCAGGATGATGGGAACCGGGGTGCTTCTGAATTCTCACTGAACCCTTTCATGGTTAAGCCGGCAAAAATTGGCCTCTCTAGTGGTTTTCAGAAATGTCCATTTGCAGGACAAGAGAAGAAATTTTTTGAAAATTTACCATTGGAATGCCTGGCTCGATACCTGAGCCAGTCATTCCAGTGGTAAATTTTCAAAAATAGTCTTCTCTTGTCCTGCAACTGCTCTTGTCCTGCAACTGGACATTCAATAAGTAAATCTTTTTGATTTCTTAAGAAAATTTGACCATTAAATGGTTAAGCGTTTATTCCCTGAAACTCCAGTCTCAATTATAAGACAATTATACAGGAAGGCTATTAAATTGTTTGAAATTAATTTGACTGGGAGCCACTGATGTCCTAGTTTAAAAATATTCATCAGAATGTTCCTTACATCTAAAATATTTGACATTTCTGGTAGCTAGAGACGCAATAATAAGTAACACGATGGAATAATCGAGGCATCGCTTGCCATGGTGTCACCCGGCTCCAATGTCTGAATGAGCCTTAAGGTTTAAAGGGTTAACAGTTTACTGAGAATCAAGGCTTGCAAAGCGAGCGCGTATTTGCGCAGTTGTGGTAAGTAGACATTTGGCATGGCTCGTACTGGTTGTGGATAAACCAGTAATAGTAATAATCTGTATTATAAACATTACAATGTATATATGGTTACTAAATAATAAGTTATACATAAGACATAAGTTCCAATGGCCTGTGACTATAACCTGGCCCATTCCAGTTTATCCATCAATCACGTGATGTCAAATTCAATTACGAGACATGTAGGTTGACATCATAATCTATGATGTCATGAATGACGTAGATAACATCATCGCGAAGGCATAATTGATGATGGACTAAGCGTTGTTGTACGAATTGCATGCCTTTACTATTTAATACACATGCAACAGCACCCCCATCAAAATTAGTTTCAAAATATTCAACAGCTGTATATAGTTTTCTGGAAATTGATAGTGCAGGGATCGATCGATCCCAACACGAGCGAGGCATGGGTGGAGCTTAGCTAGAGATGGGTGGGGACATAGCTAAAACTGTATTCCTCCATTATTTTAATAAGATTAGGTTTTTTAAAATTAGGACGATATGAATCCTATCACCTTAATTTACTTACTGGAAAGCGTGGTTAAAATCAGCGCAGTGGTTAACAAAATAGTAGTAGCAGCAGTCTTTCAAAGAAGTTACTGGACATTTAAGAAAATCCAAAGTGGCCACAAGACCAAATTGAAGTATTTGGAAGCCTACCACCATATATGGTTATTCCATCCAAGATTTGTTGAAATCAACCAAGAAGTTAGAGACGACATAAATGACATTTGGAAAATCAAAGATGAACACCATTAAAAACCAATCAGATTTCTATATACAAATTCTGAAGCTTAATACACTATGGTCCTTCCAGCCAGTTAGAGTTTATATCAGACAATGCTTAATGGGCAGTAATCTTTTGAAGAATTTCCAGGAAATTTCTGAAAAATGAAGATGACTGTGGAAATGAAGCCTACCGCGATCTCAAAAGCTTGCCCATGAGTCCAGCTGTTAACTATGATGATTTTCTGTTTCTAGTTGGAAAATCTAAATATAGCCACTGGAAAAACTGACCAATCATATTTCTGTACAGAAGCTCTGAGCCTACCAGCTTTAAAGTAAGTTGTGCTAGAGGAGTGCTAGGAATCTCAAGCAGCACGCGTAATTGTCAGAATGTGAGATCACATTATTGAGTGTGACATCACATTATTCACTGTGACATCACATTATTAAGTGTGACATCACATTATTGGCTGTGATATCACATTATTGATAGTGGCATCACATTATTGGCTGTGAGATCACATTATTGAGTGTGACATCACATCATTGAGTGTGACATCACATTATTGAGTGTGACATCACATTATTGATGGTGATATCACATTATTGAGTGTGCCGTCACATTATTAAGTGTGAAATCACATTATTGAGTGTGACATCACATTATTGAGTGTGGCATCCAAATGTTGACTGTGGCATCCAAATGTTGACTGTGGCATCACATTATTGAGTGTGACATCACATTATTGAGTGTGACATCACATTATTGAGTGTGACATCACATTATTGAGTGTGACATCACATTATTGAGTGTGACATCACATTATTGATGGTGACATCACACTATTGACTGTGACATCACAGTATTGACAGTGATATCATGTTATTGAGGGTGACATCACACTATCGTCTGTGTCATCACACTATTGACTGTGACATCACATTATTAATGGTGGCATCACATTATTGACTGTCGCATGACATTACACTATTGCCTGTGACATCACACTGTTGATTGTGACATCACATTATTGACCTGATATCACACTATTGACTGTGACATCACATTATTGATGGTGACAGCACACTATTGACTGTGACATCACATTATTGATGGTGACAGCACACTATTGACTATGATATCACATTATTGACTGTGACATCACACTACTGATTGTGACATCATACTATTGACTCTGACATCACATTATTCACAGTGACATCATGTTATTGATGGTGACATCACACTACTGACTGTCACATCATACTATTGACTCAAAAAAGCATCCGCTTTTGTTTCTACAAGAATTTTTAATACTTACCAGATGTACTATTATGATAATGTCTATTATCTAGTCTAGCTCAAAATAAACAATTAAAAACTCTGCACTCTCCTGGTCCTGCCCATACTGTGTCCGGGAATTACCATAGCCGCAGGTACCGAGCCAATTCCCAATCACAGTCAGATTCTTATGTTTGCCTTTACAGACAACGAAAGCAGCTCAGCCTCACCTCAGCTGGGCGGCTGAGGGTGGACAGTATATCTGGTAAGTATTAAGAATTCTCATAGAAACAAAAGCGGATGCTATTTTGATTCTACTTCGAATAATACTTACCAGATGCACTATTATGATAAACTCCGGATTTCGACAGCCAAGAAATACCGGTGGGAGGAAGTGAGGCTCGAACCAGCACTCATCTACCATCCGACAGAGAAGGTAGTGAAGAGACTAGAACCCTAGCATATGCTTGGGTTCCGCTATCTGACTCATAGAGTGCTAAACTTCCATGGTCTAGACCGCGCTCCTCCCCCCCCACCCCCTCATTTGCCCGCACAAATTCCAGAGGGCTGTCAAAATGGGGAGCAACACCCACCAGACCTGTATCAGCCCCAAGTCTCAGCTAGGGCAGTCCAGTAGAGTGTGAAGTTCTAAATTTTGGAAAAAAACACCATCAGTATATCGAATAGGCTTTCAAATTGGAATGAGTCTAAGGTCTGTTGAAAGAATAAGATACTCTTGGCCAGACTATTTACTTATTCAGTCTGGTAAATCGACTGTAAGTAAACTAATATTAGTCACTTAATTAATGTAAACACTCACCATTTTGAGTGCTTGGTCTTTTCTAGTTCATCACAGGAGCTCAGCCCAATCCACGGTCATCCTCGGATCATGTGCATAGCCATTGTTCAGTGTATGTGGAAGAACCTTGTGATATGTGCGAAATAGTGGTCGGATGTGGCTTTATTTAAGATTCGATAAATTGGCGACGGCTACCGGATTAAGTGCGCTGGAGATATTCCGAAGATAGAAATCAGTGAATGACGACTCGGCATGCCATTGTGCTACAGACATCACGTCTTCTAATGAGACACCCTTATAAAGGGCCGATGCTGCTGCTAGTGCTCGGACCTGGTGGGCGTTCGCACGATCAATCTGCTTTCCTGTAGCGATTTTGTGCGACATCTGAATAGCATCGACTATCCAACGAGAAATAGTATCTTTCAAGGCGCGCAAATGAGGAGCTTTGAGACATAACCACAGAGATTTTGGGTCATCTCTCCACTCCTCAGTATGTTTCTTATACATTTTCAGACATCTGACAGGACACCAACCAGAAGAGTTTGGGTCATGTCTAATTAAACTTGGCAAATTGATCGGCTGTCCTGGATATTTAAGTGACTGATTCTTTGCCAGGAAACAAAGACGTGGAAGTAGTCTTAAACCTTCACCCGTGACAACAAAATGGTCTTGTTCGGCAGAAAGCACATGTATCTCGCTTCTCCTTCTCGCCGACACTGCTGCAACCAAGAAAACTGACTTAATAGTTAACAGTTTAATATCTATAGATCTAATTGGTTCAAAGGGAGCATACGCTAAAACCTGTAGAACAAGCGATAGATTCCGTGCTATGATAGGAATTGGCTGTCTAGGTCGCAAATTGCTCATTCCTTTAATAACTTCATTTAAGGTGTCATTCTCCACTCCTTCAATGGCCAGACTGGGAATGACTGAAGCTAATGCAGACTTATATGCTGCTAGGGTTGAAGGTACAAGTTTGTCAACTTCGTATAAATGACAGATAAAATCTGCTACGTGTTGAACAGATGCAGCAAAGGGATCAATATCTCTTCCCTTACACAATTCTGCAAATTTGTTGATTCTATAATTATATGTTCTTGTGGTTGACCCTCTTCTGGCTGAAGTGGCAAACTTCGCTGCTTGCTCAGAAAAGCCACCCTCGATTGCACATTGCTTGATAACATCCATGCAGTCAATTTGAACATTTCCGGTCTGTCGTGGAGATACAGACCCTTGTTCTGAGAGATTAGATCTCTTCTGTCTAGAAGAGGGATTGGATTGCAGACAGAAGGGCTGATCGAAACCATGATCGGCCTGGCCGATGAGGGGGCGATCAGAAGTACTTGGCACACACCCTCTCATCTTTGCCAGAGCTTTTGGGATGAGAATTGTTGGAGGCGTACATTCCCTTCCAACTTATCGCCAGTACGTCTACTGCTAAGGCTAGCGGGTCCGGGATTGGTGACACGTGTGACCATCTTTGCATTTTGTTTCATCGCAAATAGATCCACATTTGGCTTGGCCCAATGTTTGAATAGAACCTCCGCTACCGATTGGTTGAGCTGCCATTCCGTCGGATGACAAACCGTCCTTTGACTGAGAGCATCCGCCAGGATGTTCAATCTTCCTGGAATGTGTGCTGCCCGAAGAATAATATTCCTCTCTTGGCACCACAGCAGAAGGTCCCAAATCATCATACACAACTCTGGTGATCTTGTCCCGCCCTGGCGGTTCAAATAAGACACCACCGTTGAGTTGTCTGTCTTGACTAGGACAATCTTGTCTCTGATTAAGCCCTCGAACTTTCGAAGTGCCAATGTCACCGCTAATAATTCAAGAACATTGATATGTTTCTGCGCACTGGTCCGATCCCATTCCCCTGACACTGACTGATCGTCCAATACCGCTCCCCAACCCGTCGTCGACGCATCTGTGAAGATGGTCATCTGCGGTTGAGGAGGTTGTAGAGGAACACCTTGCAGGAGATTCTGTTCTGATAACCACCACTGAAGGTGGAATAGCAAAGGTTCTTTTACTGGAATTCTCAGAGATAACAGATCCGTTTTCTGAGATCTGAATGACATTAGATACATCTCAATCGTCCTGCGCCTGAGTGCCGCATAAGGAACCACTTTCTCTAGAGAAACTAGTAAACCCAGTATTCTGAGAAATTGGCGCGCCGTCAGAAAAGTGCATAGACATGCCAAGCCAAAAGAAAATGTTAATCATGGGCGCCGCCATCTTAGCTAAGGGTGCATCCATCTTGGAAGAAACCGAGTCGCAAGAGAAATTAACCGAATACCCGGATAAGATTAAACAGTTAACGAGTACCGGAGCGACTCCAACAATGGCTACCATTCTAAAATAATGTGCCAATTTAAGGAAATTTTAATCAGTCATTACGGCACGAATGTATAAATTCTAGATTGATACAACCTGCCTCTGTGATGACTTTCCCTTTCCTTCCATGAAGCCAGCGATGGATAATGTCAAACATGCTTAAATCCGCGAAAATTGCAATTTAGAGCTCAGAAAAACATGCGACTTTCAAAGTCAGCAAAATAGATGAATCTGACTGTGATTGGGAATTGACTCGGTACCTGCGGCTATGGTAATTCCCGGACACAGTATGGGCAGTACCAGGAGAGTGCGGAGTATTTAATTGTTTATTTTGAGCTAGACTAGATAATAGACATTATCATAACAGTACATCTGGTAAGTATTATTCGAAGTAGAATGTGACATCACATTAATGACAGTGACATCACATTATTGACCTGATATCACATTTCCCTGTGACATTATATTATGGGCTGTGACATCACATTATTGAATGTGACATCACATTATTAACTGTTACATCACATTATTGACTGCGACATCACATTATTGAAGACTAACACTTACCTGACCAAATGAGCTAACACCTTTATCTGTTCTCCCACACCGATGGTAGTCTGATGTTTCTCTAAATGCAAAGAGGAAGAAAAACATTGAATGGGCAAGAATCAAAACACTAATTCACACATCATAGCTTAATAGATACCTGATGAGAATCGGGAATAGGTCAATGATCATAATTATGCACAAACAAATTTTTCAATTCATAAATTGAATTCTCTTTCAGCCTTGTGTTCCTAATGAAAAACTTTCCAGAGCACTCAACTTTTATCGGTTTGTATATTATGTGACGTAATTAATCCGAAAACAGCAGATTTTCAATAGTTTGCAGATTTAGAAACATTTGCCATTTTAAATGCAAGACACTTTCTACTATGTGAAATTCCATTAATTTTCCGTGACCTAAAAATGTGAAATTCATTACCTAAATGTCAGACTAGAAAATTTTGAAATCTAGAAGCACTCAGATGGTGTTTGCCTTCTCTCATGGAAACTTCATTTTTCTAACATAATTTTCAGTTTTCGCAGTAGGGTTTTTATAAAACAAATTTGACGGTTAAAATAAATGCCTATTACCATTTCCACCAAACAGCCAATGCTAGAGTGGAGCTATAGCGTTCTGCTGAGATGGGGCCCTTTCACCATTTATCACATTTATGAATACAATGACCTAACTGAATTATCGTACAAAAAATTGAATAGCCATGGCCGACCATAAGGCAGTGCAACAAGTGCATATGCAATTTCCAGTGGCCCCAAAAAGTGGCACACACTACTTTTTTGTCTTAATCTTTGGGGCCCCCCCCCCACACCCACACCCGCATAACTTCAAGTTAGACACATATATGCCACACCTATAAGACTGATGTGGCGAAATCACACAGCCCTCTGACCTCAGGGGCCACCAGCGGCATTACAGTTGAAACAGGACTCTAGTAATTGCGTGATCAGAACACCAGTTTCCAGGGCATTGCGTAAGAATTTCAGAACCTTTGTAAAGGCCCCTTGAGTCCTAATATCAGCCCTGCAGATGGCCCTAATAAATTAACCAGTTAACACTCATACCAGCCAAAAACAGCTTCTGTCTTGAGAAATGTGCATTTGCAGACCAAAAGAAGTCTATTTTTGAAAGTTTAACACTGGAATGACTGGCTCGATAACCGAGCCAGTCATTCCAGTGGTAAATTCTCAAAAATAGTATTCTTGTCTACAAATGGACATTTTCCTGAACAACTTCAAGGGTTAAAGGGCTAAGGCCATAGTCAACATTACATTTAGTCAGATTGACATTCAAATTTCAAAATACAACCCAATTTTTCTAAGGAAACGATTCATTTGTCCACAATCATCCGATGTCTCTGCAGATCCTGAAATCATGTTCGATATGTTTCTACTGCACCTGGATTCAATTAGCTTTGTTTTGAGGAGGGCTTCAAATAAAGCTGCTTCTATGGTTTTCTCAGACTCCTCCTGGACTGTGAATCCATGATAATCCCAGCCCACATAGGCAACCTTCAGGGCAATATGCCTCGTATTATGTCTGCAAAATGAAACATATATCAAATTTAAGGTGCCAACAATTGTATTTAATCTGCAGATTCTAATGAATGGTTGTAAATTGGTTGGACATTATAAATTTAATGTGCAAAATGGACCGCTTTGTAGGTACATAAATCTGGTCAGAAGCAACAAATTCTTTATGATGTTAGAAACATTCTGTTAAATATTTTGAAACCAATTTGCAGGCGGTTAACAATAAACATTTCTAGAGTGCTATAATATCAGTACAAAGTTACAGTATTATAAAGCATATAATAAAAGTACAACAGTTACAGTGATATAATGTTAATGATACAAGAATAATTGTTATGTTGTAATAAATGTTATTTGTCAATAAAGCACTTATATATTATAACGTTTAAAGATCATGTTCTTGTTTTTTCTTTCTGATCTTACACCCCGTGGAATTTGACACCCTTAAACCAGGACCCGCCCCACTCCATATTCTATAATGGGACCCCAAAATCCAGCTTGGGACCTCCAGAGTAGAGGGTCCCTGGGATACCCAAAACTTAGATACCATCTTGACCACTGATTGTAATCTTTGATATATTTAGAAATTAAATTGATTTAAAAAGGTCAGGCCGGCCGAAACTGGCCTCTGCAGTGGTCTCGAGCAATGCCCATTTACAAGCCGAGAGAAGACTATGTTTGAAAATTTACCACTGGAATGACCGGCTCGATAACCGAGCCAGTTATTCCTGTGATAAATTTTCAAACATAGTCTTCTTTCAGACTGTAAATGGACATTCAAATCAATTTGCTTGACCAATCTTGACCATTAAAAGCTTAAACAAGAACATTGGCATTTCACAAGCTTCGAGTAGAAAGGCATGTTCTACATGATGTGATCACGGAATAGATTCTACATGTAGTACTCAATACATTCTTGCACGCAATTCAACAGTTCTGGCAAGAAACACAAAAAATGTAGTTTTAAAAGTACAAATTCTGGCCACGTATCTTAGGAGTAATATTTTAAAGAATTTCCTGGACATTTTCAGAAATGGCTGGCAAAAAACCCATAAACTTTCTGTATACGTTTTCTGAACAATACGATTACACTATGACCAATCTTGTTTCAGCTCTTGGTATAGATGGATTTTTTAAGCTTAATATCAAGCGGCCAAGCAGTTTTGGAGATGTTTCCATGTTAAAAATAACTAAAAATTCAAGATGGCTTCCGTCCAAATCACCCAATCAGATTCATTTGAACAATCTTGAATCTCTCTCATCACTGCTTGAAATACAAATGGACATTTCATGCTCAAGCAAGAATTTAGATTTCACAGCAAATCTTGACCACTGTATAAAAGGTTAAATCATTAACTTGTCAGCCCCAGAAGGCAGGTGGTATCTTGAGAAGGATATACTGTATATTACACGAAGTCACAGACACTCACAAAACACATACAGTACACCTCATAAATAAATTAAATTGTTTCCAAAACAAAAACAGAAACATGTTAATTAGTAAGAAATGTTCTGTTGAATATTTTGAAGATAATGAATTGGAAGACATTGCTCCCTGCCTTGGGCAGCAATGTCTAGTAATCTAGTTATCGTCAAAATATTCAACAGTACGTTTTATTTTGTTTTCTCAACATGTTATAGTATCTCGGAGCTGTACTGCAGATAGCAGCTTACTTGCTAAAATCAAACTTCTTTTGATTCTTCTCCTTATTAGATATCTGTGGTTTCTGTGATTTTTTTATTATATTGCTTAGCTGGGTCGCATGAGACGTCAACTGTTCCACTCTGGCAATTAATTCCTGAGAAAATAAGGAAATACAATTTACAAAACATTTCTATAACAACAATGTGACAATGTGTGCGTGTGTTTATCCCAAATTCAACTCTTTATAATTAACAAAATTATATTAATGTTATTTATATGGAATAAAATCATGTTAAGATTTAATTCATTTCATTACATTTATATACAGAAGCTTAGCCTCTAAAAGTACACAATTTTAGCAATTTTATCTTCAAGTATTCTTCTTCTTCTTCTTCTTCTTCTTGCTTTCATCTTTCTCATGACAGTAATCTTAGACTGTTTTCCTTATTTGGTGCATGAAAGCTGAAGTGGTCATCAAACTGTTTCTGTCTCCTCTGATCTTCTCTTCAAAAGATACTTCAATAGGCCAGTAGCTTCTTCTAGCCTGTTCATATCTCTGGCAGTGCTGCAAGAGATGTTCTGCTGTTTCTTCTGCCTGCTGACACTCACAAAGTGCAGAATCTGTAATCTTGAGATGGTGAAGATGTGCATTGAGAAGATTGTGACCAGTCCTCAATCTGAAGATACATGTCTGATCCTCCCTACTGAGGCCGTGTATGGCATCATTATGCTGCCTGCTGGTGGTTCTTGTGGCTTTAATGATATGCTTCAGTTCTTCAAAGTCAACCTCGCGGTTGAATTGTTCTTTATTTGACCCTTCCTTAGCCAGTTGATCAGCTTTGCCATTTCCTAATATGCCACAATGTGAGGGGATCCACTGTAAGTTGACATTGTTCTCCTTAGCCAGTTGCGCAAGATTTTCATGAATTAAATCTGTACTTTCCTTTCCACTCTCCAGCGGCTGGAGCGCTAAGAGGGAGTCTGTCAGGAAAAAAATATTTTCATTTCTGGTTTTTCGTTGTATCAGCTTTTGGCTAGCTAAGATCAGTGCCTGGATTTCTGCAGTGTAATTGCTAGTGCTTCCCTATTGGCAAGCATGAGTCTGTTATATCTCCACATGGAAACCGAATGTGAGCACCTGTCCCTCCATTCTTGACAGCCTGGATAGCTGATCATCTAGATAAACATGTATCCACTCTTCCTCAGGGTAGTTTTCTGCAATATGACTCATTGCTAGAACTTTGTTTGTCACCTCTGCTTGATCTCCCTTGCTTTCAATCCCTGGAATCGAGGGCCAGATTGAAATTGTGTTTTCTATTTCAGAAGCTTTCCACGGTTCCCTCTCAGAGATAGCAGTTATGTTTCAACATCTGGGGAAGATGTCCGACTCTCTGTTTCTTTCAATTTTCTTTGAAGTTAATAAGAAATTATTCCTCTTGAGCCTTCCTCTAGACATTTGGTGAGTCAGCATATGCATGGGATGGTGAGGCATCAATTTGAATTTCTCTTATTGAGTCTCGGCCTTGATTTCTCGTCTCTGCTGGAGTGGCTGGATATTGGTAAGTTCTTCCATCGCTGCTATTGGAGTGGTCTTCATAGACCCTGTTATGATACGAAGAGCCTGATTTTGTACCTTATCCAATGTCTGAAGGGTGCTTGTAGTAGCTGTCATCCATGATGATGAGCCGTATTCGATAATGGGCCTAACTGATCCAGAGTAAACCTATTTCAGAATCTTCATGTTAGCTCCCCATTTTTCTCCAGTGAGCTTCCGGATAACTGCCAGTCTTCGCTTGGCTATACCTTCAGCTTTTCTGATTTGCGCCTTCCAGATTAGCCTTTTGTCAAATATCAGACCAACATAAGTTACTTCATCCTCAAAGTGCAGAACTGAGTCACCAAATTTCAGACTTGTCTTGTGTTCCTTTTTAGTGGATAGTGTGAATAGAGTTGCGACTGTCTTCTCTTTGTTGATCTGAACAAACCATCTTGTAACCCAACAATTGAGGTGATCAATTGCGAGTTGCATGCGGTAATTGGCTGTTGACACATACTCCTCGCTGCTCAACATCACAAGATCGTCAGCATACAATGCAGCTCTGACTCCCATTGAAAGGTTCTTCACCAGGTCATTGATGAATATTGTGAAGAGGAAGGGAGAGACTACACAACCCTGAGATACACTTCAAGTATTCTACTGTGAATATGATCCTTTAACAACTTTGATCCCAATTTTCAGTCTGACAAAACAGCTTATATAAATAAATACATGAAAGAAGAAATCAGACAAACAAATATATGAATATAGCTAAACAAGTAACTAAATGATAAGTAGTAAGATGCAAATGAATGAATGAATGGCTGGCTGGCTGGCTGGCTGGCTGGCTGGCTGGATGGATGGATGGATGGATGAATGAATGAATGAATGAATGAATGAATGAATGAATGAATGAATGAATGAATGAATGAATGAATGAATGAATGAATGAATGAATGAATGATGGACGAATGAAGGAATATAAACAACAATTATAAATCATAATAAATAACAATCCTGCATTAACTAATTAAATCCCTCAACAGATCCCCCTTGTGGGATGGTCTGTAGTTTTATAGTAACCGTACTTTCGTGTCTATATTGCGCACTAATAGATAACACGCAGGGCAAAATTTGACAAAATATGAGCCAAAAAAGCCTTATACAGGTATATAACATGCAGTCCTAGTTCAGAAAGATTGAAAAACATTTTTTGGACGAATGAAAATTGGTCCTGTAAACCGCTCATTAGTAACCGCGGCTTCTAAAAGGACCTCTGAGAAAGGGTGGCGACTTCTATTAGGTATATTTCAAGAAAAAATCGGGGGAAAATTATACAAAAAATAACATGAAATTAGAACATTTAAAATTGTTCACGCTAGAAATTCTTACCATCTACGCTTAATGTGTACCTTATATCCATCATCGCGGGAGTGAAATTATTAATTGGGAGCGGCCAAAATATTGCGTATATTTTAATAAACATTGTTTATTTCATCAAAATTAATCCAAAGTTTGACATAAAATAGCGTCGCGAAAAAATAAAAATCACGTGATGTATTAGGCTATAGGATGAGTTTAGGTTGTTACCAGAGTAGCACGAAGAGGCTAATAGTAGTACCCGGTAGAACGTAATGTAACCAAGTCGGCCGGGACAAAATCGCCCAAGTGAACACAACTTTTGGCAGTAAATATATTGCTGAATACATTTACTGATTAGGTAATCGTGAATTTATTGCTCAAATTGTTTTAAAAACATTATCTTCTGTATATATTTATTATTAATTTGCGATATTGGCATTTGCGATGTTGCAAAATCTGTTTTTATTTGGGCGGTCTCCTTCTAGTCCAAATAATGAATGCCTCCAATCACAAGAGCTTTAATTTGGTCGTCCAACTTAAGAAGGGATCTAACCTCATTTTATTTCTTATGTTGGTTTATGACAATACATGTACAATGACGTGTTAGTTTGAGTTTCATTTCACCATTTAAGAATTATACACGTAACATTCACAAATATTACACAGAATACAATTAATACACACAAGGAGCCCACAATATTGGTTATTGCAATACGGCAGGCAAGAGGAAATAGCGGTTTCCCTTTGATATATTGCATTTTTTGGCTTAATTGTACATCAGGGCGGCCGTTCTGACAAAAGATTCTGAGCCCAAATATGTGATTAAAGTTTATACTAATGCATAATACGCACCCTACTTCTGGCCTGGAGAAAAATGAGCAAAAAAACTGCGCAATATAGACACGAAAGTACGGTAACCACTATAAACATACTTACGTTCATTCACTACTTATATAGATAGGCATGACATGATACCTCATGTACACAATGCTACCTAACACCAAGATTAGTTAATCAGACAATTGACAATTTTCTCTCTCTCTCTCTCCCTCCCTCCCTCTCTCTCTCTCTCTCTCTCTCAGCCTCGTCTTGTTTTTACCCGCATCACTAGACGCAAAGGGTACTGTGAGGCTGGAGTGATTCTTCTTATTCTGAACGCTTTAACATTCATATCAGCCAAAAACGGCCTCTGCAGTGGTCTTGAAAAATGTCCATTTGCAGACCAAGAGAAGACTATTTTTGAAAATTTACAACTGGAATGACTGGCTCGATAAATGAGCCAGTCATTCCAGTGGTAAATTTTCAAAAATAATCTCTTGGTCTGCGAATAGATATTTTCTATGACAAAATTTTATTTTTTAAAACAAATTTGAGGTTTAAAGGGTTAAGACATTTTTTATTAACAGGTTCTACTGGAGGGATCTTCTCTAAACTGTGGTCGCAGATCGCCCTGTGGGGTCCCGAAGACATGTGCTAATTTTCGGGGAAAAAAACTAAAACGCAACAGCAAAAGCTTTCAGCAATGTTGTTTCCAAAATAGACACCTTTAACTTCAGGGTAGATCCAAACTGAAAAATTTATCAATGACACGGGTATTGGACAAATTTGTCCTTTTTCTTTTAGTATAGATAATGGTAATCCTTTCAATAAACGTCTGACTGTTGAGTTTTTTACAGATGACATATTCGAGGGCTTATATTTGGATCTGCTAAATATTTTGAAAACAATTTTACTGAAAGCTAACACATCACAAATATGCAGTCAAATTATTTTAACCCGTAACTGGTCAAATTTGGTCAAGAAAATCAAATGATTTGCTCATTGAATGTCCATTTGTAGAATTTGGTCGCTATTTTCATGCATATTGCAACTCAGGCACCTAGGCGCTATACGGCTCTCTCTTTGCTTATTATTAACACCATTACTATCTTTACATGCATTATTATCCCCACGTGTTGAAAAAACGTCGGTGAGATTGTAATCGCCTCCGTCTGTCTGCCCTTCTGTCCATCACGCTAAGTCCTCCGATACCGTTGGGTGGAATTGAACCAAATTTGGTATGTGGGTTACCCCTAGGAATGCGCTTTGCAAGACAACATTTAGATCAGGCTCCACCCCAAGGGGGCGTGGCAGGGGTCAAAAGGTCTAATTTATTATAATGCATCTCACCCCAAATCGTTGTGTGGAATTCAACCAAATTCGGCATGTGGGTTACTAATAGGAATGTGCTTTGCAATACGAGATATAGATTAGGCTCTGCCCTCAAGGGGGGGGGGGTGACAGGGGTCAAACAGTCAAATTAATTGTCCATCTCTCCATCACGCTAACTCCTCCCAAACTGTTGGGTGGAATTCAAACAAATTTGATAAGTAGGTTACCCATAGGAATGCAATTTGCAAGACGATATTTCGATTAGGCTTCGCCCCCAAGGGGGGCATGGCAGGGGTCAAAAGGTTAAATTGATTGTCCATCTGTCCATCACGCTAACTCCTCCCAAACTGTTGGGTGGAATTTGACCTAATTTGGTAAATAGGTTACCCATAGGAATGCAATTTGTAAGACGATATTTAGATTAGGCTCCAGCCACAAGGGTCGTGGCAGGGGTCAAAAGGTCAAATTGATTTTAATGCATCTCACCCCAAATCATTGCGCAGAATTCAACCAATTTTGATATATGTGGCTTACTAATAGCAATGTGCTTTGCAAGACGAGATATAGATTATACTCCACCCTCAAGGTGGCGTGGCAGGGGTCAAAAGCTCAAATTGCTTATAACGCAAAAGTATTAGTTGTTATTTTCCATGGCCACGGAAATCAAGTGTACTTTGACAGAAACTCAATCATTGTTTCAGTGCAGATCTTAGTGGTATAATAATGTCATTCATATGATATGCATTAACATATGTGAATAGACATCAGGAATAAACAGATTTTGTACAATGGTGCATTGTTGTGTTGTCATATATGTTAATTATTAACTATCCACACATTTAAAAAAAACGTTGGGGATATTGTAATCGCCTCCGTCTGTCTGTCACACTATCTCCTCCCATACCATTGGGTGGAATTATATCAAATTGGGTATGTGGGTTACTCATATGATTCTGCTTTGCAAGACGATATTTAGATTTGGCTCCGCCCCCAGGCGGGCGTGGCAGGGGTCAAAAGGTTAAATCAGTTGTAACGCAACTCCACTGAAATCATTCGATGGAACTGAACCAAATTTGATATCTGAGTTACCCATATGATTGCGGAGTGCAAGAGGCCATTTAGATTTGGCTCCGCCCCCAGGGGGTGAGAAGGGCCAAAAGGTAACATCTTAACCTGCGGAAATTGATTGTAATGCATCTCCTCCGAAACAGTTAGACAGAATTCAACCAAATTTGGTCTGTGGGTTACCCATATCAATGTGGAGTACATGAGCACATTTACGATTGGGCCCCCCCCCCCCCCCCAGTTGGGTGGGTGGGCGTCAAAAGTTAAAAAGAATTGATTGCAATACAGCTCCTCTGACACTGTTGGATGGAATTCAACCAAATTTACTATGTCAGTTACCCATACCAATGTGGAGTGGAGGAGCACATTTACATCTGGCCCTGCCCCCAGGGGATGGGGATGGGGTCAAAAGGTCATGAAATTGATTGTAATGCAACTCCTCTGAAATCGTTAGATAGAACTCAACCAAATTTGATATCTGAGTTACCCATATGATTGAGGAGTGTAAGAGGCCATTTAGATTTGGCTGCGCCCCCAGGGGGCTGGAGGGGTTAAAAGGTCAAATTTTACCCTGCAGATATTGATTTAACACATCTCCTCTGGAACCATTGGATGGAATTCAACCAAATGTGGTATGTAAGTTACCCATATTAATGTGGAGTGGATGAGCACATTTACATTTGGCCCCGCCCCCAGGGGTGGGGGATGGGGTCAAAAGGTCATGAAACTGATTGTAATGCAACTCCACTGACACTGCTGCACAAAATTCAACAAAATTTTGTATGTTTACATTTGGCTCCAGCCCCGGGGTGGGTCAAAGTTCAAAGCGGTGAATGTGGGGATTTGCGATGATGCATCATCGACCGATCAATCTAGTTATTATTATTATTATTATTATTATTATTACTTCATGTACATGTACATATTCGTTGTCCTGGTGACATCATCCAAACTGAACTGAGGTCATCCTTTCATAATAAGCAATGCAAATTTCCAGGATTTGAATTCATCCATGCATGACCTCACCTAAAATTGACGTCATCCATAGCAATTTGAGGTGTTAAAAACGAGTGGAAGAGTAAACATTTTGACACCTGCATACGGTAGAGGTGAGACTGATTGGCCTGTAGTCGCTTGGCTCATTTTTGGAGCCTTTTTTGAGTATGCAGCATACATTTGCCATTTTCCAGATGGCAGGTAATACGCCTTCATCCTGAGACTTGCTATAGATTATGCATAGTCGTGTACTGATTTCTTTAGCAGCTTCCTTTAATAATCTCACTGGTATTTCCATTGCTTTTATTGGGGTCGAGTCTTTTCAATTTATTTTCCATGGCAGTAGGTGTTATTATTATGTGTTTTAGTACAATACCATTGCTTCTGGGGCTAATGATTGATGTAGAATGAAGATTTTCTGAAGTGAACCTACTTGTGAAGAATTTGTTAAGAATGTTTGCTTTTTCTTTATCATCTGTAGTCATACTGGGTTACGTAGCCTGATAATTGATTCATGTACTGTAGAACTGTTTTACTCTTGACATAGCTCCAAAAAGCTTTGGAATTTCTATTAATTTCACTTGCAACTTTATGTTCAAATGTCTGTTTTGATATTCTGATGCATGCTATCGCTTTGTTTCTAGCAATTTTGTAAAATGCGTAATCTGTGCTTTTCTTTGTTTCATTGTATCTTTTGCATGCCCGATTTTGCTATTTAGTGATACTGTTGCTGTATGGTTAAGCCTATAAAATGGCTTTTTCTTTTTTTGATGAAGGAATATACTGCACTTTCATTGTGATTAATGTTTTGTGTAGGAAGTTCCAAGCATTAAGTTAGTGCAGATGATTCCAGTCAGTTGTTCCTAAGTCTTTTCTCATTTTCGTATACCATCTTTTATTCAACAGTAGCTTTGGCTTAGCTATTTGTTTGCTTGTGCCTATGATGTCAGGATGAAGTGAGATTTGTAGAGCATCAGGGCTGGGGTCAATTCCTAATGAAAGGAATTGATCCAATTCCAATACACTTTTCCCACATTGACGTCATTACACCGGGATTTCCCTAAATCAACTCTCAGAGAAAAACTGCTGGCTGGTATAGCAGCCAACAAGCAGCTGACCCGCATTGAGTTACTTTTGCACTAAAATACACCATAATCCAAACCATTCCTATGATAACCTAAAATCATTATATTATTTAAATTGTATATCATTGGAAAGCGCATTCAATTGCTGAAACATTAATGCATTATTTTTATAACGTTTTCATTGAGTTATTTGTCTATATAAAATACACTATTCGACTTACATTCATTAAATCAATTGTACAATATGGGATATTTTTAAATTGCAATCAACTGTATCAAATTTTACAAAACTATAAAAACTAATACAGAAATGTATAGAAAATTGGCTTAGCTTTCTAATGATGTATGACTTCAATAATATTATGAACATAGTTTTTCATATGCACCGCTTAAAGTGCACTGTGTCTGATTCCCATAGTAAAGTAATGCTGTTTGAGCATCGGCTATTGCGGTTACCAGCCGGAAGTGGTATGCGCGATACATTCCGAGAAGGTATTTTCCCAAAATACGCTAATGCGGGAAAGGTCTATTCCTTTGATTTTCATTAATTCCAATTCCTCCTAAATACAAAAGGAATTAATTCCAATTACCAATTCCTTTTTTCATAATCTTGGGGTCTGGAGACTATAATAAAATGACATCATATTTGACATTTACATATACAGCGTTAACCCTTTGAACCTAAAATACAAAATACCAAATTCCATTTATAACATAAAAATATTATGTTGAATATTTTGAAACTAATTTGTCTGGGAGGTGTTTCTTCCATAAGCAGCAACAGGGTCCAGTCAAACTCGTTTGAAAATATTAAACAGCTTTCCTATATAGTTGTAGCTTTCCTGTATAGTGGTCTTTCAGAAGATAAAGGGTTATGTAAACAGGTGAAGTGGTCTTTCAGAAGATAAACGGTTATATAAAGCAGGCTAAAACAAGCTTTTGTCTGGTGAACCACAGTATTAGATCAATTCAATACTTTACTGGTCAGGGGAATTAACAGCTTTCTTTCTGATTTACCAGAAACACAGTGTGGCCGAGAACGTTATAAAAACACAGTATATTTTGAAAACAACATTACTTAGTATCAGTCCTTGCACTTTAAATCATCTTTGAATAATTCTAAACACTAAATAATCAGCAGACCATTGCTCATGCACAGAAGGATAAGGGTTGGTTTAACCCTTTAAACCTTGCAGAATAGAAACAACGCTTTCTTTATGATAAAAAGGATATACTGTGGAATATTTCAAACTAAGTTGAAATGGAGCAAAATAATTTGAAATGGAGCTGTTCCTGCCTATGGCACCACAGCTCCTAGTTGAATTAGTTTTAAAATAGTCAACAGTTTTCCTACATATTTACAGTTTACTTGAAATTGAGACATGGGAATTTCAGGAGAGAAAGGGTTTAGACCATTCAAGTCCATGGAACACAGGGGTGAGAATTTTCACACATTGTTAGTAAATACAGGGGATAGTGCTACACCAGATATTATTTAGTAATTTCAGTAATTACTTCTAATTTCAAAGTGAGGGTACAAATGATATGTTGAATATTTTGAAAACAATTTAAATAAAAGCAGTTGCTTCCTTGGGTAGCAACAGCTTCCAATTAATTTCTTTTCAAAATATTGAACAGAATATCACTTTACAATGAATTTGTTATATACATATTAGAGCTGTTCGGTATACCGCCTTTACCATACGGTATCATATCATGACAATATCGAAATACCGTACGGAGCAAATCTCAAATTACCAAAATTTTGATACCATTACATCGGTGCTGCGCAAATCTCAAAATAGTCAACTTTTTTTATTAAAAAAGGTTACCACAATTACAGTATACCGAGTACAGCTAACAAAAACAAAATCAAATTAACTTTTGTGCATTTGTCAAGTCCAAATATTAGTGGACCATTATTCTTGTTGAGTAAGAATAATCCTCCAATGTTTCAGAGAAACCGCAGCAGATTCTGGTGAGCCAGAAATATCACCGGTTGGAAAAAAAATCGCCATTTTCACAATAAATCCTGATAAATATTCCATATCGAATGGTGAAACAACAAATGTGGTTATTTTAAAATTAAATCCTGGCACAACTACACTCAAATCCGCAAAAATAGATGTTTACGAACATCCAAAAATATTCAACTACGATATATTTTCGCAAAATTTATGGGATCAAGGGTGTGTTACAAAACAGCCAATCAGAGAGCCGCATTAGGTAGTAATTATAATATGATAATGTCCAAGATGAATGTCACAAATTGCACAAAAGAGAAGAGAATTCCATCAACTTTCCATAGGCAATTCTTGTTATGTCCCTCAGTAAACTTTCCACAATTATTGAATTAGGTTTTTAAGACGTCTTACAATGAAGGACGCCATAATATTTTTTAGAAATCTGAGGGCTTTAATAAGGATTAGTATGGATTTAATAGCGACTGATTTTGTACATTGATAACGAGATTCAGAGATTTACGACATTCTCTGTCGATATGAAGGAGGTTTTTTTTAACTATCACGATTTTCATAATAAAGTCAAAGAAATCTAACATGCTCAAACGATAATAGCCATAAAAATTAATATAAATACATTATAGTTCACCAATTTCAATTAATGATTTATTTTTTGTGACATCCGGTTGTTTTCGGATTCACTGTGATTGTAAAGTAATGTAGCCGAATATAACCCATTCTTGCACCACCAGCGGGTTAGCCACCCATCGTAACACTGTACTGTGTACATTAATTCGGAACAATAACAAGCCATAGGCTTATGTTCTGTGGATATGGATGATGATGATGATGATGATGATGATGATGATGATGATGATGATGATTTTTTTCACATTACTGCGGTTGGTTCAGCAATGTGCGGATAATGGTTGGAGGTTTTACGGAATTCACTTATGACGTCATTTTCACGTGTGCACAGATGACTGGCCATCAAGCGTACGGCCAGCTGATCACTGTTTTGTTAGTAACCAACATTACACTGCCGCAGTTGATGCTACTCAAAGCTGTGAAAATTGCAATTTTACATCAGCGTTACCGGTGAAGTTGGCCGAATTGACAATTCTAACATAAAATACTATTTTACTATGCATTTTTAGAAATATAATATTGATTCTATGCACATTAGAAGGCAAAATACTACCACAATGATATGTCAGAAATGGCTCCACCCCTTCAGTGCATGTGGGTTCTGGTAGGCTATATTACCAATTTTATGATACATGCGGCTGCTCGATAGATAATGTTTATGAATGCGTCCAAGATGGCTATAAATAGGCCCTACTGCCATAATGATTATCAGCGTGTGCATAGGCAAAGAGAAATGGTGGGTAGGTGTGTGCGTATGTATCTGTCTGTCTGTATGAGGTAAACCCCCCAACCCCCGCCACACACACCCCTCCACCCCACCTACCCCCCCCACCATACGGACAATTTTGGAGACGAGCGAGGCTGGCAAAGATGAGTTTGTCACACAAACACACCTCGCCACCCCCCTCCCACCCCCCTCGAGTGTCTAATTTTAATTAGAAAATCTGAAATTCCATATTTACCTCCCAACCTCCCCTGCCCCAACCGCCACCCACCCTAGAAAATGCAGGCAACGCTATCTCACGACATATAGATTTAAAATATTTTTCTGGGGAAGAAACCTGTACCCCATATTTAGGTTGGCTTTGCCCCACACACCCCCATCCCCACCACAACCCCACCCTTGAGGTGGTGGTTGGTGGGGTGGGAGGTGGAGGGTGGTGGTGGTGGACTGCATTAATTCCCACCCGCATCCCAGTAAATAAACAATAATTAATTTCAATTTGATTATGAATTAATTAATCAATATGCAAGAAACTACTTCTCAGAGCATCTCATTTTCCAATTATTATAGGGGAAGGGCATGACACCCCTCCCTGCCCCCCACCACCATTGGGAACCCCACCCAGACCATGACTGCTAGGTTGGACACACCCCATAATAGAATCTTAAATCCGCCATGACACAGCTGGTAAATTTATTATTAAAGTCTCCAGACTTTTGAGTTATTTTCACAATTTGTCTGTTTTGTGGGGTTAGTGACAGAAACAGAGGGTGGGTAGGGAGCTGTAGGCCCTTAAAAGTTTTAGATGGCGCATGGAGGGGTAGAGGGAGGGGTGGTGGTTAAAACAATTTCTTTTCCTGGCAGGGTCATTCCGTATAAGATGGACCAATGCCCGTCAACTCATAGTCACGGATTTCCTTCAAACTTTCTCAGTGTGAGCATATGGATGTTTTAGTTGAGCATGACAATTTTTTAACTGATATGTGAAATACTTTTTGAAAAATGCCCTCTCAAAGACCCCTATGCTAAAATTGACAAAAGTTTCAAGTACAAATCCAATGTTTGAGACATCATATCTCATCCAATATACTGTTTACAATACTAGATCTTTTCATTCTAATGCTCTGGTCAGCATACTTGAGGAAAATAACAAGCAATATGTGTTGACTTGTTTTGGGTGTGTTTTAGGGGTCACCAAAAACGTTAAAAACAGCTAATTTTCCTGTTTCAACAAAATTTGGTGATACAGTAAAATGTATATTATAGTTGCTGTAACTAAATTATTTCTACCCAGTTCACTAGAGCTAATATTAGCTTAGTAATATTTACTGACTAACAGCAAGGTTTGTTCATCAAAAAATTTGGGGGGCCCAATGCACCACCCCTGTTCACAAAAGAGGGCCAACTTCATCGCCTATTAAGTCAAAATAACCCCTTTCAATTTTTATTTTATTTTGGTGAATGGTAGATATATGGTCAATAGTTACATGGTTAAAAGTTGCACTCTTACATTTGTTCCCTTTTGGAGCTATGGCATATTAGAAATGTGATATTTTTGTAAAACTTGTACGATATTCCATTTTTGGGGGTTAATAATTTTAAAATTATAGGGCCTAGAGGCATGAAACAAGCGATACAACCAGTTCTCCTGCTATATTAGAAGAACCAATCAGCATTCCTTGGTTATATAATACATAAACATCGATTTTCTAGACCCAAAGACCTGACTCTGTTAAAATTTGACATTTTTCGCGACAATCTAATTTGTTTTAAAAAGTTTAAAATATCTCCACTTTAGCATTTTAGATACTTTTTCATCATAGGTGGACATTGAATGGTATATTATGGTCATATTAGTACAGCTACATGGACTTCTATGGCCATTTATAGACAATTTTGACACACTGCAACCAGGCCAATATGTGTAATCTCTCATACTAAAGTATGCCTAAATGTCACCCATTTCATGGAATTATTTAATAAACTGAGACAGGCATTGGTTAATACACATGATATAATATAAAAGTGTTAAGAGATAGTACATAATACTACATACCTCAGCAATAATTGATGATACGGTACATGATCCAGCATATACCGCTCCTCCAAATTATTTAAATAGTCCATTTATAAAGTCGATATCAGTTTGTGGAAAAGTGTACTGCCGGCCAGTTGCTGTCAATGGTGTTGACACCTTACTTAGAATGTCACAAAAAGGAACCCAGCACTGGTCTGTGCGCCTTGGCCAACTAAAGGATCGAGCTGGTCCATGCGGCTTCATAAACGAAATGAGACAGTCCTCATTTTCTAGACTAATTTCTAACACTATGCCAAACCACCAATTTTTGTCATACAATGCACCAACATAGTCACTCAAAGACAGTTCCATAGGGATATTTAAATTCTGAATCTCTGATGACATACCAGGTTGTGTGTTAGAAAATGACCGAGTGTATGAAACATCATCAGTTGAAATTCGCTTTACTGTGATAGAGTTAGTGTCATTTGGAACAAACGAATGGAATGACCTGGTTCCTTGCACTGTTTTGGCAAGGAGATACCGCTCTTCCAACATTGTATGATGGCTCTGGATCTCATCTTTACTAACTAAGAAGAACTTGATCTTGCTTATGTTCTGTTGGCTGAATTCATACAATTCACTAGCATTTCGTATAAGCGCTGTTTGCAGACTAGCCCTTGCGGCTAAGCGCTTCACTGTGCCACCGATACCGTCGCAAACACCTTTACCATGGCTGGTAGCAAAGAAATGCCATTCTGCCTTAATATCAAAATCTGAATAATGATGGTAGACATTAATAAAGTTTTTGAAGTTCTTGTATTGTCCTGCACACCCATCACTAAAGTATTTAATTATATGAATATTGGGATACTTTTCCTTCAAATATCTTGTAAAAATCTCCTGAAAACAGTACACAGCATTTGTTTCGTGTTTCAGACACTCAGAGATGAAGCATACATTTTCTTCATTCAACTTTCCATAAGCCTTAACATAAAATGCCAAAGGATGTATCGTGACTTGAGAATTGTTCCAATAAAATCCCTGTACACAATCTTGCACAATAATGCTGTCATTTTCAGCAAAGTCGAGAACAACAATGGCAGTAGTGTCATCTAAATCATGTTTGCACGCTTTCAAGAATTCACTTTGAGATTTCGCTATGAAGGAATGTGGTGTTAATTCTTGGATCCGTTGACATAATATAGAAATAAAATCTTCAACTGATACTTCTCGGCGCATGATTTCAATTCGGTCTGTGGATACCCATTCATTGAATTTAATGATGTCATCCTCATCCATGTGCTCGTAAAGGTCTTGCTCTAAGTAAGTTTTGAGAAATGCAGTTCCTGGACACTTTTCACATCGTTGCAGCATGCAATTTCTAGAACTACTGTCACATACAGATTTGTCAATTAGGTTATGATAGTCTTCAGAGATAACATCCACCATAAACTTTACATTTTGGTGTTTTTCGCATACACAAACATTGTGGCTGCCGCTAGAAGAAACAGTTACACACCATTTGGGTCTTAACTCAACAAATTTAGAGAAACCAATTTTAAGTCCAGTTTCTGTTTTGAAATTAGCATGTACTTCCTTCAAATTTGTCAGGATTAGCCGTTTTTGCTTATGTTCTTTGGTACCACAAATTCTTATAGTAACAAAATCACTTTTCCCGGGTAATAGTCTAGATACAGTATCATCTTGGTAGTAGTTAATAACACTATCTAGTGTATGCTGATCAAGCTTATTTCTTTTAAAGGTTTCACGATCAGCGAGTATTCCATCATTCTGCGCAAGTTGTCTGGCTTGTTTCACCATATAACGTGTAACACCACATGCCTGAAAAACTTGAACAGTTTTATCTATCGACCATGATTTAGGTGTAATAGTCAATACTTGTATCTTTTGATTTCGTGATGACACAGACAGTTTTTCATTCATGTTCGATACCAAGTAGTCCACATCTAACTTAGAATCACATGTACATTCAGTTTGTGAAGTGTCAGCAACTAATTTATTAGGTGGAAAACCTAGGTGGGATGCCACGTGACTTGTTGTTGCTTCTGCCATTTGTTTGATTTTTCGTTTACCATATGATACTTTCCTTTCTGAATGGACACTCTTTAGGGGAGAAACTCCAACTGCTGAGAAACTAGAGTTGAGGCATTCAGCATTACTGTACAAAGTATCTGCTATGGCCATTGATTCCGGTTCACTGTCACTACAATCTGTCAGGTTATTAATTTTCTGCAAACAATGATGGCAAATCTTTTGGCCAGGTTGTTTTCTCTCTCTAGTTTTCGACTGTATTAATGCCACAATTTCTTGATCTATATTAACTAGTCCCTTTTTAATAAGCTTTTTGTGAACTTTTAGGGAAGTGTTCTGCTTCATCATCGGGAATATATGCAGATAGTGTTTCTTGTGGCAACAGCACACTGTTTCTAAACTATCCTCACTCTGGCCGCTTCTCATTGCAACAAATGTTTTATCTGTAGCCGTCAATTGTACAACATCATTTACAGAGCATTTATCCGTAAACTTATGACATTTATCATCAGTGAGACGTCCAACTGAACAAAATGTCTCTGGTAATTCAGCCATTGTGCAACGTGTCCTAGTCAAAGTTTACACTTTTCAAATTAAAAGGCCTAATTTATCATTAAAATGTATAGTGAATTATTACATTTCTAAAGTAAATATCTAAACATTTGTGTATCAGCAACAATGTCAATGTTTCAAAGCAGTAATTATTAAACACTTTCACTGGTCATGCTGCCTAATCTTGATCACTTAAAATGCTTGACTGAACTCTTGTTGATAGCAATACTTGCATGCAGATCTCTGGGAAAAACTGAGACCATGTGACTAATCAATATCACCTCACTACCTATGTCTATTACAGCAATTGACATAATTATATACAACGCTCTGAAGGTTGAGTTATTTTCTCTAGATATGAAATCTCTCAGTCTTTATTAACACTGGATAACTCAAGACTGAGTGATGAGCTGTTGCAGCTCGACCAGCTTACAGGACAAACTCTGTACCTGGTGTATATTTTGAAAATGATTTGACTGAAAATTATTGATGGCTAAGTCAGCAACAACTTATAGTCAAATTGTTTTTTAAATATTCTCCAGGCAATATGTTATTCCCATTGAAAATGTTGTTGAATAATGACTTGTAGTTCACCCACAAAAATGTCAAATTTTAACAAAGTAAGGTTTTGACATCTCTAAAATCCATGTTTATCTATTTTGTAAAAGGGAAATGCTGGTTGTTTCTTTTAATAAGGCAGGGAAACACGCTACATCTCTTGTTTCATACTTCTAGAGTGTATAATTTTAAAATTATTAACCCCCCCAAAATCGAATATCATACAAGTTTTTGAAAAAATATCAGATTTTGTATTTGCCATAGCTCTAAAAGGAAAGAAATGTAAGAGTGAACCTTTTGGCCCTGTAACCATTGACCATATATATAACATTCACCAAAATATTTAAAAAATTGAAAGGGGTTATTTTGAAAAAATATGTTATGAAGTCACCCCATTTTGGCGAACAGGGGTGGGGGTATGGCTCCCACAAAATTTGTGCGGAGCATATCTTGCCATTAGGTAATAAATATCACTAAAGTAGCAGTAGCTCTAGTTAACAGGATAGAAATCATTTGTGTAAACCAAATACAAATACATTTTACGGCATCACCAAATTTGGATTAAAATATGAAAAATCAAATTTTTTGGCATTTTTGACGACCCCTAATACATGCCTAAAACAGGTCAGCACAAAATGCTTGTGATTTTCTCGAACTATGGTGACCAGACTGTTAAAATAAAAAGACCTAGTATTGTGAGCACTGTAGTCGGTGAGATATGAAGCCTCAAACATAGAAATTTTGTTACAAATTTTTGTCAATTTTAGGCAGGGGGTATTGGATAGGCCAGTTTTCAAAAAGTATTTGACCTTTCACTATAATACTTGGAATTTCCTGTTAATACATACATATGCTTACTCTGACAAAGTTTGAAGGAAATCTGAAACTATGACTTGACGGATTTAAAAAATTTTGGTCCTTCTTATATGGAATGACCGGGCAGCAACCTTGAGAATGTTCAGTAAACAAAATAATACTAAATACTAGGGTTGGCGATATCGGTATCTCATTAAAATACCGCGGTATCACAATATATCGTCATTTGGGTGGGGTGTGGAGTTAGGGTGTAAACGTTCTTGTGTTGTATTTTGTGTTATCTTTACCGCACGACAACTGTCAAAAGATTGAGTTAGGAATACGCATTAACTTCATTGCGCAGAAAGGAATTCCGCAGAGCGAAATCTGATTGGCCGCCGTATCATACTTGAGCCAATCAGAATTCACACTGCAGAATTCCGACAACTGTTATCACGCCCGCCGCTAGCTTAGACGATACAATTTAATAAAATAACGAGAACCAGCGTGAAGACTGGAAACAATTATATCAGATTTAATTTGGTCTGTAATATTTATACTAATTTGTCCCATTGTAGACCTATTCAAATTCACTCACTACTTAATGGTCCTATCCATTGATCTCAAGGCGTAGCCGTGATGTGTGAAATTAACCCAGTTAACACTGCAGCCAAAACTGCCACAACAGATCTAAGACTGGAAATAATTAGGCCTAAATTATTTATTTTAAGGCTGTTTCTCACGTAGAATAAATCTGTAATGTTATATGTGGAATGAATTTTGATCTGAAGCAAAAGATTAACTTCCCCCTCACCCACCGTTCCAAGCTGTGGTATTGATAAGGGATTAAGTGTGTATGGTTTCCTATCGACATAAAAAGTTTTAAAGTTTAAATCTTTCAAGGTCAGAAGAATGTTTAACCATGCAGATCAATGACTAATGGATAAATAGCTTGACCTGTAGTAATGACATCATCAGATTGGAATGTGGGTAGTGCAAATGGTATTCCCCACTGACTAACACTCAGAATGAGGCAAGAAAAAAACATGGTGTCGTCTATTTATGTAATTATAAAAAGTGAACAACAAAGGATTATTTTGTACTTTAAATCATTTTATTAGCGCAAACAAACCATGAATTAAATGAACACAGATTATTTTGGAGTTTATTAAGTTTTTATTACCTTAGACAAAGACTGAATTTTTACTTAAAGACTATTACTGGACCGAATAGAGGTAAGAGTATGACATTTCTAACTTAGTTATTTATATTATGCTCACAGTTAAAAGTGCAATATTGTCCTGTCGGTATTGAGGATATTTACGATTTTTCGAAATTATGACGATTTCGGTATCGGTATTCGGTATATCGCGATATTGACGATAATATCGAAAAATCGCCCAACCCTACTAAATACAGTCATACTCAGATAGCTGATCACTACAGCATATTTTAATATTCAATTGGAAAAACATCTGAAATTTACAGAGTGAACATGGTGAGGCCATATGCTGTGGGCCAGGGCCTGTGGGACCGGCTCTAGGGCTATCTGTTCAGCATTATCCCTGTAATGGTGAGGATATTTGAATTTTTGCTTAGTATATGGCCATTTGTAGGTCAAGGGAAGATTTTTTTTAACTTTATTTTATTTTACTATCCCAGTAACAAAGCCAGCCATTTAATTTTTTAGAAAGTAATCTTCCCTTGGCTTGCAAATGGACGACTTTCAAGACATATTACTACAGAAGCAATTTTTGGCAAACATGACAATTTTCCCTTGAATAGTCAAATTTCATTAAAAAAATTCTATTTTTTCACACAAAATTCACATTTACACTTTAGAGATCAAAAGAAAGCAATTTTTAAAATTTACAACTGAAATGGCTGGCTTGATTATGGAGCCAGGCATCTCAAGATCAATACAAATGCTGATTTTGGACAATTTGGCCAAAATCTACTCACTTTGTTATATTACATATTATATTATACAATGTGAGGAGACAAAACTATGCTGATAAAATTATAAAATAATTGAAAAGAAATTGGGAATTAGTCTTTCTTGGGGCAAAGTAATTTCAATTAGCAATTCCAATTCCTAAAAATTTACCAATTTATCCAATGTGGTAATTTAATTAGTACAACTTCCAATTACCACCAGTCTTGGTCATTGTTAAATTGAATCTGCTATCTAGAGCCTATAAATTTCCCTGTATGGGCAGAGTTACACCCCTGTCTGTCAGGAACTTGCTTCCACACATCTAATTTTCAGCATTTCCTGAGCGAATGGTGCATGGCTAGATACTCATACACTACAGGTCTACTCCACTCCTATTTAAAATACAAATTGTTTTTTATGCTTGGGAAGATGTGGGGGCCACATGTTCAGCAATGTTTTAATATGGAGTGAGTGATTCAACACTGGCAATACCACCTAATTTCTCTGAACGAATTCATGGCATGACACTCACTTGCAGATGCGATTATCAAATGTTAAAACATTTTGTAGACCTTACACTGTTTGCACACACTGAGATAAGCATTGATTGTTCTTTGTATACTATTTAAATAATTTTGCTATTAGCTGTAGATTGTTAATGCAGAATGTGAAGTGGAAGTGGGGCTCTCTCTACATGGGTGGTTCTCAGCTATTTTAACCACATACACATAATTTATGCAATAGCAGTTGGTATCATGTCTTGAGGCCCAATAAAATAACACCCCAATCACATGCCCCTAACAATTGAAGTAGGTAAATGTAGAGAATTATCTTTCATGGTGAAGGTTAGGGTTTCTTTTACTATGTTTTTGCTAAGCACAGCAAAATAAAACTAGGAAAATAATAAAACTATGAAAATTCAATAAATTTTACAATCAGTCCAGTCTTTTTATGTAGAAATATAAATTTTGCAATACGTTTGGGAGCAAGTAAATTATATCCATTGTTGCAGGTACATGTAGGTAATGAAGCCTAGACATCCATATACTTTTAACCCTTAAGGACATGTAGCTTTTCATCAACCATTTCACCGCTGAATTCCCCATGTCTCATTTTCAATGCTACCATACAGGAAAACTATTGAATATTTTGAAATTAATTTGACTGGCAGTTGTTACTGCTCAGCAATGGCTTCCAGTCAAATTAATTTCAGAATATTCAACAGAAATGTTTTATATCGTAAAGAATATACTTTTACAGGGATCTGTCGGTGAAATGGTTAACTATAAATACACATGATTAACATGTATTCAAAGTTAGTTAAGCTTATTTACTTTTATGCATATAGTAACAGTGATTTCCTCTTACAATCAGTGGTGCTTCCCGTAGCTGGCCAACTGTCTACCACCAGAAACGCATGAGAAAACTCCTTTCCCACCCACTCACCCCAACCCATGCACCTCAACTCCTGCATCTCAAAATTCAAAATACCCAGCTGGTTATCATACTATATTTCCTGCCAACCATCGATAATTAAACTGACTTAGAATGGCAACACTGCTGAATATTTTCACATGAGTCTTAGGCTAACATCCACCTGCTAACAGCCCCATCCCCCCTTGCAAACAACTCACACACACACACCCCACCCCACAACCAAACATATACACAGTCATCGGCTCTCAATTGTCTAGAAGTATAATTTATCACCATTCATACCATCATTAGAACACTTATTCCAGCATGAACAGCACAAATGTCGCCATTCACACTCACAATGAGCAAGCCATTTGATGCACAAATATTGGTTCCAACATGGTAGGAGAGCAGTAAATAAATTATTGTGTTCAATATCGTACACAAATAAAGTGGAAATTGAATACCTTTCGGCAAACAATTATTTAGAGGATTAATGCTGTGTAAGATAAGATTTATGGGCAGCAAGATCAGTGTTTACTTTATCAAGTCAGTGGCCGCTTGAAGGCCAGGCTTCCCTCGTTCTACAAATAATGACGTAATGATGTCACGAAAAAAGCTATATCATCGGATAATGGGTTTTCGAGAGTGTAAGAACATTTTCGCCCATTTAATATAAGAGTAGGAATTTTAACAACAAATTTTCTCAATTTCATAACTAGAAGACATTCACTGAAATAAAACATGCTTAAAAATTAAAATAAACCTTAAAATAAATTTACTGCTTATAAATATCCACTACCTGGTATACACATGCAATCTCAGTATTTTCGCGGGTGATGTAATCTCGTAACTTCAACTCTAGTGAGGCGGTGAATTGATGTCATTTTTATGCTTTGAGCAAAGAAGAGTCTGTCACCGACAATAATACCATAAACGGGTCTGATACAAACACAGAACTTAATTTATAGTTGTAAATCCTGATCAGGTTATATTCCGCTTTTCGTGATAACTGGATAGCAGCAAATTTCAGCCAAAACATTTACAAAGTTAATCTTTCAGTTTTTGCATTCGGAAATTTTTTAATGTGGTATTGAAAATGAGCATAAGCACTTTGCCTACCGGAAAATAGAAAAAAATTATTGAAATTTATATCGTATGTGGTAACTAGGGCCTGTTTGAATTGCCATTGTGGGTAGAGAAAAATCAATCTAGATCTGAAAACTACATAAGCACATACCCATCCCAGTTCCACGCTTCGGGAGAAATAAATTATTGCTATGGTAACAGGTCTGCTATGCTACTCAGGACAGTAAGTGGCAGATGTCGATGGACGCAAAAACTGGATTGATTTGTATAATTTCCTTACGAGTTATCAGTATTTTTATCATGGGTCAGAAAAGTATTAGTGAAAATACATGTTTTTCACTACACTGACATCAAAATGCATAAAATAATCAGTTGTATTACGCGCATCTTTTAAAAATGTACACTTGTGGTGTAAAAATACTGTATCTATTTAATGACACATGATTTGTTGACATCGCCTAAGCGATGAGCGCATGGTCACAAAGATTGAAAAGGCAATCACAGCTATTAGAAAGAGTTCAACGCCGAGCAACAAAAATCATCCCACAAATCAGAAAGTATAGCTACACGGAAAGACTTGAAGCCCTAAATCTAATGTCACTGAAATATAGACGGTTTCGAGGAGATTTAATTGAAACATTCAAACTCATCAGAGATCTATATAATGTTGATACGGTCTACTTTTTCGAACCACCCAATATTACACAGACCAGAGGTCATTCAAGCTCAACATAAAACGCAGCAACAAAGATATTCGCAAACACTTTTTCACCAATAGAGTGGTACCGCAGTGGAATTCACTGCCAGCTATGATAGCCGAAGCAACAACAGTCGAATCATTCAAGAAGAAACTAGATATCTACTTCAAAGAAAGAACATTTTAATTTGACTGAACAGGCCATACGTATATCAGCACATCACAGTCATACTACAATTCCGCAAATACAGTCGACCGATCTAGGAGTAGCCTGTGTATAGACAGGAACAAGCTCAGTAGCAATTCCAATAACCAGTAAATTCATCTCAGCTTCCACGTCCGCACTCTTATGGTTGCATGAAGAGACACTAGCGTAGAGGAGACTCGGATAGCGATGAACACAGAAAATTAAAACAACAGCAATAAAACAAACCATGGCCTCCACAAGACAGCAAACAAACGCTAGGCATGATGGTACAACTAGGCTGCCATACTTTTTGTCCCCGCGTTAGCTGACATAATTCCAAGTACGAAATGCACATGCATGCATGACTTCACGCCGCTTGATGTCCGTGCGTGGCGGGAAACAGCACACGTGTTCAGTTATGTAAATGTCCAGTTTGAGGTGTAGAACATTACATACAGATTTAGGCGACAGGATTAGGAATTTTGTGTTCATGACCGTGGTTTATTTGTACAGAGAGAATTAGCTCTTGATTGTGAACCGCTATGGCAAGACGAAGGTTAAGTGATCGTGTGAAATGGCAAATCATAGGCATGCATACCACTGGTATGTCATGCAGAGAGATTGGCAGACAGCTGAACATTAACCATACTGTAATCAGTCGTTTGATTGCAAAACATGGGCAAACTAACGAGGTGAAGGACAGGCCTAGATCTGGAAGACCGAAGAAGACTACTGCCGTGATGTTGTATTACGCGCATCTTTTAAAAATGTACACTTGTGGTGTAAAAATACTATCTATTTAATGACACATGATTTGTTGACATCGCCTAAGCGATGAGCGCATGGTCACAAAGATTGAAAAGGCAATCACAGCTATTAGAAAGAGTTCAACGCCGAGCAACAAACATCATCCCACAAATCAGAGAGTTTAGCTACACGGAAAGACTTGAAGCCCTAAATCTAATGTCACTGAAATATAGACGGTTTCGAGATTTAATTGAAACATTCAAACTCATCAGAGATCTATATAATGTTGATAAGGCCTACTTTTTCGAACCACCCAATATTACACAGACCAGAGGCCATAGGTTCAAGCTCAACATAAAATGCAGCAATAGATATTCGCAAGCACTTTTTCACCAATAGAGTGGTACCACAGTGGAATTCACTGCCAGCTATGATAGCCGAAGCAACAACAGTCGAATCATTCAAGAAGAAACTAGATATCTACTTCAAAGAAAGAACATTTTAATTTGACTGAACAGGCCATACGTATATCAGCACATCACAGTCATACTACAATTCCGCAAATACAGTCGACTGATCTAGGAGTAGCCTGTGTATAGACAGGAACAAGCTCAGTAGCAATTCCAATAACCAGTAAATTCATCTCAGCTTCCACGTCCGCACTCTTATGGTTGCATGAAGAGACACTAGCGTAGAGGAGACTCGGATAGCGATGAACACAGAAAATTAAAATAACAGCAATAAGACAAACCATGGCCTCCACAAGACAGCATGCAAACAAACGCTAGAAAACAAAAGCAGGGTGTAACTATGAGCAGGGATGGGGTCAATTCCATTTTATCAATTCTAATTCCACCTCAATTCATTTTATCAATTCCAATTCCACATCAATTCATTTTATCAATTTTAATTCCACCCAGAAAGTTCAATTCTAATCCCATTTGATCAATTCCAAGTCCAATTCCCATTCATACCAATATTTACTTGAGATCAACATTGTAATATTTTAACCATTTAATGCCCAAGATTGGCCAATAAAAACTATATTTATCACTAGCAAATGTCCATTTGCAGGATAAGAGAAGAATATTTTTTAAATTTAACAATGCAATGAATGGCTCAGTTATGGAATCAGTCATTCCACTGGTAAATTTTCAAAAATAGCCTCTTAGCATACATATGGTCCTTCCTCAAGTTCAGTGCAGAAGGCATTTTTGGCTGGCTTAATAGTTAATATTTAAAATAATTAGAATAAAAATTGTTGTTGCCAATAGGTAGTTATATCTTTCAGTCAAATTATTGTCCAAAAAGTCAACATTCAGCAGATCTTATTTTTTGTTTATTTGACTTAATTATAGCTTAATGCCGAGTTTTTTCTGATGAATATGACTAAAGGTTAATGCCATGTCTAATTATTGTAGATACATGTAGACCTTGCTATATAAATGTTTGCATTAAAAAGCAGTGAGAGTACTGAGCACATGTATGTAGAGTTTGAATAACATCTCTGGTCCAGGTGTCTGTGTTTTAAAAGCCGAGACATTTCACAGAGGGGGTTGTTCAATGATTCTGTTGTTATGTAGGAGGGTATAATTACAGGGCAATTATCTTGTAATGTACTACTTTCCTCACCCATTTCATTCCATGCAGATGAGAGTTATTACTTTACTGAAAACTGTTAACATCTCGATGAATAATTTTAACACAATTTGGTTGTCTTGGTCCTAGCTTATATATTTGAAACCATTTTAACTAATTTGTATGATTTTAAAGATGGCATGATTTCATAGTGATAAAAACCTGTTTCCAGGGAATGTAGAATGAAATAAGTACAAGATCAGCAGCTTTGATTGAATAAAGGAGATACAAAGCTCACATAGGATAAAAGGCTTAATTGGTCACTGGTCATGGAGAATTGTGTTAATTCAATAATGTATTAAAGTCCCCCCCCCCCCAACAGACCCCTTTAGCGGGTTGGTCTGTAGTTTTATTAACCACTATAAAAACATACTTACCATTCAATCACTACTTGCTAAATCAATAATCTGCATTTAGCTACCAGAATAAGATTGTTATGCTCAAATCAAACAAAACATAGCATAATGGTCCATCTTAATCAATCACAGTGATTATCAAACAAGGAAAATTTAAACTTAAAGAAATAAATAAAAACCATAGAAAGACTCTCACCATTTCACGCAGACGCACAGTCTTAACGAAAATGGTGGGATGTGCTTAGTAAATGGTCTTCAGCCTTTGTAGTTAAAATTGTGAAATTTCTAAAAAAAAAAGGATGCCGCTGCACACTGATCTTTTAAATAAAAGGAAGTAGACTCGGATTTCCATCCGGCGACTTGCATTACTTCATCTAAAGAGCCAGCGAAAAGAGCGAAAGAGGTAGCCATCCCTCTAACATCATGAGCTTTAATGTGAGAAAGATTAATTTGATCAGGAGAAGCAATCTCATAACAAAGACGGATGGTCTCACAAATCCATCTGGCAATAGGGGCCTTAGAGTCTAGTCTGGCTACCTCCTCCGCATATGGAACCCAGAAATGGGACGGATCAGATTTCTTAAAATCAGTCCGATGCTTGTAAACTTTTAAAGCTCTTACAGGACACCAAAATCTGTCAGACTGCGAAAAGGAAGTTAAAGATTTTTAAATAATAGGCTTAGCTGGGTAACGGTTAGATTGTGTTTTCGATAAAAAATCCCTTCTAGGATATAATACTAAACTGTCCCCAGATTCTATAAACCTGTCCTTCTCGGCGGAAAAAGCATCAATTTTGGATCATCTTCTAGCAGAAGCAGAGGCCACCAGAAAAAGAGTCTTAGTTAAAAGTTTCAAGTTAATAGAAGAGATAGGTTCAAAATGATGGCCTGCCAAAACCTGAAGAACCAGAGCCAGATTCCAGGAAGGCAAAGGTTTAGCTATTGGACGATGAATATT
This sequence comes from Chaetoderma sp. LZ-2023a, assembly GCA_034401795.1. Taxonomy (NCBI): domain Eukaryota; kingdom Metazoa; phylum Mollusca; class Caudofoveata; order Chaetodermatida; family Chaetodermatidae; genus Chaetoderma; species Chaetoderma sp. LZ-2023a. The sequence goes on from CM067359.1 coordinate 145,123,031, forward strand.
ACCTAAACCTATAACGAAACCATTAAGAATCTTTGTATCTTTAACATCAGCATTCAACAGGCATGGAAGTGAAGATGCCAAAGAAAATCTATACCCTCTGACAGTGTTAGCACACAACTTTAAGGAGTCAAAGAGATAAGATAAAAAATCTAACACTTGGGAAATAGAAACAGAATACGGCAAGAAACCATGGTCTGCACACCATTCTCCAAAAATTTTAAGTTAACCCTTGTAAACTCTGCAGGTCGACTCCCTCCTGGCAGAATCAATAATCTCCTGAGATCTTGCAGAGAATTTAATCTCAGGGATCGAACACTTGATATTCTCCAAACACACAGACTGAAAATTCCTGGGTTTGGATGAAGACACATGACCCTTACTTGAGACAGAAGGTCTGAGGAAACTGGAAGAAGACGAGGGAAGGCTACCAGGAGATCGAGATCTTCAAACCAAATCCCCTTTGGCCAAAAGGGAGCTATCAGAAGAAATTCGCAGATCTGGTCCCTGACCTTCCTCAAGACCAAAGGAATCAGAATTGTTGGAGGAAATGCATAAGCAAACATTCCTGTCCAGGACTGAGACAGGGCGTCCACAGCCAACACCTGATTGTCCGGAAAAGGAGACATGAAAGAGGAGACCAGGGCATTCAGACGTCGCAAAAAGATCTACATGGGGACGATCCATGAGCTTGAAGATCACTCTGGCAACCAACCTTTTTAACTGCCACTCTGTGTGGGCGAACTTGTTGGGACGAGACAGTTGGTCCACAAGAAAATTCAAACTGCCTGGGACATGAGAGGACACTAGAAACATCTGATTCTTGCGGCACCACAAGAGGAGGTTCCTTACTTCCAGACAAAGGAGTGATGACCTCGTACCCCCCTGTCTGTTGATATAAGAGACCACTGTTGAATTGTCCAATCAAATCGAGACTTTGAGGCCTTTCACTCGATCCGACCATGAAAGGAGAACCTTCTTGACAGCCCACAATTCCAGAGTATTGATGTGGGCTGACGACTCCCCCAGGGACCAAAGGCCAGAAACAGACAGGGAATCCCAGACCGCTCCCTCTTGGGAAGTGCCTGTGAAGATAATCGGCTGTGGAGATGACTTGACCAGAGGGACACCCAACAGAAGCAGAGAACGATCCTTCCAAAAATCTAGATGGGGAATAAGGTGTTCTCTGATTGGAATCTGATGGTAAATGGAGTGAACCGACCATTTCCAAAGGGACATGAGGTACATTTGAAAAGGTCTTCTCATCAGCGCTGAATGATACTCTCGACGCTGACCATCAAGTCTATCACTCTGAGAAAGAAATTGGCTCTGACCATAGAAGAGGAAGACAGAATTTCCATCGCTTCTAAGATGGCTTCTACTCTTAGGTCTGAAGGAAAAACTAGACCCAGAGCCAGATCGAAAGATACGCCTAGGTGGGTGAAAAGCTGCGAGGGAACTAAGCTTGACTTTTCAAGATTTAAGATCCAACCTAAGCTACATGCCAGACTGCAGACCTCTGGAATTTTTCCTGATAGAATTGAGAAAGACTCTGCTTTTACTAACCAATCGTCTATATAAACGTGAAGGTGGATAGAACGACGGTGTAAGATTCCTGCCACGGCTGACACTAGACGAGTGAAGAAAAAAGGGGCCGTGGTCAGGCCGAAGAGCATGGCTCGAAACTGCCATACCCGGCCTCTGAAAGCGAATCTCATGAATTTTTGGAATGAAGGGTGGATGAGAACATGGAAGTAGGCATCTTTCAGAACTATGGAAAAGGTCCACATGCCTGGACTCAGACTGGCGATAATCTGAGAGATGGTCTCCATCTTGAATTTTGGAGTTAAGATAAGAATGTTTAACCTTTTCAGATTGACGATCGGACGCCATTCCACCCGTCTTCATGGGGACAAGGAAAAGAGTTGAGTAGTAGCCCGAGTCTACTCTCCATAAGGGAACCTCTTCTATAGCCTTCTTTAAAATCATTGACTCCAATTCATCCTCTAATGCCCTCAGCTTCTCCGGGTTGGGAGGAACCGGAGTCCACATGGGAAGGAGGGAAAGAGGAGGACGAGATATCCAGGTAGGTGCATAATCCCAGCAGAGTTGATCTATAAGCCAGGAATCCTGAACGAGGGTCTGCCAAGTCTCCCAGAACCGAGACAGGTGCCCTCCTACTGGCACGCTGGGAAAAAGGGATTGCACCGACGGATCAGAAGACATGGGACGAGGAAGGGATAAAACTGGGAAAAGAGGAAGGGATAGGCCTACCCGGGCTAAGCCCATCCCTTCAAACTCTTTTACTCTGGTAACCTCTAAAGGGACAACCTCTAGAACTAGATCTAGGTCCACGGGAATAAGACTGGCCCCCCAAAATCCTTCACATGTTGACGATCACACTTGGTGGAAGTACACTTCACTCTCTTAGACGATAATATTAACTCCTCAAATTAAAATAAATAGGAGAGGGAAGCAACAGCTCCAAGAAAACTAATAGAATTCTCTAGATAGGAGATCAGATAAAGAATCTATACAAAAGGCAGGAAAAAACGGATTTGACATCTCACTGAAAGACCAAAGGATTTCACAAAGTTTCGTTTGAATATTTTTTACGAAGGCACTAAGATTAGAATTAAATAAGTGAGTAATAAGGGTTTTTAAAGCATGTATTGATGATGATAGTACGTTAGGCATTGGTTTATATACCTCGAAAACAGGGGTACTGACACGAAAACCGGTAACTCATAAACCAGTTAAAAACCTCAAAAACACCACTAAGTATACATTAAACATAACTTAGGGAGAATAGATTTCATTGTAGGCATGATTCCTGTATCAGTAACTCTTAAATATGCAGCTGAACTTCAGCGCAAAGCTATAAAAACTTAAGCTGGATAGCAGGTCAACTGTTCTGCTTGCAGAATATTTGAAACGTGAATCTGTTTCCTAGTTGGGATCTATTGCGCATGCGCGGACATGCTTAGTGACAGGCGTCACCTAGGAGTGAGTACAGACTGGTGCCAGTCTCTATCAGGGCTTATGCTGGGGGTGATCCCTACCAGTAGCCTGGTTACGGGTATGCATGATGATGGAATAGGCATAAGGGGGTATGTAAGCAAGCATAAAAATCTTATTCTGGTAGCTAAATGCAGATTATTGATTTAGCAAGTAGTGATTGAATGGTCAAGATGTTTTTGTGGTGTAATAACAACATAGCATTTATCTAATCTTTATTTTGTTAATTCAGAGCGAGAGTATTTTTGAAAATTTACCACTGGAATTTCTGGCTCAGTTATCCAGCTACCCACTCCAGTGGTAAATTTTAAAAACTAGTCTTCCATTGGGTATCAATGCACATTTCTGAAACTCATTGCAGAACGTGTTTTGGCCGGCTTACGCGTTAAAAGGCTAACTTGCTCATCACACAATTATCAGTATCTCAAATTCTAGTCTTCAAACCAAACATATAACTAAGTTGTTAAAATCAACTTCAATAGAAACTGTTGCAGCCTTAGGAGACAAAAGTATTTAATCAAATTAATTTTAAAATATTCAATAAAGCATCTAATAACAACTGGCATAATACATATCATCAACCTGCATCTAGAATGAAATGTGGTAAATGGTATCATACAGATCATTTAGGATGAAATGCATTAAGGGCTTATAAAGAGCAGTGTATAATTTAGAGCTATCACATGTACATATAACCAACAATGTTCAGTAAATCTATTACAAAATATGACTGGAATTGATTGGAATTTATCAATTCCGGTCAATTCAAATTATGAATTCAAAATCCAATTCCAATTTTGGTGTCTTAAAATTTATCAATTCCAATTCCGGAGTCCTCAGATTTATCAATTCCAATTCCAATGCCAATTCTGGAACTGAATTGGAATTGACTAATCAATTCCAATCGGAATTGACCCCAACCCTGTAGTGTAGGCGGCACACCGCAGCTAATGCGGGGAACACCCCTCTGCACCACAGTATTTCCACCAATCAATGCCAACCCTTGCCACTCTGATGTCAGAATTTTAAACTTCAAGTTAAATTAAGAGATGAACTGTGTTCATTTTTCGGCAAATTTGGTGGATGATGTTGCTGTCATAGATAGCAACATCATCAATCGAATTGTTGGAAAGTGTACACCAGTTTCTTTGTTATTGACACAGGAAAAGATAGAATATTGACATCAGAGTGGTAAGGGTCAAAGTCTAAAATATAATGGTTTCGAGGAGACTTAATTAAACAACGCCAGTCAAATCATTCAAGAACAAACTAGAAATCAACTTCAAGGAAAGAACTTTTGAATTAGACTTAACATGCCATACCACAACAAAAAGCTTTCAGACAATAACAAGCCAATGGCTTATGCCTCGTAAAATGATGATGATGATGATGATGATGATGATTATGATGGTGAGAACGTCAAAAGTATGTACCCTCGAAATCACATGACCCTTGAAAAACACCTTACTGGACGAGGTAACAGGTCGTTTCGTGCCTGGGTCAGTTTGCCCCAGGTCGATTCACCCCGGGTCGAGTCACGCCTATATCTTTGTGTGGCGGGGGAGGCTATTGTTAATGCGTGGTAGTTTTATGATTTGCGTGTACTGGTTAAATGAATTGGTGTAGGCCTATTGTATTTGTGTAAAAAATTATTCATATTGTGTGCGACTGTTACTTGGCACCATTTAATATTACGCTGATGCTGGCGGTTCGTGAACTCAACTGAATCATTTTATGATATGCTGAGGTTTAATAATAACTAATATGCCACCGGCGTGTGTCAAATTAAATGAAGGAATCCAGTTTTAGCTATGTCCAGCCCATCCATAGCTAAGCACCACCCACACTTCACTGCCTATGGCAGCAACAGCAAAAATCTTCAGTTGAGTCACCACCACCACCACCTATATGAATAAATAATGCAGGAGAAAGAATGAATGATTGAAGCAGATTAGACACGCATGTTGTAAAATGGTTCAGTTCATTACCACCACTCCAACTGCCACCACCACCACCACCACCCAAATAGACACCAACACCCAAACCACCACCATCCAAACCACCACCAACACCAAAAACAGTTAACTACAAAAAACAGTTAATTTGACAGCGTTCTTACTTAATCAGTAATGAGTGCATGATGGTCAGTCGGTATTACAAAGCATGGATTCAAAGTTCAGAGAGAAGACCTGGGCATAGCTGATGTCCACTGCACATGTATGAGTTGAAAATATTATTATGCAACAACTTATTTGTTTGATGTCCCGATATAATTTTTTTTATGTTTCAGCACACGCACGCATGCACACCACACCCCCACACCCCTCCCCGGTGTGCACCTCTTTGATGTTTTAAATCACTGATCTTTATGATGCTAGTATTTTGTCTGTTGCCAGCGAACTTTCTAGGAAAATTAAGATTTTCAGAGTTCTTTCCAATTGAACTGTTTCTTCCAATGATGCATAATTATAATAATAGTCCAACAGCTTAACCGCATTGGATTGTCAGGAAATATCGATGTAGCGACCCAATAACCAATTTGGCCCGTTTGTGAATTTGTAAACGGCGCTGGCCCAGCCCTCAAAATTTGGCACGAACGATCGTTTCGTTCGCGTGTCGGTTACGTGAAGTAAAATTACCATGAACGAAAAAATGATCGCGTAGGTGACGAAGCCCAGAACGGTAGTTATCTCAGATCGTGGAAAACAGAAAAGTTTCAACAACTTTTTGATATGAAGCATGCTATTTACAACGGAATTTAGCATTTTCAAACATCTAAAAGATCGATAACATCTGTCTGTCAGATTCTATAAATAAGCGACAGCGCGCATGTGTCAGAGACAAACTTCCGTTGTATTTCCGCTCACATTACTACATAGGCCGGGAACTAGTCTCGCTACACGTTATGCATCAACAACGGACTGTTCAATTATAAACCGTTGCATGCAAGTACGTGCAACCATCGGCTGGCATGTTCCCGATGTATTATTTTATATACGCGATTGGATCCCGATATAACATAGGAAGACATGCATTGTTGAGTGAGTCTCACAGTATATTATCCTTGAGTTTCAGTTGGCTTGTAGAGACAGCTGTTTAAGAATTTATCTGTTAAATTAAACTGTTACATTCATAGATCCTAGCTACTGTGACAGTGTGTATTTGTCCATGACACAATAATTCAGGCCTCGAAATTCGACGGGATTCTCATAATATTCCCGAAATTGAAAAATATGGGAATCCAACTGGAGTCACGTAAATAAACGCTTCCAAAAACGTAAACATTCCATTCTTACAGAACGCCACGATCCCGGTTACTAATTTCAACAATAAAAATTGTCACGAATCAGCCTAGAGGGGGGTCTGCTAATACATCGGTAATGAGAAATGTCTCGCGTGACTGCGCAGTCGTAGTTAATAACAATCGATAATGCGCACTTGTAGCTTCTGATTGGCTCGCGGGATATCCGATTTCAATAGGCATGAATGAAAATTACTATCGTAGTAAAATTTTGATCACGTGCCTCGTTGTCATTCATAACGAATTAATCACATGATTTATTTCAACCAATCTCTGTGCGACTCTCGCGATTAATATTGATGGCCAATGGCGAAAGAAAAATCTAGTCACTGTGCCACTTTTAAACGCAGTAAAGCAATATGTTAGCGCCCACTTTGACGGGTTTATATGACCCAATATATTATTATTGGAAGGTTCTGACAGTAATACCACCCGATATTTAAGTGGAGCGACCGAGAAAACAGGACTATATGTCAGGAAAACCGGTGCGTAGTAACTCTTATTTTCAAGTAAATCGCATTTGCACTAAATTGTCAGTTTAAAGCGTACAAGTTAAGAAGGGGCAAGCTATCTACTAAATGCCTTAGAGCTGGTTACGCTTTTTATTGTGGTGGACTTGCGGGTTATTGTTTTATATTAGAAATGTACGCTGCTTGTACAAGTACAAATATTTGGTAACAGTTACAAAAAAATCTACCCGTCACAGGTACAATTTTATAAACATTTCAACCCCTGTTTTTGGGTCAATTAAGACGGTAGTTCTTTGATACAGGTGGAATTCTTTACAAATTAAAGCATATTCTTTTAAATATTTTGAAAATAATATGACTGGAAGCCATTGCTTTCAAGGTGGTGGTGGGTGGGCTGGAGAGGGTTGCTCAACTAGGTAAGCCACAACAATGTAAGATATTCAATTCGTTGTTTTTGTAGCGGGGTTTGTGGGTGGGAGGAGGGTGTTAAGATATTTATAAATATTGGGTCATTAGTCACTAATTATTATAGTGGCTCTGGAATTTTGAAATATATGTTTGGAAAAAGTATGGAATTTTATTGTGCCCAAGGTGTATGAACCCTGAAATTGTTGCAAGCTGGAAAGATGTTACCAATGAGTGTTGTCATACAAATACTGATATTTTGGCAGGGAAAATGTACATTTGCAGACCAAAGGAGTATTTTTTTTTTAGACTTAACACTGAATGACTGGCTCGGTTATCGAGCTTGTAATTTAAGGGGTAAATTTTCCAAAATATTCTTCTTGGTCTGGAAATGGAACGAATGAATGGACATAAAACAAAAACTCATCTGCTTTTTGACAAATTTACTTGAGAAATATTACAGTACTTATATCACAATGGATGAATCCACTTTTAGTTATTCCCCACCCATCTCTAGCTAAGCTATGCTCCAAGCTTTGTCCCAGAATCTCAATCTCATGGTAACTATACAGCTAAGTTGGTGAATACTTTGAAACAAACTTCCCCTCAAAACAATCAACAGAATGTTTATTAAATTGCAAAGACATACAATTAATACTTACTGACAGACTACTATGAGAGTTAGTATTGTCTGTCAATTATAATAGTGACTGGCGACATCAACCTATATGTGATGTAATTGATTATAATAATAATAATAATAATACAGCATTTGTATAGCGCCATTTATCAATTTGACTAATTTTCAAAGGCGCTTCGGTACATATGTGTTTTTAGTTTTTCTTTAAATTTCTCCCTAGAGCTTATCATTTTAATATCCAGTGGTAGGGTATTCCAAAGTTTTGGCGCGGCGATGCTGAAAGCTCTGTCTCCACATGACTTCAGATTGGATCGTGGAATGTTTAGCAGGTGTTGATCTGTAGAGCGAAGATCACGGTGCGGATGGTGGGGCATAATGAGATCCTTCATGTATTCTGGAGCTTCATCGTGCATGCATTTCCATGTTAGGAGGATAAGTTTGAAGTCAATTCGTTGACGGACAGGTAGCCAGTGGAGGTGTTTCAGTACAGGGGTTATGTGATCACGTTTCTTGATCTTCATCAGGACACGGGCTGCAGAATTTTGAACCTGTTGTAACTTGTTCAGTGACTTTGGCGTTATACCATATAGTAGGCAGTTACCATTATCCAGACGAGATGTTATAAATGCATGGATAAGCGTTTCTGTTGTTTGATGTGTTAAAACAGTTCTTATTGAATTAATGTTTCTTAGATGGTAATATGCCGCTTTGCAAATAGATGTTACCTGCGCATCCATATCCATAAACTGATCAAATATTACACCAAAATTTCTGGCCGATGGATTTGCCGTAATCAGACTGTTTACTAGTTGGACTTCGGTAGTATGAACCTTACTACGTTGATGTTTTGTCGATATCACGAGGAACTCGGTTTTGTCTGGGTTTAGTTTAAGCTTGTTAAATGTCATCCACTGACTAATGTCTGCAACACAATTCCGTACTTGTTCAAGAGCCATGGTCTCGTTTGTATGCACGTTGGGTTGGAATGTCAGGTAAAGCTGCGTATCATCCGCATACATGTGGATCTGGAGACTATGTTGTTTCGCAATGTTTACAATAGGTGCCGAGTACACAGTGAAAAACTTCGGACCGAGAACTGAGCCTTGCGGTACACCGTACTCTAACAGGACACTAGCGCTGGAGGATTTAGAGATAGTCACAGCTTGGTGTCTGTCTGTGAGGTAGGACCTTACCCATGATAAGGCCGTTCCAGTTATGCCTATGCTTTTGTTCAATCGCGTGATTAAAATTTCATGATCGATCGTATCGAATGCGGCAGTCATTATGAGGTCAATAGTTGAGTAACTAAACATATTTTATCTGTAAATTAGGTAATTGGTGGATAAGTCCATGCTGTAATCAATATGCTAATGATAATTCAGCAACATGCACTTTAAATTCATTATTAACTTAATATACAGATGAAATATGTTCAGATAAAGCAGGTTTGGATAAAAAATGGCGTAACCAATTTGCGCAACCAATTGGTTACGCAAACTGATTTTGCGCAACCGAACAATTGGTTACGCAGACCTGAAAACATGGGACCCAAAAATGGGTCTCGCAAATATTTGAAATTTTGAGCGCTGCTGGCCCATATACCAATCCATGCATTCATTAATTCCGTTTTGCTGATCATTTCAGCAATTCCTTCAGTTGTTCAGAAAAGACTGACCGTATGTATGTGTGTGTTCATTCGTACATGTGTTTGTTGCTTATTTATTTATCAGTCCGTCCAACCGTCTGTTTGTCCATTCACTTATTCCTTCAGATGGGTAGTCAATAATCATGCATGCATCAGAAAAAGAATGAGCGCGTATACATCAGTACGTGCTGGGCAATTGATTCAAACCACTGATTAACCCATTGTTTTGTGATTACACTTAATATTTGTACATATGTATCAATGTGATTAATGAGGGGTTTGATAACGCAAAGATCAAATGAAGTGAGTAACATTGGATGGAATTCCTGTGTTATTGGACTACATTCATAAACATTATAAATAATGCTCAGATTTATAAAAGAAAATTTAAATCGTCTCATGAGAAAATATCCACTTGCAGAGTGAGAGATTATCCTTGAAAACTTAACAGCACTTATTTATGCATACAATAAAACAATTCTTTGAATAAAATCACAATTCGTTTACAGCTTTGTACATTTCCTATTGGCGCAAGCTTTATATTGGCATATGGGCATTGCGCCATTTACAAACGGGTGTGCCAATAACAAATTGTCATATGTGTCTGAGCCGTTTACAAATGTGTTGTCATTGAATGTTGAGTGATGAAACTAGATGGTATGTAGTCAATCCGTACCCTAGCAAATCCGTACCCGTTATTCTGTACCCTATTTTTGGACATTCCGTACCTCGAGATTGGTTAATCCGTACCTTAATTTTGGAGAATCAGTACCTAACCCATTGGATATTTCGTACCCATCCATTGGCTATTCCGTACCCAAAATGAAATATCTAATGGGTTGGTACGGAATATCTAATATGTTAGAGGAGAATTCATTACCGATATAAAGGTATATGGTACCGGTACGGAATACCCAACACTATCAAGCTATTGATTGATTTTGAGGGATCTAACAATAGCTCGACCTACAATACATATCAGAAATAACTTAACACATTTCCAACATAATTGGATTGGAAGACTTTCATTTATGTTCAGAACACTTCGCCATGCTTAGTATAGATGTTTCGTACAGCCATAGGCATAATTGATTGATGCGTACCATACAACTTCATGGTACGGATTAACCATTACGATGGTACGGAATATCCAGTTAGTTAGGTACGGAATATCCAGATTTAGGGTACGGATTCTCCAATAGGCTAGGTACGGATTGACCGGTACGGTTTGGTTTGGGTACGGAATGACTGGTATTCAACTAGATCAGGGCGTTTGTGTTTCTAGTACCGGGTATGCATAACAAGGAAATAGATGTCACATGCTCAATAGAGGAATTCAGTTTATCGATCAATCATATTACGCAATACATGTAGACAGCAACAGCACCCTGTCAAATTAGTTTCAAAATATTCAACAGCTTACCTGTATAGTATTCTGGAATGCAGGAAATTTCAATTTCCCTTTCTCCGAGATCTAACAATACTCACCATTCTGTTACTTCTGATACACAGCTGGCCCTGACAGCGGCTCTAGGATTATAGACTTAGAAAGCTTTACCGACTCCTGGGAACCGGGTACTCGGCTCCCAACTGCCGAGTACCCGTTTACCATAGAGCTCATATTGTTTGCATAGCCACCAAACAAGAGAAAACTATGGCTTGCCTCCGTGGGGCTGGGAGGCTGGGTCCGTAACAGAATGGTGAGTATTGTTAGATCTCGGAGAAAGGGAAATTGAAATTTCCTGCATTCTCCTTCGATCAATACTCACCATTCTGTTACTTCTGATATACACCAGATTTGATCAGTAACCTGGTGGGAAGGGGCAAGCCATAAATGCTAATTTTGCCCCTTGGAGAAAGATTTTAGACTTCAAACTTGACTAACGGAGACCTAAAAGGACCGTCAAGTTCACGGAACTGAATCACATTCGCGTCACAGCCCCCCCCCCACCCCTTTTTTCCTCCTCAGAAAAGGGAGAGAACTAACGAACATGCATCTCGCCTGAAAACACCAATATGCCAAGAGGGTTAACTACTCCCTGCATATTCCATGTATTAGCCTGGGAATGAGCATGAATATATAAAATGAATGAACATGATACATATACATAATACAAAAAACTCTCACTTATTGAATTACCTTATGATAACAGGACTTCAGATGTACCGCCTCCAACCATTCACCGGTTCGGCCATCAGTGACACAATCTGGTTGACATCCTCTCGCCTGACCATGCCTGCTTTAGGTTCTTTTCTTACCAAAGTGAAAAAAGGGGAAAAGCAGTGTGGTCACTAACTATCGTTTCAAAACAGCTAAAGCGAGTGGATTGGCTGAGTCTGACACATCCCTCATATAGTAATCCGTAAATGAGGACTCACAGTGCCATTGTGCAACGGCCATGATGTCCTCTAACGGAACACCATTGTAAAGGGCGGTCGAGGCGGCTATTCCTCTGACATCGTGTGCCCTTACGCCCTGCACCTGGTGCCCAGTCGCCATCTCGTGAGTAGTCTGAATGCATTCGACCACCCAACGAGAGATAGTATCCATGGATGCGGCGCCATAAGGCTTTTTATGGCAGATCCACAGATGTCTATCGTTCGACCGTAACGAGTCAGTCCGTTTCTTGTACTTAGTCAAAGCACGGACCGGGCACCAGACACTGGCATCACGATCAAACCTAGTTAACTTCGGTATAATGATCGGTTTGCCGGGATATCTCAAAGATTGGTTCTTTGACATAAATTCTGCTCTTGGCAGAAGACGCAGACCTTCTCCAGAAACAATAAATCGGTTCCGCTCTGCCGAAAGCGCATGGATCTCACTGCGCCTTCTAGCTGAGGAAGCTGCCAATAGAAAGACCGCCTTTAGAGTCAAATGCTTTAGACTAGCCGAACGCAATGGTTCGAAAGGGTGCTTGGCCAGTACATTAAGCACTAAAGATAGACTCCAGGCTGGAATGACTACCGGTTGTCTCGGGCGGAGATTGCTCATTCCCTTCAACATCACATTTAACTGGGCCACCTCTGGACTATCCCTGTTGGCTAGACAAGGGATAACTGATGCCAAAGCTGACTTGTATCCAGCAACTGTGACGGGAGCTAGTCCTGAAAAGAACAGCTCACAGAGAAAGTCTGCTATTTGCTGAATAGTGGATTGAAAGGTATCAATACCCTTTTCTTCACACCAGTCTGCAAATCTGTTAACCTTGTTGTTATATGACTTGAAGGTTGACCTCCTTCTCGCAGCCGCGATGAAATCAGCAGCCTGTCGAGAAAATCCTTCCGGCGTGGAACGTTGTTTGACAACATCCACACAGTCAATTTGAACATTTCGGGACGTTCATGTAGGAAGCGTCCCTTGGCCTGGGAGATTATGTTCGGAATCGCGGGCAACTGCACAGGATTTTCCACCAGCAGATCTAGACGATCCGTGAACCACGCCCTGCTCGGCCAATACGGCGCTATTAGCAAGACGAGACACGGTTCCTTCCTGACCTTCACCAATACCTTCGGTAGAAGAATGGTGGGTGGGTACCCGTAAGCGTGCATCCCTCTCCAGCTTATCGCCAGAGCGTCTGTATCGATGGCATTTGGATCTGGAATCGGCGAGACATATGTCATGATTTGAGCATTTTCCTTTGTGGCGAACAAGTCCACGTTGGGTTTGCCCCAATGCTCGAAGATCCGTCGTAGAACCGGAGGGTTGAGGGACCATTCTGTTGGCAAGATTCTCTGTCTGCGAGACAAAGCATCCGCCAGAATGTTCAATCGGCCAGGAATATGAGCTGCTTTCAAAACAACCGAGTAATTCCTGCACCATTGAATCAAGTGCCACACCCTGATGCACAGGGTGGGCGACCTGGTCCCGCCTTGGCGATTTATATATGATACTACTGTCGAATTGTCCGACCGTATCAATATCACCTTGCCCCTGATCATCGGAAGGAACTCTTCCAACGCCAGTTCCACTGCCATCATTTCCAACAGATTGATATGCAGCTGGCTCTCCGGGAGAGTCCATGTGCCCGAGACCTGGTGTTCTCCCAGGCAGGCACCCCACCCTTCCAGCGATGCATCCGTGTAGACGGACAGCTGGGGGTGGGGTAGGTGCAGCGAAACCCCTAATAGGAGTTTCTGACGCTGTTTCCACCATAGAAGATGCGATATTATCGGCTCCAAAACTGGCACCAGTTTTGACAGGGGTTCTGTTCTCTGTTTCCACAGAGACATCAGATACAACTGGATAGGTCTTCGCATTAGAGCAGCGAACGGGATCACTTGCTCCATGGAGACCATCATGCCCAGCATCTGAAGAAACCGCCTCGCCTGAATGTGGTTTCCCACTCGAAAACTCCTGAGGATGGCTAACAGAGACACCACTCTGGGCTCTGACGGGTAAACCCTGCCCTCCTCGAGGTCGAATCGCATCCCCAAATAAACGAAATGTTGAGTGGGCGTCAACTCGGATTTCTCCTCGTTGACTATCCAGCCTAGATCTGAAAGTAACTTGAGAGTCAGAGCAGTATCCACGTTCAACCTGGCTGCTGAGTCTGCCTTGAGCAGCCAGTCGTCTATGTAGGTGTGTAGCGCCAGGTTCCCTTTTCTGAGAAACGCTGTCACCGCAAGGACCACTCTCGTGAAAACCCTCGGAGCTGTCGACAGGCCGAACGGGAGAACTGTAAACTCCCATACTTGATTCTGAAACGCAAATCTCAGAAACCTGTGCCAACTCCGATTCATAGGAATGTGGAAATATGCATCTTTCAGATCGATCGATACACACCACATTCCTTTCCTCAATCCCGCCATTACCGACCTCGGCGTTTCCATCTGGAACCGAGGCGTATGGATAAACCAATTTAATGGCCTGAGACTGAGTATGGGTCTCCATCCCCCTGTGCTCTTGGGGACAAGGAACATGTTTGAATAGAAGCCTGGAGTGTTTCGGTTTGCTGGTTTTATTGCTCCCTTCAGAAGCAAACCCGACACTTCCTTTTGAACGGCTTCTAACTTGTCTGGCTCCCTTGGTATGGGTGTCCAGACAGGTGCCAAAGACAGATTTTGTGGTGGAAAATCCCACCACTCCGGCATGTAACCCTGGGATAACCATCCCAGGACCAGACTGTCTGACGTCACACCTCGCCAGGCCTCGACGAAACGCATGAGCCTTCCACCCACCATAGACGCCTCGACGTCTAACGGGGTTGTCCGGCTCGCAGTCCGCCCCCCCCCCCCCCTTTCTTAACGAGAGAGTGAGAACCATTTCGTTCTAGGCACGACGGGTATAACTGGCACCGCTGTTCCTGTCGCACAGGCGTGGTCCAGGCGGATATGAAGGGAGCTTTCGTACCCTCAGGTACGCTTCGGCCCCTTCTGTCCGCCCTTTGAGGCCTTACCCTTACCCTTCCCCTTCCCGCCCCTAGGGCGGTCAGGAGCAACATTGGGGAGGGTAGGCGCCTCTACAACCTTCCTGGGCTTCTTCGCCGGCGGCGGCTCTGAAAACCCAGCTGAAGCAGAAGTTGCAACAGGCCTGGCTTTCGCCTTGCCCTTATGCTTCTTCTGCTTCTTTGAAGGCTGTCCCGTTAGCGGTTTCCCCCACAGCCCCTAGTGCGTGCGCTTGCCGCACTAGCTCTAGCTATAGGTTTACCGCTAACCGATTCTGCGCGATACTGGTGGTGTCCTCTAAGATGGCCCGCGCTTGGCAACCGAAGATGCTAGGCCCTGTCAGGGGCGTCCCAAGAAGACGCTCCCTGACTGCCGTAGCCGGACGCATATGGTCAATGACCATTTGCCTCCTGGACTTCGTCACTCGCGCTTGCACCCTTGCCAATGCGTCCATTGACAGCACCAAGTCGTCATTAACACATGAAAGCGCCACAGGTGGCACAGGGTGGCCTGCCCCGGCTTCAGCCCACACCGACTGAAGGAGACGATAAGAATGATTGACAGCGCTCATCGCTGCCCTCACACCCTCATCGCATAGGGACAGGACTTCTTCCTGGTGTACTTGGGATTTATCCACTAGTGCCGGACCGGGGCCACCCGACCCGGCACTCTGGACTCCCAATACCCATCGGTCACCCTCAGTGACCGACGGGACTACACCATACCTGTCGTATTCACCCCGCGGAATACGACATCTTGCCCGCACCTCCCTGGAGGCCGCAGGGAGCTGACCCTTGGTCATTAGTTGTTTGCTATAAATAGCATCCAACAAATCTATGAACCGTGGATCCAGTCCCACTGACTGGATCCGGGCCGCGGGCAAAATCCCCGTCCTAATCGACGCAACCGACGGACGGGGCGCATCTTCATCGGCCGTGGTCGAAACCACAGACGGGTCAACCCTGGCTAGCCATGCCAGAGCATCCGACCAATCTACCTCCGACGAAGACCCCCCCGCAAACACGTCACCCGTTGACGTGCTCACGGGTCTGCCAGCCACGGCCTCCCGGCAAGGAGGCACGGCTGACACGCCAGGCACTCCACTACCACACGGTTCCGCCGCCACCCCATGAAACACTCCGGTCCATGGGGTAGGTCCGCACGGAAAACCGTACGGACCCGTAACAGTCGCGGAACCGTAGCCGGACACGGGCGCCAACGGCACCCCACATCCGGCTGCCGGACCAGGCGAGATAGGTGAGTACCACGCCTGGCCCGGCACACCCGTTCCCGTGACGGCTGGTGACAAACCAAGCCGCTCGGAACCGGTGCACGGTAACGGATTGGCCTCAGCCCCAGCCGCTGACCTGGCTTGCGCCAAACCAGATAAATGGAGGCCGGTTCCGTCCAGGACGGAATCAACCTCCATATTCTCCACCTGCGGCTTCACGGGCCGCAGCAACCTCTCCTCCTCGGCCTCCTCGTCTTCAGACTCCGAAGAGCCGTCACTAGACGAGTCAACCGTGGAGCCATCCTGGCGGACGGCTCCCACACCTGACGGACCGGCCACCGCTACTGGACCACCCGGAGGTGGCCGCAGAGAGACAGAACCCGTCTGGCCGAAGCCAGACGGGACTGCCAGGGGGCCGTACGAGATGACCCCCTCGGTAACCAGTCCAGAATCCTGTCCGAGGACAGGATCCGTACCAGGCATGGGGAGAAACTGCCCCCCAACCTTTGGTAGCAGGGACGACACCAGCGTGGGCAGAACGCTATGCAGAAAACCCTGCATAGCCGGACCAAACCACGCCGGCGGTGCCATCTCCGCCACCTCCAGCTGGGGACGTGGAGCACCCCCACCGGCCGAACCGGGCGCTCCACGATTTCGTCTCGGACCGCCTGACCCCCGGTCAGACCCAGCCAAGTCCTTCTGGGCAAGGAACTTAACCATCATTTCGACGGACCACACTGCACAAACATTACACCTATGATCTATATTACACAGGGAACACCTAAAACAAGCATGGTCCTTGAACATTACACGGACAAACTTATGACATTCGTCACATGATGGCGGGGCTGGCTTGGCCTATAAAATAAGCACAAACCTACAATAAACAAGCGGAACGAGACCCGGGTGGAAGGCAGACAATTAATTTTCAAATAATTTTGACTCATAAATTAACCGTAACCTCCCCGCACCCCACCCCGCCACGTTACAACAACGATCGCATTGATTATGACGACAAGAACGCGGCGGGCATCAAACACACCCATATTAGATCCTCCAGGATGTGTAACGGCTCCAGGAATCATATCGCATAGCATTCGGGGTATATTTACTAATCAATATAAATTATACTCCTAACGAAAGCAGCACGATATGTGAAGAAAACAACAAAATGAATAACAAACTGCTGTATCACACGGTAAAACCGCAGACCACGCATCTACTCAAGAATTTTGAAACCACCGATCATTGCAAACCGATCGTGATCGCACGTAAACTTGATCATTCTAAAGTTTCCGGTACCATTTTTAGTACGCAGCACCCAGAACAAGATGCGCGAATTAATGAAAAATTTTTCTTCACATAAACATCCGAGCGACCGGGTGTGACGTCACCCGCTCGGATTCTACGGAGAACGACGTCAGCCGATATTCGTGTTAGAAATACCGTAGCAAACACCTATTTTCATATCTGCCGATTGCCTGTTGGGGTTTAAAGAAGGCGATCGTCTGGCATATATCGTTGTTAGCACACGTCCCAGATTCTATGGGGTCAGAAATTGGAACATGCGACACAACGAAATTTAGAGACCTAAGTCTTTTAACTATGGATAATAAAGAACGATACAACCTGGTTATCTTCAGCGGTATGCTCCATAGTCCTTAGTTAATCCTTTCACGAACACACAAACTATCACAAATTAAAGACTTAGATCTTTTGTTTCACAAAAAAACAACTAAAATCCTTAATGCAAAAAGCATGTATTGCTCTTGTTGCTATGCAAACAAGAATGAGCTCTATGGTAAACGGGTACTCGGCAGTTGGGAGCCGAGTACCCGGTTCCCAGGAGTCGGTAAAGCTTTCTAAGTCTATACTCCTAGAGCCGCTGTCAGGGCCAGCTGTGTATCAGAAGTAACAGAATGGTGAGTATTGATCGAAGGAGAAATAGAGATTCAAAGAGTGCAGGGATTGATTGATCTAAACACGAAAAAATTGTGGCATGAGCTTACCCCTTCAACCCTCGTTATTTATTCAAGAAAATTAAAATTTTCTCAAAGAAAATGTCAATTTGCAGACCAAGAGAATACTATTTTTGAAATTTTACCGCTGGAATGACTGGCTCTGTTATCGAGCCAGTCATTCCATTGGTAAATTTTCAAAAGTAGTCTTCTATTGGTCTGCGAATAGACATTTCTCAAGACCACTGCAGAAGCCATTTTTGGCTGATATGAGTGTTAAAGGGTTAACTAAAGATATTACTAGAGATGGGCTGGGCATAGCCAAAACTGGATTCCTGCATTGATTATCAAATGAGAAAGCACACAATCCAAGTAGGCTACAGGAAGTAGAAATCACATTCTCTCAATGATTAACCCATGCGAAAAAAGTAGAAAGGCTGGAACAGAGCGTAACAATCATTAACAGGATTAAGAATCAGAATCAGAATCAGAATATTTTATTGGCATGAATCTACATACATATAGATATAACCAAACATCAAGTGACGTGAAATATGTACATGACGGACAGAATATGAGTATATGAATATATAAAAATATATATGTATATAAATATGCAATCTATATTATTTACTATTTACAGAGCACTGGAAGTTACATTATCCTATTGAGCGTAGAGCGTATTTATCCCAAGAATATGGCTTGGTACTCCCAAAACGAAACGCAATGGGTCCGTAGGTCTACTGAAGTCATGAATGGTTGAGAAATACTAATTAATTATTTTGGAGAAAACTGCTCACACTAACCCTTTTAACAACCAATGAAATGGTAAGTGGATTCATTGAGGTGCGTTCAGGTACAATCTTTACGTTGAATATTTTGAAATTAATATGACCGGAAGTCATTATTGTAAAGGCTTCCAGTCATATTAGCCCCAAAATACTCAAGAACTCTTTTGCTTGTAATGAGCCCTAGGTTCAAGTTTGGGATCCATTGACTTCAGATTGTGGGGTCCCTGTGACCTCGAAATTTAGATACAATAGGAAACAATGAGTATGGATATAGTGGAAGATTCTGGTGATCAGGTGAGCGGACATTTAGTTTTTTCCAGACTTTTAGGAATTCAGATCGTTTCTTTTCATCATGCATTGGCTGACATATAGCAGGACAGGTTTGCACACCTCTGTATCGCCAGAATTACAAGACATGATGAAAGAAAATTTCTCAGTACCACTGAGGGATGTGAAATTTGGAAAATTGTTGCTAAATGAGGAGTATAGGGCAGCTCTTTCCGTTTGATAAAATGGACAATGAAGGACAAAATGCATCTCATCTTCTACAGTTTGAAGGTTACACAGCTGACAGAATCTATTTTCGGCTGGTGTTTTGGGAGAGGTATGTCTTCCTACTTCGATTTGAAGATTGTGCGCACTGACTCTGAGCTTAACGAAATGCCTTTTTCTATTGAAATTTTTCTCGGAGAGTAAAAAGTTTTCTATTTTAAATTTTGATTTGAAAGTTCTGTATGTTCTCAATTTAGAACCTTGTTTGGAGACAGAGAATGGTTGAATGAGATCCCTGTTTAAGTAAGCACCCCAATTTTCCTGATATCTTGTCTCCATCATTTGCCTAAGCGCTGATATGGATTTAATTTTGCTAGCGCTTACATGATTTCTCCAGATTTCTTCTAGGCCAAAGTTACTCCACAGAGTTTTCATGAATGAGGCCCAATTTCCTAAGTCTGGTTGTGAAATTGATTCTTTGTAGGCTTGATAAACGATAGTCTCAGAGTCAATTGCACCCAATCTAAACCATAATTTTGCTGCATTTGTAAGGAGTGTATTTAGCAAGGAAAACTGACCCAATTCACCTCTCCCAGCTGCATGAGTAGTTTTTCTGTTGACTCCAAGAACATATTTACAGAAATTAATTAGGACTTTTTCCACAGGTACATTATCCCCCAGTTGCATAAAGTTATGGTTGTTGATCCCTTTAATGTAAAAAGGACTCCAAGTTTCGCTGCAATATGATAGGATTGGGACGATTAATGACTGGAACAGTTTAAATGACATTAGAATGCTGTTCCTGGTATTTAATATTTTAAGTTTAAATAACGCCTTGATTAAGTAGATATCACTTATACGGCAACACTATGCATGATACACACAGCGCCAATTTTCAGTCAGATAATTTTAAACTCCATTGATTGAAAAACCATGAATCAGAGACAAGTAAAGCAGAGACAACTGCCGCTCACTCAAACAATGATTTAATGCTATTTATGATATTTTTCGCATATCATCATATGGCTTTCTCCCGGCCCTGCCGCCCCTAGTCCCCTCACCTCCTGTCCCGTAATCATAGGAGCGAAACGACCCAGGGTGAACGGAAATATGGGCGAAACATCCCAGGGCGAACAGGCAAAGGCGCGAAATGACTCGGGTGCGAACGGGATTCGGGGTGAAACGACCAGCATTCCTGATTGATAAAGGAAAATAGTTCACGGAAACACAATACACTTATCATTTTGGGTTTTCTGTCTGTATGGAAAACTTACTTCTTTGCTCATGGAAACTAGATCTTCTTTTGGTGGCATATTGAAATAGAATAGCAAAATTATTTCATTCAAATTAAGTCTATGATGAAACTTTTGCAAATAAATAGTCGATGGTAAAAACAATATATAATATTGTAGAGCGATATTAAAATACGGAGAACCTTTGATTTCTTGGACAAACATACGTTGATAATATTGTACAAAAGTCTGGTTAGGCCACACTTAGAATATGGGAATTTAATCTGGTGGTGCTGTGCAAAAAAGATGTTCAATTTCTTGAAAACGTACAACGTAGAGCAACGAAACTTGTACCCAGGCTAAAAGATACACGTTATCTGTATCGGTAACTCCAACCTCGATGGGCTAACCCCAACCCCAGCAGGGTAAGTAGTGACGAATAAAGTTTGTATTTCAATGTCTATTTTAAATATATACGAATATTAACTGTACAGTTCATGAAATCCGAAATTAGCCCAGCTGACACACAGCGGTATACAAGTTGTAACGACGACAGATCCGTCGAGAAAGAAGAACCCGTAACGATATGTCTGTATTTCTAGCTCAAGGCGATTGGTTCCACATGGAGAGAAAGTGGGTGTTTATTGTGCAGCATATATTGTGTGCAGGGTTTACGTGCCACAAACATAATGCACAAAGCAGCGACAGAAGAGTCAGTGCGTCTATATACACTGAGTTACCAGCTCGCATCGCTTAAGGTGGAGGCATAGCATAGGGAATGTGTGATTTTTTACACTTTGATAAAGCTCTCTGAAGACAGCCTGATGTTTATACAAATGAAGGTTTTTTAGTGGTCGAGGATGAGTTGAGTGATGTTTTCCGGATCAGCTATTAAGCTGTTGAATGTGGGTGCTTCTGTTTCATGATGTATGACTGTGTAGATATCAGCTAGATATGGCACTCTTGTGTCAATTTGACACTTGACCCATCTCATCCAGTATATCCACTGGTTAGATGGTGTTATACACAATTAAATCACGATAATAACCAATATTACAGCCAAATAGAGAAATCTATTCAGTCCTCCAAATGACCCAATAACCTCCCTCTCGTCAGTAGCTCACTTGCCTTATTTCCTCCCTGTCCATATTCCCACTAACCTAACCCATGCCCGCTAAATTCCCTTGCTCATCCTGTAGGAAACCTGTTAAGAATAATCAGAGAGCACTATTATGTGACTTATGTAGCACATGGATTCATCTAAGTTGCTCCAAATTAACAACATCTGACTATCGCAACCTCGAAGCTGACGACACCTGCTGGTGGTGTACTAACTGCAACAAGTCACTTTTCCCATACAATCACTACAATGACAATACAGACTTCACACTGGCTGTTCTAAATCCATACTATAACCCTACTACCACTGAGGCTACTGACGAAAAAAACCCCACTCTAAACCCATTCGAATTAATCCTATCCCAATTTAACCATGCTGATACTAGAAATGATCTAAATATATCTGCACCAACCTGTGAATACATCCTCCCAAAAACATTCAATGACAATCTACTAGGAAACAAAGAACACATAGCCTTCTCACTTCTATTTATTAACATGCAATCTCTCATGGGGAACATCGACAAGTTCACCATCTCCTAGATATGAGTGCACATGAATTTGGAATTATTGGAACTACAGAGACATTTATACATGCAAATTCACCTACTAACCTTATCAATATAAAGAACTACACATTTGTTGAAAAGCACAAAACCACGGACAGGGGCGGTGGTGTAGGCATGTATGTTAAAGAAAATGTCCAATTCATTGAGCGAGATGACCTTTCTAATATTGAAGAACATATTCAAACAATGTTTATCGAAATTCAAACACCGAAAGGAAAAAACAAAATTGTATGTACAATTTATAAATCACCTAAAGGCGATAAGGAACGTCTTATTGAACTATTAGGAAAAACTTTGGCAACTATTCAAAAGGAAAACATAACTGTCTACCTCATGGGTGACTACAATTTTGACCTGATGAGACAAACTTGCTTTCATACACAAAACTTTATAAACTTACTAAATGCTCATTCATTCTACCCAACCATTACAAAACCGACTAGAATAGGTGATGTTTCGGCCACAATTATTGATAATATATTCAGCAATAACATTAACTTCAGTAATAAATCGGAGGTAGGAATTCTCGTTACTGACACGTCAGACCACCTACCAATTTTTCTTCTCGAAAGACAGCTGACCTGCACAAAGCCATTCAAATATGGAAAAATTAAATGCAGAGAAATAAATCAGGTCAATATTGAACAATTTAAAAAATACATGTCTGAGGTCGATTGGCATGCAGTAACAGACATACAGTGCTGCGAAAGTGCCTACACCAAGTTCCATGAAACTTGCACGCACATCTTCGAAAACAGCTTTCCCATGAAAGAAAAGAAGAAATTTAAACACAACCCGACTAAACCATGGATAACAACTAGACTGATAGCTGCCTGTCATAAAAAACATAATCTTTATTTGACGTTTATCAAATGTCAAACAAAGCATAATGAACAGAAATTCAAGAAATACAGAAACAAGTTGGACCAAATAATCAAAACTGCAAAAAAAACTTACTACCATAACAAATTTGAACCATGCAAGAATGACATAAATGAAACACGGAAAATAATTAAATCACTTTTGAGTAAAAATAACCGCAAAGCGCAACAAACACAATTTCTTTATAATAACAAGATAATAACTGATGATTTAGAAATTGCAACAGGATTCAGTGACTATTATGTTAATATAGGTCCAACACTTTCAGATAAAATCAAATCAACATCCTCTAATAAATATAGTGATTATCTCACAGGCGACTATCAATCCTCTTTTTTCGCTAACCCGGTCACAAATGAAGAAATTTTTATCATTCTTAACAAACTAAATCCTGCAAAAAGTGCTGGCTTGGATGGTTTCAAGTGGAGTATTTTCAAACACTGCACGTTAGCGCTACTAATACCCCATAACCACATATGTAACTTATCTTTCACTCAAGGCATATTTCCATCAAAATTAAAAGCAGCACGAGCAACACCTATATACAAAGCAAAGGATTCATCTAATTTCACAAACTATAGACCTGTCTCAATACTTCCACTTTTCTCCAAATTAGTGGAACGACTTATGTACAATCAGCTTATCAGCTACTTAGATAAAAAGTCAATCCTCTATACATCACAATACAGATTCCATGAAAAACATTCAACAATGCTAGCACTAATTGAAATGACAGCAAAAATAATAGAATCAATTGAAAAGAAAAAGTACATAATAGGCATTTTTTTGGATCTTTCAAAAGCTTTCGACACTATCAATCATAAAATCCTACTAGAAAAACTTGCCTATTATGGAATCCGAGGAAGTGCACTAATCTGATTTGAAAGTTATCTAAGTGACAGAACGCAATGTGTGCAATTCAATGCAACTTGCTCTGAAAATAGGAGACTAACTTGCGGTGTCCCTCAGGGGTCCATCATTGGCCCTCTGCTGTTCCTCTTATATATGAACGATCTGCCTAACATATGCAAACATATGTCACTAATACTATTTGCTGATGACACCAATGCCTTTTGCTCTGACGAAGACATAGCTACATTATGTAAAAATGTAAATAAGGAAATGGAAGAAATTACTAACTGGTTTTCACTAAATAGATTATCACTAAATGTGGATAAAACAAACTATATGTTATTTTCAAAATCTACAGAATTAATAAATAAAGAGGTTCCAAAATTGTACATTAGCAATAAGGAAATTGAAGAGGCCCCTTATGCAAAGTTCCTAGGAGTATATTTAGATAAAAACTTGACCTGGGCCAAACAGATCGAAACAGTTACTGCAAAAGTAGCAAGAGGAATAGGTGTCATCCAAAGACTAAAACCATATATGACACAGGCCACGGTTAAAACACTGTACAGCACCTTGATCCTCCCGCACCTCACTTACTGCAACGCTGTTTGGACTAACACATACAAAAACAGAATATCCAAAATTCAAAGTCTCCAAAAAAAAAGCATCAAACTATTTTCTAGGCCAGCAGAGGGCCAAAACATGTTCAAAGCAGAAAAATTGCTTAAGCTCACCGACATAGGAAAATCTCAAATGCTAACTATTGTCAAAGACTTCCACCACGACACTTTACCCAAATCTATAGCCCCCTTCTTTATAAACAATATTAGCATCCACCAACATAACACTAGAAGCAGACATAAACTACATGAGCAATACACACGGACAGACATAGGAAAACACCGAATATCATTTGCAGCCACTAAACTATGGAACAACACAAAACAGGAAACACGTGAGAAAATTCTATCAACAAAATTCTGCAAGAAAACAATAAAAAATCACTTGATTAACACATACTAGTATTATCTAACTCATGCAGTACAGCTAAAAAATGGCCCGAATCGTCTACAAAACAAGGTAAAGAATGCTACTACTACTACTACTACTACTACTACTACTACTACTACTACTACTACTACTACTACTACTACTACTACTACTACTACTACTACTACTACTACTACAAGTAGTACATTACACTACATTATAAGTAAAAGTACCCTCCCCCCAAAATATATATATGTTTATTGTTGTATCTATAATCATAGACATCCATGTATATTATTGAACTTGACTATGTTCTGTGCGTGTCTGTTACATAACTGTCTTGTCCTTATTTACTACCCATATGTATCGCTAAATAATAATAATAATAATAATAATAATAATAATAATAATAATAATAATAATAATAATAATAACCCAAGTGACTAACTCTTACACACACCCTGTTACAGTATTATATGTTGGTTTGCGGACTGAGAGAGGCCCACTCCAGGAGTTTTTATTTCCACTGTAATGACTGACAAGATAATTGAACCGGTGGTGAACTCTGGGGGGAGGGGGGGGGGGTGTGTGTGGGTGGGGTGGGGGGTTGGAGTGGGGGGTGTGGGTTGGGAGGGTGCTGGGGGTGTGGGGATGGGTGGTCTCCTCCTGACCCGCGAATTGACATATTTCCTCTTTGAAATTTAAACTGTTTATGTGGATCAAGGGCCAAAGGGTTAATAAGGAAGTAGTAAATGTAACGTCTGAATTTATAATTGTTTGTGTAAGTACTGTCTTGTCTAATTTATATATACCTGTATATATGTGTGTAAGGTGTCCGCCATAACAATATGCACTGCCTTAGGCAGACAACCTGGTATGATTTGTGAATTCGTTTATCTTGGAATTATTGAATAAATAATCTTGAATCTTGAAATCTTGAATCTTGAATCTTGTTCATTAACAGTGGACATGTTACTAGGAAATGAGTTCTGTCTTTTTTGACAGCTTTCATAACTGCCATATGTCTGATACTGCATGCTGGTTGTAGCGGCTACGATTAGTTTGAAGGATGTATGTATCAACCAATAGTCTTGCCTTGAGTGTTGCTCTTCTGACATCTCTGCTTGGATTCTCCATGGAGTTCCAACAGCGGTGTACTTGGTTTACTGTACATACTTTGACATTAAGGTACTTGAGAATAGGTTTGGCAATAGCATCCTTTTGCCAGGCTGCGTGTATATTTTCATTGATATGTGAGTCAATAGTTGCCTTCCAGTGATCTTTATCAGGCATACAGTGGATCAGCTGGTACATGCTAGGAAGGTGGTATTTGCCTAATAAGTGTTGACAGTGTATGAACCAGCTATTACTTGTGATGCTCTATACAGCCAATTGTGTGGCAGCTATCTGATATTCTAGAGACTCTTTTTCTTGGAGTATGTTTCCTAAGAAGCTAAGTAGACAAAGTGTTGCTGTTTGAGGATATGTTCTTTGATAAGGACTGGAGTTGTCTGAGTATATTGTGTTGAAATTGTTCTATGAGCTTAATCTCAGAATGATTCATCCAAAAGGATTCAAGGTCAAATAATAATCTTGGGATGAAGTAGATTTTCCAGATGTGGGCATCGAGTGTGGGAGACATTTCACCATTGCCATGCAGCCCGGCCCCCATCAAAGAATATACTGTTCTCCTTGCGATGTGTATTATTTTCTGTACATTTTCTTTGCCGTGCAGGGAACGCTCAATGCCCAGGCATGTTTCACATTTGGACTAAAGGATCTGGGTTCCACCTAGATGTATCTCTGGCAGATCTTTTGGGAATTTGTTGAGAAAGACGAGTGTGTTTTTTGTTGGGTTAATAGTGTACCGCTCCTGGCAGGTACAGTGCTGTACAACATTATGCATCTCTTGGAGAAGATTTGTATCAGGTGAAAGAAGGGTGCCTGAAGACATTGCAATTACCAAGCCTAGTGTACCTGTTTATGATGTGAGCTTATCGGATTGCATAAATACATGTATGGCATATATAACACCGACCAAGAAAAGTTATTGCCCTCTGACACTGGGGACCACACACGAGGTCACAGCTACAAGCTCTACAAACAATGTTTTAACACAGATATAAGAAATAAATTCTTCACGATTAGAATATCCAATTACAGGAATAGCCTGCCTGCCTCTGTGGTAACAGCTCCAACAATCAACACATTCTAAGGAATACTAGATCGCCACTACAAAGACAGAGCTTATGTGATAGACTTCCCGATCATACTCGTCCACACCCAACGAAAAGTCAAGCAGGTGCAAGACATGCAAGCAGAAGATTGATAGATAGATAGATAGATATTGTATTGCTTTTTGTGCAACTTATGGCTAATCAGCAGACAGTTAATAAGTATAATTGATACACAGTCATTAGATTACAGTAATTTGTATATACATATATGGTGACTATATACACTAAATTCATGGGTACCTTGGAGGTATGGTGCTGGTATATGGGCCCCTCAGAGATTAGCCTCCATAACATATACGCTACCGGAGGCGTACACCTAACTGTAGTCTGAGTTCTCTGACCCTCGATACCTCCTGAGAACCCGATCAGGATGAGCGTCTTATCAGAAGTCCCATAGGGCACGGAGAGTCAGTGAACCCGGACTGTAGGTGAATAACCCAGTATGTGTACATATACCAGAATCCAACCAAGAGGTACCGATCCACCAGCGTCAACGGCCAGACTTAGAGATTAGTCTAGTCTGATATATATTGCCAAGCCAGTTAGGTTTACGTTACGATAGTATATCTGTTATACGGGGTCTAAAATTGGTGTTAAAGTTGGATGTAGTCTCGGCAGTGTGGGTGTTGTGACTTGTGTCACAAGAGGTTAGAGCTCTTTATGCATACAAGCATTAATTCTACCATTGCGACCGGAGTTCGTGTCACTTTGGCATTACAGATTTAACTTGGTCACCACAAAAAAAACAAGCAAGTATCTGAGTTGCTATTGAAGTTGATTTAGTGTAAAGCCACTGTGAGATGGGACTGATTCATAGTTGTGTGACAATAAGGCAATAGTATTATCACTAAATTATAAATAACCCATTAACTTAAGCCAACATAACACAATCTGTAGCATGCAGGACGCTATATAGTGTATAGACCTGTATGGCTACTGGGTTACAAGCGACTATTAATGAGCTGTTAGAATGTGGAGATGGATGAGTCTCTCTAAAAGGTACCGCTGAAAGACGTTGGTGTCCTTGCAGCAATAACATTTTGAAAACCACACACAGTAATACGATTTCTTCATCTCGTATTTTGAGAATTATGGTAGCCCAATCAGCAACGACTGCATCCCCACCACAAGACCGCACAGCTCCATCACGAGTCTGGTCGGGTACGTCAAACCGGCAACTACAAACCCCCTCCCCACAACACCTGCATGGATTTGTCACATGTCAAACCTGGCAAAGAAGTTGCCCGTTTGACTACGAGACCATGCATGTGCTATGGGAAGGTGTGTGCCACCGCCGATCTGACACACCAAATCTGACCCAGACAAAGCAATGCAGGTGCTATATGGAGGGATACAGAGCTGGCCTCCCAAATTTGGCATGCTGTATACCAATGCAGGCAATTCAGAGTTGCAATGGGAGTTGACCTGGATACACAGCTACCATGAACAGACAATCATTCAAGTTGGGGGCAATTCTTGGCTGGCAATAATATAATAGTGCTGGCATTAAATTATATGTTTTTTAAACTTAGCTAGCACATGTAGCCTGGGGGTGGGGGTGCATATACAGGTCCTGGATTGTGAAGACCTGCTAGGCTGTTTAGCCTATCCAGTAGAAGAGGACTATGTAACTATGTATCTATGTAAAAGTTATGTCACGTGGCTATTAAATTGGAAACATACAATTCAGATATGCATAATAAAGCAAAAGCTTATATTTGAACTTGTCACTATTTTATATTTTTGTCATTGTATGCTGCAAGGTTATCACTTATATTTTACTCCAAATCCTGAATTCCTAACCAAATTGGTTTTAAAATATTCAACAGTCTTTATTAAATAGGGAGCACATAGAATTCCTACACTTGACAGAATATTCAATCAATCAATCATAATCTATATCCTGTAAGAAGGCCTATCAGTCTGTTATGACAGGTCTTGAAATTTTTTATCTGAGGGTATTAGTCAATGTACTGTTTTTAATAGTTGGTTTGATACCAATTTGGCTTTATATCAGCTGCGTGGTAATCATAGTATAATGGTTGAGTCGTACATAGCTTATCCAACCTTGATTCAAAAGATAATATTGCTTGGGGTTCAACTATGTGTTATGGTAGTCTATTCCATAAGTTTATAACTCAATGTTTGAAAGAGTATTTTTGTAAGCCGAGTCTTGTTCTTGGTTTGTATAACTTTAGACTATGAACAGTCATAAGATTTTCTCTTAACTAAGAAAGTCCACATATTACTGGGTTATATTTTTTAGTTAGGATTCTGTATGTCTCTATCATATCACTCCTTTTTCTTCAATATGCCAAAGTTGGTAAATTGAGTATTTTGAGTCTGGCTTCATAGCTTATAAGTATGATAGGCCCGGTACTACTTTAGTTGCCAATCCCTGTACATTTTCCAGAAGGTCTATGTTTTCTATAATGAGGACTCCATTAGGTCTTGCCAATGATGTGTAAAGTGTTTTGAACAATTTTATGTCTAGATGCACAAATGTGCACGGGATAATTCCCATGATTACATTGGCCTTGTTAACGTTATCAACAATGTGTTTTTCAAAGGTTAACGTATCATCAATGATAACACCTATATCTATTTCAGTGTTAGGGAATTCTATAGGTAAACCATCTTTTACTAATCTGTAACTGTACTCTTCGAAGGATGATTTACCAATCTGCATGCATTAACATTTCTCTACATTGAATTGCAAGAGCCACTTATCTAACCAATCCCCTAACAAATACATATCTGATTGTATTTTTAATCTATCTGGTGTGGACTTTATTTCCTGAAACAACTTTGTGTCATCTGCATATAAATATATGTCACTGCCATTTTTTAAACAATTGGTTAGGTCGTTTATATACGAGATAAAGAGAATAGATCCCAATTCAGAGCCCTGGGCGATTCCACTGTGTCCAGGTTTCCATTCTGTGTTCTTCATTAATTATGACTCTATTTGCGGTCTGATAGAAATGATCTAATCCAATTCACAATTGTATGCCCTATATTGTATTGGGCTAATTTGTGAACAAGTCTCCCATGAGGCACCGTATCAAAGGCCTTTAAAAAGTCAAAATAAGCGCCGTCAACAGTCCCACCCCATCGATAATTTGTGTCCATTTGTCTATAACATGTCATAGCTGTAATAAAGTTGATCTACCCAGGATGAAACCAAATTGATTTTTACTTAAAGGATAACTAATTCCATCTCTTGATAGCTATTCAGGTGATCTAACACGCCGGTCATAAACTATCCAGGTAATTTTAAGCTTTTTATCACGCCGCTAAGGAACGCTATTCAGGATTTAGTAGTTAAATGTTGGTATATTTCTACACCCTATGATGGCTGTCATGATTTACTTTTCAACCAATCAGAAAAATCCTAGTGTGTCTGCCTCGTATATACGCTCAGTCATAGAGGCTCCAGCTATAGTTTGGCAATGTGGTATAAAAGCAATCCTACAGGTAAGCAACAACTTTCAGTCAAATTATTTTCAAAATATTCAATGGGATGAGCATTCCATAATAAAGAATGTGATGCTTTGGAGCTGACATGGCATCACACACAATAGCTTGAGGAGACAAAATGGTGTCGATCACTGTTCGACGTTTACAGAGAATGTGACAGGATATGAATGATATGGAATCTATAAAACCATATTCTATCGGTGCAATACAACATTTGAGATGAGATTAGCATCGCTTTAATAATCTGTTCTCCTTCATATGTAATATTATACTATCTCTTATAATACTTTCTAACATTTTACATTCTATGCTAGTTAAACTTATAGGTCTGTAGTTTCCCACATACTTTATGTCTACTTTCTTAAATATGGGCCTGATATTGGCTTGTTTCCACCGTGTAGGTAGCGTACCAGTACACAACGAGTTCCGAAAAAGTATCAGTACAAGGTCCAATAAAATATCTTTAAGTTCTTTTAAGATACGTGGGTGTATCATGTCTGGTCCAGGGGAGTTTGATGTTTTCGGCTTCTCCAGGTATTTCTTGATGATCTCTATTGATACTTACTGAATTTATTTTTGGGCAAGACACTTTCTCAATTTGTCGCCATCAGGTTCTATGATAAATGCAGATAAGAAAATTTGTTATACAGCCTCAGCTTTGTCTACATCCATAGAAGTAAAGTACTTATGGTTATTGTCAGTGTATAAGTCTGGAATTGCCTGTTTGGTTTTTGCCTTGGATCTTACATAAGTCCAAAACATTTTGGGATTATCCTTAATATTTTCGGCCATATTTTGCTCATGTAATTTTACAGTCTTTCTGTTTTCTCTGAGGATCTGATTTCTTACCATGTTATATTCTGTTTTCGTTAAAACATCACCTGTTATTCTGTATTTTGCCCAGAACTTTCGCTTGCCTTTCATGAAATTTAGTAGTTTGCTTTTAAAAGGGAGCATGTGCTTTTTATTATTCTTTTAAACCCCTGCTTAATAATGGCCTTAGGTTCAGATTCTTTTGCTGCTGTTCTTAATTGGTTTGTAACAATATCCCATTGCATCTCTATATCCAGAGCTTTCAAGATGATGTCCCAATCAATGTCTAAAATACATTTCACTTGTTCATATGTTGGCATATTATAAATATATCTTGCTTTGGGCTCCACCGAGTTTAGCAAATGTGCATAGAAATCTACTGTTATGACTGAGTGGTCACCTTTACCTAGCGGTGCATCTATATCAAGTTTCCCTATCATACCTTCTTGTTTTGTAAATGTAAAGTCTAAAAATGTTGGCTTGTTAGCACCTGTGCCCCTTGTTTGTTCAGTTAAATGCAGGGTTGAGGTCAATTCCAATTGGAATTGTAATTGATCAGTCAATTCCAATTCAATTCCAGAATTGTAATTGTAATTGATAAATCCGAGGACTCCGGAATTGGAACTGGAATTGGAATTGATCAATTTTAAGACACCGGAATTGGAATTGGATTTGGAATTGATAATTTTAATTGACCAGAATTTATAAATTCCAATTCAATTCCAGTCATATTTGTCATATATTTACTGAACATTGTTGGATATAAAATTTAGGTGTAATATCTATAAATTATACACTGCCCTTTATATGCCCTTAATGCATTTCATCCTAAATGATCTATATGATGCCATTTAACACATTTCATTCTATATGCAGGTTGATGATATTTATTATGCCAGCTGTTATTAGATGCTTTATTGAATATTTTAAAATTAATTTGACTGAATACTTTTGTCTCCTATGGCTGCAACAGTTCTATTAAAATTAAACTTAACAACTTAGTTATATGTTTGGTTTAAAGACTAGAATTTGAGATACTGGTATTTCAGTGATGACCAAGTTAACCCTTATCCCTTTAACACCTAAGCCGCCCAAAACACCTTCTGTAATGAGTTTGAGAATTGTCCATTGGTAGGTCAATGGAAGACTATTTTTGAAAATTTACCACTGGAGTGGCTCGGTGGATAACTGAGCCAGTAATCCTTGTGGTAAATTAAAAAGAAATAATCTCTCGCTCTCTGAATTGACAAAATAAAGATCTGATAAATGCTATGAACTTTAAAACATTATTGAATTAACTCAATTCTCCCTGACCAGTGACAAATTAACCTTTTTATCCTATGTAAGCTTTGTACCTCCTTTATTGAATCACAGCCGCTGATCTTGA
Organism: Chaetoderma sp. LZ-2023a; assembly: GCA_034401795.1. Classification (NCBI taxonomy): domain Eukaryota; kingdom Metazoa; phylum Mollusca; class Caudofoveata; order Chaetodermatida; family Chaetodermatidae; genus Chaetoderma; species Chaetoderma sp. LZ-2023a. Next base: position 145,155,928 of record CM067359.1, read on the forward strand.
ACTTATTTCATTCTGCATATCCCGGAAACAGGTTTTCATCTCAATGAAATCATGCCATCTTTAAAATCATACAAATTAGTTTAAACGATTTCAAATATATAACCTAGGACCAAGATAACCAAATTGCGTTAGAATTATTCATCATGGTGTTAGCAATAGTGTTCAGTAAAGTAATAACTTTCATCTGCACTGAATGAAATGGGTGAGGAAAGCAGTACATTACAAGATAATTGCCCTGTAATTATACCTTCCTACACAGCAAAGGAATCATTGAACAACCCCCTCTGTGAAATGTCTCAGCTTTTAAAACACAGACACCTGGACCAGAGATGTTATTCAAACCCTACATACATGTGCTCAGTACTCTCACTGCTTTTTAATGCAAACATTTATATAGCAAGGTCTACATGTATCTACAATAATTAGACATGGCATTAACCTTTAGTCATATTCATCAGAAAAAACTCGGCATTAAGCTATAATTAAGTCAAATAAACTAAAAATAAGATCTGCTGAATGTTGACTTTTTGGACAATAATTTGACTGAAAGATATAACTACTTATTGGCAACAACAATTTGTATTCTAATTATTTTAAATATTAACTATTAAGCCAGCCAAAAATGCCTTCTGCACTGAACTTGAGGAAGGACCATATGTATGCTAAGAGACTATTTTTGAAAATTTACCAGTGAAATGACTGATTCCATAACTGAGCCAGTCATTGCATTGCGAATTTTTTTTTAATAGTCTGCTCCTATCCTGCAAATGGACATTTGCTAATGATAAATCTAGTTTTTCTTGACCAACCTTAGGCATTAAAGAGTTAAAATATAACAATGTTGATCTCACGCAAATATTGGTATGGAATTGGAATTGGACTTGGAATTGATCAAATGGAATTGGAATTGGAATTGGAATTGGAATTGGAATTGAACTTGTCTGGGTGGAATTGGAATTGGAATTGATAAAATGAATTGATATGGAAACGGAATTGGAATTGGAATTGATCAAATGAATTGAAGTGGAATTGGAATTGGAATTGATAAAATGGAATTTACCCAATCCCTAGTTACATGATGATAAAAAAATGTGCATGATTGATCTAGATACGTAATTTATTACGCACTTTAATAACAACATCATATACCTGAGTGACAGACAGATCTGATCAATCCATTACCATCAAACACCTACATCAATCCACGTGGTTTCACGAAAAACAACAATGGTCAAATCTAAATGAAAATAAGTACAGATATTCTCTCATATAACACTAGAATATGTCACAATCTACATATACCGTATAACAGAATGGAATTGTCCAAATCTAATCCCTCTATACAAGCGATAAAACTATGGAACAATACAGACATAACCGTATGCACACAAATCATTACACAAAATTCCTATAAGAGGACCGTCAAGCAGAAAATTATAAATAATTATTAATACCACATGCACATGTCCTTATCCCATTTTTCCAGAGACAAGTACACAGAAATGTATCTCAATTTCAACACAACCACACAGAAAACTCCTAATCCTTTGGCATATTTGGTTCTGTGTTTGTCTTAAAGAGTTCTGGTAGGCAAATCACCCATGGCTCTATCCTTAATCTTGAACGTATCTAGTCACCATGGCAAGTACAGTGCAGCTTTGGGGTGAGTGGACATGCCTCCAAAACAAAAATAGAACATGTTTGTTAAAACAATTTGAACACCATGTAAGAACTGTTCTGGCAAGTGTTTTTGGTGTTGTTGGAGTGGAAGATATTGCTGCCTTTAAGGCAACTTTATCTTCCAATCCAGTTGTGCTGGGAATACTCAACAACAGAGTTCAAAATATTTAGTGAGACATTTTACTTTGTTTGGTGGGCGTGTTAGATTATCTCCGAGTTGCACTGTATTGATGTACATTTTTTTTTAAACGCAATAGCAACAAATAAATTTTTATCCTAATACGTGTAGTCATGAAAGTAGGAGAAAAAAGTAATCAAAATGACACTAACTATAGTGTTGCTGATAGTGATGATGATAATATTAATATTAATATTGACATCTGTTGTAGTTATTGGTGTTGGTATTATTATTAATATTGTTGTTGAGAGCAATGATGATAGTAGTGACAGTGGTAATGGTAGTGATAGTGATTATGATGATACTAATGCTAATATTGATGTCTGTTGTTATGTCTTGTAGTTGTTGTTGTTATTTTTATTGTTGATAATGATTACGATAGTGAAGATAGATGAAGACGAAGTTGATGATCCTGTACCTGATTTCTAAAAAATCTCTTGAAATTCATTGAAACACCACTCATCTTCAAGTAATGGCCCGGCTTCAACAAAACGTTAATGAAAGGATTCTATGGTGATGGGTTTCAGCACTTCTTGCAGGAATCTTGATTTATTCAATCTTGTGGATGTCCATCTTTCACTTTCTGAAAATCCTCTAAAACGTATCTCCTAAATCACTTGGGCATCTTTGTCCAAATTTCGCTGCAGGTATCATGCAGTGGTGGGCTCCAGAACCTCATCAGATTTTTAAGCTCTCTGAATCAATGAACGGTCTAGTCAATGTTAATTATAGTGATGATTATGATTATCATAATACTCATTAATGATAGTAATAGGTGTGATCCTACCTGTAAAATAGCTATAAAAATGTTAATAATTATAATAGTGATGATCATGATAAAACTGATGATAATAATAACAATAATAATAATAATAATAATAATAATAATAATAATAATAATAATAATAATAATAATAATAATAATAATAATAACAACTGAAGCAGGAATTCACCCCCACCCACACTCACACCCCAAAATGTAGAAAGCATATGAAATAAATAGTCTATGCTTCTATGCAATGCATCAACTAACTTAAAGACACTAGGCGGAATGTTAATGGTTTTTTAATATGGCTGTATATGTTATAATGTTGACTGCCTTTTATACTCTTCTTTTGTCTTCAACATAGATATATATACTATTGTTTTATCCATGTTTATGTAAGCGGGTCCATGGTACATAGTCTATGCCTGTAGTGGACTCCCGGTGTAGAACGGATCGATAGGCTGGGTACAGGACGATCGTTCCGGGTACGTTCCAAGCATTCCCCCACCCCCTGAGTAGGATAGCATGCATGTATAAAGCCCTATGAGGTTTTGTTAAACAAGAACGTGTAAGAACATGTAGTGCGGATGCGCGCACGTCAGAGCTTAACTGACAACATGTGTCAGTATTGGGAGAGAGTGAATGCTTATAGTGTACCGAGGTGGTACTGGTGGATTCGTCAAATCACACTATTCTCGTCGTTCTTGTGTAGCTCGCGGGGCTACACGCCGGTCCACCATGACGTGCCCATCCATCGTGCTGCAAATGCATGACAGATGGGAGGGCTGGCAGCTGCAAATCTCAGGGTTGCGGATACCGTATCGCGTCTCTCCAGAAAGTACAAAGACCGGCCCCTAAGGACGGTGGAACACATAGGTTTTGGTGGGGCCATGCGACCATTGCTGCTGAGATTGAACCACACCATGTCATCTCAACTGTTGGTGTCACCGGTATGTCGATTCATCTTAATTTAGAACTATGGACAAGATAGTAATAATAATTAAACAGTCACATAATTTATACCACTATGCAAAAAATTCTATATGTTTGACAGTGAATGAGCACAATAATACATAACTTAGAGCCGGGTCGGTGTTCTTTCCACATGGTTTCGCTGGAGGTACCACACAGATCCGTGAATCCGCAGAGGTATCCCCGCAAGAGAGAGTCCCTGCAACGAAGTCACTAGGTAGTTTAACATAAAGTAGGATACCCCAACACACACACACACACGCACGCACGCACGCACGCACGCACGCACGCACGCACGCACGCACACACACACACACACACAAAGAAAATATTGTTGTTGCGAGAGGAAAGTGCCTCATGTGGACCTCGTCACAGGAAAATGCCTTCAATGCCAAAGCGGAGGAAAAGAGCTGGCAAAAAGGGACACTGTTGTTCAACAGAAAATGCCAAGTGTTGAAAATTCTAGTGAAGCTACTGTTAAGGTGTTGAAGACGGGACGAATGATTTCCGAAGAATTCCCAGGTCACTGTATTATGTAGTTCCGAAGTTGCTGTATTGGTAGTTGCCGCTTTTATTTATGTGGGCCTTCTGCTACATCCTAACCTACCATTTAGGTGTTATTAACAAAAACAAGCTTTGGCCGCAAGTGGCAGAGATTACTACCTAACTTTAGATACGGTTATCTGTTGGGCGTAGACGCTAGGCCACATAGCATCTACTTCCAAGGACAGCATGCGTACATGTCATGGAACAAAGCCCTGAATCAAATAATGATCCGGTCACCAGGTTCTGCAACCACATATAACATCACCAGACGAGTTTCAGCAATCACACAAGCAATTTAAAATACTGACATGTCATTATGGTGGAGTGGAGCGACGGATATCCAGCGCGAGCGTCCTTTCCGTGACAGCGTGATGAGCTCCAAAACTTCATCCGGACACTGCAGCAAATTGGATGGACATCCGCAGCTCGTCCGTCACCACGTGCTACGGAGCTAACATTTTAACCTGTCATTAGGGTTATTTTCAAAGATGCCCAGAGATGCACTGCAGGCTGGTACTACAACATATAAATTATTATTATTATTATTATTATTATTATTATTATTATTATTATTATTATTATTATTATTATTATTTTGCAGTGCTTCCTACTTTGGCAGGAGAATCTACCTAATAAGTATCCGAAGTCACCGGGGGGGGGGGGGGGGGGGAGCTGGTGGCGTATATGTAAATTGGCACTTTAACTATCACCGCTCGGAAACGTCCAATAGTTTCCCATGGTCGGATCTGGTCAACGTGTTGATTGGGAATTCAGACAATTAATAAGCTATAAGGCTGGTGGATGCTTTGAAAGACTATATATAAGAGGCCCTATAGGTCATGTGGCCAATTTTACACAACCTTGCCAGTGCATGGGGCTACATTACCACAACAACCGGAAAAGAGGCGTACACTATGCGTCTCCGACGAAGAAATTGTCCCTAACCGGTTTAAACCTATCCTATTGATCTGAATAGCCAGGTTTAGTCGGTAACATGTCAGGCTCAAATATTTAGAGCATGATCAGCGACCTCAGTGTAAAATTGATACCGGCGGTGATAGTCATGCAGATATAATGTTGCTGTATAGTATTTCCTAGCATGCTGCATTCTAGAGTGTTTATAAATAAACAAAACATATGAACTCGATGGCTACTTGCCATATGCACAACTAACCAATACACAAACCAACGGATACGAAGATAATGAGTATGATAATTATAAAGTATCACAGGCCACTAGACCTCACGGTGCAGCTAGTTGAAAGCACCACAGTAAACAAGGATCATATTCACAGTATGAAACAGAAATTATAATAATGTGGTCCTAAGACCGGTATGGTACCTATTAGTAATAAGTACCTTTATAAAGAAATAATTAAATGTTTTGTAACTAAATGTACAATAGTATAGCTACTTGAGTACCTATTGGTCATTGGTACGGAACAGCTTCACTAGTTACTGAAATTGAGGTGCTCTTACACTCATAGCGCAAGATGACGCGTTCTCAGAGCTGGAAAGATTTCCCCAGGAAGACATCCGCAGGCAGGTCTGCGCAAGCAGGACTCTGCAGGCAGGTCTCCGCAGGCTGACTTCTCCAGGTAGCCAGGATACAGTGCATTCCAAGGACAGGTAACGGAACAGTTCAAGAATTTCCACTAGATAGTCTTATAGCTGATACATAATCACAGCGGAGGTTGTAAAGTTTTCCATCTGGCGACGGAGGTATGAAAGTTAAGAGCAACCCATTAACAGGGAGGGCTACTTATATAATAACATTACATGTACATACACTGGCACACGGTGTGGGGTGCATCGCATAACTCTTGCGGCGCACCGTGCAAAGTTCACCCAGACTGGTCGAATGCTAAATTATCACACACGACATGCAGTGCGAAAGTTGAAGTCCACTTTTCAGCATGGTTGGCAGATCCGGCAAGTCATCCACCAAGAACCACCATCGGCTCTACATCCCATAGGATTACATTCCGGGCCCACACGGCTCGTCCATAGGAAGACTCCCTTAGGAAGATTCGGATGTGGGTGATATAACTTTAAATTTAGTTTATTACCCTCGGATGGCCGTCTGAGGGTGTACAAAAACTGTGGAAGCCGAGGACTCTTTACTACCGTGGATGAGCTGAAATCTGAATGGCACCGGATGAAGTAGGAATCACCGTAGGTTTGCAGTTACACACGTCTATCCCGATGGTCCAGTCCTACTGCGTGGGCCGGCTTCCATGTTGGTGATGCTCCTGATTCTCAATTTTTCACCCCTTTTGTACTCCTCGGGACGTCAGCGCTGGGTGCCAATCAGCGGCCAAGCACTAGCCAATCAGCGTGCTGCAGAGGTTGTGACGTTGTTATCACATGTACAGAGCACTCTCTATTCTGATTATATATATATATATATATATATATATATATATATATATATATATATATATATATATATATATATATATATATATATATATATATATATGCGATTAAGACGTCAAGGCAATATTTTAAGTATAATTTAGTGGGGAGCTTCGATGATAACTCAGCCATTTCTGAACCGATTTTAAAACGCTATAAAGTACTGTGATCCTCAACGCATTCCGGTCCTGATATATACCGGGAATGACGAGAAAGGTGCAGTTTAAATAAATTACGGGTACCATCTCAGTACACTATAAGTATATACTTGCTCCCAATCTCGACACATGTTGGATGCTGGCACCCATCCGGTGGATCCACGCTGCCCCCCCCCCCCCCCTCCTAGTTTGACATCCATGGCAAACGATCACGTATCACGGATCGAACGCATGGAAGCATGCTAGGTGGGAATTGTAGACTTCCTGGCTAGGCGTGTAGCCGAGAGGAGTAGTGACGTGCAAGACGCGGGTTTAAGAGAGAATAGCACATAGAGATGCTCAAGAGTTTGGGGAGGAAGGCATACTTTAATTTTGATTTTTGACCTGCAATTATTTTTCCATGTCTTCTTTTTTTTTTTTTAATGTTTCGGTGCGTGCTCACTTTTATTATACGGTTCACAGATTAACCTATACAATAGCTCGCATGGGTGTTCCCCTGGATGCGGATAATTATTTCTCCACAGAGAAATGCCAAGCTCCAACGTACCACAATTACTAAAAAGATAAAGACATATATTATATAAAATGTGACTATCATAAAAAGACCAGTTTATCAGGCAGCCCCAGCATAGCTGAGACTGCATGATGGTAATAGGACATATTCTCTATGTAGAGAGATGGTGAATTTTTCTCTCCCGGAATCCTGGGCAAGGTAGGCAGTGGTAAGGCTAATTCACGGACTAACATTAACCACGCAGGGGTATAACACGTGCTAGAATGTACTGAAGAGTTGTATGCCATGGGCACATATGGGAGTCGTAGATCCCAATCTCAACAATCAAGGCGTGTTTCTTTAGTAAGCATCTCCATTAAGGTACGATTAAACCTTTCCACTATTCCGTCACTTCACGGATGGTACAGAGTCGTCTTTGTTTTGACGATATGAAACAATTTGCAGAGCTCGGAGATCAGCGGGCTCTCAAAATTACTTCCTTGATCAGAGTGCGGCTCATAGGGCATTCCAAAACACCAGAACAAATTGCTTGCTAAGACACCCGCTATTGTGGATGCCTCTTGGTCCGGCAAAGCAAACGCTTCTACCCACTTCGTAAAATAATCTTGCATTATGAGGATGTACTTGCTTCCTTCATCCATCATATTCAAAAGTCCGAGCACATCAATAGCCACTCGCTCCCATGGTGCACCAACAATTTTAACTTGTAAGGGAGTGGAATGGTGCTGGCCAACAGCGCGTCTTTGACATGGGGCACATTTGGCGACCCATGCCTTCACACTATTGCGAATCCCAATCCAGTGGAATCTCTGTTTTATTTGGGTTAATGTCCGCTCAACAGTTAAATGTCCTGCGTTATCGTGGAGTTGTTGGAAAATACTATTTCGATAATGCTCGGGAATCACACTATGTGGTTGTTGATGTAGAGAACTGCTTCATGAATGTGGCATTCCTCAAACCGCTGGTAGTAGTATTTTGCTGTTGCAGATAATGGTGTAACAGATTCCTTGGGAGGATGTATACCCACCTGGATATTTTGTGTTTGCGCATCTGTTGCTTGTTTGTGAGCGACTGTCTCCATGTTCCACTCTGAGCACCACAATTTGGGGAACTCCAGAGATTGCTGTGTGGTATGTGTCATGGTGGTGGCCACTTCCCGTTCATCCTCAAGCCCGATTTTGCTCAAGGCATCGACATTTCCATGCAGTTTGCTGGATCTATGAATGATGTTGAAGTTGAAGGCCTGCAGGGATTCCTGCCACCTCGCTACCTGGCCCTCCAGATTTTTTTGGTTTCTGAGCCAGCGTAGTGAGGCATTGTCTGTACAGAGTGTAAATGGGAGCCTGTATAGAAAGTGTTTATAATACTTGACGAAGTGTACCGCCGCAAGTAATTCTCGTTTATTAGTCACGTAACATTTCTCCATTTTATTAAGAGTACCCGAGCCATAACCCAGTACCTGCTCCATTCCATCTTCCATGGCCTGAGATAGAACTGCGCCAATGGCACAAGCCAACGCATCAGTATCTAAGATGAAATCGAGGTTATGGTTGGGATGAGCAAGAATCGGGGCGGTCGTCAATGGTTTCTTCAGCGCCCTGAAGGAACCTTGACGCTCACTCATGCACTCGAATGGTCGATCTTTTTCGGTGATCTGAAATAGGGGTGATGCAATCTCGCTGAAATGATGGATGTAGTGGCAATAGTACTGGCAGAGTCCGAGGAAACTCCATGTGTCCGTGACAGACGTCGGTGTCTGCCACTCCGCCACTGCTTTTATCTTTGATGGTTGCGTAATGACTCCATCACCAGATATGACGTGTCCCAAGAACTCGATGCTCTGTCTGAAGAGATGACATTTCTAGGGTTTGAGCTTTAAGTTAGCCGTGCGGAATCTTGAAAGCATGGTGTCTAAATTGGATAGGGTTTGCTCAAATGAGGGACCAAAGACGATTACGTTGTCAATGTAACACAGACAGATTTCCCATTGCAGGGTGGTTAAATACCTGTTCAATGAGATGCTCGAACGTTCCAGGAGCGCTGCACAAGCTGTAGGGCATCTTGTGGAACTGCAGACGAATGCTGTCTTCTCCATGTCAGCCTCATCCATGGCTACCTGCCAGTATCCACTAGCCAAATCAAGGGTACAAAACCACTTGGCTCCGGACAAGGAATCCAAGGCCTGACCTATCCGAGGTAACGGATATGCGTCTTTGATGCTTAGATCATTAAGGTGTAGTATAGTAGTCTATACAAAACCGCAAAGATCGGTCCTTTTTGCCTGCTAGTACACTTGGACTGGCCCAGGGGGATGCTGATGGCTCTATTATGCCCATCCGCAACATGTCATTCACTTGTTGGTGTGCTTCCGCCTCCTTATGTATGGGAAGATGTCATACCGGCTGTTAAATGGAGCTGTTGTTTCCGGTGTAGATGGAGTGCCGTACAAGATGAGTTTCACCCAGATCCATGTCTCCGGCTGAGAAACTATCACCGTACTCATAGAGTAATTTCCGTATTTGATGTTTTTGAGATTGCATCAATCCAATTGTGGCACGCAAATATAGGTCATGTAAGTATTCTGGCAAATCATCGGAAGTTGTAACTGGTGTAGATGCGGTGGTGTTTCCAGTGATATCACATCCACCAAATGGCTACAACGGACTCACGGTTCAAGAGTTATTTGGTCTGAAGTACCATTGAATACCCGAAAGGGTATATGATCCTTGTTGGTGGTGTCCACGATCATACGGGGACTGGCGCATTGTGAGGCAAGCATGTATTCAGGGTCGGGTTCCAGTATGGCTGTGTGAGTGTTGTCTCCTAACTTCTTTCAAGGCGGATTCTCCACTCAACACATCAATGAATGTATCCAGGTGTAGATGTGTGATGCCATCGAGATTGATGCTAGGGTATGCGTAGGTCACTAACCGACGAATGCAACCAGCTAATTCCGGAAGCGTTTCTCCTGCATGTCGACGTAAGGTTTTCAATTGAAGCTGACTAGTTTCACCAAGAGCTGCGTCGCTGAATCTTTCCGACAACGAGCTTTCCAGTTCCATGTATGTTGGTGTGTAGTCTGTTCCGAGGTCTGCCAGGACTTGGACTGCTTTTCCTGACAGTTTCGCGGCCAGATATTCTCCCATTTGTTCATTAGTCCACCGGTTTGTATGGCTAATGATTTCAAACTGAACTTTATAATTGGCCCAGTCGTTCTCCCCGCTAAATTCGGGGGTGGGGCGAGGGGGTTGGAGAATGACTCGGCCAAGTCCACGTGGTGAAGTGATTGGTGCAAATCCCGGTGGTGGTGCTCAGGAGACTGATGAAAACGTGGATGCTGCTCTGCGTGTTGGTGGTGGTGGTGTTGTTGCTGGTGTTTTGAAGCTCCCGAATCTAATAACGATCCAGTTACCTGGCCCCGCAGCCACATATAACATCACCAGATGAGTTTCACAGTTCATACAAGCAAATTTAAATACTGACATGTCATTATGGTGTGGATAGAGAGACGGATATCCATAGCGAGCGTCCTTCCCGTGAGGGCATGATGAGCTCCAATGCTCCATCCAGACACTACAATGAATTGGATGGAGATCCGCATCTCATCCATCACCGAGGGCTACGGGGCTAACATTTGACCTGTCATTAGGGTTATTTTCCATTATGCCCAGAGATGCACTGCAGGCTGGTATCACAACATATAAATTAATATTATTATTGTTTCGCAGTGCTTTTTACTTTGATTTGGGAGTCTACCTAATACATATCCGAAGCCACGAGGGGGCATGTATGTAAATCAGCACTTTAACTGTCACCGCTCGGAAACCTCCGATAGTTTCCCAGGGTCGGATCCAGTCAATATATCAATTGGAAATCCAGACAATTGATAAGCCATAAGGCTGGTGGATGCGCGGAAAGAGACAATAACTTACTATATATATATATATATATATATATATATATCAGGCCCTATAGGTCACTTGGCCAATTTTACACAACATTGCCGGTGCATGGGGCTACATTACCACAACAACCTGAAAAGAGGCATACACTATGCATCTCTAATGAAGAAATTGTCCCTAACCACTTTAAACCTATCCTATCGAGCTAAATAGCCAGGTTTAGTCGGTAACATGTCAGGCTCAAGTAATTAGAGCATGATCAGCGACCTCAGTGTAAAATTGATGCTAGCGGAATAGTGATGCGGATATATATGTTGCTGTATAGTATTTCCTAGCATACTGCATTCTAGAGGGTTTTTTTTATAAATAAACAAAACATATAAACTCGATGGCTACTTGCCATATGCACAACTAACCAATACACAAACTAACGGATACGAAGATAATGAGTATGATAATTATAAAGTATCACAGGCCACTAGACCTCACGGTGCGACTAGTTGAAAGCGCCACAGTAAACAAGGATAATATTCACAGTATGAAACAGAAATTGTAATAATGCAGTCTTAGGACAGGTACGGTACCTATTAGTCTTCTGTACCTTTATGTGGAAATAATTAAATGTTTTATAACTAAATGTACAATAGTATAGCTACTTGAGTACCTATTGGTCATCGGTATGGAACAAGTTCACTAGTTACTGAAATTGAGGCGCTATTATACACATAGAGCGAGATGACGCGTTCTCAGGGCTGGAAAGATTTCCACAAAATTTTTAAATATTGTATTCCCGATTACGTTTTGGGATGAAATATGCATCTAACGTTTGACAAGTTTGTGCATAGACGTCTGGTTGTTGACCATCAGGTGGGGTGGGCATTGGTAATGTTGTGAAAGTGTCATGAACTTCTTCCCCAGCATAATGTAATAGTAATGCTTTCTTATGCTCCGAACCGGTGATTTCCAAAGATACAACTAGATTTTCTAACATGTCCTGCCATCGTTTCCACCTAGTCGAAGCGGATCCTTCAGCATGTATCGGAAATTCGGGGGAAACCGGCAGGGCTGACATTTGCAGTATTTTGCTTTACCAGTTTTCGAATGCGTATTTCAGTCAGAGTCGGCACTATAGAATGGAGTCTTTGGCCAATTCTGAACGCGAACTCACTTAACATTTACTAAACTTTATTTAAACATAAAATATTGTGCCGATCCTCATCGCCAGTGTAATGTTTTAGTGTTTATAAATGATAAGTCTGACAGCTTGCTTCTGGTAAACAGAACTATATTTTCCAGACCCCTCTTTTAGGTCCCGGAACATTTATTATAATAAAAATGAACTAGATGAACTAGATGAACTAGAATACAGACACTACACAAACCTGCTATTCGCTGACTCGAACATCCGCTACATCGTCATGAAAGAAAGATCGCCTGGACTTCTCTTCCATTCCTAAAAATGCTGCCAAAAAGTCTTTGTGATCTGCCACCTTCTGAGGACTAAATCACTGTCTGACGTTGAGCCTTGGGAATGTATTTGCCAAGGCTGGTTCAAAACCAACAACGTCCGCTTTAGTAAAACCTAGACACCTCTTTCGAGGGAATTGTGACTGTTCAAATTTGTACCCCTTGACAGAGACTCAAAATTGTGTACGCTAAATCTTAAATGTATATGCTAATCTAGTATTCTATGTTCTTTACAGATTTCTAGATATACTGCCTAAAGTGATTAAATTTTCTCTTGCTCTTATAGCAGCCGTTTTTTGCTTCATCCTTCTTAGGACCATCTATCTAAAAGAGATTGGCCGTCTTAGACGTCATTTTTGGACAGTGATCTCGCACTCCGCTAGCCTTGAAGATATAAACTAGCGTCGACAGTGGTGTCACCTTTCGACTCAGTAAGTACTTATAGTTCAACACTAGTTTATATTTCCTATGGTGCAAGTGACATGTATATGTATAACAAGTTTACTGAAAACTGTTGTTGCCTATAGCAGCAACAACTTTCCATCAAAGTGTTGTCAATATAATAAGCTGATAATACAATTGTCACTAGATAAAGATTTGATAACAATTTGGCTGAAAATCGTTGATGCAACAACTTTCAATCAAATTGTTCTCAAAATAATCAACAGGGCAGTCAATGTTGCAAGATGTAGTGAAGATATTTCGAGCAAGTTTAGTGGGAGTCATTTCTGCCTAAGGCAGCAACAGCGTTGTCAAATTTTTCTCAAAATAATCAGCGGGCTTTCTGTTTGGTTAGCTAACAAGTGCATGTCAAAATAGTTAGCCCTATATGATATACGGAATCGCGACCCAGTCACAGATATACTCGAACAATCTGGTCATTTCACCGTCAATCAGGATGTAAGCGTATTACTCTATTCACGGTAGGCCGATGTCAGAGGCGATCGTGCACGTGCTGGGGGTGTGCAGGATCCGTGTGAATATATATTCACACTGGAATACACATATGATATAGGTCCAACTAATTGTGTGTGCACTTGTTAGCTAACAAAACAGAAAGCATGCTGATTATTCTGTGAATAATTTGACAACGCTGTTGCTGCGTTAGTCAGAAATGACTGTCAATACAGTTGCTCGAAATATCTTCAGCAAGTCTTGCAACGCTGACTGCCCAGCTGCTTATTTTGAGAACAATTTGATTGTTGAAAGTTGCTGCATCAACGATTTTCAGCCAAATTGTTATCAAATCTTTATCTAGTGACAATTGTATTATCAGCATTTTATATTGACAACAATTTGACGGAAAGTTGTCGCTGCCATAGGCAGCAACAGCTTTCAGTAAACTTGTTATAAATATATTTGTTGTCACTTGCACCATAAGAAACATACAACTAGTATTGTATTGTACTATGCTATACTTACTATACACTCGCTGTGGAAGCCAACAGAAGAATGGCTAGCATTAGTGTTACGAGAATGGTTTTATACCAACAATTGCTCACAATAAAAGCTAAAATAATGGCGCCTGCAAATAGCTATCTAAAATAGTGGCTATACTCCTAGTTAGTTAAAGTGTCTTAAATTTAGCTAGGATATGCATATTTTATGAATAGATGAGAACTTTAAAGGACGACTGCCTTAGTCACCAAATACGCAGATGACGTCCTAAAAGCTCTTCACCCAGCATGAGATTCAGTGTAGTGCTGTGGTCGAAGAGTCCTCCATCAAAAAGGCTTCCTCCCGATTGATTACTAAGCCATCCGCACAATATTTGGAACTCCACTAAAAACGAAAAGTCGCCAGTGGACATTATTTAAGCCGCTTCCCACTTAATTCCCATTCGAAGCTCCAACAATTGTCGCATATCCCTCAGCACCACAATCTGCCCTGCTTCAACTTCTGCTTTGATTTTTCATTAGGAAACAAGAAAGCTTGAGTCTCCCAGTTCACTGCGTCTCTCAGCTCGCCTTCCAATGCCGGAAGTATGGTCACTGCCTCCCAATGCCATTGGGAATGATCTTAACGCTGCAACCTTATTCACATTGCGTAAGACCACTCACCATGGACACATTCTTTCTAAAGGCTTTGGATTCCTCCACCATCCTTTTGACCTGGCCCTTTGGGTCTGTTGACCCCTGCATGGATTAAAAGCCACATAAAAGTACTGCACTACAGAGAGTTGCTGGAAACCACTGCTGCTTGATCTCATTCTACTAGTGACCACTTTTTCCTTTAGAGAAATTGGCCTGCGGTCAGGATAAAAGACTTAATTATGCGATCTGGACGTTATCACCACTCTAGGTGACTGAGCCGGAATATCCACCGCTTCACCCGGAATCTCTAGTTGTCAGCAGCATCCACCCACTGCTGTCGCACTAGAGAACATTAGAGCGCAGTGGTGCCTCAACTCAACAGTGATTCCTT
The DNA here is from genome assembly GCA_034401795.1 of Chaetoderma sp. LZ-2023a. Lineage (NCBI taxonomy): Eukaryota > Metazoa > Mollusca > Caudofoveata > Chaetodermatida > Chaetodermatidae > Chaetoderma > Chaetoderma sp. LZ-2023a. The sequence continues at coordinate 145,170,953 of CM067359.1, forward strand.
AAACTCTTTCATCCATTAATTACACAAGCGCATCTGTAACTTAGAAAGCCTGAACCTCAGACAGTGTCAAACCCATTTTGACGTCTCCCTGGGCGGTCTTTGTCTCTAAGCGAAAGATTTCCCCATAGAGGTTCTAGCATAACTTAACCGATTGCGTCCTTCTGCAGCCGCCTGATGCCTTAGAACCACAAAACACCTATTGCAGATAAATTACCACCTCGCGCAGTAAGCCCCCCTCCCCCCTCCTTTAAAAATTGTTCAAGTTTAGGAACACACAAAATTTTTTGTTAGCAGGTGGCATTAACTAAAAATGACACAGCGACACCACCACCTCGATGACTCCCATCATGACAACTACTGCCACTTCTGCTGCCACTTCCGCCACCACCTCCTACGCTGCAGCCATTGCCACCAACACCTACACCACTGCTGCACCGAGAGCCACCACCAACACATCTGGCATGAATGTATACATTGGTTCCGGCCTCCTTCGCTCTGACTGATGGGGAAGAGAAGACATCTGCGACCTATGAAACTGCCGCAGCACGACCATCCTGCGATCTTTACATTGGCTTGCTTATGGTAAGTTAATTACGTTGGGCAAATGTAGATTTTATGTGGAAAAACTACGTGATACATTGGGTCAATGTAATCCTAATAAGCAAAACTATGTTGGGCCAATGAATAAGCATATGTTGGCACAATGTTTGGCCAACATAGCATTGTTTGCAGGGTCACTTCGACGACCTCGACACATCGGAGCAGTGCCCTGAGCCCCAGTGACTGGGGGTGGGGCTGGGGCTGCGGGAATGAACTGTCAACCCACCACCCCCACACCACTCCCATGCATGTCACCCGAGCCGCCGCAGCCTGGAGGTGGGTGGGGGTGGGGCGGGCTTGGGTTTGGGATGGCAGGAACGTGAGGCGGCTTTAATAGAAGCCCACGCACACACTTACATACGCACATGTAGGGGAGGCTAAAAGTCACAGGGGTAAAAAGTCACACGGCTACATCTGGGTAACTGTGGTTATCTCCCTTTCTATGATGTCATCAGTTTGTGTGCACACTTGGTCTAAATCTATGGCTGATGCAACATCCTTACTAAGCCAGCACACACAAGGTAGGTGTGAATTTGTTGTTTTTAGGCCACGAAAAACGGGATTTGATTTAACAGAAAAACAGTTTTGTTTATTCGCTGAACTTCAAAATCTGGAACGGTTTAGTGTTCGAGTTTATACCTTACTAATGTGTCAACAAATGCAAATGTTTAATTTTATGCAAAACATGTGGTCTTCTGGAAAATTCCATGTAGAATGGAATGCGACCAACTGGGGCTAAATGTCACAGCTGTGACTTCTTACCCCAATATGTGACTTTTAGCCCCATTTTTTCAATTTTAAAATCATAATGTCAAGACAGTGTAATATTACATATACTAATGTATATCATTGTATTTTCACAGCATCATGAGACATTACCAGCGGAAAACTGACCGAGGCACATTTGCCAGAGAGTCTATGCGTGATGCCGTTCAATCAGTCATCAGTGGCATGTCCTTGAGAAAGGCTGCATCCGTGCACAGTGTCAATTATAAGACCCTTTCTCGATACGTGGCAATATATAAAGCAAAAGGGACAACTGATGGAGCGAGCTTTGGATATGTTAAAGTGAGGCAGGTGTTTTCTGATAAACTCGAAATGGAACTTGTCGAATACGTGAAACATGCAGCACGCATTTATCATGGGATTACTGTGTTGGAATTGCGTAACCGTGCGTATTCATTAGCCATTGCTAATAAGTTGTCCGACATCCCACAGACTTGGCATGAAAATCTCACGGCTGGTACAGAGTGGGCCAACGGTTTTATTAAAAGACATGCTGACATATCGATTCGTACTCCTGAGCCTACATCCATACAATGCATGGCGAACTTTAATGAACATAATGTTAGCATGTTTTTTGACAACTTAGAAACTGTACTTCAGCGAGGGTTCACTCCTGAACATATTTGGAACATCGATGAAACCAGGATAACAACAGTCCAAAGACCTAAGAAAGTACTAGCAGAGAAGGGAGCAAAACAAGTTGGTTCAACAGTATCTCAAGAGAGAGGAACTTTGGTTACTGTGTGCTGTGCAGTCAATGCCATGGGGAATCACATGCCTCCTTATTTCATTTTTCCTAGAGTAAATGCACAAGACCATTGGCGTTTAAATGCTCCACCAGGAAGTGCTGTGGCAGGCCATCCAAAAGCTTCTGGCTGGATGACAACAGAAAATTTTGCAGACTACATGGTCCATTTTGTTAAGCATGCCAGACCATCCAACGAACATCCTGTATTATTGTTGCTCGATAACCATCATACACATATCAGTCTTGAAATAATTATTTTCGCCAAAGAAAATAACATAACACTATTATCTTTCCCACTGCATTGCTCGCACCAGCTTCAGCCATTGGATAAAACTGTCTATGGGCCATTTAAATCTTATGTTAATCAGGCATGTGATAATTGGATGAGAGCTGGTGAAAATGCAGGAAAGTCCATGTCTATCCATGTAATACCATCAATTGTCAGTTATGCTTTCCCTAAAGCATTTACCACTAGTAACATAACAGCTGGATTTAGGTCCACCGGGATATACCCCTTCGACCGACATATCTTCCCTCCAGAAAAGTTTCTTCCTGCCACAACCAGTGACAGACCTTTGCCATGTTCTGCTGCACCACCATCTTCACTTGAACCACAGCCATCCATCTCAGGTGAACTGCAACCATCGGTCTCTGTGTCGGGTGAACCGCAACCATCGGTCTCTGTGTCAGGTGAACCGCAACCATCGGTCTCGGTGTCGGGTGAGCCACAACCATCGGTCTCTGTGTCGGCTGAACTGCAACCATCGGTCTGGTTGTCGGGTGAACCGCAACCATCGGTCTCTGTGTCGGGTGAACCGCAACCATCGGTCTCGGTGTCGGGTGAACTGCAACAATCAGTTTTGTGTGAACCACGAGTAGCCACGATTGTATCTCCTGTGGATGTAAGACCATTTGGCAGGCGTGCACCTAAAACAGACGCAGCCACAAGGCGCAAGAAAGGCAAAAGCCTTATATACACTGACACTCCCGTAAAAGCTGCCATCGAGTTGGAGGCAATGAAAAAACTAAATAAAAATGTCAAAAGGAAAATCATCCCTGTGCCTCGCCCAAAAAACACTGCAGATAGTGAGGATGACGACTTACCACTGGCCAGATTTGCTAAGAAAAGACTCATAAAGAAACCAAAGAAAAAAATTGCATCACCCCAATCAGATGAAAGCACTGATGAGGACCTTGCAGATCTGCAGTTGAGTGATGGTTCCTGTGACTTATCAATTGATTGTTTATCAGATGATGAGGATAACCTCAGTGCGGCCACTAGTTTGCCCAATAAGCCATTGGAAATTGGCAAATTTGTTCTGGTTGAATTTGACGGGAAAAAACAATATCAATATTTTATTGGAAAAGTTCAAGGTATCAATTCAGGCATGAACGAAGTTGAAACTTTGTTCATGAGAAGGGTAAAAGGTTCAAGGCCATGTAATTTAGTTTTTAGTTTTCCTGAGAAAGAAGACCTGTTTGTCCATGATACTGATGATATTGTACATGTATTAACAGAACCAATCAAAGGAAACACTAAACGTACTGAAAAGCAGTACACATTTTGTAATGAATTTCTAAAGGGTTATGCTGTAGAGTAGAGTAGATTTACTTCAAATGACATAAAACTGGCCCTAGACATTGCATTTGTCGACAGTAATTAGTATTTCTTTGAAACATGATTGTTTGAACAGGATCATGGCTGTATTATAAACACATTTCCTTGGTATTTGCTATTAAATGTTATATATAAGACTTTGTGACATTTGACCCCAGTGCTGTGACATTTCTGTGGGGTAAAAAGTCACAACACGTTTTGCATTAAAAAATCAGTTTTTCACCTGATGTGTTTGAGATTGTGTTGTTTCGTATTTACGCAAGGTAGCCACTATATAAAGCCGTAATTTGCCATTACCAAATCTGTTCTTATATCATCATGGCAAAAAATATGAGTACATCTTCGAAATTTGTGACTTTTAGCCCCACCCTCCCCTACGCACGCACGCAAGAGATGGCAGAGGTGGAAAGTAGTTTGGCTGGTTTCGCAGGCCAGCACGCGTTGTACAAAGTAGACACATTTTATAAATACAGCCCTGCAAGTAACGGTTTAGAATTGCATTCTACCAATAGTTTCAGTTTCAAAATTATTTCTACGAAGCTTCGAAAATCTAAGACACAAAATTCAAGATTCTAAAGAATGCAGTCTATTGTAGATAATTAATTAAAGTAAAACAATGTTTTATATGACCAAATTATACATAACATTTGATCACTAACACTAGTAACAGTATGTGTATGGTAGAGTTGCTTAAATTCTTGAGTACCGAATTTCGCGAATTTATTTTTGTCACTTGTTCTAAGATGTAGCGTTACGCGGACCGCATCTGCGCAGTGGCCAGTTTTTGTTTGACAGTTCTCAAGATTCAATAATGTGAAAATAAGCGTTGCCTATAAGCGAACACACACCATTTATTGCTTAAATAAATAGGACGAATTTGTTTATGGTTGAAATGTCCTAAATACCACAGTCATTTGAAGTTTACCCGCCTATTTCATATTATTAGCATATTTCATATACTAATATATATATATATATATATATATATATATATATATATATATATATATATATGGTCGAGTTGCTTAAATTTGTGAGTACCGAAATTCGTGAATTTGTTTTTATCGCTCTCGTTCTATGATGTAACGTTGCATGGAATGCATCTACACAATAGCCACTTTTCGATTGACAGTTCTGAAGCTTTTGACAAAGTTTTGAGCAAAATACGGTCAAAACAAGAAACCTTTCATACATACTGATGGTAGTGATAAAAATTGCAAGCTTCCTTAATGCACTTTCTTAGATTACTTACTTGCGCTTATTTAGCACTTAAAATGAGCAATTTTTACAATCCAAAGTTACCACCTGCTTTGGTTATATTTTTTCGCCGCGTCGGATTAGCCTGATTGACGGGAGCGCGTCTAAATTTCATTGGAGAGGCTCTAGAGGAAGGGGTGGATGCTTATTAATCATTTACCAAAGTGTCAAAATTAACATAAAGTACACACATGTTTTTTTTAATGATAGAAATTTTTTTATTCTTTCCTTTATGCCTGCTGAACATGTTTTAAAGACCCTAGCGTTAGCTCATTTCTTCCGCTTATTAATATTTGTGAATTTCATGTGACGTCACTACCTAACGAAAGCGGCATCCATTTGGGGTTTTTTCTTCTCTTCAAATGTATCAACTGCTTTTATAGTTTATACATTTATTTGTAAGACAAATCTTTTGGTTAAAACGCTCAAAATTAGCAGTTGAAACATTCAACAAACTAATACAGTGATATTTAAGGATTTACAAGCATGTACCAGACAGCTGAAGATGCATAATCACCAATTCACGAAATTCGGTACCGCTATTTCACACGTAACCTGGCGAGGTGGGTCAGTTCAAATGCTTGGGATTTGTTTAAAAATTAAAATTTGGTACTGAAATTGGTTCTTTTGTATTCGGAAGTGTTATTTCACATTGTGTTAAATTCTTGTGCAGATCTGTTTAAGAGTTTTCTTTCACGAGTGCATTATTTGCTTAGATTCACGAAGTTCGGTACCCATAGTATATATATATATATATATATATATATATATATATATATATATATATATATATATATATATATATATAATACACAAGGTGGTCAACGGAGGTCACGGAAACACAGTACGCATGAACAAAAGCAAAGCAAAAATCTTAGTTCTAAGCCTCTCCGTTAGGGATGATGGCGATGTATCGTGTCCGTTATATCTGTCTAACACATCGACGCTGGTTTAGCATCGCTGCTACAAATTTTATTAACTTTACTACGTTTTTTTTAAGCGAACTGTAAATCTTCCAGAAATACACTTAAAATGCCTGTGTAAATACATATGCCCTGACGCCATGTACAATACATTTGAAGCTAATTTTTCATCATGCTTGGAGGGAAGTCTAGTAAATCCTGTCCACGGTATTGACAACAGTGTGTATGCCCATTGTCAGTGATATCCGCCAGCATCGTTGCATCTTTTACAGTGGTCTACACCATTAAATATAGTTGCACTAGTCCAATGATGTTATAAAATTTGTACCGACGCATCGCGGTGCTCCTCTCTATTTGGGGAAATACAAAACAAGTCCATAGTAACTATGATGTCATAATGAAATATCATCCACTAGAATTTTTAAATACCCAGATAACACACCGTATTGAGCCAGTACCGGCATAGCGTCAGCAGTGTCGGCTAACTAAGGGTATCGGCAACTGCGTATCGGCCCAGTACTGGGCCAGTGGCGGCAGCATCAGCTAGCTGAGCTGTGTATCGGCCTAATGCCGGTAACGTTGGCGAACTAAATCGCGCATTTCCAACTATGACGTTATCGGCAACTGCGTATCGGCCCAGTACTGGCCCAGTGCCGGCAAGTGTTGGTTATTTGAGTCTGTATTTTACCTGTTGTCGTCTGCTGCGGTAACTTGGAATGCCGGTGTACGTCATTTCACGCTTAGAAGAAGCGAAGATCATATTAAACTACAATAGCGTGCTGAATATTGAATACAAACCATCATATGATTCGTGGAAGATTGCGGCCATCTTCTAAAGTTCATGTAAGCGTGATAAATAGTGAATTTAATGTTCGAATTAAATGACAGAACCAGTTTTCGTATTTTGTAAATCTAATTTGCAGCTGCTCTCCAAATTATGAAGCAATCATCATCATGAGCTAAGTAGAAAAAATATCCATGTACTTATGTGGTAGATGTTATCACAGAATGTACACACAGGTTTTCACACCTTTCACCCCCCCCACACACACACACACACACATACTAGCTTACAAATGTCAGGGTTCAAGTTCAGACGAGCAGGCCCAACATCCCACGGCACATAGACTAACTGGAAATTAACTGCTTAATTCCAATGTCTTGGTTTTAATAGAAAGCTGTTGAATATTTTGAAACTGATTTACTGGAACATGTTTCATGTGGCAGTCCAGTTACTTTCAAAATATTCAACAGAATAATTACTTTCATCGTTGTAACTTCTGAATGATGTAGGTTAAAGTGTTAATGATTAATTCAAATTAATTTATTTACATGATATGGATATTTTTACAAGCGTGACATTTGGCAGCCTATCCAAGACATTGTCTGTGAGGCAATAGACACAGAACATAGAAAAATGTGGAAAATCTATGCCCTCTCGGCTTCAAAATTTTACGGGGGAATCTTCAAAATTTTATGTGTGTGTGTCACACACACACACCCACCCACTAACACACACACCACCACCACCACCACATGTTCCTCCAGAATTAGAAATTAACTTTTTTTAAGGTTAATCCATACAGGTCATTACCGCAAAAGAGTCACAGTTCTCCTTCGATCAATACTCACCATTCTGTTACTTCTGATATACAGCTGGCCCTGACAGCTGGCTCTAGGACTATAGACTTAGAAAGCTTTACTGACTCCTTGGAACCGGGTACTCGGCTCCCAACTGCCGAGTACCGGTCTACCCTAGAGCTCATTCTTGTTTGCATAGCAACAAGAGCAATACATGCTTTTTAGCAGTTGGAAAGATTAAGAATTAAAGTCTAAGTCTTTTTGTAAACTGTGATTTTGTGATAGCTAGTGCGTTTCTGCAAGGATATTTGGATTAATATGGATACCGCCGATGATAACCAGGTCGTATATTTCCTTATTATTCCATAGAATCTGGGACGTGTGTTAACAACAAAATATGCCGGATGATCACCTTCTTTAAACCCCAACAGGCGATCGGCAGATATGAAAATAGGTGTTTGCTACGGTATTTGTAACACGAATATTGGCTGACGTCGTTCTCCGTAAGATCCGAGCGGGTGACGTCACACCCGTGGTGCTCGGATGTTTATGTGAAGAAAATTTTTTCATTAATTCGCGCATCTTATTCTGGGTGCTGCGTACTAAAGATGGTACCAGAAAGCTTTGGAATGTTCAAGTTTTGCGTGTTATCACGATGTGTTTGCAATGATCAGTGGTTTCAAAATTCTTGATTTAGATGTGTGGTCTGCGGTTTTACCGTGTGCTACAGCAGTTTGTTTACATTTTGTTGTTTCTTCACATATCGTTTTGGCCTTCGTTAGGAGTATAATTTTTATTTATTAGTAAATATACCCCGAATGCTATGCGATATGATTCCTGGTTCCGTTATACATCCTTGAGGATCAGTGTATGGGTGTATTATTGCCCGATTCGTTCTTGTCGTCATAATCAATGCGATCTTTGCTGTAACGTTGCGGGGTGGGGTGCGGGAGGGTGTCAGTTGATTTATGGTCAAATTATTTGAAAATTAATTGTCTGCCTTCCATTTTTGTTTCGTTCCGCTGGCTTATTGTAGGTTTGGCTTTTTATAGGCCAAGCCAGCCCCGCCATCATGTGTCGAGTGCCACATATCGTACGGGTTCTATGCAAGGACCATGTCTGTTTCCACTGTACTAAGTGTAGTCTTGACAGTAGGTGTAACGTTTGCGCTGTGTGGTCGGTCGATATGATGCTTAAGTTCCTTGCCAGAAGGACTTGGCAGGGTCTGACGCGGGGTCAGGCCGTCCGAAAGTAAATCGTGGAGCATCCGTTTCGCCCCGTGGGGGCATTCCACGTCTGCAACCGGAGGTGGCGGAGATGGCACCGCCGGCGTGGTTTGGTCCGGCTAGGCAAGGTTTCTTGCATAGCGTTCTGCCTATGCTGGTGTCGTCCCTGCTGCCAAAAGTTGTAGGGCAGTCTCTCCCCATGTTTGATTCGGACCCTGTCCTTGGACATGGTTCTGGACTGGGAACCGAGGGAGCCATCTCGTACGGCCCCCTGACAGTCCCGTCTGGCTCCGGCCTGATGGGTTCTGTCTCTCTGCGGCCACCTCCGGGTAGTCCAGGAGGTGTGGCCAGTCCGTCATGGGCACGGTTTTCCTTGTCTAGTGACGACTCTTCGGGGTCTGAAGATGAGGAGGCCGAGGAGGAGAGGTTGCTGTGGCCTGTGATGCCGCGGGTGGAGAGCATGGAGGTCGATTCCGTCCTGACGGAACCATCCTCCATCTGTCTGGCAGGGCAGCGGCTCCGCCCATGGTTGAGGCCACTCCGGTACCGGGCACCGGTCCCGTGATGGTTGGTTTGCCACCAACCAACAGGGTGATGGGTGTGGCCGGCCAGGCATGGGGTGCCGTTGGTGCCCGTTTTTGGCCACGGTTTCTCAACCGCTACGGGTCCGCATGGTTTTCCGTGCAGGCCTACTCCATGGACTGGTGTGTTCCATGGGGGGTGGCGGCGGAACCGTACAGTACTGGAGTTCCTGGCATATCAGCAATGGCTCCTAGCCGGGAGGCCGTTGCTGGTAGGGCCATGAACATGTCAACGGGTGACGTATTCACGGGAGTGTCCTCCTCGGAGACAGATTGGTCTGAGGCTCTGGCTTGGCTAGCCACGGTGGACCCGTCTGTGGTTTCGACCACGACCGAGGAGGATGTACCCTGTCCATCGGTTGCATCGATTAGGACGGGGATCTTGCCCGCAGCCCTGATCCAGTCTGTTGGACTGGATCCATGGTTTATGGTGTTGCTTGATGCTATTTATAGCAAACAACGCATGAACAAGGGCCAGCTTCTTGCGGCCTCCATGGAGGTGCGGGCGAGGGGTCGTATTCCACGGGGGGGAATACAACAGGTATGGTGTTGTCCCGTCGGTCACCAAGGATGACCGCTGGGTACTGGGTGTCCAGAGTGCCGGGGCGGGTGGCCCCGCCCCGGCACTGGTGGACAAAACTCAGGTACACCATAATGAAGTCCTGTCCCTATGTGATGGGGGTGTGAGGACAGCACTGAGTGCTGTCAACCACTCTTATCGTCTTCTTCAGTCGGTGTGGGCTGAAGCGGGGCAGGCCACCCTGTGCCACCTGTGGCGCTTTCGTGCGTTAATGACGGCCTGGTGCTGTCTATGGATGCATTGGCAAGGGTGCAGGCGCGTGTGACTATGTCCAGGAGGCAGATGGTCCTTGACCATATGCGTTCAGCTACTGCCATCAGGGAGCGTCTTCTTGGGACGCCCCTGACAGGCCTTAGCATCTTTGTGGCCAGGTGCTGGCCATCTTGGAGAAAATGGCCAGCATTGCGCAGAATCGGTTGGCGGTTAATCTGACTGTAGTCAGGCCGCTGACCGGGCAACCTTCAAGAAACAGAGAAAAAGCAAGGTGAAAGCTAAAAGCATAGTGCTGCTTCTGTTTTCTGCTGGGTTTTCTCAGCCGCCTCGGCGAAGAAAGCCAAGAAGGTTGTCGGGTCCTCTACCCTCCCCAATGTTGCTCCTGATCACCCGAGAGAGGGGAAGGGGAGGGGTAAGTGGATCGTACCCGAGGGTACGAGGGCTCCCTTCGCATCTGCCTGGACCGCACCTATGCAACAGGAACAGCGGTGCCAGTTAGACCGGCCAAGCCAAGACCAATATGGTTCTCTCTCTCGTCAAGAGAGGGGGGGGGGGGGCAGCGGATACACGAGCCAGACACCCCCATTAGGCGTTGAGGCGTCTATAGTGTGTGGAAGGCTCATGCGTTTTCGTCGAGGGTTGGCGAGGTGTGACGTCAGACAGTCTGGTCCTGGGATGGTTATCCCAGGGGTACATACCAGAGTGGTGGGCCTTTCCACCACAGAATCTGTCTTTGGCAACCTGTCTGGACACTCGTTCAACGGAACCAGACAAGTTAGAAGCTATTCAAAACGAAGTGTCAGGTTTGCTTCTGAAGGGAGCAATAACCAGCAAACCGGAACACTCCAGGCTTCTATTTAAACATGTTCCTTGTCCCCAAGAGCACAGGGGGATGGAGACCCGTACTCAGTCTCAGGCCATTGAATTGGTTTATCCATACGCCTCGGTTTCAGATGGAAACTCCGAGGTCGGTAATGGCAGGATTGAGGAAGGGGGTGTGGTGTGTATCGATCGATTTGAGAGATGCATGTTTCCACATTCTTATGAACAGGAGTTGTCACAGGTTTCTGAGAGTTGCGTTTCAGAATCAAGTATGGGAGTTTAAATCCTCCCATTCGGCCTGTCGACAGCTCCAAGGGGTTTTCACCAGAGTGGTCCTTGTGGTGACAGTGTTTCTCAGAAAAGAGAACGTGCCGCTTCACACCTACATAGACGATTGGCTGATCATCAGCCAGGTTAGAGGTGGATACTGCTCTGACTCTGAAGTTGCTTTCAGATCTAGGCTGGATAGTAAACAAGGAGAAATCTGAGTTGACACACCACTCAACATTTCATTTATTTAAGGATGCGGTTTTTTACCCGTCAGAGCCCAGAGTGGTGTCTCTGTTAGCCATCCTCAAGAGTTTCGATTGGGAAACCACATTCAGGCGAGGCGGTTTCTTCAGATGCTGGGCATGATGGTCTCCATGGAGCAGGTAAACCTGTACACTGCTCGGATGCGAAGACCTATCCAGTTGAATCTGATGTCTCTGTGGAAACAGAATAGAACCCCTGTCAAAACTGGTGCCAGTTTTGGAGCCAATAATGTCGCATCTTGTATGGTGGGAAAAAGCGTCAGAATCTCTTAGATGGGGTTTCGCTGCACCTACCCCACCCCCAGCTGTCCGTGTACACGGATGCATCGCTGGAGGGATGGGGGTGTGCCTACCGGGGAGAACACCAGGTCTCGGGCACATGGACTCTCCAAGAGAGCCAGCTGCATATCAATATGTTGGATATGATGGCAGTGGAACTGGCATTGGAAAAGGTTTCTTCCAAAAGTCAGGGGCAAGGCGATATTGATATGGTCGGACAACTCGACAATAGTATCATAAAGAAATCGCCACGGCGAGACAAAGTCACCCACACTATGTATCTAAGTGTGGCACTTGATTCAATGGTGCAGGAATTACTCGGTTGTTTTGAAAGCAGCTCATATTCCTGGGCGATTGAACATTCTGGTGGATGCTTTGTCTCGCAGACAGAGAATTCTGCCAACAGAATGGTCTCTCAACCCTCCAGTTCTTCACAGGATCTTCGAGCATTGGGGCAAACCCAACGTGGACTTGTTCGCCAAAAGGGAAAATGCTCAAATCATGACTTATGTCTCGCCGATTCCAGATCCTAATGCCGTCGATACAGACGCTCTGGCGTTAAGCTGGAGAGGGATGCACACTTACGCCTACCCACCCACCATTCTTCTACCAAAGATATTGGTGAAGATCAGGGAGGAACCGTGCCTGGTCCTGCTATAGCGCCATTTGGCCCAGCAGGGCGTGGTTCACGGATCTTCGAGGTCTGCGGGTAGAAAATCCAGTGCAGTTACCCGAGATTCCAAACATAATCTCCCAGGCCAAGGGACGCTTCCTACACGAGCGTCCCGAAATGTTATTTACTGCGTGGTTGTTGTCAAACAACGTTCCACGTCGGAGGGCTTTTCTCGACATGCTGCAGATTTCATCGCAGCTGCGAGTGGGAGGTCAACCTTCAAGTCATATAACAACACGGTTAACGGATTTGCAGACTGGTGTGAAGAAAAGGGTATTGATACTTTTCATTCCACTATTCAGCAAATAGCAGACTTTCTCTGTGAGCTGTTCTTTTCAGGACTAGCTCCTGTCACAATTGCTGGATACAAGTCAGCTTTGGCATCAGTTATCCCTTGTCTAGCCAACAGGGATAGTCCAGAGGTGGCCCAGTTGAGTGTGATGGTGAAGGGAATGAGCAATCTCCGACCGAGACAACCGGTAGTCATTCCAGCCGGGAGTCTATCTTTAGTGCCTAATGTACTGGCCAAGCACCCTTTCGAACCGTTGCATTCGGCTAGTCTAAAGCATTTGACTCTAAAGGCGGTCTTTCTATTGGCAGCTTCCTCAGCTAGAAGGCGCAGTGTGATCCATGCACTTTCAGCAGAGAGGGACCGATTTAATGTCTCCAGAGAGGGTCTGCGTCTACTGCCAAGAGCAGAGTTTATGTCAAAGATTCAATCTTTGAGATATCCCGGCAAACCGATCGTTATGCCGAAACTAGGTAGGTTTGATCGTGATGCCAGTATCTGGTGCCCAGTACATGCTTTGACTAAGTACAAAACGGACAGACTCATTACGGTCGAATGATAGACATCTGTGGATCTGCTATAAGGAGCCATATGGCGCCGCATCCGTGGATTCTATCTCTCGTTGGGTAGTCGAATGCATTCAGACTACCCGTGAGATTACGACTGGGCACCAGGTGCAATGCACAAGGGCACGATGTTAGAGGAATAGCCGCCTCTTCCGCCCTTTTACAATGGTGTTCCGTTTAAGGACATCATGGCTGTTGCACAATGGCACTGTGAGTCCTCTTTCACGGATTACTATATGAGGGATGTGTCAGACTTCGCCAATCCACTCGCTTTAGCTGTTTTGAGACGATAGCTATATGACCACACTGCTCTTCTTCCTTTTTTGGCATTTGTAAGAAAGAATTAAGAAGCAGACATGGTCGAGCGAGAGGATATCAACCGGATTGTGTCACTGATGGCCGGGCAAGTAAATGGTTGGAGGCTCCAGGTCTGAAATCCAAATATCATGAGGTAATTCAGGATTGAGAGTGTTTTGTATTATGTCTATATATCATGATCATTCATCTTATATATTCATGCTCATTCCCAGGCTAATATATGCAAAGAGCAGTTAACCCTCTTGGCATATTTGTGTTTTCAGGCGAGATGCATGTTCATGAGTTCTCTCCCTTTTCTTAGGAGAAAAAAGGGGGGGGGGGCAGTGATGCGAATGTGATTCGGTTCCGTTAACTTGATAGTCCTTTTAGGTCTCCGTTAATCAAGTTTAAGTCTAGCTCTTTCTCCAAGGGGCAAAAGTAGCAATTGATGGCTTGCCCCTTCTCACCAGGTTACTGTCTAAATCTGGTGTATATCAGAAGTAATAGAATGGTGAGTATTGATCGAAGGAGAATGAAGGAAATTTCAATTTCCCTTTCTCCGAGATCTAACAATACTCACCATTCTATTACGGACCAGCCTCCCAGCCCCACGGAGGTAAGCCATGGGTATCTCTTGTTTGGTGGCTATGCAAACAATATGAGCTTCATGGCAAACGGGTACTCGGCAGTTGGGAGCCGAGTACCCGGTTCCAGGAGTCGGTAAAGCTTACTAAGTATATAGTCCTAGGACCCAGCTATCCAGGCTAGCTGTTATCAGAAGTAATAGAATGTGAGTATTGTTAGATCTCTGAGAAAGGGAAATTGAAATTTCCTTCATTCTCCCCGCCCCGGGTTTGGGGATGGACTGGTCTAGGTTACCGATTTCTTCCTTGGGGCCTGACCCGGAATTTGATCCGGGTTCGGCCTCTGGGGAAACTTCGGGAGTACTGTTGGTATCGGTTCCGGGTCCGGGTTTTGTCCCGGACCTGGGTCGGGAAGCTGGTCAACTTAAGTTACCGATTTCTTCTTAGGGTCCGGACCCAAATTTGTATCCGGCTCCGGCTTCTAGTGATTCTTCTGGTTCTATTTTCCTCTCTAGTCTATCTCTTTCAGGCGTGTCAGAATTAAAATTAAAAATTCCCGGTTCTCCCACCCTGGCTCCGGCTCCGGCTCCGGCCCTGGCCAGAATCGGGACCGGTCATTCTGGCGTGTCAATTAAATTTGAAAATTTCTCCCGGTTCTCCCGCCCCGGCTCCAACCCTGGCCAGAATCGGGACCAGTCATTCTGGCGTGTCAATTAAATTTGAAAATTTCTCCCCGTTTTCCGGCTCCGGCCTAGTCGGTACCGGTAGTTCCGGCGTGTCTAATTAGAATTAATATTGCTTCTAATTTTGGTCAATCCTCATATGACTTTCAAATGTTTCCCCAGTTTCGGGGCCTAGTTGGGCTCTGGAGCCGGGTTAGTTCTAAATTTCTTAGTCATCCTCTATTTAACTGTCAAATGATTTCTGAGCGGTCGGCGGGTTCTCTCTGGGATTCTATTAGTATAGTAAAGTTTATTTGCTTTTTATGCCAATTGGCTGATTTGCATACATTTCCAGTCAGGTTTACAATGTCAACAAAATAGAAATATGCAAACATACCCATTATTAAAATCAATCAATAACACTGATACCCTCACGTTCACTGTATGCATCATGTTGTTCAGTTTGATTGTATTTTAAATTATCCTAATGATATTTATTAGTAATCCCAGAGAGGGTTCGGGGTCGCATCTGGGATTATTAGATCCATTCCTGGGTTCCCTAGGTCTGTATTGATCTCATCTCCCGGTAGTTTACTGTCTATTTCTTAGCTTTTTCTTACGATCCTAATTTCTGATTCCGTCCTGCACATTTTCTGATCTGTCAGTTTACTACGCAATTCTAATTAGCTTTGTTGTGGTCATTTTTTCGCCCTGAGTTAGAGGCGCAGTTCTATTCGGGTCGTTCATCTTTTCGTATAGTTCTCCTTCTCCCTTCTAAGTTGGCGGGTTGGCATACTTTCAAGACGTTGGGAGAATTTACCGATCATTCTATATTTTTATCGTGAATATTTCATTCTTTTAAGACTTATTTCCCCATTTATCACTCCCCTTTTATTGTATAATATTCATTACCTAAAGTTAGATTAGATTTGCGCTCTTGGTGTTTTGTGATTTCTTTATTATAAGTTTCTTTCCCGTATTTCGCTATTCTTAACTGTCCCAGTTCTTATCGGCGAAACACGTAGACCTATTTATTCAGCAGTCTATTCTTTAGCTAAAACATTGTATTTAGAGTCATGTTCTTTCCCACCATCGCTGGATTGGTGATTTTGGGCCCAAAATTTATCCCTTTCAGTCCCTTTTTATCTACTTCCGGTAACTGTCAGGATTGTCATCACCGTGTATATAGGTCGTTGTCAACTCGTCCCGTATATATTTCGTTCCCCTTTTGTTTACATGGAGTAATTCTTTTGGATATTATTCATTCTTAACTTAGATCAGTTCTATTTTAGCTAATTCTTTCTGACTATAGCGGGACTCACTCCCCTCCCATAAGTTTCTGTGGGATTTCTATTTGCCACTTAATCTGATAAATCACTATAAATAGTTTTTCTTTATTTCAATATGTACAACTTTTAATTAGAATGGATAATTAGAATACGAATATAATGCTTTTAACTAAGAAATATCGCTTTCTGTCGACTCAGTAGACATTACTGTCCAATAGTATACCGGGACAGATCTGATATTTGCTATGTTCTAGCCAGTAGATTAATCAAATATTTTTCTTTTCGAGCCAAATAGTATATATTTTAGCCACATCTTTCTTTAATTTCACTTAGGATCATGTTTGCAGTCAGTCCTCATCAATTAATAGCCTGCTTTAATTTCACAGTCCAGATTGAATACTGTCTTTCTATATAAAATATGTATTGATTATTTGAACTTAATATGTTTAAAAGTTGTTTTTTGGGCATATTGTTTTAATATGTTCAACAACGTAAACATGAATTTTTGTTTTGCATTTTGTTGCACTGGAATTGTTCAGGATTCAACCAATCAAGAAAGTTAAATTATTTTTATTCTTTAGCCAATTATTTTTCCAATTCTGCCCTTGGTTAGTCAGACTTCGTTCTTACTAGCATTTGGCTGATTGGCTGGTGGTTAGACTGGTCCCTGATATAAATTAATGCTTGGAAGTCTCTGTCTGATCTCAGTGTAATATCCTAATTTATTTATCAAACTCATGAACACTTTGATCTAATTCTGAGATAACTCAAGAAATATCTTAACTATCTTATATCCTATCTTTTATCAGCCTAGCCCTAGTAGGAATTTGAGACTTTTTAGCTTTTATTCTTCATTTATATCTTTCTTTATTCAGATATTAGGTATCATACAAGTATGGCTTCCATGGGTAGGCTTCTTATTCTCTTGGTTATTAGGTCTTCTTGTTTTATTCTTTATCTAGTCCTCTGAGATCACTTATTACGCGGTTGATCAATTCTTATCCTCATGGACACTTCACTGTTGTCTAGTTCTTCAATCATGGTAGGTGGGACCAGTTTGGTCTCTGTTTTCAAGAGTCCTTGATAATTCTTCACTGGTGTAGATCCGTCGATATTTCATTCCGCTATTTACGATTGATTTATAATCATTCTTATTGGTGGTCTTTCCATTTTTGTCTCGTTCGTTGCAAGGGTCATTATACATGATATCTTATTATGGAACGGTCCCTCTGATTCATGTTTTACCCACCTGGGGGTCTCTTTCGTCCTCTCTCATGGGAAGTTAGCCTCCATCCATTCCAAATGTTCAAACACTGATATTCACTATTCAATCTCTCATGGTAGGCAAATTAGTGTCGGCTAGGTCCTTACAGAATAGTAGACCTCATGGTTCCAGTAGAGAAGGTGATGCCTTGGGTTCCTTTGATGAGAACACCTTTCCAGTTTTATCTTAAGGCCCAATGGAATCAATCTCTAGATTCTCTGATTCATCGGATCCTTATCAAGTTTCTATCATGGTTCATTGCCAGTTTTGATTTGATAGTCAATCCCTTTTGTTAGGGATTCCTCTCCATCCTTCAACTCTTCAGACTATCTTTTTCACAGATACATCTCTGGAAGGATGAGGAGTCTTGGAATTCCATAAAGATTCAGGAATCTGGTTCCTCCTAGATTCTTCTTACCACGTCAATCTTTTAGAACTGTGGACTGTTTCATTCCCTAGCTTGTTGGGAACCCATGATTCTGGGTATGTCAATCCTCATCAGGTCAGTCAATTTCACAGTAGTCTTGTTCATCTATCATCAATAGGGGAGGGGCCTTCCAGGCCGGTTTCCCTGGGTCGAGAGATCATGATCATTCCCTATTGGTGCAGGTCTTGCTACATTTCTTTCAAGCATTTCATTCCCAGGCAAACTGATTTTCTGGCTGACCAATTATCTCGCCCTTCAAAGATACCAGAAATAGAGTGGGAATTGTAAGAGGCTGTAGTCCAGTCAGTTCCTCTTGCCCCCATATAGATCTGTCTGCTTCTCTCAAGAACAGAAAAGATATCCACTTCATATCTCTTCCCGGAATCTCTGGCTCTCAGTAGTCTCTCTAACTCAATTTTGGGACATCATATTCTCCTACGCTTTTTCCCCGTGCGATTCTCATTCCTCTGGATCTCAGAATGATCAGGCAACATCCCTGCATAATCCTGTTATTAGCCCAGTTTTGCCGACTAAATCCTGGTTTCCGGATCTCCTAGACCTTCTTGTAGATCTCCCTCTGCTACTCCCTGTCTCCCACGATCCATTTTCCCAGAACATAGGCAGGATTCTCCATCAGAACCCGGAAATATTTCGCCTTTCAGTCTGGAAACTGTCGAGTTGCCCTCGCCTTCGTCAATCTTTTCAGTCAGATCTCAAGAACTATTGAAAAAATTTCTCAGATCTTCCACTCGAGACATCTATAAAGCTAGATTTAAATTTTTCAAAGAATGGTGTGCAGACCATTTATCTTACCTTCTGAGGCCTCTGTAGCTCAGGTCACTGAGTTTCTGTTCTTCCTCTTAGATCCTATCTTTTTGGTCTGAATTCCTTCGTCGAGTGTCTAATCGATCCTTCAGTCCAGATTCAGAAACATTTCGCTATCTCAGTAAAGGTTTGGGTACTTCTCGTCCTCCGTTTAAGAGACACATTCCTTCCTGGAACCTTTAGTTTATATCACAGGTTCTAGCGGTGATACATTTCGAAACTGGTTTCTGTGTGCTTGATACATCTTACACTAGAAACAGTTTCTTCAAGCAGTAGCATCAGCTATCCATGGCTCTAAAATCCATGCTCTTTCAGCTGAATTAGTTAGATTTCAAGTTACGGGTCATAGCCTTATTCTCTATCCCAGGGCAGAATTCTTGTTCAAGACTCAGTTTAACTCTTGAGTCAACCTTTGATAATTCATAGACTTTCTTCTTTGTTGCCAGATGATTCTGTATGGTTCCCAGTCAAACCCCTTAATATGTATAAACTTTGTACTGATTCTAAACGATCCGACATTAGACATCTTTGGGTTACATTTGCAGACAGTCTAGATCATCCTGTCTCCTTAATCACTATTTCCCATTGGATCGTGGATACTATTAAAATTCACTATGAATTAGCTTCTCCAGGAGATAATCCTCTGGTGGGAGTCAAGGCCCATTGTGTTAAGGGCCTTGCTCCATCTTGCTCTCTCTCTCTCTCTTTTTAATGGAGCTTCATTAGATTACATCATGCTAGTTGCTAACTGGAAGTCAGAGAACACCTTTATTAACCTCTATATTATAGGTTTTAGTCCCTCTTCCTTTTTCTATAAAAGGATTCATACAGTAACTTCAGGGACCATGACTCGTATTCCTCATGCATCATCTTCTCTTACTTCTTCATCTTCATTCTCTTTAGTCTCTACTTGGGGTTAGTGGGAATTCATTACTTAATTCTTATGTGTGTATTTCACCCCGTTTTTCATATCATCTCTCTCATCACCCCTATTATTCATCTCTTTCTTGCATGTTCATCTTCTCTTTCTTGCTTCCAGGGGTCATTTATGACCTTCTTTATTATCTTCTTGTTATTCTTTAATTTCATCTCTTTCAAGATGCTTGATAAAGCAATTCTTAGAAATTGCTATCTCTTAGTATCTTCCTTACTTTGCTGTTTTTGTGCAATGTTGAAATCTGTATTTGAGCAATAGTAATGCAAGGTGGTAGGTTGTAATGTAGTAATAACGACCAGACGACCTGGAGGGTCTGGTCTTATGTTTTACTAATTACATATACCTACCGCCTTGCATTACGGCCTATCTCAAGCCTCCCCGCTGTCAATTTATTTTTTTTGGGGTGGGGGGGGGGGGGTGGGCTTGAGGCTTCGTTCTTTGGTCATATCTTGTTAGAATAGTTATATTCAGTATAAGATATTCACTATATCTCTCAGCCTTAAAGTATACCCGGATATGTCAGTTTTCGACATATTTGGGTATTTATTAAAGATTTTTTAATCATAATATTAAGTATTTAGGTAAATTCTTACGTTTCAGCTTTAGTTGGATTCAGAGTCGAGTAGTGATAGGATCATCTGCCTCTTCATGAATCTGCACAAAGCTGGATTGTATGACTGGATTCGTCAAGGAATGAAGACTTGGTTGCTACAACAAAGTCATGTGACGGCTGTCAGCCAATGAGATTGTCATTATGCCTTATGACTCACTCATTGGCTTTGGGTTATGTATTAACCCTCTTCCTGCCTCATTCTGAGATATAGCATTCAAGAGAATTGCTATGGATCTCATCATTGGAAAGAGTATGGAGATTCCTGAAGAAGCCTTCAGTCACTCTGTAACCACAAAGCACAGATTGGCTGTACAAATTTCATCCTACTATGCTTCCCTTCAGAGAAGGAAAGAGCAATAGTAATCCAAGGAGGTAGGTATATGTAATTAGTACAACATAAGACCAGACCCTCCGGGTCGTCTGGTCGATTTGTTTGATCATGTTGTTGATGAAAAACATCCATGTCATTGAAATGACTTTGGAGTCTTAGTTTGAGATGCTGACTTGTATAACTTGCTGCTGTAGAGATATCCCTATCCATCAAAATAGTCTGGTACTTTGAGAGAAGGCACGTAAGCTCATAAGCTTTTCCTTGCTGGATGGCCACCTCAACTGAGCAAATGAGGTCTGGAAAGGCATCTGAATAGACATCTTCTATTAGCTTCTCTTCCTTGAATGCACTGTACATGAGGTTTGATTTGCTTGTGTACTGAGCTTTGCATGGGTTGTGATATTTGGCCTCAGCAGATATACGGTCAATACCATTTATCTTTGCTAGCATCTCTTCATCCCCCTTTGCATGCGCAGATTGTTGTAATGCTGTACAAGCATCGAAGGTTGAAATGTTGAACAATGTCTTGCTTTTTCTGTGGTACTTCTGTTGGCAGAAGAGACATAGCGACCAGTCAATAGCAGGTGATGAACTTCTCAGTCTAGTAGTGCTTATATCAACTTCTGTGGAGGAGCAGGCATCATTTGGTCTGCTGTGAACGTATTTGAGGTTATGTGAGCTTGTGTGTGACTGGTAGCACGCACGATGCCAAACAATGTGGATGGTGGGCAACTGATTAATAACAGTCTCAAGACGTTGGTAGGTTTCATCAGAATATAAGATAGTCCTTAAATGCTGTCTATATTGCGATGACACGACACTGTGGCAAAATATATGCTAGTCCTTAAACGCTGTCTATATTGCGATGACACGACATAATAGCAGAATATATGATATTCCTTAAACACTGTCTATATTGTGATGACACGACACTATAGCAGAATATATGGTAGTCCTTAAACACTGTCTATATTGCGATGACACGACACTATAGCAGAATATATGGTAGTCCTTAAACGCTGTCTATATTGTGATGACACGACACTATAGCAGAATATATAATATTCCTTAAATGCTGTCTATATTGTGATGACATGACACAAAAGCAGAATATATGATATTCCTTAAATGCTGTCTATATTGTGATGACACGACACAATAGCAGAATATATGATATTCCTTAAACACTGTCTATATTGCGATGACACGACACTATAGCAGAATATATAGTAGACCTTAAACGCTGTCTATATTGCGATGACACGACACAATAGCAGAATATATAATATTCCTTAAATGCTGTCTATATTGTGATGACACGACACAATAGCAGAATATATGATATTCCTTAAACACTGTCTATATTGCGATGACACGACACTATAGCAGAATATATGATATTCCTTAAATGCTGTCTATATTGTGATGACACGACACAATAGCAGAATATATGATATTCCTTAAACACTGTCTATATTGCGATGACACGACACTATAGCAGAATATATGGTAGTCCTTAAACGCTGTCTCTATTGTGATGACACGACACAATAGCAGAATATATGATATTCCTTAAACACTGTCTATATTGTGATGACACGACACTATAGCAGAATATATGGTAGTCCTTAAACGCTGTCTATATTGTGATGACACGACACAATAGCAGAATATATGATATTCCTTAAATACTGTCTATATTGTGATGACACGACACTATAGCAGAATATATGATATTCCTTAAACACTGTCTATATTGCGATGACACGACACTATAGCAGAATATATGGTAGTCCTTAAACGCTGTCTATATTGTGATGACACGACACAATAGCAGAATATATGATATTCCTTAAATGCTGTCTATATTGTGATGACACGACACAATAGCAGAATATATGATATTCCTTAAACACTGTCTATATTGCGATGACACGACACTATAGCAGAATATATGGTAGTCCTTAAACGCTGTCTATATTGTGATGACACGACACAATAGCAGAATATATGATGTTCCTTAAACACTGTCTATATTGTGATGACACGACACTATAGCAGAATATATGGTAGTCCTTAAACACTGTCTATATTGCGATGACACGACACTATAGCAGAATATATGGTAGTCCTTAAACGCTGTCTATATTGTGATGACACGACACTATAGCAGAATATATAATATTCCTTAAATGCTGTCTATATTGTGATGACATGACACAATAGCAGAATATATGATATTCCTTAAATGCTGTCTATATTGTGATGACACGACACAATAGCAGAATATATGATATTCCTTAAACACTGTCTATATTGCGATGACACGACACTATAGCAGAATATATGGTAGTCCTTAAACGCTGTCTATATTGCGATGACACGACACAATAGCAGAATATATGATATTCCTTAAACTGTCTATATTGCGATGACATGACACTATAGCAGAATATATGATATTCCTTAAATGCTGTCTATATTGTGATGACATGACACTATAGCAGAATATATGGTAGTCCTTAAACGCTGTCTATATTGTGATGACACGACACTATAGCAGAATATATGATATTCCTTAAATGCTGTCTATATTGCGATGACACGACACAATAGCAGAATATATGATATTCCTTAAATGCTGTCTATATTGTGATGACATGACACAATAGCAGAATATATGATATTCCTTAAATGCTGTCTATATTGTGATGACATGACACTATAGCAGAATATATAATAGTCCTTAGACGCTGTATATATTGTGATGACATGACACTATAGCAGAATATATAATAGTCCTTAGACGCTGTATATATTGTGATACCACAACGCTATAGTAGAATTCATGGGATTCATTAAACACTGTCTATATTGTGATAACATGATGCGAAAGCAGAATACAGCTGCTTATCATTATCAAGATTGTCACAATGGCATACAGTAGCATAATAACTAGTGGTTGCTTTTCACTGTCAACGATGTGTTCAGACCGCACTATAGCTTATTATTAAAATAGCAATTTTCACTGTGACCGCATTATAGCACCACATATATAGTTGATCATCGCTCTCTGTAGTGTGCCCTGATAATCCATGTCTATATGGTGCACTGCTTCTGCCTGAACCATGCCTCAATTTTGTTCTCCTCTGGCTTCTATGCTCACATGTCTGCAAAATACAAAAATTCAAGGT
The DNA here is from genome assembly GCA_034401795.1 of Chaetoderma sp. LZ-2023a. Classification (NCBI taxonomy): domain Eukaryota; kingdom Metazoa; phylum Mollusca; class Caudofoveata; order Chaetodermatida; family Chaetodermatidae; genus Chaetoderma; species Chaetoderma sp. LZ-2023a. The sequence continues at coordinate 145,194,651 of CM067359.1, forward strand.
GTGGAATATTAAAACAACAATATGTGCTAAAATAAAAGCTATTTTAACACATAAACATTTTGTGAACGCATAGTCATACGCCTAAGACGCAAGTCACATCATGGATGGTGTTATGGAGTGAAAATTACTGGTAATTTGGCAAACCAGTTCAGGAAATGTTTATTAAGTCTGTAATGATTTTGGGGTTAAGGGTAGGAAAATGTCGATATTTCTTGCTTAAATCAAGGAATGTCAAAATTGTTTGTATTTCTATAAAGTAACTAGATGGAACAAACAGACTAACTGCATTGGTTACCTAACAGCTCATTGAAATATATACGATTTGAAGGACTACAGCCAAAAATCAAAACAATCATGGCAATTTTCATGGAATTTTGTGTATTTTCTTTATGAAATTTGCACACTGTAGTCGGAAACTTGAACTATTGAAGCAGCAATCCAAAGACTTATTATTGTATATCAACATGTTAAGAACATTTGTTTTGGGGATCTTGACTTTAGGAGCGAAGATATTAAATCAGCAAATTTTTCGAGATTTGCGCCTCCCTAATAGAAAATTTACTGTCACACTGTTGCTACCAGAAATCAACTACACATCAGGGCTAGAAATGATCCAGAGACAGCCCCCCCCCCCCAAACAGCCTAATGTGACAAACCAAATGTGTAGTAGGTGTTGCACGAAAATCTTTTTTGCTGCTCCTGGCTACTGGACTATTTATGGCTAGCTGACACACGACGAGTTTAAATTCGATGGAACGTGTCAGAAATGCCGTTCCGAAACAGACAAAGAGTTCTGATGTTCCATCGCCTTAATGGTTTGATCGATTTGAACCAAATTTGTTTGGAAGTATTGTATGGCATTTTGTATGGTGGTAGGCTCCAGAAAACTTCTTCGCAATTTTGATTGGTCGATTTTTTTGGGTGAAAATCTTAGATTTTATGAAAACTTTACCGGAAGTTATCAAAACGCATCTCCTCCTTAGCTACCTGACTGTTGTTATTACACCACAAAAACATCCATTACCTTTCAATCACTACTTGCTAAATCAATTATCTGCATTTAGCTACCAGAATAAGATTTTTATGCTTGCATATACTCCTCCCCATGCCTATTCGTATAAATATGGCCCCTCAACCAGGCTACTGGTTAGGTCCATCTCCAGTATATTAACTGATATAGACTGGCACCAGTCTGTACTCACTCCATAGTGACGCCTGTCACTAAGCTCGCTTGCGTATGTGCACTGGAGCCCAAATAGGAAACAGATTCACTTTTCAATTATTCTGCAAGCAGAACTACTATGAAGTCTATCCTCCCAAAATTATGTTTTTGGAAGTATTTTGTGGTTATATCGAACTTTATAACTATGTATATAAATGTTACCGTTTTTCGTGGGTTTCGTTTTCATGGTAACAACTTTAATATGCCTAAGTCATCATCATATAAAAACACTCTATTACTCCAGTGAGCCCTTAATCACTTTCAGTTAAAAGAAAAAATAGTGCTTTACAAGGAATTACGTTTATTTCCCTATGATAGAAAACAATCTTGATTTTGAACTTTCCGGCCTTTCTTTGAAAGGCGTTTACATGTTTCTAGACTCCTTTTATCGAAATTCTAAGGTGTATACTTCTTTCGTAATCTTTTTTCGTATTTAAGAGTGTTTTAACGAACGATAAATCAAGTGCACGTCCTCAATCTGTGAATAAGTTCACTCTGTGGAGTATGGAGGACATGTCTGTTTTAGTGCACTACGTGTACCCCTACATCGATGTACGGGTTTTGCATGGTGTAGTTCGGATCGACCGGGCGTGTACCGACCATATCAGCCAAGCTGGGTACGCGCCGCCCGTCCTGGATTTGTTCCCTGAACACGCCCCCTTGGGTAGAGCCATAAGCGTATATGGGCATATGAGAGAGATCACGTAAAACGACTAAGTTCGTTAAAGCGCATAGTGCGCATGCGCACGCTTAGATACTATTTTTGATGGAGCACGTAGTTTACGACCAGGATAGGATGGCGCTTTTAGTGTACCGAGATGGTACTCTCTAATCCTTTTTGATTACCTGTTCCCGCTGAATCTGGCATTAACTTTTTAAATCTGTAAACCATTTCAAAATTGGTTAAGAAATGGCTGAGTTATCCACGGAAAACCCTTCTTGATTATCTTCAAAATATTGCCGTGATGTCATTAGCTACGCGCTGATTGGCTGTTGCTCGAACGATGATTGGTTGGAGCCTGCGCCTGTGACATCATGAGGAGTATAAAAGGAGACGCGATCTAGAGATCGAGAGCATCCTCGGCCAGGGGCCGAACAGGTTGGATCTGTACTAGCTACTATTGAGCTACAGATATTACGCATATAACTTCGGTTTCTGATGGGTTCTCTCCCGTAGCTAGCAGTGCCAACCCACTGCACTAAAAACAATTTTGTAACTCCCTACTTGCGGGAGCAATTTGGAACTTTCTAACTATCGTTCACGAATATCAATATCTACTTCGGAACACGAACTTGCGGTGAGGCTTTTACAGCCTGAATATGTGATTCTACAGATGTAGAGGCAGGATGTTCTTTGATGGATGACTCGCCGGATCTGCCGGCCACGCCTAAAAGTGGTATTTCAACTGTCACCACACTAATGTCGTGTAGGTTCTTCTAACTTTAGACTGCATCAAGTAAACTCTGCCTTGTGCGTCTTCAGAGCTGGCTGACGTACACAGCACCGTTACGCTTTGTTTTGTATCTTCATTTGCATCCCGCTTGTGGTCGGGTTGTTGTCAACTTCCATCCGTGCCATCAGTGTACTGGAACTTTCTTCACAGCAGTAATGCTATTGTATCTCTTGCTGACTACTCATTAGGCATTCCATTGGGCTTACAGTGCTGAGCGATGTACTCCCGCCATGAGTGTTCTTGCGGGAATCCTGTTTGCGGAACCAACTTGCGGGAACCGACCTGCGGGAACTTTCCAGCTTCCAGAGAATGCATCAACTTGCATCAACTAAGGAATGATGTATCAATTTCAGTGACACGATAGCCTAACTTAAGAATGGCTACCGAGGATTCAAGTAACTATACTTCACATTTTAATTATTCCGCTAAATGTACTCTTTTAATGATATTGTATCCGTATAAATGGTCCCGATGACTAAAAGGTACTCATGTACGGGTGCCTCCCTTGCGGGGATACCTCTGTGGACCTACGAGTCTGTGTGGTACCTCCGGGGGCCCCATGTTTAAAAGTTCATCTGGCTGTCTCTATGTCTTGTATTTTCGTATGCTCCTCATTTTTATCTAGCATACTCGATAGTTTGTTTAGGTAAAATCATTGTATAGACGTATATTTTTAGGTCACCAAATCAAATCTTGTAAGTTCATAGATCACGAAATTGCTATGGACAGGCATACTGATGACACAAATTCTTGGGATGAGACCGTTGTATTTAATGTTCGCGACAATGGTCGCACGGCCCCACCGGAACGATTGGGTTCCACCGGCCTTAGGAGCCGGTTTTTGTTACCCATAGGGCAGTCTTGTACAGGATCCGTCACCCCAAGACCGGATGCTAACCAGCGTCATCGTTCGTCGTGCACTTGTGGCACGGTGAGTTGACATGATACACCGGAACGGCCCGACACTACCCCGTGAGCTACAATAGGGTGGTCTGCGTTCATATCTAAGTTTTCTTTAAGGATTATTTGTCCTTAAAGCGCTGCCCTCTGGTCGTCCTTCCCCTACCTCTGTTGCTAGTAAGACAAAAGCTGTGTCTTTTGCAATATCTAATATGTCTATTCCAGCAGCAACGGGGGAGGGGGGCAGGGGCTCTTTGGCGAATTCGGAAGCTGTGTTAGCTTTATTTGCGAGATTTGAATCCTTCGCTGCAGTTTTGACTAAATCTTTAGACGAAAGGATATCTTCTGCCATCATGGAGGCCAAGAAACAGGAAGTTTCTTCTGGTTCCGACGATAGCCCGAGGGCTAGTGGGCGTTCCCGCAAATGGGGGAAACCGATCCCTCTAACGTCAATGCAGGTTATTATGTCTCCTAAACAAAAGTCTAGAGCGACAAAGCTCTCGAAGGGGAGCTCGTGCAGGTCACCGGGTCAAACCCACATTAGACTTGAGGGTGATAGGCATAACCCTCAAGCAGTGGTGGCGGAGGCGGAAGCTAACGTCCAAAAGCCTTATGCTAATGCCAGTATTTCGGTCATACCAGTCGTCAAGATTCTCCGTAGGTCGCCTATAGCTAAGAGTTTGCATTCTAGTCTGGCTAGTTCGTCCGGTTCCATTGTGGTGGACTCGGGTCCTCGGGACTCGGGTTTACTTCCGTTTTCCGGGGCTACTTCCGTTCCATCCGTTTCCGGTATGTCTTCCGGTTTTGTATGTCATCCAGGTCTTCTAGATCCAGTTCTTTCTTCTGTTCCATCTGTTTCCAGTTTAACTTCCGGTTTTGCAAGACATCCGGGTCTTCAAGATCCCGTTCTTACTTCCGTTCCGTCCGTTTCCGGTTCGACTTCCGGTTTTGTAGGAAATCCAGGTCTTCAAGATCCGGTTATTACTTCCATTCCGACCGTTTCCGGTATGACTTCCGGTTTTGTAGGACATCCGGGTCTTCAATATCCGGTTCCTTGTTCCGTTTCTGATTTTAGCAGCGCTTACGGTCATACCAGATATCCGGGGTCTGTGCCCGAGGGCTAGCGGATGTTCCCGCAAATGGGGGAAACCGATTCCGCTAACGTCAATGCAGGTTATTAGGTCTCCTAAACAAAAGTCTAGAGCAACAAAGCTCTCGAAGGTGAGCTCGTGCAGGTCACCGGGTCAAACCGAAACCAAATTGAAAAGAAAGAACATCCCAAGCAGAACCAGAAAGAGACTGAGTAGAGGCACCCTTCAAATAATCCTCCTTGGGAACTTGAACAGGAGCATCATATTTGGAAACAAGAGAAAAATCCTTAGTGTTAGCATCATTAACAAAGAAATCAAGCATATCAACAACTAAATTATCAATAGGCAGAACCTGAGGAGAGGAAGAAGAGGAAGAATCAGACGTAGAAAGAGCGGACCCGAAAGAAGGAGGGTCAATAACAAATTCCTCCTTAAGAGGAAGAGAAAGAGTAGATGTGATCCATCCGTGAGCCATGGACCAGTCTTCCGAAGAGGCTCTGACCGGACAAAACCTCTTTAGATCCCTGGCCCTGACAGAGTTGGGAGCTAAAGGAAGAGAAGGATGAAGAGGAGGAGAGGAAGAAGAGATGAGAAGAGAAATCACCTGAAACTAAAGATTCACCTGCCCTAGAAGAAATAGGAGAAGCGGGTCTTCTAGCAGACTCAGGAAAGGAAGAGACTTGAGAAGAAGAGAAAGAATCCCTACCCTGATCCTGACTAGAAGACAAGAAAGGGAGAACCAGAGAACTGGCAGAAAACCTCGATAGAATAGAAAAGCGAGCAGAAACAAATGAACGATCTAGAGAAGAATCCCTAACCACAGAAAACAAGGAGAAATCTAAACCTGAATCAACAATTTGAAATTCTAGCTCAGGAGAAAGGACAACGGAAACAATCGGATCAAGATGATCAAAAGAAGGAGAAGAAGAAGAGGAAGAAGGAGGAAGAGAAGAGATTGGAAGAGAAGATGGAGAAGAAGAATGATCTAATGAACCCTGAGAGGAAAGAGAAGGAAGACAGGAGAAACCCGGAGGAGGAATAGATGATTGAAAAAGAGCTGATGGGTTAGACACATGACTGGACGTGAAATCCTTAACAGAAAGAGAAGAAAAAATAGGTTTAAAACCTGGAGGATGAGAAGAGGAGGAGAAAGAAGGAGGCCTAGAGGAAGATGAACTCAAAACAGCATCATGAAAAAAAGGAGACGAAGACGGGGAAGATAAATCAACATCAACTACCTGAGAAGGGAGAAAAGAATCATAATTGGAAACTACAGAATCCTGAGAAAACACCCATTGAGATATTTCAGAACCAGAACCTACAAAACTCCTATCATCACAATCCTTACGCTTATCCTCAGAAGATTTCTCTGAATCTAACGAGGAGACTGAAGACGGAAGCGTAAGATGATGTCTTCAAGGTTGAGTTTTCCAATGATCTTTCTAGATGGGAGTCTGTTTGCAGGTCTCAGCTTAAGTCGTCTAATTTCCTTGCTCTGTTATCTGAGGCTGTTCTTAAGGCTGAAGAACATGGTGATCAAGTTCCTTTATCAGTCTTTCGTTCTTTGGCAGATTTGTCTCATGGCTCCCTCAATTCAGTTTGTAGGTCGTTGGGTTTCAATACCTCAAAGCGTAGATCCAGGAAGCTCTGAGGTTTTGATTTCTGATTCTTTGAAGAATAGTCTTGTTGCAGCACCTCCGTTTGGTCAAGATATTTTCGGACAATCGGCTCCTAGTCTAATTCGTGCAGAATCTGAGCGCCTGAAGGCCTCTAGGGAGCTTCAGGCTCAGATTTCCTTTGCTAATCCTTCCTTGAAAAGAGATGTTTCTTCAGTGAAGGGTCTGAATTCTTCTCCTAGAAGAAAGAGCCTCAAACATGACCAATTTGGGGCTTATCCCTCTAGGATTATTACTAATTCCAATCTTTCTTCTTCCAATCTTCAAGATCAATCCACAGAGGAGGATCACATCGATTCCATATACTCTCATCGTTCCAGGTTTCAAGGGAGGCAGTCTCTCTCCTTGTGCGAGAGGGGGGGTCAGACCCCTTCTCGTCGTGCTAGTTCCAGGTCCAGAGGTCGTTCTTCCTTTAGAGGGTATCAAGGAAAGAGAGTTTAAAGGTGTGGACTATTCCCGGGTAAGTCCTTCCTCATCCCTCCCCCTCTTCTTGTGCCTTCGGATCAGTCGGTCCAGTGCCTGTTGCCCAACGTGCCAGTAGGAGGGCGCCTTTCTCTGTTTTGGGAGAATTGGCAGGCCCTCGTTCAGGACTCCTCGCTAGTTTCTCAGATACATTGGATTTGTGCACCTTCATGGATCCGTCATCCTCCTCTTCTTTCTTTTCTCCCAATTTGGACACTGATTCCCTCCAATCCGGAAAAATTGGTTGCCTTGGAAGAGGAGTTGGAATCCATGATTGTCAAGAGGGAAATAGAAGTTCCCCACTGGAGAGTAGACCCGGGCTACTACTCGATCATCTTTTTAGTTTCCAAGAAAACAGGAGGTTGGCGTCCTATCATAAATTAAAAAAAAAATTAAATCTTATGATTCTCACCCCCAAGTTCAAGATGGAGACAATCTCCCAGATCATTTCCAGTTTAGATCAGGGAATGTGTACGTCTTCCATCCATCTACAGGACGCCTACTTTCATGTTCTCATTCACCCTGCCTTCAGAAGGTTCCTGAGGTTTGCTTACAAGGATCGAGTTTGGCAGTTCCGCGCCATGCCCTTTGGCCTGACCACGGCTCCCTTCCTTTTTACCCGTCTAGTTTCAGCCGTGGCAGGAATTTTACACCGTTGTTCTATCCATCTTCACGTTTATATAGATGACTGGTTGGTAAAAAAGCAAGGTCATCCTCAATTCTCTCAGGAATTCTTCCAGAAGTGTTCAGTCTGCATGCATCTAGGCGTTTCTTTCGACCTGGCCCGGGTCTAGTCTTCCCCTCAGATCCAAGGATAGAAGCCTTATCAGTGGCAATGGAAATCCTGTCTTCTTCTCCCATGGTAAGAGCAAGATTCCTGTTAAGAGTGATAGGTTTGATGGTCAGCGTAGAGAATGTAATTCCTTGGGCGCGCTGATGAGAAGACCCTTCCAAATGTACTTAATGTCCCTTTGGAAGCAGTCAGTTCACTCTATTTACCATCAGATTCCCATCAGAGAACACTTGATCCCTCATCTAGATTTTTGGAAGGATCGTTCTCTGCTTCTGATGGGTGTTCCACTGGTAAAGTCCTCCCCTCAGGCGATTATCTTCACAGACGCTTCCCAGGAGGGATGGGGAGCAGTCTGGGACTCCCTGTCAGTTTCCGGTCTTTGGTCCCTGTAGGAGTCGACAGCCCATATCAACATTCTGGAGTTGTGGGCTGTCAAGAAGGCTCTCCTTTCATGGTCAGATCTTGTGATAGGTCTCAAAGTCTCGATTCGGTCGGACAATTCGACAGTGGTGGCTTATATCAACAGGCAGGGAGGTAAAAGGTCGTCTCTCCTTTGTCTAGAAGTGTGGAATCTTCTCTTGTGGTGCCGCAAGAATCAGATTTTTCTAGTGTCTTCACATGTCCCAGGCAGTCTGAATTTTCTGGCGGACCAACTGTTACATCCCAGCAAATTCGCCTACACAGAGTGGCAGATCAAATGTGCGAGATTCTTCTGATAGCTCCCTTTTGGCCAAAGAGGATTTGGTTTGTAGACCTTCTAGATCTTCTGGTAGACTTCCCTCGTCTTCTTCCAGTATCCCAGGATCTTTTATCTCAAGTAAGATGTCTTTATGTTCATACAAACCCAGAAATTTTCAATCAGTGTGTTTGGAGAATCTCGAGTCTGAGGTCCTCGAGAATAAGGTTTCTTCAAGATCTCATGAAATTATTGATTCTGCCAGAAGAGAGTCGACCCATTGAGTTTACAAGGGTCGACATACAATTTGAGTAAAACCAAGGTCTCGTGCCCGATTCTGTTTCTACCCCAAGTATTAGACTTTTTATCTTATCTGTTTGATTCTTTACATTTATCAGCTAATACGGTTAGGGGGTATAGATTTTCTTTGGCATCTTATCTTCATTGCCTTCTGAATGCCGATGTCAAGGATACTAAGACTCTTAATAGTTTTATTAGAGGTCTAGGTAATATTTGTCCTCCGATTGCTAAGCCTTTACCTTCCTGGAATTTGGCTTTGGTTCTTCAAGTTTTGGCAGGTCGCCATTTTGAATCTATTTCCTCTATCAGTATTAAGCTTTTAACTTTTAAAGCTTTTTTCTTGTTGCTGCTGCCTCTGCTAGAAGACATTCAGAGATTCATGCTCTTTCTGTCGAAAGGGATAGATTTATAGTTTCAGGAGACGGTTTGGTTTTATTTCCCAGAAGGGACTTTTTATCTAAAACTCAGTCTAACCGCTTTCTTGCTAGTCCGATCATTTTAAAATCTTTATCGTCTTTTTCGCCATCCGATAAATTTTGGTGTCCTGTTAGGGCATTAAGAATGTACGATCCAGCCCATTTATGGGTTTCCTATGCGGAAGCGTTATCTAAGCCGGTCTCAAAATTTACGATTGCCAGATGGATTTGTGAGACAATTAAGCTTTGTTGTGAGATAGTGTAGCTCGCCGGGTAGTGTCGGGCCGTTCCGATGTCTCATGTCGACTCGCCGCGCCGTAAGTGCGCAACGAGTGATGACGCTGGTTAGCATCCGGTCTCGGGGTGACGGACCTTGAACGAGACTGCCCTGCGGGAAACAAAAACCGGCTCCTAAGGCCGGTGGAACTCAATCGTTCCGGTGGGGCCGTGCGACCATTGTCGCGAACATTAAACACAACGGTCTCATCCCAAGAATTTGTGTCACCAGTATGCCTGTCCATAGCAATTTCGTGATCTATGGACTTACAAGATTTGATTTGGTGACCTAAAAATATAAGTCTATACAATGCGTTTACCTAACTAATTGAAAATATGCTAGATAAAACTACAGTAAGAGCATACGAAAATACAGGACATAGAGGCAGGTAGATGAACATTTAAACATGGGGCTCCCAGAGGTACCACACAGACTCGTAGGTCCGCAGAGGTATCCCCACAAGGGAGGCTCCCGTACATGACATAGCTATTTAACTTAATATAAGTTATTATACCTCTAAGCTGAAAGGAAGAAGGCTATCGCAGACGAAAAAGTGATGTGCCTCATGTGGGCACTACTCCTAGTGCTGGTTTGGGTGAGGAGTATTATCCTGGCATGGACCGTCGTCGCTGAACCCTTGCGAGCCTCGCGCGGGCCTCCGTCTCGGGAAGGTGTCGCCACGACTTAAAGCGGGAGAAGAATAGTTGGCAAAAATGGGCCCTTCTAATATTCCAAACAAAAATGCTGTAGAAAGAAAAGACCATACCTAGTGAGATTATGACTATAGGGGTGCGTACTGTTTTACGTGAAGACGGAACGGAAGATTCCCGATGGATTCCTTCGTCACCGTCTTATGTGATTCCTAATATACTGAGTTAGTAGTTACCGCTTTATTTCTGCAAGCCTTCTGCTTTGCTTAATTCCTTTTAGTTGTTTTCAGAACTAGTTAGAATTAGTTTAGGCCGCAACTGGCTGATATCTACCTAGCTATTAGACACGGCTGTCACGGAGAACAGATGCCCGAGGACATCAACACTGTAGACAGCGCTCATACATGTTACTTAGTTGGATCTCCGAACTGGGTGAGAATCCGGACATTCCACTTCATAACCACATGAAACATTACAAGACATGGTTTACATTTCACAAAAGCATTATTAGGCCATATCTCCTATCGTTATGGTGGGGGTAAGAGAGACGAATGCACACTGTAAATGTCCTTCCCGTAAGGGCGTGGCAGATCTAAATATCATGCCCAGACATTTTAACAGAATCTGGTGAGAATACGTATCTCGCCCGTCACCGGGTCCTATGGAACTAACCGTTTACCCTGTCGTTAGGTTTATATGCAAGTTGCCAGTTTTGCACTGCGGTGCGGGAGGATTGTCAGTAAATAAAATAATAATTAATACATGTGTTTTCGCAGTGCTTTCCTACATTGGCTTAAAGTGCTAATTACTAAGTATCTGAAGATACATGGGGAGGTGTATGTGATACCGCACCCTAGCCATCACCGCTGAGTCGGATCAGCCCATGGTGCGGATAGGGACATCCAAACAATTAAGAAGCGACAAGGCTAAGAGGAATATGAAGAGAGACAAAATCTTGGAGTTATGAGTCTTACTGGAGTGCGGGGCTAGATTATCGCACTGCCGGAAGAGAAGAGTATATTACACAGTATGTAATGAAGAAATTGTCTCTAATCATTTTGAACCTATCCTATTGAGCTGAATAGAAAAGGTTTAGTCGGTAGCATTAGGGCTGCGCGATATACCGATACCATATTTAAAACCGATATCCCGCACTGACGGTTTCATAACCGATTATAAAAAATAAATATCGAAAAACCGAATATGAACATATTTTCGGTTTTTCGTATCAGGACTGTTAAAAATAAAAGATACTAACGAGCATGAAAAGCGTAATGAATAATAATGGCCAGACTTTCCATTAAGCTACGTTCGGGCCAACTAATAATTGAACGTGGCCCCAATTGCGCATGTTGTGTAACTCCATGTAACTCGCTGTACGTCGAGAGAAATCAAGCAGCGAATTAATTAAATAAATATCCACACGTCTTTTCTCTGATAGTCTCAGATAAATTTGCAATATAAAACACAATACTAACGCGGGAATTTGTCATTGAAATTTGTATCAGGGAAAACATTTCTAAACAACGGCATCCATTTTATTTACGTCACCGGCTAATTAACATAATGCAGTCGTCCCAAAACTAAATCACCCGAATGGATAAAAATCTCGCCAATAAATATAATGCTGAATACATTTTGCTGATTAGGATATAATTTTAAATAAAATTATTACTCAAACCATTTTTAAAACGTTATCTTCTATACACAATATCATATTAACTTATGAAATTCGCGTTCGCAATATTATAGTTAATATTTTCTTCAATGCATGATTTCGTCCTCGGGCCGAATTGGAAATGAAAGAAGAAAGGGAGATAATTACATCATAATTAATTACAATCACGTGATTAGGCTACGTCTTTTCGCAACCTGTTTTACTGATTTATGATTAATTTTGACAAAATAAACAATGTTTATTTAACTGTATCAGGGCGTGAAAATACGTTCTGTTTTCGTGCTAATTTTTTATCATTTAAATTTTTTGTTTCATGTCCATAAAACCGATATTCGGTTAAAACCGATATGAAAAGTCATATCGAAACCGATATGGCTGTAAGCCAAACCGCGCAGCCCTAGGTAGCATGCCGGGCTAAACAGAGTTATAGCACGGACAGCGGCCTCAGTGAAAAATTGTTGTTGGTGGAAGAAAATGCTGCATATATAAATGTTGCTGTATAGTGTTTCCTACGTGCACTGCAGTCCTATGTTTTCTATAACTTAAGCAAAACAAGTCAATGGATGGCCACTGGCCATATACATACGTAATCTAACCAGAACAAACAATATGGTGTCAACAATTAAGATATATATATTAATACAGGTTAACGAACCTACTATAGTGTGGTTAGAAACACATTGAAGAAAATGATAATAACTATTAACAAATACAGAAATTATAACTATTGGTCCGAAGACCGTTACAGTTCCTTTTAGTAATCGGAACCGTTAATACGGATACGAGATAATTAACAAAACCTATATAGAGAAATAATTAAACGGTGAAGTATAGTTACTTGAATACTTGGTAGTCATTCCTAAGTTAGGCTACCGTGTTGCTGAAATTGACACGTCAATCCGTAGTCGACGTGAGATGACGCGCTCTCCGGAAGCTGGAAAGTTCCCGCAGGTTGGTTCCCATAGGCTGTTTTTCTCAAACAAGAGTCCCGTAAGAATGTTCATGGCGGGCGAAGGACATGACTTAGTGCTGTAGGCCTAATAGAATGTCTAACGAGCAGTCAGCAAAAGATACGATAGTACTACGTGGTGAAGAAAGTTCCCGTACACCGATGGCACGGATGGAAGGTGTAAACAACCCGATCACTAGCGGGGGTTGTAAGAGGCAAATGAAGATACAAAACAAATTTCATGGTGCTGGGTACGTCAACCAGCTCTGAAGACGCACTGGGCAGAGTTTACTTGCTATGGTCGAAAGTCGAAAGAACCTACACGATTGGTGCGGCGGCGTTTGAAATACCACTGTTAGGCATGGCCGGCAGATCCGGCGAGTCATCCATCAAAGAACATCCTGCCTCTACATCTGTAGACTCACATATTCAGGCCGCAAAGGCCTCACCGCAAGTTTGTGTTCAGAATGTAGATGTAGTATTCGTGAACGATTATCAAAAGTTCCAAATTACTCCCGCAGATGGGGAGTTACAAAATTGCTTTAACTGCGGTGGGTTGGCTACTGGTAGCTACGGGAATGCGACGGAAACTGAAGTCATATGCGTAATATCTGTCGATCATAGCTTATTTTGAAGATAATCAAGAAGAGTTTTCCTGGATAACTTGGCCATTTCTCAAACCGATTTTGAAATGGTTTACAGATTTGGAAAGCCTGTCGGATTCTGGTCTTGATTAATGCCAGATTTAACGGGAACAGACAATCAATAAGGATTACAGAATACCGGCTTGGTACACTAAAAGCGCCATCCTAACTAGGTCACAACTACGTGCTCAATAGAAACAGTGTCCTGGAGCGTGCATGGGCATAATGCGTTTTGACGAACTTAGTCGTTTTTAGACACACCCATAGACCTATATACGCTTATAGCTCTACCCAGAGGGGCGTGTTCAGGAAACGAATCCTAGACGGGCGGCGCGTATCCAGCTTAGCTGGTACGGCCGGTACCCGACCGGTCGATCCGAACTACACCAGCCTCACCCGATCAAATTAACCTCTTCCATATTAAAGCCCATGATGTTAGAGGTATGGCTACTTCTTTCGCTCTTTTTTGCCAGTTCGTCTTCAGATGACGTCATGCAGGTGGCAGGATGGAAAACTGAGTCCACTTTTACAACTTTTTATCTCAAAGACCAGAGTGCCTCCTTCTTTCGTAACATTACTATTTTAACTAAAAAAGCCGAAGACCATTTACCAAGCACATCCCACCATTTTCATTAAGTCTGCGTCTGTGAGAAATGGTGAGTCTTATTTTGTTTTTTATTTGTTTCTTTAAGTTCAAGTTTTCCTTATTTGTTAATCACGGTGTGATTGAGTTAAATGCACTATTATGTTATGTTATTAACATTTGGATACGGTTGATTTGATTTTTATCCTTGTTTGTTGATTCTGAAATCTCCTCCCACCTACCAAGTCTACGGGTTTAGCAAGTATTGATTGATCGGTAATGGATGTTTTTGTGGTGCAATAACAACCCCCCACAGACCCCGCTTGCGGGTTGGTCTGTTGTTTTATTAACCACTATAAAAACATCCATACCGTTCAATCACTGCAACCCGGCCTCAGCCACCCCACGTGGTAAGATTTGAGAATTGGCCTTTAATATTTGGCACTTAAATTTAGGAAAGTGAATCTGTTTCCTATTTTGGTTCCAGTGCGCATGCGCAAGCTCGCTTAGTGACAGGCATCACTATGGAGTGAGTATAGACTGGTGCCAGTCTATATCAGTCAGTATACTGGAGATGGACGTAACCAGTAGCCTGGTTGAGGGTCCATATTAATAGGAATAGGCATGGGGAGGTGTGTATGCAAGCATAAAAATCTTATTCTGATAGCTAAATGCAGATAATTGATTTAGCAAGTAGTGATTGAATGGTAAGTATGTTTTTATAGTGCTTAATAAAACAACAGACCAACCCACAAGGGGGGTGTCTGTGGGTTTTTTATAGCATTAACCCTTTAATGGTCATACCGGCCAAAACCGTCCTCTACTATGGTCTTATGGAATGCCCATTTATAGGCCAAGAGAATACAATCTTTGAAAATTTATCACTAGAATGACTGGCTCGATAACCGAGCCAGTCATTTTAGTGTTAAATTTTCAAAGATTTTATTTTCTTGGCCTGTAAATGAACATTCAGTAAGAAAATATTTAAATTTTCTTGACCAAATTTGACCAGTAAAGGGTTAATGATATGCAGGTTTGCTTTATATAAAGGTAGACCTTTTGTCAAGGGCATCTTTGATCTACAACTCTTTAGCTTCCAGAATCACTTCACTCAAGTATCTGACAACATAATCAAATACCTCTAATGTTAGCTCACATCAACAAAAAATGACTTGGCTCTATCACAGAAATTGAGAAGTCTGTCAAGAAAGTATGTCTGATGAGTTTACATTTTAACCTTTTAAGCCTTGAATTTGTTCAACAAAATTTCAATTTAAAAAAAAAAATGTCAATTTGCAGACCAAGTGAAGATTATTTTTTACAGTTTAGCACTGAAATGACTGGCTCAGTTATTATCATTCCAGTGGTAAATTTTCAAAAAAGTCTTCTCTTCGTCTGCAAATTGACATTTCTCAAGACCACTGTAGAAGCCTACTTTGGCTGATATAAGTGTTAAAGGGTTAACCCTCTCATTGTGAAGCCGGCCAAAACAGCCGCTAGAGTTTTCTTGAGAAATGTCCATTTGTAGGCCATGGGAATACTATTTTTGAAAATTTACCACTGAAATGAGTGGCTTGATAACTGAGCCACTCATTCCAGTGATAAATTTTCAAAAATAGCATCTCTTGGCCTGCAAACGGACATTCAAAAAGCAAATATTTTAATTTGCTTGACTAATGGCAAATTTAGTCATCAAACGGTTAATAAACATTCTGTTAAATATTTTGAAACTAATTAGGGGTGTGGAAGCCCTATAGTAATCACCGAGTCTGTCTGTCCGTCCATCCATGTCCGTCCACAATATCTCCTAAACAGCAGATCATAGGGAACCGCTAAAGATATTTTTATGAAACTGGGTGTGTACCTCAGTTATGATATCCAGATGTGACTTTTGAAGGATTTACCTGTATAGGTCAAAGATTTTGGGTGAAAATGGGCTTTTTAATGCAAAAACTCATAATTATTGTAAATTTTCTCCTAAACAATGTATCATACAGAATTGCTTGAAATAATTTAATGGCACTTAGTAGGTGGCTTCCTTGTGATAGGTAGATATGCTTATAGAAGGATTCACCTTTATAGATCCAAGACATTGGATGAAAATTGCCTTTTTAATGAAAGAACTCATAATTTTTGTAAATTTTCTCGTAAACACCATATCATATAGAATCACTTAAAATAATTTAATGAAACTTGTTTGACTGGGAGGTGTTGCTGCCTCCAATCAAATTAGTTTCAAAATATTCAACAGCTTGTGTATTCTGGGAATTCAAGAGTTCAAAGTGTATAAATTGATTCAAATACACTGACAATGTGGGCGGAGCTTAGCCAGGGTCGGGCGGAGCATAACTAGAAATGGATCCCTATTTTCTGCTCGAATAAAGAAGTTTAATTTACAATTAGATTTAAATTTAACCCTGCAATTGTCAAATTTGGTCATGGAAATCGAAACATGCTAACTGAATGTTCCTTTGCATGCCAAGTGAAGACTATTTTTGGAAATTTACCACTGTAATAACTGGCTTGGTTATCGAGGGAGTCATTCCAATGGTAAATTTTCAAAAATAGTCTTCTCTTGGTCTGCAAATGAACATTTCCCAAGACCATTGTAAAGGAAGTTTCTGGAAATTAAAGGGTTAAGTTACAGTGTAGATGTAAACAATTTTGATTAATATTAACCCTTGAGCCATAAGAAAATTTCAATTTCTCAAAGAAAATGTTAATTTGCGGAGCAAGTGAAGATAATTTTTGAAAATTTACCGCTGGAGTGACTGGCTCGCTTATCGACCCAGTTATTCCAGTGGTGAATTTTAAAAAATAGTCTTCTTTTGGTCTGCAAATGTACATTTCCCGAGGCCACTACAGAAGCCATTTTTGGCTGATATGAGTTTTAAAGGGTTAAACTACCTTTCATCTTTCAGCTGACAGGCATAGATTTCCTTATAGAAACGATGTGTACTGACAATTACTGGCCGAGTTTCCTGATCAAGAGATTGTGATATTTAACCCTCAGTGGCACCACTAAATGTAAGTCAATAATTATTCTATAAAGATAATTTTGCTGTCAAATTCAATAAAATAATAATTATTTTGATTAGCACTTTCAAACTAGTAAAGAACATGTCTTGTAGTCAGGCATTAGGTGTGCAATTTTTGGAAAGCCTTTTGGTCGCTAGTTTTGGAAATTTTCTAGGCACCACCTATATGGCTGCGGGTTTTGTTTTCTAGTGCTTTCGCACTGGATTCATAAGGTACACTGATTTACTTAAAGGAAATCTCACCTTATCTTATACGAACGATTCAGGTGATGGAATTTGCCACCCAAAATCTATCCCTGACATTTTAGCTTTTTATCGTGCCGACAACGAAAGATATTCAGGCTTTAGTAGCTAAATGTTGATAGATTTCTACAGCCTATGACTGTAGATTGTGATACTGATAAGGGTGTGACAGGCTACATTGCTCATTAATTCCCCGAAATATAACATAAAACCGGTATAACCTTCTGTTAGGCAGATAATCCGCTTTCCATTAGTTACATTCCAATAATATATCTGGCTAGTGCGAAAAATTACTGCTCTTGGTATGAGGAAAATGGTATTTAACGATCACACTTGAAAATTGTCTTAGTTATCCGTATCTGTCAAATTGTTGTTAGAAGCTAGGGTTAAAGTAATTGATAAATTACTACTTATACGAACGTAATTCACGCTAAAAATATCTAAAACTTATTTTAATTAACCTCATAGGACATGGGGTGCTTAAAAATATCTAAAACCTATCTTTTCTTGCGTTAATATTTTATAATTTCGGGCCGTTGTTTTCTAGAAAATGTGTATATCAAATGAATATTTTGCATGATATTTTATGTCAATTACTACAGCCTGGTTAGTTAGCAATTTCCCAGAATTTTACAACTTTGTAGTGACCGACCAATGGCCCAAGTAAAGAGTAACTGACAATATGAGAAAAACTTCTCAGTCCACGCGATCTTCTTATGTTGGCGGGTAGCGTTAGATATCAATCGATGTGAGCTACTGTAATGAGAACGAGGCTCAGGGAGTGCAGGCATATGTATTCTCAGCATATTATAGTCTATTTAGTATGTGTTATAATAGCTTGGTTGTACCACTGCGCGGAGATTTGCACGGTTCCTGGCTGTTTCGTCCCATTGCAATTTCGTCATATGGGCCACACGTTTTCGTGGACAGTTTATCTATTATTCTGGCACATAAGGTACAAGTACAAAAGTAGCCAGGAAAATGAGTAAAACATATATTTACATTCATCATATCCAACGTGTTTGACTCGTAGCAATGGCATTTGTCAGTCAAATATCAACAGTCTTGGTTGTTCGCAGTTTCACTGGGCGAGTTTATTTGGGACGAGATTGTCACTGGTTACCGGTATCTCGTGATCTGGACACGGAGTAGTTGTAATTTCATGGCAAATTCAAATCATTTATACGGACGATTTGGTTGAATATCAGCCGTTTTGGGATATGATTTAACTGAAGACAGTTAATATTTAGCATTTAATATCGGGATTCGTATAATTTATTGGTTTTATTGCGGAAATTTGCATCTACTGTTTCAGGAGCACTACTATAGGCCTACTTCGTATGTATGGGAAATACGTTGATTATAGAATCGTACTACTGGGGCCTCACTCTATTTTGTCCATTGTAATAATACTGGTTGTTATTACACCACAAAAACATCCATTACTGTTCAATCACTACTTACTAAATCAATTATCTCTGGCACCAGTCTGTACTCACTTCCTAGTGACGCCTGTCACTATTTGCGCATGCGCACTGGAGCCCAAATAGGAAACAGATTCACTTTTCTGCCTAAATGTTATCAGAAAGTTTTTATAGCTTTGCACTGTGTCAGCTTACTATAGAAGGACTTCCTCACGCTAAGATATGCCTACTATGAAGTCTATCCTCCCTAAATTATGTTTTTGGAAGTATTTTGTGGTTATATTGAACTTTATAACTATGTATATAAATGTTACCGGTTTTCGTGGGGTTTCGTTTTCGTGGTAACAACCTTAATATGCCTAAGTCATCATCATCTAAAATCCCTTTGTTACTCCAATGAGCCCTTATTCACTTTCAGTTTAGTGCATTACAAGGAATTACATTTATTTCCCTATGAAAGATTGTTTTCTTGTCGTTAGGGATTTTTGAATTTGAACTTTTCTGGCCTTTCTTTGAAATGCGTTTGCATGTTTCTAGACTCTTTTTAGCGAAATACCAAGCTGTATGCTTATTTGTAATCTTTTTTCGTTTTTAGGAGTCTGTTAAAACGACCGATATCAAGTGCACATCCTCAATGTGTGACCGAGTTCACTCTGCAGAGTATGGAGGACATGTCTGTTCAAAGTGCACTATGTGTACCCCCCCCCCCCCAACGATGTGCGGGATTTGCATAGGTTGGTCTGACGTCCGTATCTACGGTTTTCGTCTAAACAAGCGTTGCCCTCTGGTCGTTGTTCCACCACCCCCGTTGCTGTTATGTCTAAAGCTGTCTTTTGCTAAATCTAATGTATCTAAACCATCAGCAAAGGAGGGGAGGGGGGGGGGGGGACTTCTTCAGCGAATTCTGAAGCCGGTTTGTTTTTGTACGCAGATGACTTGAATCTTGCATCTGTTCTGATCAAATCGTTAGATGAGAGGATTTCTTCTGCCATCCGCGAGTCCAAGAAACAAGACATTTCATCCGAATCGGACATTAGCCCGAGGGCTAGCGGGCGTGCCCACAAATGGGGAAACATATTCCTCTTGCGTTCCATCAGGAAATCAGGTCTCTGAAGCAAAAAATTAGAGCAAATAAGCTCTCGAAGGTGAACTCGAGCAGGTAACCTGGTCAAACCCACGTGAGTCTTGAGGTTGAAAAAAAAAAAAAAGAAGAAAAGGCATGACCCTCAAGCAGTGGTGGCGGCGGCGGAAGCCCCCGTCCTAAACACATATGCCAATGTCAAAGTCTTGGTCATTCCGGTTGTCAGAAATGTCCACAGATCGCCTGTAGCTAGTGTTCATCAGTTCCGGTCTGACTGCCGGTTTGCGTATTTCCGGTTCCTATGCTTATTCTGGGGGTTTTCCTGTACATCCAGGTTCAGTTTCCGGTTGTCTTCCGGTTTGCGCATTTCCGTTTCCTATTTTCCACTTCTGGATTTCGTACATCCGGGGATAGGGTCATTTCCGGTTTTCATGGTGTTCTATGATTAACTTCCGGTTATGTCTTCCTTTTTTGGATTTCTGGTGATAGCTCTTACTGAGATTTCAGGTTTGTCTTTCCTAGGATCTAGTCATCATCTTGCCTAAGAGTTAGTCTTATTTCAGTGAGTGCTTGTAAAATCAGAATGTTTAATCGCTGAAAATATTAATTCCGAGACATTGCCAGTCTTGAAATCTCTCTTGGAATTGTAGATATTCAGCATTTATTCTTTTATCAGTGAAACAATTCAACGTAATTAAAGACTCTTCCGACTGGTTGCCGGATGGGTTTTTTGTTGCAGCTGATAAGTCAGTCTGTATCTACGCATTATCTCCAGATACATAACTTTTTATTTCATCCATTAGATGGCCAGTTGTCTTCGGGCCGTTCAGCCTTTTTTCGCGCTCTTTTTTCCTCTTATGTCGGCAGGTTGACATATTTATTTTAACCAAAGGGAGTTAATTTGTTGAAGAAAAACCCTGTTTCTAGCATAATTCTTAGTCTAATTCGGACAGGCGCTGAAAGGAAAAGATTCAGTAGTGGATTCATAGGGAAGAGAATGGCTCTAAGATTAATGATTACAAGAGCAAGAAGACGCTGAGAATAGAGAAATAAGACAAAAAGGGAGAAGGAAGACGGAATAAAAGCAGAGTTGTTATTACACCACAAAAACATCCATTACCGTTCAATCACTACTTGCTAAATCAATTATTTGCATTTTGCTATCAGAATAAGATTTTTATGCCTGCATACACACCTCCCCATGCCTAATCCTATTCCTATGGACCCTCAACCAGGCTACTGGTTGAGTCCCACCTCCAGCCTACCATCAGGTATAGACTGGCACCAGTCTATACTCACCTCATAGTGACGCTTGTCGCTACGCGCGCTCATGCATGCGCATCAGAGCCCGAATAGGAAACAGATTCACTTTTCAATTATTCTGCATGCAGAATAGTTGTCTAAAAATATTTATATAAGTTTTTGTGTTTTGCGCTGTGGCAGTGATACCTTTTGACTTTATATCTCGGAACAATATGCCCAATATGAAGTCAATCCTCCCTAAGTTACGTCTAGGAGTATAATTGTGTTTATATGGTATCTTATAGACGAATTTATATATTACCGGTTTTCGCGAAGATCGTTTTTGCTTCGTGGTATCTTGATTGTTATGCCTATCCTAAATCATCATCATCATTGATAATGTCCAGTCCATATATAGAGCCTGTAACGAAGTTAGTTCTAGTGCATTATAAGGATTATATTAAAATCCCTTGAAAGTTTCTGGTAAGGAAATTGGAATTTTCCCGCCGTTAGAACTGAGTTGAGGGTGTCTCTTGTGTGAGAGTTTGAGCGGTATGCTTCATTGTGACGTTTTTTCGTTTGTAGGAGTTAGCGAAAAGGTCAGATAAAATGTTCGTCGCCAAAATGTGATCGTCATCACTCGATTCGCCGGGCACGTTTGTGCGAAGTGTCCTGTACTACTAATGCTATGTGTGTGATTTGTAAAGGGTGGCCGGTTTTCGGTAGCGAAAGCGTTCTTTAAAGATTTGTCGGTCTAACAATCGCTGCCTCTGGTGGTCCTTCCCCTTCCTCCGTTGCTAGCAAGACAAGGGCGGTGTCCTTTGCTTCAACCTCTGTTCCGTTATCGGTAGCAACGGAGGGGGGAAATTCATGGGGAAAATCGGACGCCGTGATGGCGCTCTGCTAGGTTTGAGTCGTTTGCCACCGTTTTGACGAAATCACTTGATGAAAGGATCTCTTCTGCAATAAGAGGCAAAAAGGAAGGAGTGCTCGTCAAGCTCCGAGGATAGCCCGAAGGCTAGCGGGCGTTCCCGCAAATGGGGGAAGCCGGTCCCCCTGTCCTCTAGACAGGTGATGGAATCACCGAAAAAAGCAGAAGACAAGAGCATCTAAGCTCTTGAAGGTGTGCTCGGAGGGTGCACCACAGAAAATCCACGTTAGACTAGAAGGTGACGGGCATAACCTTCAAGCAGTGGTGGCGTCGGCGGAAGCTGGCGTCCATAAGGCTAGTACTTATGAAAATGCCAATGTAACGGTGGTTCCGGTGGTTAAAGTAGTCTCGAAAGCGCCCATTGTTGAGAGGTTGTTACATAGTCTTGCTAATTCCGGTTACTTCCGTTTTACGATTCTCATTCTTTTTCCGGCCGGACTTCCGGTTTAGCGAGACATCCGGGTCGTCAAGATCCGGTTCCGGCTTCGGTAGCTTCCGTTTCTGGAAGGACTTCCGGTTGGTGGGGGGGGGGGGGGGTGATCCGGGTCGGCAAGATCCGGTTACCGCTTCCGTTTCGGTAACTTCCTGTCTGTCTTCCGGTTATGTAGGACATCCGGGTCCTAGAGGTCTAGTGTCTACTTCCGTTTCCGGGTCTTTTAGCGCTTCCGGATATCCGGAGTCTGAGGACTCTCTTTATTTTCTGAATTCTGGTAGAGGCGTTTCCGGTTCCGGGGTGGACACTAGTCAGTTTACTTCCGCTTCCGGTATTAGAAGTGTACTTCTTGGTCGGTCAGACCTGGATGTAATTCCGATTTCCGTTTCCGGTTTCATGAGAGCTTCTGGGAGAATGCATATCCGGGTCTGTTGGATCCGACATTGCATTGTTCACGAATTTCCGGTTCCGTTTTTTCAGTTCCCTCTTCCGGTTAGTCTGTACATCCAGATTGTAGGATCTTGATCAGTTCCGGTAGTCTACTTCTGGTTTTATCCATTTCTTTTTCCTTTTTTCCACATCCGGATTTCGTACAGCCAGGGATAGGGTCATTTCCGGTTTTACCCGGCATTACATGTTCATCCATTTCCGGGTTTTCAGCTTCCTCTTCCGGTAATTCTGTACATCCGGGTTGTAGGATTTTGATCAGTTTCCGGTAGTATACTTCCGGGTTTATGCATTTCCGTTTCCCTTTTTCCATATCCGCATTCCTAGAATCTAGTCATCTTCTTGCCTAAGAATTAGTCTTATTTCAGTTTTTGTTTAATATTGGGAATGTTAAATTGCTGAAAATAGTCATTCCAAGTCATTGCCAGTCTTGTAGTCTCTCTTGGAATGGTAGTCTATTCAGACATTTATTCGTTTATCAGCGACAATTTCAGCGTAATTAAAGACTCCTGACTGGTTACCGTATGGGATTTTGTTGCAGATTATTTTCTATGCGCATTTCATAAGCCGATAAGTCAGGTGGTATTCTACGCATTATTTCGATACGATTTTTGCTTTCATCCAGCTTCAGATGGCCAGTTGTCTTCGGGCCATTCAGCGTTTTTTCTCGCTCCTTTTACCTCTTATGTCGGCAGGTTGACATATTTATTTAACCAAAGGGAGTTTATTTGTGGACGGGATCTCCCTGATTCTTAAGTAAATCGTAGTATAATTTCGTCGGTCGCTGAAAAGAATTAGATTCAGTAAAGGTTTCATAGGATCATTATGAGTACAGGATTAATGTCTACAAGTACATTATTCGCTTAGAAAGGATAATCAATCGGATAAAGGGGCAGGAAGGAGGAATATGAGTCGGATTCTTCTGCATTGACATAGTTTCGGTGAGTTCGTTTTGTTTTCATTTTTCAATCCAGATTTTTGTTTGGTTTTCCTTTTATGGCGTAAATTTTGCTCTATATTGACTGGGTTGCTACGGGTGCGGGCCTTCGGGGGGGGGGGGGGTGGGGCTCGGGATTTGCTGGGTATTTTGGGGGCAGTTTGGCTGAAGGTTGTTGGTGATGCCACCGGCAATTTTCGGTCGGATTATTCCCGGATTATTCGGTGAGTCTTGGGTTTTTGCTCGTTGAGGTTGTTGTCTGGGGGTTGGCGGCGGGCCGGTTGGAGTGGGGTTGGGGTTGCGCTGGAGGGGGGAAGAGCGGACGAGAATCTTTGGATTTAAGCATCCACCAACTATTTCGGTCAAAATGTTTTCTAAATCTTTGCAAAATTCAGTATTCAATCAGTTAATAGATAACAGTGTTCAATCTTTCTTGGGGATTTCTAACACAATGGCATTTGTTAGTACAAAGATGAAATTATTGATGCTAAGATTATGAATATAAGAATCAATAAATTTATTAAAATCTTTTAAGTTTCTGCCTCGTGGCATAAATATCGAATTGTTTAGGATATCTAATTTATCAGCAAGCCCGAGCGGCTAGGCAACCGTTGATGTATTCAATACAATTTTTTATTAAATCATTGTTATACGATGTTTAAATTAGATAGTCTAATGTGGGCCATAGTTCTCTTATCAGGACCTTGTGACTTGTCATGTATGCTATTCATAGAATTGTGATGACGGTCATCACTAGTGACTTTCCCGTAGTTCCTGTAGATCTCGGGCACATGATTTGGCTATATCTTGACTCTAAGCACTCCCAAAGACTTACTATGGGGTTTTGGTTTGCCACAATCTCTGGTTAAATCTCTGTAAATAATATTATCTATAATTTTTGCAGAGTGTTTAGCATTATTAATAAGTTAGGCTATACTGATATGACCCTTTTTGGTCTCCATTCAGAGTAAGCGGTATTATTAAAATATCCATAATAAACGTGAGTTACCTATTTAGTGAGGTATAAGCGTTATGATATAGGCCAGGATTTTTGGCATATGTAATCTATGTGTTTTCTATGAGCACTCCTCTTTAGCATATAGTAAGTTTGACTCTTCTTTAAGGGGGGACCCTTATTAAAAGGGGCTAGATATTCCTGGATCTAGAATCCTTCTATGTAGTCTCCTCTTCCAAAAAGGTTTTCTGTTCATTATTATTAGAAGCTATTAGCTTTAGAGGGGTTGTTGTTTGTCTATGATTGTCAGGGAGTCTATAGAAGAGGCTATTTATTCATTGGAAAGTAGATCCAGGCTTCTGTGCATTGGTCGGATTGTCTGTTAGGCTTCTAAATCTCGATTCGTTCAGTCATGGCCATGGGTTTTTCTTTCATTTTTAGAAGGAGGAATGAGGTTTAGTCTTATGGATTGTCCTCTAGTAGAGCTGTTCGCGGCCTCTCTGAATGCTCAGATCTTCTCTTACATGTCTCCTTTTCTGGACAGTCAACCCCTCGGGGGTGGGGGGTGGTGGATGCTCTGTCTCAGTAGTGGACAGGAATGTTCGCCTATGCCTTCTCTCGAATGATTTTGATTCAGTTAGTTTTGAAGAGGGTCAAGGATCAGGTTTGCGAAATTCTTCTGATAGCTCCCTGTTGGCCAAAGAGGATTTGGTTTTTAGACCTTCTAGATTTTCTGGTAGATTTCCCTCTTCTTATTCCAGTATACCAGGATCTTCTATCTTAAGTAAGAGGTCTTTGTGTGCATCCAAATCCAATAAATTTTAGTCTGTGTGTCTGGAGAATCTCGAGTCTGAAGTCCTCGAGAATAAGGTTTCTTCTGATATCAGGAAATGATTGACTCTGCCAGAAGGGATTCGACCCGTTGCGTTTACAAGGGTTGATTTTAAAACTTTAGGTGAATGATGTTCAGACCAAGGTTTCGTGCCCGATTCTGGTTCGATACCCAAATTATTAGATTTTTTTACCTTATCTGTTTGGGTATTTTCATTTGTCAGGGAGTATGGATGTTCTCTGGTGTCATCCCTTCCTTGTCTTCTGTATGCCGATGTCAAGGATACTAAGACTTTTAATAGCTTTATTAGAGGTCTAAGTAATATTCGTCCTCCGATTGCTAAGGCTTTTCCTTCCTGGAGTTGGGCTTTGGTTCTTCAAGTTTTGGCAGGGCGCCATTTTGAACCTATTTCTTCTACCAGTAGTAAGCTTGGTTTTGTTTTTAATTGTCAAAGCTGTTTTTTCTTGTTGCTACAGCCTCTGCTAGAAGGCGTTCAAGAGATTCATGCTCTTTCTGCTGAAAAGGAGAGATTTATAGTTTCACGAGACGGCTTTATATCCCAGAAGGAATTTTTTATCTATAACTAGCACTAACCGCTATCCTGCTAGTCCGATCATTTTAAAATCTTTTTCGTCTGTCGCCATCCGAAAAATTTTGGTGTCCTATTAGGGCATTAGGAACCTTCAATCAGCGATCAGATGTTATAAGAATCGATCCATCTCATTTATGTTTTTCCTACGAGGAAAATTTATCTAAGCCGGTCTCAAATTCTTCGATTGTCAGATGGATTTTGAGAGAATACTTAATCCTTGTTATGAGATAGCCTCACCGGATCAAATTAATCTCTCCCTTATTAAAGCCGATGACGTTAGAGGTATGGCTACTTCTTTCGCTCTTTTTGAGGGATCGTCTTTAGATGAGATCATGCAGGTAGCAGGAGGGAAATGTGAATACACCTTACATCCTTTTAACTCAAAGACCAGAGTGCAGGCTAATCATGGTGTGATTGAGTTAAATGCACTATTAGGTTACGTTATTATCATTTGGATAAGATTGATTTAATTTTATCCTTGTTTGTTAACTAAAGAAGCCGAAGATTATTTACCAAGTACTTCCCACCATTTTCGTTAGGACTATGCGTCTGTGAGATAGGGGGAGAGTCTTCTTTTGGTTTTTAGTTATTTCTTTAAGTTCAAGTTGGTCGTATTTGCTAATCATGGTGTGATTGAGCTAAATGCTATATTAGGTTATGTTGTTAACATTTGGATAAGATTGATTTAATTTATCCTTGTTTGTTAACCAAAAAAGCCGAATACTATTTACCAATCACTTTCCACCATTTCGTTAAAAGACTGCGTCGGTGAGAAATGGTGAGTCTTCTTTTGGTTTTTAGTTATTTCTTTAAGTTCAACTTGTTCTTATTTGCTAATCACGTTGTGATTGAGCTAAATACACTAATATGTTATGTTAATACCATAGGGATAAGATTGGTTTGATTTTTATCCTGGTTTATTGATTCTCAAATCTCCTCCCACCTTATGTGGACAGGGGGCACTGACCAAATCTACGGGTTTAGCAAGTAGTGATTGAACGGTAATGGATGTTTTTGTGGTGTAATAACAACCCCCCACAGACCCCCCTTGCGGGTTGGTCTGTTGTTTTATTAACCACTATAAAAACATACTTACCGTTCAATCACTACGACCCAGCCTCAACCACCCCGCGTGGTAAGATTTGAGAATCAGACTTTAAATATTTTGCACTTAAATTTAGAAAAGTGAATCTGTTTCCTATTCGGGCTCTGATGCGCATGCATGAGCGCGCATAGCGACAAGCGTCACTATGAGGTGAGTATAGACTGGTGCCAGTCTATACCTGATGGTAGGCTGGAGGTGGGACTCAACCAGTAGCCTGGTTGAGGGTCCATAGGAATAGGATTAGGCATGGGGAGGTGTGTATGTAGGCATAAAAATCTTATTCTGATAGCAAAATGCAAATAATTGATTTAGCAAGTAGTGATTGAACGGTAAGTATGTTTTTATAGTGGTTAATAAAACAACAGACCAACCCGCAAGGGGGGTCTGTGGGGTTTTTTTCCTTCTGCATTGTCATGGTTTTGGTGAGTCATTTCGCTTTGATTTTATATCGCCTCTGTTTTTCAGCTTTTTGTTTCGTGATTCAACCCGTAGTGTTTCATCATAATCAAGTATCAGTTTTTTGTGTATTTAACATTCGAGCTGATCCTGGATAATCATTGTCAATCTATCAATCATTCCTTTTATTGGCATATCAAACACAATGACATACGTCTTTACAAAGATGATAATATTGGTTCTAAGTCTTTAAATATAAATACGTAAAGATAAGTATAGGTCTCTTCCTTCATCCTCTGCCCCTTCTCCTTCGGCGAAAGTTTTTTTCTAGTCATGTTCTCCTTTCTCTCTCTCTCTCTTTCAGTCTTCCTCCTTTTCCCCTCCTCTGGGGTTTTCCCATATTTCATCTTCTTACAATCGTCTCCAGAGATCTTCTGGTCCTGTTCTTTCCTCTTCATCTTCCATTCTTCTTAATTCCTCTCTTCCTCCTTCTTCCTCTTCTTCCTCCTTTGATCATCTTGATCCGATTGTTTCTGTCGTTCTCTCCTTTGAGCTTGAGTTTCAAATTGTTGATTAAGATTCGTCCCTTGTTCGTTTTTTTATGTCAGCTTTTTTCTCTATTCTTTCAAGGTTTTCCGCTAGTGGCCTGAATCACTTTCCATGTCCTCTGGTCAGGATGTTGTATCTGATCACATTCCTTCTGATCAATCTTATTCCTTTTGTGATTCTTTACAGTTTTCTTCTCTTCAAGCTTCCAGGAGGCTTTGCTCTCCTCTTTCTATTTGAACTGTTGATTCTATGGCCTCTGATGACTCTTCTCATCATTTTTTCTTCTCCATCTCCTAATCCTTCTTCTAATTCTTCAATTCCCAAGTTGGGCAGGGCTGAGGAGATTTTGTCCAGTCAGGGTCTCTTCGGATGACTAGTCCCTGGCTCACAGGTGGATTGCTTAGACTCTTTCGCTTCCTTTTAATGAGGAGGTTTTTCTATAGACCGTCCTTCTTTTGTGTCAGCTCTTTCTTCTTCTAATTCTTCTTCCTTGTCTCCTCAGGTCCTTCCTATTGACAACTTGGTCATTAACATGTTAGATTTCTTTGTGATTGATGTTAATTCTAAGGAATTTTCTCTTACCTAATATGATGCTCCTTTTTCAGATCCCAAAAGATGATTACTTACGAGTAGCCACTTCTCTCTCTCTCTCTGGATATTCCTGGGAAGTTCTTTCCTCTCATGTTAAAGACTTTTCTAAAGTTAGTCAACCCCCTGCCCTTAGAGCGAGAGGGGGCCAGGCTTATTTTTACAGACCTAGTTCAAGGTCTAGTGGTAGGTCATCACACAGGTTTTTCAAGCTAAGAGAGTGAAGGTGTGGCCTCCGCCCGGGTTGGTTCAACCCTTCTATTTTATCTCTCCTCTTCCTCTTCTTGGGTCTTTGGATCCGACGGTCCAGTGCCTTATACATACATGAGAGTGTTCAGCCTAGGGTAGGAATTCCTACCCTTTCATTAAATCTTAGTAAAATGAAATGATCTCTGTTCACTCTGAAACATTCAAATCTGCATTAATTTTAATTTAACAAGGGGGTATGACTTAATTTCCTACCCTGCTTTGTGAAGTCACTGTCATGTATGCTTATACCCAGCTTGCCAGTTGAAGGGCGCCATTCTCTGTTCTGGGAGGCCTGGCAGTCCCTCTTTCAAGACTCCTGGCTAGTAGATTAGATTCACTGGGGTTATGCACCTTCTTGGATCTGTCATCCTCCTCTGCTTTTTCTTATTCCCAAGTGGACTCCAGTTCCTTCCAATCTGGAGAAGGTGGCAGCCCTGGAGGAGGAGTTGGATTCGATGATCGACAAGGTCTTAGAAGAGGTTCCCCTTTCGAGTGTAGACCTGGGCTACAACTACAACCATTTTCGTAATTCCCAAAAAGACTGGAGGTTGGCATCCTATCATAAATCTTAAGAAGATGAACCTCCTTATTTTGACCCCAAAGTTCATAATGGAACTGTTCCCTCAGTCAGAGCAAGATTCTTTCTGAGAGCGATAGGCTTGATGGTCAGCATAGAGAATGTCATTCCTCGGGCGGCGCTGATGTGAAGACACTTTTAGATGTACTTAATCCATTTGGAAGCAGTCAATCCACTCCATTTATCTTCAGATTCCCAGAAGAGATCACTTAATCCCTCATCTAGAATTTTGGAGGGATCTTTCTTTGCCTCTGAGCGGTGTCTCCCTTGTTTCCCCCCCCCCCCCCCCATCCCTCAGGTGATTATTTTTACACACGCATCCCAGGAGCGATGGGAAGCGGTCTGGGATTCCCTGTTGGTTTCAGGCCTTTGGTCTCTGGAGGAGTCGACAGCTCTCATCAACATCTTGGAGTTGTGGGCCGTCAGGAAGGCTCTCCTGGCTTGGTCGAATCGATTAATAGGATTCTAAATCTCGATCCGATCGGACAATTCAATGGTAGTCTCCTACTTCATCAGACAGGGGGGAACAAGATCCTCTCTCCTTTGTACGGAGATTTGGAACCTCCTCTTGTGGTGGCACAAGAATCAGATTTTCTAGTGTCCTCCCATGTCCCAGGTAGTCTGACTTTTCTTGCGGACCAGCTGTCACGTCTCAGCATATTCACCCACACAGAGTGGCAGTTAAAGAGGTTGGTTTTCAAAGCGATTTTCAGTCTTATGGATCATCCTGTTGTAGATGTGTTTGCGACCTCTCAGAATGCCTAGATCTCCTCTTTCACGTCCCCTTTTCTGGTCAGTCAGACCCTGGCGGTGGATGCCCTGTCTCAGTCCTGGACAGGAATGTTCGCCTATGTGTTCCCTCCAACATTTTTTAGCCCTTTAGTGTTGAAGAAGGTCAAAGACCAAATCTGCGAGGTTCTCCTAATAGCTCCCTTTTGGCCAAAGAGGATCTGGTTTATAGACCGTCTAGATCTCCTGGTAGACTTCCCTCATCTTCCAGTCTCCCCGGATCTTCTGTCTCAAGTAAGAGACTCTTGTCTTCATCCAAACCCAGAAATCTTCAGTCTGTATGTTTGGAGAATATCGAAAGTAAAGTCTCTAAGATTAAAGTTTCTTCAAGATCTAAGGAAATTTATCGATTCTGCCAGAAGAGAGTTGACCCGCAGAGTTTACAAGGGTCGACTTAAAATTTTTGGAGACAGATTTTCAGATCATGGTTTCGTGCGCGATTCTGTTTCTATTCCCCAGGTTTTAGATTTTTTAGCCTATCTCTGATTCCTTACAGTTATCAGCTAATACTGTTAGGGGGTATAGATTTTCTTTGGCATCTTCTCTTCCTTGTCTTCTAAATGCTGATGTCAAGGACACTAAGATTCTTAATAGTTTTATCAGAGGTTTAGGCAATATTTGTCCTCTGGTAACTAAGCCTTTGCCTTCCTGGAATTTGGCATTGGTCCTTCAGGTGTTGGCAGGCCACCATTTTGAACCTCTTGCCTCCATTGGTATTAAACTCTTAACTCTTAAGGCTGTTTTTTATTGTTGCTGTGGCTTCTGCGAGAAGACATTCAGAAATTTGTGCTCTTTCAGCTGAAAGGGACATATTTATAGTTTCAGGAGACAGTTTAGTTTTATATCCCAGAAGGGATTTTTTATCTAAGACCCTGTCTAACCGCTTTCCTGCTAGTAGTCAGATCATTTTAAAATCATTATCGTCTTTTTCGCCGTCCGACAAATTCTGGTGTCCTGTTAGGGCATTAAAAGTTTACAAATGATCAACCGATTTTAAAAGATCTGATCCGTCCCATTTATGGTTTTCTTATGCGGAAGAGTTAGCCAAACTGGTCTCAAAGTCTACAATTGCCAGATGGATTTGTGAGACCATCAAACTTTGCTACGAGATAGCTTCTCCGGAACAAATTAATCTTTCTCATATTAAAGCTCACGATGTTAGAGGAATGGCTACCTCTTTTGCTCTTTTTGCCAATGCTTCTCTAGACGAAGTCATGCAGGTCGCAGGATGGAAATCTGAATCCACTTTTACCACATTATCTAAAGGATCAGAGTGCAGCAGCCTACTTCTTTCGTAATATTGCGATTTTAACCAAAAAAGCCGAAGACCATTTACCAAGCACATCCCACCATTTTCGTTAAGACTGCGCCTGTGAGAAATGGTGATAGTTTATTTGTTTTTTATTTGTTTATTTAAGTTCAAAATTTTCCTTATTTGATAATCACGGTGTGATTGATTGAAATGCACTATTATGTTATTTTATTAACATTTGGATAAGATTGGTTTGTTTTTATCCTTGTTTGTAGATTCTCAAATCTCCTCCCACTTAATGTTTTAAGTGGGGCACTGACCAAATTTACGGGTTTAGCAAGTAGTGATTGAACGGTAATGGATGTTTTTGTGGTGTAATAACAACCCCCCCCAGACCCCCCTTGAGAGTTGGTCTGT
The DNA here is from genome assembly GCA_034401795.1 of Chaetoderma sp. LZ-2023a. NCBI lineage: Eukaryota > Metazoa > Mollusca > Caudofoveata > Chaetodermatida > Chaetodermatidae > Chaetoderma > Chaetoderma sp. LZ-2023a. The sequence goes on from CM067359.1 coordinate 145,226,499, forward strand.
AGTTTTATTAACCACTATAAAAACATACTTACCATTCAATCACTACGACCCGGCCTCAGCCACCCCGCGTGGAAATGATTTGAGAATCTGCCTATAATATTTGGCACTTAAATTTAGAAAAGTTAATCTGTTTCCTATTTGGGCTCCAGTGCGCATGCACAAGCGCGCATAGTGACAGGCGTCACTAGGAAGTGTGTACAGGCTGGTGCCAGTCTATATCCAGTTATAAACTGGAGATGGCCTTAACCAGTAGCCTGGTTGAGGGTCCATATTAATAGGAATAGGCATGGGGAGGAGAGTATGCAAGCATAAAAATCTTATTCTGGTAGCTAAATGCAGATAATTGATTTAGCAAGTAGTGATTGAGCGGTAAGCATATTTTTATATTGGTTAATAAAACTACAGACCAACCCGCAAGGGGGGTCTGTGAGGGGTATTAAAGGTATACCAGTATGAAAATTGATACCGTAACCGGTATTCATTCTTCCAATACCGTGAAGCCCTAGTTACTAGGTGACTCGGCCCCGGTCACCTTTCCTGTTGGGCTTAATATAAAACAGGGACTCGTTAGTCCGGAACATAATCTTCCATGTTACATTCCTTCCCCCTACCCCGAAAATGTCCTCATAACTATAGCACAAAGTCATGACGCAAGGAGCTGTAGTATTTAACTGCATGATACAAACATTTATGGATTTTAAAATGGTCCAGCAGTACAGCCTACCAAACCAAAGCAATTTAACTATCAACAGTTATCTACACGATAAATGGTCCAGCAGCACAGCCTACCAAACCAAAGGAATCTTAATATAATGGTAAATGTACAATTATTTACAGGAAGGGAATTGGGTACGGAAAAGGGACTAAAAAAAAGAAGGAACTATTTATACAATTCTACAAAGAATAACTAATAACAATTTAAGTTACAAAATCCCTAAACCTATCTGGACACAGTTCTATGCCCTACCCTTGTGGTATATGAGGGGAGAGACTCAGCTACAGCAAAGTCTCCATCAGGGGCACCCACAACAGTGTCAGAAATGGGGTCGGGTTGCATAACTTCTTGATTCCCCTCCCCACCTAGGGATTCCAAACTAATGATAGCTGGTGGATCAGGTTCACTCTCGTGACTGGGATCTCCCACTGTTAGTGCTGGCATGGTTAGTGTTGAAATTACATATGGTACCCCTTCATGTTCCTCAGTAGCGGGTAACACCCCACCACCATCAGAACAAGACTGGTTTTCATGTCTAATGACTGTAGTTAGATGATTCATTTCAGATGAATTACCAGCGAATGGCTTTATCCGGTCAAAATGGACAATTAGTCGTCTTCATCCTTGTTCCTCTTTGATTCGAATACAGAATTAGGAAGAACTGTCTTAATTATAAAAGGGCCTGTTCAGAGTTTTGCTAATTTTCTGGACAATCCTTTCTTTACCGCTGGTGTATATATCATTACTCTATCTCCTGCCTCATATTGTGGCCCGTGAACACGACGGTCATAATGGCTTTTCTGTCGTTTCTGAGCCAGAGCAGTGTTATCTCTAAAAAGTTATAAGAATAGTCCAATCGTTTTTGTAGTTCTACAGCATAGTCTGTTTTTCCTGAAAACCTCTCCTGACAACCACCATACACAACATCGACAGGTAAACTAACTTCACGACCATGTAATAGAAAATAAGGTCTAAACTTGATTGTATCATTTACACTGGATCTATATGCTAGCAATGTCATCGGCAACACTTTATCCCAGTCTCGTTGATTCTTAGACACCAATGACCGCAACATTGAACACAATGTGCGGTTGAATCTCTCAACGAGGCCGTCTGACTGTGGGTGGTATGGTGTTGTGTGAGTCTTAGTTATGCCTAACAAGCTATTCACTTACGCAAGCAAGCTGGACTCAAATTCGGCCCCTTGGTCTGTATGAATGCGGTCAGGAGCAGTGGAGCACCATGCCTACAAATAAATTCATTTACAAGAACTGTTGCAATTGTCGTGGCTTTATGATCTTTAACAGCAAATGCTTCAGGATAACAAGTAAAATAATCTGTCATGACCATAATATACCTATTACCATTATCAGAAGTGGGGAGACCACCCAGTATATCGATTGCTATTCTTTCCATGGGTCTGGAAGGTAACTCTGAGCCCAAAGGCGCTCTGTCCTTGAGGTGGGTTCTTACTTTGTGCACACTCCAATCATTGCTTAAACCAATCATGAACATCTTGGACATAGCCTACCCAGTAAAAAAGGTGATTCACTTTGGACAAGGTCTTTTCATTGCCAAGATGTCTTTTCATCAGACAACTATGTAGCGCCATCAATAGGAAGCTTGACGAAGATTTGGGAACTACTAATTGCAACCACTCTTGACCACCAGTTTTGTTTTCCCACTTCCGATATAAAACGCCATCTTTCACAATTAATCTCGACCACTGCGCATACAAACTTCTCAAGGTAGAGTTTGCTATCTCTGGTAAACTTGGCTGCTTTGTATGGTTGACATGCATACTAACCACTGCAGCAATATCTGGATCACTTTGTTGTTCCTGCTTGCCGATAGAATCTAAGTCAGTATAGCGGTCACATGGCACTACCTACTGAGACACCGACAGAACTTTCTCAACCTGATCAATCGGTAATCTGGACAATGTATCGACATTGGTATGCAATGAACCATCTCTATGTTTAATGACGAAGTCATACACACTAAGTTCGATAGACCATCTTTCTCGCCTCCCAGTTGGGTCACTGCCTGCTTAAATGGTCCTGACATTCAACAGAGGCTTGTGGTCAGTCACCACAATAAATTCTGTTCCTCCAAGATAAACTCAGAAATGACGAATGGCCCATACTATTGCCCAAAACTGTTTGTCATAGGTAGACCAATTACATTCTGATTTCTTTAGTGTTGTGCTTGCATATGCTATAGCACCCTCCTTTCCATCTTTATACTGTGATAATACTGCACCTACTGAGGAATTTGATGCATCAGTAAACAAGGTAAATGGAGACGTAAAATCTGGGTATGCCAATATCGGATAACTAGTTAATGCCTGATGCAACTTCTGAAATGCCTCTGAACAATCTGCAGTCCAAGAAAATATTGCATCCTTCAGTGTCAACTGTTGTAAAGGGTGTGCAATAGTAACAAAACCAGAAATAAATTTTCTGTAATATGAAGCAAGAGCTACGAAGGATTTAACCTCTGCTGCTGACCTTGGTTCTGGATAGTTTAAAACTTTTTCGATATTGCTGGGGTCAGGTGAAATCCCCTTGGCTGAAACACAATGTCCCAGAAATGTCACACTATTTCTAAAGAACTGGCACGTCTTCATCTTAAGCTTTAAATTTGCTCTACGGAGGCAGTCAAATACCTCACGCAACCAAGTGATGTGCCATTCAAATGTTGAGCTGAACACAATTATATCATCAAGGTACACTGGGCAAGTGCGCCAACTTAATCCGCTCAATACTAAATCCATCAATCTCTGAAAAGTAGCTGGTGCATTAGTGAGGCCAAAGCTCATTACTTTAAATTGGTACAAATTAGCACCTGTTGTAAACGCAGTCTTCTCACGTTCAGCTTTATCCATCTCCACCTGCCAATAGCCACTGGCACAGTCCATTGTCCTGAAAAATTTGGCACCCGCTAAAGCATCAAGACAGGTATCTATACGTGTCAAACAGTGTGCGTCTTTGTGAGTGACCTCATTAATGCATCCATAATCGACACAAAATCGCATTGAGCCATCTTTTTTTTCACCAACTCTATTGGAGATGCCCCTGGGCCATGACCTTCCTCAATAACATAATTTTTTTACATATCAGCCACCTACCTGCCTGTCAACCTCCCCCTTTAGATGTATTGGTATTCGTCTAGACTGCTGTCTTATAGGAAGAGAAGAACCAGTATTTATTGTATGAGACAAGAAATTTGTTCCCCCCAGATCGCTTTTACCCGAAGAAAAAAATATTTTTATACTCATCCAATAATTGAGAATCCTTTTTCAATTGACTGTTGGACAAGGGCGAATCATGCACTGAAATATTTTGCTTCTTTTCTTCTTTGGTAACATCCTTATCCAATGGTATTTTAATTGGCTGGGAATTCATGAACTCATAGATGCCAACTCTAGCTATCCTCACATCTTGTTCCACCACGGCATAAGACGTACCTATTGGAGTGCCCTGATTTATTTCCATGTTTTGCGGAACCAGCTGTACGAGCTACCATTAACCCATCATCCTTACTGAAAACTCCCTCAGGTTCCAAAACTCCTGTGTAACCATCTGGCTCCATATCATAAGCATGCACTGGGTTTAATTTAATACTAATAGCCATCTCTGAACATGAGGGTATATCAACTGTTGTGTCAGCTATAGTTGAACAAACCCAAGGGAAAGCTTTCCACAATGGTAACAATGGAACTGAACCACCGTCAAATTTAAGGCAGCCAAATTTGGAATCAATTAAGATACCCTTTGTTTGAAGGAAATCCCATTAATTAATACCGGCTGTGACATATCTCTGGCAACGTAAAAGTTAAATTCAGTATCTAGAGCACCTAATTTCACTTTTATTACCACAGATCCTAAAATTTGCACAGGAAGGTTATTTACAGATACAGCCTGAAAATTGATATTTGTTTCCAACTTATGACACTTTAATACAGGAAAACTTCCCCGAAATCTTGCACTAATTATTGAAATACTCGATCCTGTATCAATGAGGCCCTTCGTATCGATTCCCTCAATATTAATAGCATATAATGTAGAAGCTTCTGACACTGTTTTGTGTGACCCTAGACCTGCATTTTCCACCAATACTTGGGGCTTAGGATTGGCTGTTTTTAGTTTAACAGATCTTGTTGATTACCATAGGAAGCTCTAGAGGTATCCTGGTTGTTGGTAGTGTAAGATGTATAATTACCATAACCACGGGCTCGGCCTCGCGCTCGGACCCTAGAATATCCAAAACCTCTACCTCTAGTAGTGTTAAAGTGATCATAGTTATACTGTTTATTTGGGCACTCACGGGAAAAATGCCCAAAGGCCCCACAATACCAACATGGACCCGGGCTACCCCTGCCCCTACCCCTAAGTGACAATGCAGCAATTTGCACTTTTAATTCATGAACCTCTTGGGCCAGGTTTTCCATACACTGATCTTTGTCAGATTTCTCAGCAACTGTAACTTGGCTGACATGGGCATGACATGAATTACTAGTAAACAGATCCTTCTCCACAGCCAAGCGACACTCCAGCTTGGCAGCCTTCTCTAATGCTTCATCAACTGTTTTGGGATCCTTGTGCCTTATCGTCACACCAATTTCTCCAATTCCTGCCAAAAACAACATCCTCACAAGCTTCTTGATCATATTTTGGATACGCCCGCCTTACAAGTCTACTCAATTCACCTACATAGACCATTAAATTTTCATTATGTTTTCTAATCCTACTTGTTAGCTCAGATCTGAATGCATCAATGAAAGCTATGGAAGAATAAGCTTTCATAAAAGCGTCCTTTACCGCTTGGTATTTATGCTGATTTTTTTCAGGAAGCTCTCTGTAAACAGAAAATGCTGGGGCACCTAATAATGTAGGCAAGATTTTTAGCTTATTATCTATTACAGCATTATGAACCTCTGCCCAGACTTCAAATCGCTCAACCCAATCTTCAAAGTCATCACCCTGATTTCCCTGAAATAATGTAGGAGAATTAGCAATGTACAGAGGTTTAGATTCTGCCATAATCAAAAATTTTGCTTACAGAATTAGTTTGCCTGCATTTCCAGCATTTATCATTGTCTTGGTAGTCTTCTGAAGATGTCACAGCGTTGTCGATATTTTGAATACACTCTTTTGTATCACTGTTGTCCTGAAAATATTCTGAATTCAACAGTTCTTTAATTGTGTATCAAACTTCAGCTTGCAGTGCGCCCACTAGCCTATCGAACCAAGAATGTTTCAATTCAGAGACAGCGTGTTGGGCATCATAGAGATTATTAAAGAGATATCGCGGTACCACTTTCAGTTTTCTAGCTCTACCACAGCATTTCTTATAAGGTTTTATGATGTCTTTGTCCCAACTAACTGTCCAGCATCCACGTAAATGGCCCGTTTGCTGTTTACTGTTTTCAGCTTTCAATCTCTGATTAATATAATTAAGTTTAACTATCAGCTCAGATTGGAACTGCTGAGTCTGGGCTTCAGAGAATTTTGGGAAAATAACTTTTTGGGCTACTGAATCATGCCGGTAATTTACCAGCTTGGCTGCCGGAATAGTTATAAAACCAACTAAAGCTTGAGGTCACACATTTTTAATATCAGATTTAAATTGTAACAATTCATTAACCAATTCTTCTGCTGTGACGGACGAGAGCTCAAATTCAAAACCTTTACTGTAACTGTGAGAAATCTTATTCAATAAATTCTTAATATGACAGGCAATTTTAACAAACAGCTTTACATTTACCGGCAAATGTTTAATAAACGATATAGTTTGTTGCCTTAACCTCTGAATAGTTCCTCCACACTCTATAATATAAGACAAGTTCAACCCCTCAGGTTGCTTATAGAGCGCTGGCTTATCAAAGTTGTAGGCCCTAGAATCGGCCACTAACAAACATTTTACATTCATCCAACTATATTACTTTAAACATTTAGAAATGTTACGACTAGCGATGCAACTCACCAATCGTAATTGAAAATAATGATCACGGAAATGGCAAACTTTAAAGTAAAATTTCAAGATGTTTGTGATTACCGTGGCAATACATCTTACCGACCATAACTAACAAAGTAGGATTTAATCTCACAACTGCCACCAATGTAACATACTTACATTGCTCATTAATTCGCCCTCATTCTTGTCCACACTGTTCACTCATTCGTTTCCTGGTTACGTCTGGTATCCGCTTGTTACTAGGCCACTCAGTCCCGGTCACCTTTCCTGTTGGGCTCAATTTAAAACAGGGACTCGTTAGTCCGGAACATAATCTTCCAGGCTACACGAATAAGCACAAATTTTAAGTCCAAAACTTACCTCTGTAGTCGTGATGATAATACTCATTTGCAGTTCATGATAAGTGTGTTTTCGAAAATGTACTATTAACGACCCAAGCATTCCATTTGTAAATTTTCAAAAACAGTCCTCTCTTGGCCTGTAAAATGGACATTCAATCACAAAAATCTAAATTTGTTTACTAATCCTGACCAATAGTGGTAAAGCGAAGTAAAATTAGCTTCAGACTGTTCAACAGAATAATACTTTCACTAATGTGCACTACGAAGTGCACTATTGCTGTTGAAATAGGTCTGTAGCGTTAAAATAGTCATATGAACATATAAAGGGAACGAAATCTTTCAATTTATAAAATAAAAATTGGTTTATTGGTGTTATTATCTCCCTTGGTTTCTATTTGAATTTATTTTAATACATTTCTGGGTTTAATATTTAATATTTGTCTGAAAATAATTTGAAAGTTCATTTTAAAGTTCATTAATCATTTAACATTTGAAATTTCAAGTTTCATTTTCAAAAAAAATAAGCAGGAAATCTTAACTTGATTATTTTGAAACTAATTTAACTGGAACAATAGGTAGCAATTTCAATAGGTAATCCTGAATATACTTTCATCTTGATGCTGTATTTATTTGTGTACATGCACGCATGTGCACATGCAAATACTAAAAATTGAATAAATTGAAATTATTGTGTGGTGGCTTGCAGCAATCAGACGGTTACGGGCTAAATGTAATTACTATGTCCTGCAAGTAATGGCTGAGCCAGGATCTGTAGGACTTACTAGTCTTCTCACTGCTATGTGCCAGGTTCAACCAGCATTAAGCCTTAATGATCGAGCCGGCCAAAACTGGCCTCTGTTATGGTCTTGTGGAATGTCCATTTACAGGCCAAGAGAATACAAATTTAGAAAATTTACCACCGAAATGGCTGGCTCGATAACTGAGCCAGTCATTCCAGCGATAAATTTTCTAAAATTGTATTCTCTTGGCCTGTAAATTGACGTTCAATAGGTGGATATTTAAATTTTCTTGTCCAAATTGACCATTAAGGGTTAAAAACATGTAATGGTAAATTTTCAAATATATTCTCTTGGCTTACAAATGGACATTCTGTTTGCAAAAATATAGATTTTATTGACCATCAAACGATTTATTTGAAGCCTTGTTCCTTATTTATCTTAATGCTGGCCTTAATGATTAGATTTGAATAAAGATCTCCGAGAGGACCAACAGGTACGCATTCAATGTACCGTAAGTACTATATAAAGTACAAAGAGATCTTTATGAACTTTTCATCACCTGTCAGCAGACAGGTAAAATGTTCATAAAAACTAAATATGTTCACGCGTTTGGTCATGTTGAATTATGGAGAACGTTTCCAGAACATTTTTTATTCTCCAATCATGATTGATGTATGCTATTTCTGCGTTTTACAACAAATATATATATATATATATATATATATATATATATATATATATATATATATATATATATATATATACACAGTACAGCTCATTAATAAATTAAAACTTTTCAAAAATATGTTAACACAATTTTGAAAATGATGTAAGAAAAGTTAAGCTCTCTTGAATATTTTGAACATAATTGGATTGGAAGATAATGCCTAAGACAGCAATCTCTTCCGATCCAATTAAGTTTAAAATATTTAACAGTACATTTTATTTTGTTTTAGAAACATCGTAAGTTATTTTTTAGTGGTTATATGTATATCGTGACATTTGTCTCTCACCTGGTCACATGTATTGTATGGGTATAATTGGATTAATAAACCATAGTCCGTTGACAGACATTTTATTGAGATATTGTAATTAGCAATTAGTAGAAGTCCTTTAGCAAAATCCATATGAATGGACATTTAATATCATTAGCTCTTACCACTCTAATGTCAAAATTTAATATTTTCAAATTAAATTAAACGAGGAACTGGTGTTCATTTTTCAACTAATTTGGATTTAGCGCATTGCATGCCGTTTCTGAATAATGTAATATGTTACTGGACCTTTCCAGTTGTAGCTATGCCCTGCCCAGCTCTGCCTAAGCTCCACCGACACTTCGCTTGTGTTGGGATCGATCGATCCCTGAACTCATTGACTATCAATTTCCAAAAAACTATACATGTAAGCTGTTGAATATTTTGAAACTAATTTGACTGGGTGCTATTGCTGCCTATGGCATCAACAGCGCCAAGTCAAATTAGTTTCAAAATATTCAACAGAATGTTTATTAAATGGTAAGACATACAATTCGTACGTGTCGGACTATTAAGCGTTAAAGACGGACTATATGGAGTCATTCATGATGTCATGATTATGACATCATCATACACGTCACTTAGTTGGTTATGATGTCATATGATGACTGGATAAACTTGGAACAGTCCATTGATACGGTGCTGTACATACTCGAAATGAAAAGGAATTTGATCCGTTACGCTGATCCACTCCCTGCTATTTATAGGCTATTGGATACTGTACCACTTGAGCATCCACCATTGTAGATATATATATTTCTCCTTCGATCAATACTTACATTATATTACTCTTGATAATACAAGCTAGCTAGCTAGCTGCTCTAGGAATCTAGATTTAGACAGCTTTATTGGCTCCTGAAACCGGGTACCCGGTTCCCAACAAACAGGTACCCATCTGCCAGTGAGGCTCATATTCTTGTTTGCATAGCAACAAGAGCCATACATGCTTTTTTGCATTTGGAAAATTTTAGAATTTTTTAAGAGTTTCTTAGTGTATTTCTGTGCCTAAGTTTAGCTGTTTTCGCTTCACGGAATATTGGATTTACCATGGAAGGATCTTCTGAATCTCAGGTTGTATTCTTTCATGTTATTCTCTAGCTGTATGGACTCTAAAATTCTGTCTGTGTCACATATTCCAATTTCTGACCCCGAATCTGGGACGTGTGATGACAACAAAATATGCCAGATAGATCGCATCCTTTTAATCCCAATGGCGATCAGCAGTAATATGAAATGAGGTGTTGGCTGTACGGTGTATTAACACGAAAATCGGCTGACGTCGTTCTTCGTATTATCCGAGTGGGTGACGTCACACCCGTGTTGGTTCTCGGATTTTTTATGGTGAAGAAAATATTTCATTTATTCATGCAACTTGTTCTGGGTGCTGCATACTTTTTGTACCAGAAAACTTTGGAATTATGTCAAGTTTTGCGTGCTAATCACGATCTGTTTGCATTGATCGGTTGTTTCAAAATTCTTGAATTAAGATGTGTGTTCTGCGGTTTTACCGTGGTCTACAGCAGTCTGTTTATCATTTTGTTATTTTCTTCACATATCATTTTGGCCTTCGTTTGAGAGTATAATTTGAAATTTATTATTAAATATACCGCGAATGCTATGCGATATGGTTCCTGGTTCCGTTTATACATCTGTTAGGATCAGTATATGGGTGTATTTGTCCGCTTTGTTCTTGTCGTCAGAAAATGCGGTTTTTGTTGTAATGTTGCAGGGTGGGGTGCTGGAGGGTTTCAATTCTCCTTCCATTCCTGTTTCATTCCGCTTGCTTATTTTAGGTTTTGTGCTTATTTTTAGGCTAAGCCTACCCCGCCATCTTGTTCGGAATGCCACAAGTTTATCAAAGTTGCCTACAAAGACCATATCTGTTTTCGTTGTTCACCCTGTAACGTTGATAGTAGGTGTAATGTGTGTTCAGTGTGGCTGGTCGAGATGTTGGTCGAGTTCCTTTCCCAGAAGGACTTGGCTGGGTCTGACGCGGGGTCAGGCGGTTCGAAAAGAAATCGTGGAGCGTCCGTTTCGGCCCCTGGTGGCACTCCACGTCTGCATCCAGAGGTTTTGGAGATGGCACGTCCGGCGTGGTTCGGGCCCGCTATGCAAGGCTTCTTGCATAGTGTCCTGCCCACGCTGGTGTCGTCCCTAATTCCGAAGGCTGTAGGACAGTCTCTTCCCATGTCTGGTATGGACCCTGTCCTTGGACAGGGTTCTGGACTGGCTACCAAGGGAGCCATCTCATGTGGCTCCCTAGCAGTCCCATCGGGGTCCGGCCTGATGGGTTCTGTCTCTCTGCGGCCACCTCCGGGTGGTCCAGTAGCAGTGGCCGGTGCGTCGGGCATAGGAGCCATTCGCCAGGACGCCTCCAGTGTCCCCTCATCTGGTGACGACTCTTCAGGGTCTGAATATGAGGGGGCTGAGGGGAGACTGTTGCAGCCTGAGATGCCGCGGGTGGAGAGCATGGAGGTCGATTCCATCCTGGACAGAACCGCCCTCCATCTGCCTGGCTTGGCGCAAGCCAGGACAGTTGCTTCACCCGTGGTTGAGGCCACACCGGTACCGGGCACCCATCCAGTGCTGGTTGGTTTGCCACCAACCGACACAGTGACGGGTGTTGCTGGCCAGGCTTGGTACACTCCTATCTCGCTTGGTCCATCAGCCATACATGGGGTGCCGTTGCCGCCTGTGTATGGCCACGGTTTCATAACCACTACGGGTCCGCACAGTGTTCCGTGCGGGCCTACTCTATGGATCGGTGAACTTCATGGGGGTGACAGCGGAACCGTGCGGTACTGGTGTTTCTGGCTTACCAGCAGTGGCTCCTAGCTGGGAGGCCGCTGCTGGTAAAACCGTGAATACGTCAACGGGTGATGTATTCACAGGAGTGTCCTCTTCGGAGACAGACTGGTCCGAGGCTCTGGCTTGGCTAGCCAGGGTGGACCCGTCTGTGGTTTTGGCCACGGCCGAGGAGGACACATCCCATCTGTTGGTTGCATTGATTAGAACGGGGGTCTTGCCCACGGCCCGAATCCAGTCCATTGGACTGGATCCACGGTTTAAGCAGTTGTTGGATGCTATTTATAGCAAGCAACTCTTATCCAAGAGTCAGCTCCCTGCGGCCTCCAGGCAGATGCAGGCAAGGTGCTGTATTCCCCGAGGGGAGTATGACAGATACAGTGTGGTTCCAGCGGTCACTGAGGATGACTGCTGGGTGCTTGGGGTTCAGAGTGCTGGAGCGGGTGGCCCCGCTCCGGCACTTGTGGACAGGTCTCAAGTATACTACGAAGAAGTCCTGTCCCTATGCGATCAGGGAGTGAGAGCAGCAATGAGTGCTGTTAACCACTCCTATCGCCTACTTCAGTCAGTGTGGGCTGAAGCTGTGGCAGGCCACCCTGTGCCACCTGTGGCGCTATCTTGTGTCAATGACGGCCTGGTGCTGTCAATGGACGCTTTGGCTAGGGTGCAAGCGCGTGTGACTAAATCCAGGAGGCAGATGGTCCTAGACCATATGCGTCCAGCTACCCCCATCAGGTAGCGTTTGCTTGGAATGCCCCTGAACGGCCCTAGCATCTTTGGTGGCCAAGCGCAGGCCATCTTCGAGGATACAGCAAACATTGCGCAGAATCAGTTGGCAGTTAATCTGCAGCTAGAACTAGTGCGACAAGCGCACACACTAGGGGCTGTAGTGAAACCACTGACGGTACAACCTTCTTCCAAGAAGCAGAAGAAGCACAAGAGCAAGGCGAAAGCCAAGCCAGCTTCTTCTGCTATTGCTGGGTCTTCGCAGCCGCCTGCGGCTAAGAAGGCGAAGAAGGTTGTGGAGGTTCCTGCCCACCCCACTGTTGCTTCTGATCGCCCGAGAGGTGGGAAGGGCAAGGGAAAGGGCAAGGGTAAGTCCTCCAAGGGCGGAAAGAAGGGAGCTGATCGTACCTGATGGTATGATAGCTCCCTTCGTATCTGCCTGGACCATGCCTGTGCGACAGGAACAGCGGTGCCAGTTAGACTGGTCAAGCCAAGACCAAAATGGTTCTCTTTCTCTCTCATCAAGAGAGGGGGGAGCGGATCACGAGCCAGACACCCGCATTAGGCGTCTATAGTGGGTGGAAGGATCATGCATTTCATCGAGGCTTGGCGAGGCGTGATGTCAGAAAGTCTGGTCATGGGATGGATATCCCAGGGGTACATGCCAGAGTGGTGGGATTTTCCAGCACAAAATCTGTCTTTGGCACCTGTCTGGACACCCGTACCAAGGGAGCCAGATGAGTTAGAAGCCATTCAAAACAAAGTGTCAGGTTTGCTTTTAAAGGGAGCAATAAAACCAGCAAACCAGAACACTCCAGGCTTCTATTCAAACATGTTCCTTGTCCCCAAGTGCACCCGGGGGTGGAGACCCGTACTCGACCTCAGGCCATTGAATTGGTTTATCCATACGTCTCGGTTCAGATGGAAACTCTGAGGTCGGTAATAGCAGGATTGAGGAAAGGAATGTGGTGTGTGTCAATCGATCTGAAAGATGCATATTTCCACATTCCAATGAACAGGGGTTGTCACAGGTTTCTGAAATTCGCGTTTCAGAATCAGGTATGGGAGTTTGTAGTCCTCCCATTCGGCCTGTCGACAGCTCCAAGGGTTTTCACCAGAGTGGTCCTAGTGGTGACAGTGTTTGTCAGAAGAGAACGTGGTACTTCATACTTTTGTAGACGATTGGCTTATCAAGGCGGACACGTCACCCAGGTTAGGGGTGGATACTGCTCTGACTCTGAAGTTACTTTCAGATCTAGGCTGGATAGTCAACAAGGAGAAATCCGAATTGACACCCACTCAACATTTTGTTTATTTGGGGATGCAATTCGATCTCGAGCAAGGCAGGGTTTGCCCATCAGAGCCCAGAGTGGTGTCTCTGTTAGCCATCCTCAAGAGTTTTCGATTGGGAAACCACATTCAGGCGAGGCGGTTTCTTCAGATGTTGGGCATGATGGTCTCCATGAAGCAGGTAATCCTGTACGCTGCTCTGATGCGAAGACCTATCCAATTGTATCTGATGTCTGTGGAAACAGAGAACAGAACCCCTGTCAAAGTGGTACCAGTTTTGAAGCCATTAATGTTGCATCTTGTATGGTGGAAGAAGCGTTAGAATCTCCTAGTAGGGGTTTCGATGCACCTACCCCGCCCCCAGCTGTCCATGTACATGGTTGCATCGCTGGAGGGGTGGGGGGAGGGCCTGTCAGGGAAAACACCAGGTTTCGGGCACATGGACTCTCCAAGAGAGCCAGATGCATATCAATCTGTTGGAAATGATGGCAGTGGAACTGGCATTGGAAAATTTTCTTCCAAAAGTCAGGGGCAAGGCGATATTGATACTGTCGGACAATTCGTCAGTAGTATCATACATAAATCGCCAAGGCGGGACCAAGTCACCCACACTGTGTATGAAGGTGTGGCCCTTGATTCAATGATGCAGGAATTACTCAGTTGTTTGAAAGCAGCTCACATTCCTGGGTGATTGAGCCTTCTGGCGGATGCTTTGTCTTGCAGACAGAGGATTCTGCCAACAGAATGGTCTCTAAACCCTCCGGTTCTTCACAGGATCTTCGAGCATTGGGGCAAACCAAACGTGGACTTGTTCGCCACAAAGGAAAATGCTCAAATCATGACTTATGTCTCGCCGATTGAAAATGCTCAAATCATGACTTATGTCTCGCCGATTCCAGATCCAAATGCCATCGATACAGACGCTCTGGCGATAAGCTGGAGATGGATGCACGTTTACGCGTATCCACCCACCATTCTTCTGCCGAAGATTTTGGTGAAGATCAGGGAGGAACCGTGCCTGGTCCTGCTAATAGCGCCATTTTGGCCCAGCAGGGCATGGTTCAGGGATCTTCTGGATCTGCTGGTGGACAATCCAGTGCAGTTACCCGAGATTCCGAACAATCTCCCAGGCCAAGGGACGCTTCCTACATGAGTGGCCCGAAATGTTCAAATTGACTGCGTGCATGTTATCAAATAACGTTCCACGTCGGAAGGCTTTTCTCGACAGGCTGCGAGCTTAATCGCAGCCGCAAGAAGGAGGTCAACCTTCAAGTCATATAAGCACAAGGTTAACAAATTTGCAGAGTGCTGTGAAGGAAAGGGTATTGATACCTTTCAATCCACTATTCAGCAAATAGCAGACTTTCTTTGTGAGCTGTTCTATTCAGGACTGGTTTCTGTGACAATTGCTGGATACAAGTCAGCTTTGGCATCAGTTATCCCATGTCTAGCCAACAGGGATAGTCCAGAGGTGGCCCAGTTGAATGTGATGGTGAAGGGAATGACCAATCTCCTTTGGGTTCGGCTAGTCTAAAGCATTTGGCTCTAAAGGCGGTTTTGCTATTGGCAGCTTCCTCCACGAGAAGGTGCAGTGAGATCCATGCACTTTCAGCAGAGAGGGACCGATTTATTGTCTGCGAATACTGCCAAGAGCAGAGTTTATATCAAAGAATCAATCTTTGAAATATCCCGGCAAACCGATCATTATACCGAAACTGACTAGGTTTGATCATGATGCCAGTGTCTTGTGTCCAGTCCGTGCTTTGACTAAGTACAAAAAACGGACAGACCCCTTTACGGTCAAATGATAGACATCTGTGGATCTGCTATAAGAAGCCATATTGCGCCGCATCCATGGATTCTATCTCTCGTTGGGTAGTCGAATGCATTCAGACTACCCACAAGATTGTGACTGGGCACCAGGTGCAATGCGCAAGGGCTCACAATGTTAGAGGAATATCCGCCTCGACCACCCTTTACAATGGTGTTCCGTTAGAGGACATCATGGCTATTGCACAATGGTACTGTGAGTCCTCTTTCACGGATTATTATATGAGGGATGGGTCAGACTCCGCCAATCAACTCGCTTTAGCTGTTTTGAAACGATAGTTAAACGACCACGCTGTTCTTCTCCTTTTTGATACTTGGAAAAATAAAAGTTATGGAACAGACATGGTCAAGTGAGAAGATTACAACCATGAATGTCACGTATGGTCGAAAAAGTGCTTGGTTGATGGCTCCATGTCTGAAATCCAATATTCATAAGGTAAATCAAGTTTGACAGTTTGCGGCGCAATATGTCCAGCGGCCATTTTGGATTTCGGCCAATTTCAGGAAATGTCTTTAAAAATCTTCTCAGAAACCACTTGGGGAATCTTCATATAGGCCAAGAGTTAAGCCAATTTTGTTCAAGAGGACTTGATTGACCAAATGGTTTGGCGACCATCTTGGATGACCTGGTTTTCATGGAAATTACTCCTCTAGAACCGCTGAAGGCATCAGGCCGAAATTTGTCCAAGGGAAGTTGATCCATCAAAAAAACATGGGCGCCGTGGGCCAACCACAATGTAGTGTGTTTGGCGGCCATATTGCACTTGCAAAAATGTCCACAAACTCATTTAATAGACTGCTAAACCACCCACCAACAATTTTGACAAAAATTGATGGTGCTCCAGGTGAGCGACAGGCCCCTTGGGCCTCTTGTGTTTATATGTCATGATAATTCATCTTATATATTCATGCTCATTCCCAGGCTAATATATGCAAAGAGCAGTTAACCCTCTTCACATATTCGTGTTTCAGGCGAGATGCATGTTCGTGAGTTCTCTCCCTTTTCTTAGGAGAAAAAGGGGTGGGGGAGCGGTGATTCAAATGTGATTCGGTCCCTTAACTTGTCGGTCCTTTTTTGTCTCCATTTGTCAAGTTTAAGTTTAAGATCTTTCTCCAGGGGCAAAAAAAAGCTATGTATGGCTTGCCCCTTCCCACCAGGTTGCCGGTGTTAGCAAGAGTAATATAATGGTAAGTATTGATCGAAGGCGAATGAAGGAAATTTCAATTTCCCTTTCTCCGAGATCTAACAATACTTACCATTATATTACGGACCCTGCCTCCCAGCCCCACGAAGCCATAGGTATTCTCTTGTTTGGTAGCTATGCAAACAATATGAGCCTCACTGGCAGATGGATACCCAGTTCCAGGAGCCGCTAAAGCTTTCTAAATCTAAATTCCTAGAGCAGCTAGCTAGCTAGCTTGTATTATCAAGAGTAATATAATGGTAAGTATTGTTAGATCTCGGAGAAAGAGAAATTGAAATTTCCTTCATTTTGCTTGTTGGGTATCTGCTGTTGCGCTTTCAGGATCTACCAAGTTCACCCATCAGAACCGATCATCATTAACCAGCTCGGAAGATAGCCTTCAAACACACCCCTACTCTCCAATCATCTTATATTGGTTTGGTTGGCGTCTATCAAGTCCCTGATTACAAATCCCATTCAGACAAAGGGCCAAGTGAGCTTATGCTGTGGCAGTCATCCTTTGTCCATCCATCAAATCGCATCCTCCTTGACGGTTTCAACCAAATTTGGGTGAGAGGATCATATGGTGGTAGGTTGCAGAAACGCTATTCAGAATTTTTGGTAAAATTTTTAGATTTTATGAAAAATTTACCAGAAATTGTCAAAGCGCATCTCCTTAACCATGTAATGGATTTCAACCAAATTTGGCTGTGAGGATTCTATGGTGCTACGTTCCAGAACATCTATTCAGAATTTTGATTGGTCAATTTTTGGGTGAAAATCTTAGATCTTATGAAAAGTTTACAGGAAATTGTCAAAATGTATCTTTTCCTTAGCCACTTGGTGGATTTCAGCTGAATTTTGCTGGAAGAGACCAGAAGATACCAGAACACCTATTCAGAATTTTGATTGATCAATCTTTTCGGTGATTTTATGAAAAATGTATTGGAAATTGTCAAAATGTATCTCACCCGTAGCCGCTTGTTGGATTTCAACCAAATTATGCTAGGAAATGAATGGGAACAGGTTTAAATGACTTCTTCTTGAGAATGAGCTGGTGAATTTCAATGAAAGTTGAGTGGATGAATCCTGTGGTTATTGGCTCCAGAACTTCCCTTCAAGAGGTCCCAGGGACCCCACACCATGAAATTGGGTTGTCCCCAACTTAAAAGTGGGGGGGGGGGGGTTGTCCCAAACTGAAACCTGGCATACCAAAGCAGGTTCTCTCATTCAATTATGGTCCGATTTTGGAGGTATTTGTGTGCAAAAGCCTATAAAACTACTTTGTGTTTAAGTATCATAAAGGATATACAGGGGTCCCATGGGACCCACTGCACCTATTTTTGGAGTCCCAAGCTGCATTTTGGGGGTCTATACCCTGAAAATGACCCTTATGAGAATCCCTGACTACGGTTGATTTAAAATTAAATTCTGGACCACCAGAATGGTTTGTAGGGGTTACCAATTTGCGTAATTTATGCCAATGGGATCCATTGTATGTAGTTGATTCTGTATCATAGGGATGTGATCTGTTGATAGGTGAGTGTCCAGTTGGCACTGACTGTGAATGAATTAGTGATTGATTTGGGCTGGTGACAGGTGAGTCACGAGCTGTTGATGATGACTCTGATGACCTGTCATGTGGTGGTCTCACTCGTGATGGTCTCAGTGGGCTCTGTTCTTTGGCAGTGTGTATATCTTGACCAGTGACTCGGTGAGTGAAGTTGCAGAGTCCAATCGGTGATGCCTGCTCTGTCGGAAAGAGACCATGGAGTACACCCAGATGTCACTGAAATTGTTCTGTTCTGTTCACCTTATCTCCACAGACCAGGCACCACCAAAAGCCCTCCTATCGGTGGAAAATGTAATCGTGCCTCTACAGTCCTGATCTGTGCACATAACTTTCAGTGCACTTTGTGCATCGAAAACAGTACATATAGTTTGATCGAACACACTTTGAATGGGCTGAGTGTTGTTCTTGTTGGTGTTGACATCAGACCTAGTGTGACGTAATTGCGGGTGTAATGTAATGAAATTGCATCATAAGCGTCCGCAAAGGTATGGAGTGTAGGTAACTCAATTAATCAATCAATTATCACGTTTTACTACCTTAGTAGTTAAAGGGCTACCAATCGGCATAATCTATCGATTGTATCCATGCAGTGAAATTGGTAGATGAAAAATTGTTCATGATCCTTGCGGGGAGGCATGGCATATGCACTCTCAGGATCATGGCAGAGTACTTCTATGATCCTGTAACCTAGGGGGTTTGGTTTGGCAGGTTGAAATATATAGCGACGGGTGTGGGTTTTTTTCTGATGACCCTAAAATGTTCTTTTAATGCGTACTTGGAATTCACGTTTTGTTTCTCCAATGTACTGTTTGTAACATTTGTTGTATATTAATAAATAAACAACATTGCAAGTTTGGCAATATGTTTTTGTCTTTATTTGATACTTGAGCCCTATATGTGAGATTCTGAATGTGTGTAATTGATCTATGTCTTCACAGAACTTGCATCTAGGTGTGTGCATGGTTTTATTTGGTTTGAGATGCTCTTTCCCAGTGTGCCCGCACATTTTGGGTCTGCCACTAACTGTCTGCCTGCTGAATTAACTCTGGACCTGTTGATTATTTTGAAAACCATTTGACTGAAAGGCAACGATTTTCAAAATATGGTGAATATCATAAAACAGATTTGTCTGAAAAAGATTGATGGCATCGGCGGCAATGGCTTCCAGCACACAAAATATTTAAATTCTAATGTTCCAGGTGAGCGACAGGCCATTAGGCCTCTTGTTTTGAAATTACTTTGACTGGAAACCGTTAGCAACCTAACTTCAAGATATTCAACGGTTGTTATTACACCACAAAAACATCCATTACCGTTCAATCACTACTTGCTAAATCAATTATCTGCATTTAGCTACTAGAATAAGATTTTTATGCTTGCATACACTCCTCCCCATGCCTATTCCTATAAATATGGACCCTCAACCAGGCTACTGGTTAGGTCCATCTCCAGTATATTAACTGATATAGACGGGCACCAGTCTGTGCTCACTCCATAGTGACGCCTGTCACTAAGTGCGCTTGCGCATGCGCACTGGAGCCCAAATAGGAAACAGATTCACTTTTCAATTATTCTGCAAGCAGAACAACTGCACAAATATTATCAGAAAGTTTTTATAGTTTTGCGCTGTGTCAGCTTACTATTGAAGGACTTCCTCACGCTAAGATATGCCTACTATGAAGTCTATCCTCCCAAAATTATGTTTTTGGAAGTATTTTGTGGTTATATTGAACTTTATAACTATGTATGTAAACGTTACCAGGTTTCGTTTTCGTGGTAACAACTTTAATATGCCTAAGTCATCATCATATAAAAACACTCTATTACTCCAGTGAGCCCTTAATCACTTTCAGTTAAAAGAAAAAATAGTGCTTTACAAGGAATTACATTTATTTCCCTATGATA
Source organism: Chaetoderma sp. LZ-2023a (assembly GCA_034401795.1). Lineage (NCBI taxonomy): Eukaryota > Metazoa > Mollusca > Caudofoveata > Chaetodermatida > Chaetodermatidae > Chaetoderma > Chaetoderma sp. LZ-2023a. The sequence goes on from CM067359.1 coordinate 145,246,621, forward strand.
GAAAACAATCTTGAATTTGAACTTTTCCGGGCTTTCAAAGAAAGGCGTTTGCATCTTTCTAGACTCCTTTTATCGAAATTCTAAGCTGTATGCTTCTTTTGTAATCTTTTTTCGTTTTTTAAGAGTCTGTTTTAATGACTGATAAATCAAGTGCACATCCTCAATCTGTGAACGAGTTCACTCTGTGGAGTATGGAGGACATTTCTGTTTTAAGTGCACTACGTGTACCCCCACATCGATGTGAGGGTTTTGCATAGGGTGGTCTGGGTTAGCATCTAAGTTTCTTTAAGGATTATTCATTCTTACAGCGCTGCCCTATGGTCGTCCTTCCGCTTCCTCCGTTGCTAGTAGACAAAGGCTGTGTCTTTTGCAATATTCTAATATGGCTAAACCAGCAGCAACAGGGGTGGTGGGGGGGCCTTCTTCGGCGAATTCGGAAGCAGTGATAGCTTTATTTGCGAGATTTGAATCCTTCGCTGCTGTTTTGACTAAATCTTTAGACGAAAGATTATCTTCTGCCATCATGGAGGCCAGGAAACAGGAAGTTTCTTCTGATTCCGACGATAGCCCGAGGGCTAGCGGGCGTTCCCGCATATGGGGGAAACTGATTCCTCTAACGTCAATGCAAGTAATCAGGTCTCCTAAACAAAGTCTAGAGCGACTAAACTCTCGAAAGTGGGCTCGTGCAGCTCACCGGGTCAAACCCACATTAGTCTTGAGGGTGATAGGCATAACCTCAAGCAGTGGTGGCGGAGGTGGAAGCTAATGTCCAAAAGCCTTATGCTAATGCCAAAATTTTCGGTCATACCAGTCATCAAGATTCTTCATAGGTCGCCTATATCCATAGTCAGCAATCTAATTTTGCTAGTTCTTCCGGTTCCGTTGGGGTGGATTCGGGTCCTCGGAACTCGGGTTTACTTCCGTTTTTCGGTGCTACTTCCGTTCTGACCGTTTCCGGTATGTCTTCCGGTTTTGCAGAACATCCGGGTCTTCAAGATGTGGTTCTTACTTCCGTTCCGACCATTTCCGGTATGACTAATAAGCTCTTCCGCTTCCGGTCTAGTGAATGATTTAAGCATATAGAGCAAATAATTAGAGCAAATAAGCTGTCGAAGGTGATCTCGAGCAGGTCACCGGGTCAAACCCACGTGAGTCTTGAGGTTGTAAATAAGAAGAAAAGGCATGACCTTCAAGCAGTGGTGGCGGCGGCGGAAGCCCCTGTCTTTAACATATATGCCAATGTCAATGTCTTAGATTAGTTGTAGTGGATTCAAGTCCTCAGGACAGGGGTTACTTCTGTTTCCGGATCTACCTCCATTTTTTCCGTATCCGGTCTGACTTCCGGTTTGCGTATTTCCGGTTCCTATGCTTATTCTGGTTTTTTAATGTACATCCGGGTTCAGTTTCCGGTTGTCTTCTGTTTTCCGCATTTCCGTTTCCTATTTTTACACTTCCGGATTCGTACATCCGGGGATAGGGTCATTACCGGTTTTCATGGTGTTCTATGATTAACTTCCGGTTCTGTCTTCCTTTTTTGGATTACCGGTGATAGCTCTTACTGAGATTCCAGGTTTGTCTTTCCTAGGATCTAGTCATCATTTTGTCTAAGAGTTAGTCTTATTTCGGTAAGTGCTTTTAAAATCGGAATGTTTAATCGCTGAAAATATTAATTCCGAGACATTGCCAGTCCTGAAGTCTCTCTTGGAATTGTAGATATTCAGCATTTATTCTTTTATCAGTAATTCATTTCAACGTAATTAAAGACTATGCCGACTGGTTGCTGGATGGGTTTTTTGTTGCAGTCGATAAGTCAGTCCGTATTCTACGCATTGTCGCAAATAAAATTAATTTTTAATTTCATCCAACTTTAGATGGCCAGTTGTCTTCGGGCCGTTCAACCTTTTTTCGCGCTCTTTTTTCCTCTTATGTCGGCAGATTGACATATTTATTTTAACCAAGGGAATTAAAGTTTTGAAGAAAATTCCTGTTTCTAGCGTAATTCTTAGTCTAATTCTGACAGGTGCTGAAAGGAAAAGATTCAGTAGTGGATTCATAGGGAAGAGAATGGCTCTAAGATTAATGATTACAAGAGCAAGAAAACGCTGAGAATAGAGAAATAAGATTAGGGTGAAGGAAGAAGGAATAAAAGCCAAGTTTTTTCTTCTGCGTTGTCACTGTCATGGTTTAGGTGAGTCTTTTTGCTTAGATTTTATATCGCCTCTGTTTTTCAGCGTTTTGTTTCGTGATTCATCCCATAGTGTTTAATCATCATCAAGTATTAGTGTTTTGTGTATTTAACATCCAGCTGTTCCTGGGATTCATTATCATTCTATCAGTCATTCCTTTTATTAGCATATCAAACTCAATGACATCCGTCTTTACAAGATGATAATATTGGTTCTAAGTCTTAAATAATAATGAGTAAAGATAAGTATGGGTCTCTTCCTTCATCCTCTGCCCCTTCTCCTTATAGAGTTTTCTTCTAGTCATGTTCCCCTTCCTCTCTCTCTCTCTCTCTCTCTCTCTCTCTCTCTCTCTCTCTCTCTCTCTCTCTCTCTCTCTCTCTCTCTCTCTCTCTCTCTCTCTCTCTTTCTGTCTTCCTTCTTTTTTCCCTCTGGGGTTTTCCCGTATTTCATCTTCTATCAATCCTCTCCAGGGATCTTCTGGTCCTGTTCTTTCCTCTTCATCTTCCATTCTTCTTAATTCCTCTCTTCCTCTTCCTCTTTTGATCTTATTGTTTCTGTCGTTCTGTCTTTTGAGCTTGAGTTTCTAATTGTTGATTAAGGTCTGGTTTTCTCATTGTTTTCTGTTTTTAGGGATTCGTCCCTTGTTCATTCTTTCATGTCAGCTTTTTTCTCTATTCTTTCCATGTCCTCTGGTCAGGATGTTGTATCTGTTCACATTCCTTCTGATCAATCCCTTTACTTTTCTGATTCTTTACAGTTTTCTTCTCTTCTAGCTTCCAAGAGGCCTTGCTCTCCTCTTTCCATTTGAACTGTTGATTCTATGGCCTCTGGTGACTCTTCTCATCTTTTTTCTTTTCCATCTCCTAATCCTTCTTCTTATTCTTCTATTCCGTAGTCGGTCAGGGCTGAGAAGATTTTGTCCAGTCAGGGTCTCTTCGGATGACTGGTCCCTGGCTCACTGGTGGCTTACTTAGACTCTCTCTTCCTTTTAAGGATGAGTTTTCTATAGCCCTTCCTTCTTTTGTGTCGGCTCTTTCCTCTTCTAATTCTTCTTTCTTGTCTCCTCTGGTCTTTTCAATTGACAATTTGGTCATTATCATGTTAGTTTTCTTTGTGAATTATGTTAATTCTAAGGAATTTATACATACATGAGAGCGTTCAGCCTAGGGTGGGTTTTCCTACCCTGTCATTAAATCTTAGTAAAATGATCTCTATTCACACTCTGAAACATTCAAATCTGCATTAATTTTAATTTAACAAGGGGATATGTCATGATTAAATCTCATGATTCTTACTCCCATGTCAAGATGGAGACCATCTCCCAGATCATTTCCAGTCTAGATCAGGGTATGTGGTCATTTCCATCGATCAAAATGACGCCTTCTTTCATGTTTTCATTTACCCTTCGTTCAGAAAATTCCTGAGATTTGCTTACTAAGATCGAGTTTGGCAGTTTCGCGCCATGCCTTTTGGCCTGACCATGGCTCCTTTTCTTTTTCTCGCCTAGTCTCAGCCGTGGCAGAAATTTTCACAGTCGTTCTATCCATCTCCACGTTTGTATAGACGATTGGTTAGTAAAGTAAGTCTTCTTCAATTCTCTCAGGAGTTCTTACAGAGGTTTACAGTCTGGCATGCAACCTAGGGTGGATTTTAAATCTAAAGAAACCAAGCCCAGGTCCCTCTCAAATCTTCACGCATCTAGGCATTTCTTTCGATCTGGCCCAGGGTCTAGTCTTCCCCTCAGATCCAAGAATAGAGGCTTTATTAGTGGCAATGGAAATCCTGTCTTCTATGGTCTGGGCAAGATTTCTGCTAAGAGTGATAGGTTTGATGGTCAGCGTAGAGATGTTATTCCATGGGCGGCGCTGATGAGAAGACCCTTCCAAATGGATTTAATGTCCCTTTGGAAGCAGTCGGTTCACTAGTTACCATCAGATCCCCATCAGAGAACACTTGATTCCTCTTCTAGATTTTTGGAAAGACAGTTCTCTGCTTCTGATGGGTGTTCCACTGGTAAAGTCCTCCCCTCAGACGATTATCTTCACAGACGCTTCTCAGGAGGGATGGGAAGCGGTCTGGGACTCCCTGTCGGTTTCCGGTCTTTGGTCCCTGGAGGAGTCGACAGCTCATATCAACATTCTGCAATTGTGTGCTGTCAAGAAGGCTCTCCTTTCATGGTCAGATCTTGTGATAGGTCTCAAAGTCTCGATTCGGTCGGACAATTCCACAGTGGTCTCTTATATCAACAGGCATGGGGGTACAAGGTCATCCCTCCTTTGTCTAGAAGTGTGGAACCTTCTCTTATGGTGTCGCAAGAATCGGATTCTTCTAGTGTCTTCTCATGTCCCAGGCAGTCTGAATTTTCTTGCGGACCAACTGTCACGTCCCAGCAAATTTGCCCACACAGAGTTGTAGTTAAAGAGGTCGGTTGTCAAAGCGATTTTCAGTCTTATGGATCGTCCTCTGGTAGATTTGTTTGCGACATCTCTGAATGCTCAGATATCCTCTTACATGTCTCTTTTTTCAGACAGTCAAGCCCTGGCGGTGGATGCCCTGTCTCAGTCCTGGACAGGAATGTTCGTCTATGCATTCCCTCCAATGATTTTGATCATTTAGTGTCAGAGCTCTAGATAAGCAGGGTTTTTGCGTGTTCACGCAATAAAAATTGCCAATCACCCAATTAATTTTTAACATCATGAGTACTGAAATAGAAAATCACCCAATTAATCTCAGTTCTCTTGCTTCTTCTTTTTCTTTTCGATCACTTGGAGAGCCGTTCTCAAGATGAAATCTGTGGTTTTCTGCAGTTCTTCCACAGGCCCATACAGCTTTTCAAGAAAAGAGGTTGACAAAGGCCAGATCTCTTCTCTCAGCAGCTGATACGTACTGCAACATTGAAGTATGTGCTCTGTGGTCTGTTCTGCTTCTCCACAAGGACAAGCAGGCGATTTCGTAAGGTGGAACCAACCGCCTGTACATGTGTTGGTTTAGTCTGTTGTGTCCAGTTCTGAGACAAAAAATGGTCACTTGCTCTGGCCTCGAGAGATGATGGTAGGCATCTTCTGATTGAGGTGTTCTATAGTCACTTGCTCTGGCCTCGAGAGATGATGGTAGGCATCTTCTGATTGAGGTGTTCTATAGAGTGACTTGATAATAGTCTTCATCTCTGTATGGGTAACCATGTTTTCTGTCTGATTCTCTTCTGCACCCACTTTTGGCATCTTGTCTGCTTCCTCATTTCCTTGGACTCCACAGTGTGAGGGGATCCACTGCAATGCTATTTGAAAGCATTTGATGGTTTGTAGTGCTTCTTCAAGTTGTGGCAGCTTTCCTTTGGTGATAGCCTCAAGGACGGAGCGGGCATCAGATAAAAAGACAATCTGTGCAATAGGGTCTGCTGTTCTGCTGATGGTATTAGCTGCATGAACCAGTGCTTCGACTTCAGCTCTGTAGTTTGTGAAGTGTTTGCCTGTCGGTATTGCAGCTGACTCATGTTGTCCGTTTGGATAGTGTATGTGCAGTCCGGCACCTCCGCTCCTAATTGCATCTTTGGCTGATCCATCTGTGTAGATCCTTATCCATGTCTCCTGAGGGTACATTTCTTCCAGCATGGCTAGGGTCAGAGCCTTCTTGCTCACATCACTGTGTTCATCTTTGGTTGTGAGATGAGGTACTGTGGTGCAAATAGCTATGCTCTCTAGTTTGTTTTCCCAGCGTGGAGGATCAAGGGTGTGGTTTGGGTCTTCTATTTGTGCTGGCAACATTTCTTGGTGTTTCTCTTGCTAATAATGTATAATAACCCAATTAAATTCCAAAGAAACCCAATTTACAAAATTTCTAAGTGAATCCCCCAATCATTGAAAAGCTTATCTAGAGCTCTGGTTAGTGTTGAAGAATGTCAAAGAACAAATCCTGAGGTTCTTTTATAGCTCCTTTTTGGCCAAAAAGGATTTGTTTTGTAGACCTTCTAGATCTCCTGGTAGACTTCCCTCGTCTTCTTTCATTCTCCCAGGATCTTCTGTCTCAAGTAAGAGGTCTTTGTCTTCATCCAAACCCAGAAATCTTCAGTCTGTATGTTTGGAGAATATTGAAACTAAAGTCTACGAGAATAAAGTTTCTTCAAGATCTCCAGTAATTATCGATTCTTCCAGAAGAGAGTCGAACCGCAGAGTTTACAAGTGTCGGCTTAAAATTTTTGGAGAATGCTGTTCAGACCAAGGTCTCATGCCCAATTCTGTTTCTATTCCCCAAGTATTAGACTTTTTAACATATCTCTTTGATTCCTTACATTTATCAGCTAATTCGGCTAGGGGATATAGATTTTCTCTGGCATCTTCTCTTCCTTGCCGTATGCCGATGTCAAGGACACTAAGACCTTTAATAGTTTTTATTAGAGGCATAGGCAATATTTGTCCTCCGATAGCTAAGCCGTTACCTTCATGGAACTTGGCTTTGGTTCTTCAAGTGCTGGCAGGCCGTCATTTTGAACCTCTTTCCTCTATTAGTATTAACAGCCTCTGCTAGAAGGCGTTCAGAATTCATGCTTTTTCTGCTGAAAGGGAGAGATTTATAGTTTCAGGAGATGGTTTAGTTTTAATCCCAGAAGGGATTTTTTTATCTGAAACTCAGTCTAACCGGTTTCCTGCTAGTCCGATCATTTAAAAATCATTATCGTCTTTTTCACCTTCCGATGAACTCTGGTGTCCTGTTAGGGCATTAAGAATGTACCAACAGCGAACTGATTTCAAGAGATTTGATCCGTCCCTTTTATGGTTTTCTTATGCGGAAGAGTTAACTAAGCCGGTCTCAAAGTTTATGATATCCTGATAGATTTGGGAGACGATTCAGCTTTGTTACGAGATTGCTTCTCCGGAACAAATTAATCTCTCCCATATTAAAGCTCACGATGTTAGAGGAATGGCTTCCTCTTTTGCACTTTTTGCCGTTTCGTATATGAAGATGAAGTCATTTCTAAGTGAATCCCCCAATCATTGAAAAGCTTATCTAGAGCTCTGGTTAGTGTTGAAGAATGTCAAAGAACAAATCCTGAGGTTCTTTTATAGCTCCTTTTTGGCCAAAAAGGATTTGTTTTGTAGACCTTCTAGATCTCCTGGTAGACTTCCCTCGTCTTCTTTCATTCTCCCAGGATCTTCTGTCTCAAGTAAGAGGTCTTTGTCTTCATCCAAACCCAGAAATCTTCAGTCTGTATGTTTGGAGAATATTGAAACTAAAGTCTACGAGAATAAAGTTTCTTCAAGATCTCCAGTAATTATCGATTCTTCCAGAAGAGAGTCGAACCGCAGAGTTTACAAGTGTCGGCTTAAAATTTTTGGAGAATGCTGTTCAGACCAAGGTCTCATGCCCAATTCTGTTTCTATTCCCCAAGTATTAGACTTTTTAACATATCTCTTTGATTCCTTACATTTATCAGCTAATTCGGCTAGGGGATATAGATTTTCTCTGGCATCTTCTCTTCCTTGCCGTATGCCGATGTCAAGGACACTAAGACCTTTAATAGTTTTTATTAGAGGTCTAGGCAATATTTGTCCTCCGATAGCTAAGCCGTTACCTTCATGGAACTTGGCTTTGGTTCTTCAAGTGCTGGCAGGCCGTCATTTTGAACCTCTTTCCTCTATTAGTATTAACAGCCTCTGCTAGAAGGCGTTCAGAATTCATGCTTTTTCTGCTGAAAGGGAGAGATTTATAGTTTCAGGAGATGGTTTAGTTTTAATCCCAGAAGGGATTTTTTTATCTGAAACTCAGTCTAACCGGTTTCCTGCTAGTCCGATCATTTAAAAATCATTATCGTCTTTTTCACCTTCCGATGAACTCTGGTGTCCTGTTAGGGCATTAAGAATGTACCAACAGCGAACTGATTTCAAGAGATTTGATCCGTCCCTTTTATGGTTTTCTTATGCGGAAGAGTTAACTAAGCCGGTCTCAAAGTTTATGATATCCTGATAGATTTGGGAGACGATTCAGCTTTGTTACGAGATTGCTTCTCCGGAACAAATTAATCTCTCCCATATTAAAGCTCACGATGTTAGAGGAATGGCTTCCTCTTTTGCACTTTTTGCCGTTTCGTATTTAGATGAAGTCATTTCTAAGTGAATCCCCCAATCATTGAAAAGCTTATCTAGAGCTCTGGTTAGTGTTGAAGAATGTCAAAGAACAAATCCTGAGGTTCTTTTATAGCTCCTTTTTGGCCAAAAAGGATTTGTTTTGTAGACCTTCTAGATCTCCTGGTAGACTTCCCTCGTCTTCTTTCATTCTCCCAGGATCTTCTGTCTCAAGTAAGAGGTCTTTGTCTTCATCCAAACCCAGAAATCTTCAGTCTGTATGTTTGGAGAATATTGAAACTAAAGTCTACGAGAATAAAGTTTCTTCAAGATCTCCAGTAATTATCGATTCTTCCAGAAGAGAGTCGAACCGCAGAGTTTACAAGTGTCGGCTTAAAATTTTTGGAGAATGCTGTTCAGACCAAGGTCTCATGCCCAATTCTGTTTCTATTCCCCAAGTATTAGACTTTTTAACATATCTCTTTGATTCCTTACATTTATCAGCTAATTCGGCTAGGGGATATAGATTTTCTCTGGCATCTTCTCTTCCTTGCCGTATGCCGATGTCAAGGACACTAAGACCTTTAATAGTTTTTATTAGAGGTCTAGGCAATATTTGTCCTCCGATAGCTAAGCCGTTACCTTCATGGAACTTGGCTTTGGTTCTTCAAGTGCTGGCAGGCCGTCATTTTGAACCTCTTTCCTCTATTAGTATTAACAGCCTCTGCTAGAAGGCGTTCAGAATTCATGCTTTTTCTGCTGAAAGGGAGAGATTTATAGTTTCAGGAGATGGTTTAGTTTTAATCCCAGAAGGGATTTTTTTTATCTGAAACTCAGTCTAACCGGTTTCCTGCTAGTCCGATCATTTAAAAATCATTATCGTCTTTTTCACCTTCCGATGAACTCTGGTGTCCTGTTAGGGCATTAAGAATGTACCAACAGCGAACTGATTTCAAGAGATTTGATCCGTCCCTTTTATGGTTTTCTTATGCGGAAGAGTTAACTAAGCCGGTCTCAAAGTTTATGATATCCTGATAGATTTGGGAGACGATTCAGCTTTGTTACGAGATTGCTTCTCCGGAACAAATTAATCTCTCCCATATTAAAGCTCACGATGTTAGAGGAATGGCTTCCTCTTTTGCACTTTTTGCCGTTTCGTATTTAGATGAAGTCATTTCTAAGTGAATCCCCCAATCATTGAAAAGCTTATCTAGAGCTCTGGTTAGTGTTGAAGAATGTCAAAGAACAAATCCTGAGGTTCTTTTATAGCTCCTTTTTGGCCAAAAAGGATTTGTTTTGTAGACCTTCTAGATCTCCTGGTAGACTTCCCTCGTCTTCTTTCATTCTCCCAGGATCTTCTGTCTCAAGTAAGAGGTCTTTGTCTTCATCCAAACCCAGAAATCTTCAGTCTGTATGTTTGGAGAATATTGAAACTAAAGTCTACGAGAATAAAGTTTCTTCAAGATCTCCAGTAATTATCGATTCTTCCAGAAGAGAGTCGAACCGCAGAGTTTACAAGTGTCGGCGTAAAATTTTTGGAGAATGCTGTTCAGACCAAGGTCTCATGCCCAATTCTGTTTCTATTCCCCAAGTATTAGACTTTTTAACATATCTCTTTGATTCCTTACATTTATCAGCTAATTCGGCTAGGGGATATAGATTTTCTCTGGCATCTTCTCTTCCTTGCCGTATGCCGATGTCAAGGACACTAAGACCTTTAATAGTTTTTATTAGAGGTCTAGGCAATATTTGTCCTCCGATAGCTAAGCCGTTACCTTCATGGAACTTGGCTTTGGTTCTTCAAGTGCTGGCAGGCCGTCATTTTGAACCTCTTTCCTCTATTAGTATTAACAGCCTCTGCTAGAAGGCGTTCAGAATTCATGCTTTTTCTGCTGAAAGGGAGAGATTTATAGTTTCAGGAGATGGTTTAGTTTTAATCCCAGAAGGGATTTTTTTATCTGAAACTCAGTCTAACCGGTTTCTTGCTAGTCCGATCATTTAAAAATCATTATCGTCTTTTTCACCTTCCGATGAACTCTGGTGTCCTGTTAGGGCATTAAGAATGTACCAACAGCGAACTGATTTCAAGAGATTTGATCCGTCCCTTTTATGGTTTTCTTATGCGGAAGAGTTAACTAAGCCGGTCTCAAAGTTTATGATATCCTGATAGATTTGGGAGACGATTCAGCTTTGTTACGAGATTGCTTCTCCGGAACAAATTAATCTCTCCCATATTAAAGCTCACGATGTTAGAGGAATGGCTTCCTCTTTTGCACTTTTTGCCGTTTCGTATTTAGATGAAGTCATTTCTAAGTGAATCCCCCAATCATTGAAAAGCTTATCTAGAGCTCTGGTTAGTGTTGAAGAATGTCAAAGAACAAATCCTGAGGTTCTTTTATAGCTCCTTTTTGGCCAAAAAGGATTTGTTTTGTAGACCTTCTAGATCTCCTGGTAGACTTCCCTCGTCTTCTTTCATTCTCCCAGGATCTTCTGTCTCAAGTAAGAGGTCTTTGTCTTCATCCAAACCCAGAAATCTTCAGTCTGTATGTTTGGAGAATATTGAAACTAAAGTCTACGAGAATAAAGTTTCTTCAAGATCTCCAGTAATTATCGATTCTTCCAGAAGAGAGTCGAACCGCAGAGTTTACAAGTGTCGGCTTAAAATTTTTGGAGAATGCTGTTCAGACCAAGGTCTCATGCCCAATTCTGTTTCTATTCCCCAAGTATTAGACTTTTTAACATATCTCTTTGATTCCTTACATTTATCAGCTAATTCGGCTAGGGGATATAGATTTTCTCTGGCATCTTCTCTTCCTTGCCGTATGCCGATGTCAAGGACACTAAGACCTTTAATAGTTTTTATTAGAGGTCTAGGCAATATTTGTCCTCCGATAGCTAAGCCGTTACCTTCATGGAACTTGGCTTTGGTTCTTCAAGTGCTGGCAGGCCGTCATTTTGAACCTCTTTCCTCTATTAGTATTAACAGCCTCTGCTAGAAGGCGTTCAGAATTCATGCTTTTTCTGCTGAAAGGGAGAGATTTATAGTTTCAGGAGATGGTTTAGTTTTAATCCCAGAAGGGATTTTTTTTATCTGAAACTCAGTCTAACCGGTTTCCTGCTAGTCCGATCATTTAAAAATCATTATCGTCTTTTTCACCTTCCGATGAACTCTGGTGTCCTGTTAGGGCATTAAGAATGTACCAACAGCGAACTGATTTCAAGAGATTTGATCCGTCCCTTTTATGGTTTTCTTATGCGGAAGAGTTAACTAAGCCGGTCTCAAAGTTTATGATATCCTGATAGATTTGGGAGACGATTCAGCTTTGTTACGAGATTGCTTCTCCGGAACAAATTAATCTCTCCCATATTAAAGCTCACGATGTTAGAGGAATGGCTTCCTCTTTTGCACTTTTTGCCGTTTCGTATTTAGATGAAGTCATTTCTAAGTGAATCCCCCAATCATTGAAAAGCTTATCTAGAGCTCTGGTTAGTGTTGAAGAATGTCAAAGAACAAATCCTGAGGTTCTTTTATAGCTCCTTTTTGGCCAAAAAGGATTTGTTTTGTAGACCTTCTAGATCTCCTGGTAGACTTCCCTCGTCTTCTTTCATTCTCCCAGGATCTTCTGTCTCAAGTAAGAGGTCTTTGTCTTCATCCAAACCCAGAAATCTTCAGTCTGTATGTTTGGAGAATATTGAAACTAAAGTCTACGAGAATAAAGTTTCTTCAAGATCTCCAGTAATTATCGATTCTTCCAGAAGAGAGTCGAACCGCAGAGTTTACAAGTGTCGGCGTAAAATTTTTGGAGAATGCTGTTCAGACCAAGGTCTCATGCCCAATTCTGTTTCTATTCCCCAAGTATTAGACTTTTTAACATATCTCTTTGATTCCTTACATTTATCAGCTAATTCGGCTAGGGGATATAGATTTTCTCTGGCATCTTCTCTTCCTTGCCGTATGCCGATGTCAAGGACACTAAGACCTTTAATAGTTTTTATTAGAGGTCTAGGCAATATTTGTCCTCCGATAGCTAAGCCGTTACCTTCATGGAACTTGGCTTTGGTTCTTCAAGTGCTGGCAGGCCGTCATTTTGAACCTCTTTCCTCTATTAGTATTAACAGCCTCTGCTAGAAGGCGTTCAGAATTCATGCTTTTTCTGCTGAAAGGGAGAGATTTATAGTTTCAGGAGATGGTTTAGTTTTAATCCCAGAAGGGATTTTTTTATCTGAAACTCAGTCTAACCGGTTTCTTGCTAGTCCGATCATTTAAAAATCATTATCGTCTTTTTCACCTTCCGATGAACTCTGGTGTCCTGTTAGGGCATTAAGAATGTACCAACAGCGAACTGATTTCAAGAGATTTGATCCGTCCCTTTTATGGTTTTCTTATGCGGAAGAGTTAACTAAGCCGGTCTCAAAGTTTATGATATCCTGATAGATTTGGGAGACGATTCAGCTTTGTTACGAGATTGCTTCTCCGGAACAAATTAATCTCTCCCATATTAAAGCTCACGATGTTAGAGGAATGGCTTCCTCTTTTGCACTTTTTGCCGTTTCGTATTTAGATGAAGTCATGCAGGTTGCAGGATGAAAATCTGAATCCTCTTTTACAACCTTTTATCTGAAAGATCAGAGTGCAGCAGCCTCCTTCTTTATTATATTACGATTTTAACCAAATTAGCTGAAGACCATTTACCAAGCACATCTCGCCATTTTTGTTAAGACTGGACGTCTTTAAGAAATGGTGAGAGTTTATTTTGGTTTTTATTTATCTCTAGGTTCAAGTTTTCCTTATTTGATAATCACGGTGTGATTGATTTACTATTATGTTATGTTACTAACATTTGGATAAGATTGATTTGAATTTTATCCTTGTTTGTTGATTCTCAAATCGCCTCCCACCTAATGTTTTAAGTGGGGCACTGACCAAATCTACATGTTTAGCAAGTAGTGATTGAACGGTAATGGATGTTTTTGTGGTGTAATAACAGCCCCCCCCCCACAGACCCCCCTTGCGGGTTGGTCTGCTGTTTTATTAACCACTATAAAAACATACTTACCGTTCAATCACCACGACCTGGCCTCAGCCACCCCACGTGGAATTGATTTGAGAATTTGCCTATAATATTTGGCACTTAAATTCAGAAAAGTGAATCTGTTTCCTATTTGAGCTCCAGTGCGCATGCGCATGCGCAAGCGCGCTTAGGGACAGGCGTCAATATGGAGTGAGTACAGACTGGTGCCAGTCTATATCAGTTAATATACTGGAGATGGACCTAACCAGTAGCCTGGTTGAGGGTCCATATTTATAGGAATAGGCATGGGGAGGAGTGTATGCAAGCATAAAAATCTTATTCTGGTAGCTAAATGCAGATAATTGATTTAGCAAGTAGTGATTGAACGGTAAGTATGTTTTTATAGTGGTTAATAAAAAAACAGACCAACCCGCAAGGGGGGGGTCTGTGGGTTTTTTTACTGTATGGTTGCCTATAAAATGAATTATGGGGAATTCATTGGTGAAAGGGTTAATAGAAAATATGGGACTTGTGAGCTGATGTCATAATCAAACAACATATACATCATTAGAAATTAATTTGATCACTCGAGATTTTATGTTTTCTAATACCGGGCTGGGTTATTCGATACAAGGTTTTTTTTATGGCCTTAGTTTCATAAAAAATGTAAACATTGCGTTACTATGGGCTATCCTCTTTAGTGTGTCGTAAATTGGCAAATGTCGGATGATTGGAATGCCCGGATGTTCAGAATTACGATACTGATTTGAATCCTTGTAATCACATAACCCTCTTTTCAAGTCTTTTGTGAGATAGGCTATTAAGCCTGTGTCAGATTATCGGGTTCACTTGATTTGTAAATCTAGAGAGAAACTTGCGTTCACTTGATTTCTAAATCTAGCGAGAAAATTTATCATATATATATGACTGGTTATATTGTAATGTACGTGACCAACATATAATGATCCAAAACGTAATGCGATGTTCGAGAAAAATTGCTTGAATGCCCGAGAATTAAACTGGGTAGCCCGCTTCTAATGTTAGCAAGCAAGCCAGTGGCAAAGTAAATCTCCGTTTGGAGGCGCTGATGAGAAGCGTAGATCGCATTGCCGAATTTCCGATTCCAGGATAACTATATCCGAGTACTCGCTCAAGATACTTCATTAAAATTTGCTTTAACCGAATCTGATCAGATAATATCATGTGATTTATATATTGCGTGATTTTGATTTATATATTTTAAAGACGACATTTATGTCAAGTTAGGATTAATTTCGATGGAATAAACAATCTTTATTAAAGGATACGCAATATTTAGGCTGTTCAATTTAATAATTTCACTTCTGCGAATGATGTTTTGAGGTACACATTAACCATAGCTGCTAGGTGACAAGATTTGTGCTGGGGAGTTTGCGTGGTATCTTCAGACGTTAAAATATGTTTACAAATTCAGAGGAAAACAACATGACTAAGTTTTATCCTTGTATATAATACGCACACATTTTTTAGAAAGTGTAAATTGAGCGTAAATGTGTGGCCTATTTATGGGTTTATAAGTAAATACGCCACTCCCATCTTTGCTGGTACTCATTCAGATTCAACTTATTTTAGTTGCAACTTATGACTAATAACTTCGGGAGTTAAATGGTTAATATTTTGATAGTAAACACTACAAACTTTGAGGACCAAGTTTTACTATATCAGAGATGTGTGTCGATCTCAGTGTTTTAGTAGCAAGCATAGCCTTTGGATCAGGAAAGTTCTTGATTATCAGACCCTTTTATTATCCCTAAGATGGGTTTTTTCCTACTTAATGTATAATCTAATCTCTCACCATTTTGGAAATTCTTTTTGAGGGTACTTAACTCGGGCGAAATTGGATATAAAGAGCACGTACCCAGGCTATGATGGATCATTCTATCAGCTCTCAATCGATTAATTGTTATAGTCAAATATAACATTCTGCTTGCAAATGGACTATTACTTGTGGAAATCATCTGAAAGTCTACCAGAAGAGGGGGAGAACTAACCTAGTTAGAAGAAATTTCTCTCTAAGGGGTGTGCAAACTGAAATGTTTTGTCTGAACATGTTGTTTCCACACCAACTCTTAAAACATTTGAAAATGATTTAGATAGGCTTTGGCATAGTCAAGAGGCAATGCATGACTACACCGTACACACAACCCATGACCAGAAGTGACGGCACAGGCATGGAGATAAATGAAGAAGAGATGAACATAAGGCCTAATTGTCCTGTGCTCAGTATTATTACCTAGATTATAACTCAATATTTATGGTATAGCATATGATTATAATTAAACTTCTGATTTAGGTATGCCAAATCAATTCACTTCTGTTGTTTTGCTGGTATTGTTTATGTTTCTAAATCACGTTTGACAATTTAAATGCCCTATTTCAGGGGCTCTTATTTTTAAATCTTTAATTCTTTATTAGTTGTTCTTAGTGCAATGGCTGAACCATCCAATTATCCTCAACCTTCGAAACCTTGTGTACACCCAACTCTTTCACATTTATCTTCTAGGAATAATTTTATTTTTTTCTTATGACCCTAGCAGTTCTTTTGTCGTTTTGATTTCACTAGATTTCGTTTTGCTCCTGAATCTTCTCATGTCTTGGTCTCTTCCTATCAGCCTCCATCTTTTGACCTGTTCTCTAAAAAAATTGGAATCAATCATCTTTCGATTCTCCTAATATCAATCTGCAAATCAGTGCGTCAGTCTTTATTATTTTAATTGTGAATAGTGGTTTGCTATCTTTTAGTATCATATCTGGCCTGATTTATTTTTCACATAGTTTTTCAGTCTTTCTTTTCTATCAGTAGGATCCCTCGCCATGATGAAGCATATTTATGGACGAATGTAAGCTTGTCACAATAATAAAGTTAGTCTATATAAGGTACCTCCTCTAATCTGTTTTGTCTTATCAAGACTTACACCGCTCCTTTCTCGAGTTCAGTAGAAATTTTGATCTTTTTCTTTGTCTAGTGATACGTCTATTTCTGTTATTTTCATATGGAGCTGTTTTCTCTGCCTTATCTATTCATTTTATTCTTCTAAAGCTAACTTTCCCAGGCATTATTAAATAAATTCCTCAAGGGGGCCTAACCAAGATGATTGGGTCATTGCCTTCTTATGGATTGTGGAACATGTTTTTTTCCTTTCACCCTTCTGTGTGGTTATTACTACATTACAACCTACCTCCTTGCATTACTATTGCTGTTTCCTTCTCTGAAGGGAAGAGTAGTAGGATGAAATTTTTACAGCCAATGTTTGCTGTGCTTTGTGGTTACAGGGTGAGTGAAGGCTTCTTCAGGAATCTCCATACTCTCCAATGATGAAATCCATAGCAATTCGCTTGAATGCTATATCTCAGAATGAGGCAGGAAGAAGGTTAATACATAACCCAGAGCCAATGAGTGAGTCATAAGGCATAATGACAATCTCATCTGCTGACAGCTGTCACATGACTTTGTTGTAGCAGCCAAGTCTTCATTCCTTTCCTACTATTGAAGGAAAGGGAAGCAAAAAATCTTTATAGCCAGTTTAAAAAGTTTAAAATTTTTCAATACTGCTGTGGTATATTTCAAGGCATTCAAAGGATCATCAAGATCTTGGACAAAAAGAAAAGACCTAAGAATAGTGGTTGTAGGTCTTTGTGATCAATATTGACTTTATTGATCATTTCTATTTTCGTGGTAGGCGTGTTACCAGTTTGGTTTTTTTACGCCCAGAGTGTTTTAGACATTGTTATTGTCTATAATTGCTTCTTCCTTATAGTAGCTTGTTTAAGTTACCTATGTACATGCTTGGTTAGCATTTGAGCATGAAATCCATGATATCTCATTAACATACTCTCATAAAGAAAAAGCAATATTAAATAATTTAGAGACTGGTTTGGTCTCTATTGTTTAATGGGTTCAGCGCTGTCTGATCTCTTTTTATCTTCAGGACTTTACCCTATCAAATCTTTCTCTGTTACAATTCAGATTTGAAAAAGTCTCTGAAGAAGATTAAAGTCACGTCTAAAGAAAAGGAGATTGCGCTTCATTCTATTAGATGTCCTAACACTAGCTGCCATAGATTCATCAAGACAAATCATTCTGGCCATGTGTGCCTTAAATGCACTTCGTGCTCTATCAATTCAACCTTATTTGCAAGTCTTATTTGCAGCTCATGGTCCCAGGCTACTAGATTTGCCTTTTTCAAACCAAACACACCTGATCACTCTAAAGGGAATTCTCCTTTAGGGTCTGCGATTAAAATAAAGGCCAAACCCGAGCCCTCACTTGATGCATCCATCCTTGAAAGGATTGTATTATCAATGGAATGCCTGCAGAAACAAGTGAGCAATATAGATGTGTCGATTGATGGCAGAATTAATAAAATGATCCTGGACCAGTCAGCTTCCAACGTTTCATTTCCTGATATTGTTGAAGGGGAAACGTCGGAACTGACTGTTCCTAGGAAATGCTTATTCAAGTTCAAGAGTGTTTTACGTCTTACTGATCTTCACTGTTTCAGGGGTTCAAAATCATCAATGACAGGAAAGAACAAAAGTACGAAAAAGCCTCGGGTTTTGCCTCGTTCATCGCTTCAGAAGCCAGCCATTTCTACTCAAGCACCTTCTACAGTCAACATTCCGCACCCTGCACCTATGAGGACTGCAGCCTGCGCCTGAGTGGGTTGTAAGTCGGTCCGGGTCTTCATATCCTCCTATCACTACTACTTCTTCACTGGCCGGATAGAAGGATTCCCGACCAGAGATGTTCAAGTGATCTCACATCATACATTGTTTCTACTGTTTCTCCAGCTAGTTTTCCGGCCCCGGGCCCGTGTTTTCTCCCGGCCCCGGGTCTGGGGATGGACTGGTCTAGGTTACCGATTTCTTCCTTGGGGCCTGACCCGGAATTCGATCCGGGTTCGGCCTCAGGGGAAACTTCGGGAGTACTGTTGGTATCGGTTCCGGCCCTGGGTCCGGGTTTTCTCCCGGCCCCGGGTCTGGGGATGGACTGGTCTAGGTTACCGATTTCTTCCTTGGGGCCTGACCCGGAATTCGATCCGGGTTCGGCCTCAGGGGAAACTTCGGGAGTACTGTTGGTATCGGTTCCGGCCCTGGGTCCGGGTTTTGTCCCGGACCCAGGTCGGGAAGCTGGCCAACTTAAGTTACTGATTTCTTCTTGGGGTCTGGACCCGGATTTTTATCCGGCTCCGGCTTCTAGGGATTCTTCGGGTTCTATTTTCCTCTCTAGGGTATCTCTTTCAGGCGTGTCAGAATTCAAATTTAAAATCTTTTAAAAATTTCTCCCGGTTCTCCCGCCCCGGCTCCGGCCCTGGCCAGAATTGGTACCGGTAGTTCCGGCATGTCTAATTAGAATTAATATTGCTTCTAATTTTGGTTAATCCTCATATGACTTTCAAATGTTTCCCCAGTTTCGGGGCCTAGTTGGGATCCGGAGCCGGGTTAGTTCGAAATTTCTTAGTCATCCTCTATTTAACTGTCAAATGATTTCTGAACGGTCGGCGGGTTCTCTCTGGGATTCTATTCGTGTAGTAAAAAAGTAGTAAGAGTATAAAAGCAGGCGCAAAACACTGCACTGACATTCGGATTTCGATCCAACTGATCAGCATTAGAAAATCTTTAGAAGTTTTCATGACCAGTCAAAACCTGTGTAGTAAAGTTTATTTGCTTTTTATGCCAATTGGCTGATTTGCATACATTTACAGTCAGGTTTACAATGTCAACAAAACAGAAATATACATTCCTGGGTTCCCCAGGTCTGTATGGATCTCATCTTTCTCCCAGTAGTTTACTGTCTATTTCTTAGCTTTTTCTTATGATTCTAATTTCTGATTCCGTCCTGCACATTTTCTGATATGTCAATTTACTACGCAATTCTAATTAGCTTTGTTTTGGTCATTTTTTCGCCCCAAGTTAGAGGCGCAGTTCTATTCGGGTCGTTCATCTTTTCGTATAGTACTCCTTCTCCCTTCTAAGTTAGCGGGTTGGCATACTTTCAAGATGTTAGAAGAATTTACCGATCATGCTATATTTTTATCATGAACATTTCATTCTTTTAAGACTAATTTCCCCATTTATCACCCACCACCCCACCCCTTTTATTGTATAATATTCATTACATAAAGTTAGATTCGATTTGCGCTCTTGGTGTTTTGTGATTTCTTTATCTTCTTCTTTTCGTTCGCTGATCATACCGCCAGTCCTGTAAGTGACTATCGACATGATCATAAGCGTTAAGTGCGTGGATCCATGGTTTATTAGTGCGCCGTGCGGCCTGGAACCTCCATCTTCAGCAGTCGAGGTTTCTGTCAGGGTTACCTCCTTTAGTCGTCTCTTACGACACGCAGAGGATACGGAAGGTGTATTCTAAGCCCCACCTACAGGGCATTTTTCGTTCTTTATAAGTTTCTTTCCCGTATTTCGCTATTCTTAACTGTCCCAGTTCTTATCGGCGAAACACGTAGACCTATTTATTTGGCAGTCTATTCGTCCTAGTCTCATTTCGTGTCACGGTGACATTATCGCTTTTTTCTCTTCTATATACCCATTTTTCAAAGTTTTTTCGTGTTCTTTAGCTAAAACATGTTATTTAGAGTCATGTTCTTTCCCACCACCGCTGGATTGGTGATTTTGGACCCAAAATTTATCCTTTTCAATCCATTTTTATCTACTTCCGGTAACTGTCAGAATTGTCATCACCGTGTATATAGGTCGTTGTCAATTCGTCCCGTATTTATTTCGTTCCCCTTTTGTTTACATGGAGTAATTCTTTTGAGTATTATTCGTTCTTAACTTAGATCAGTTCTATTTTAGCTAATTCTTTCTGACTATGGGGGTCTCTTTCGTCCTCTCTCATGGGAAATTTATCCTCCATCCATTCCAAATGTTCAAACACTGATATTCACTATTCAATCTCTCATGGTAGGCAAATTAGTGTCGGCTAGGTCCTTACAGAATAGTAGACCTCATGGTTCCAGTAGAGAAGGTGATGCCTTGGGTTCCTTTGATGAGAACATCTTTCCAGTTTTATCTTAAGGCCCAATGGAATCAATCTCTAGATTCTCTGATTCATCGGATCCTCATCAAGTTTCTATCATGGTTCATTTCCAGTTTTGATTAGATAGTCAATCCCTTTTGTTAGGGGTTCCTCTCCATCCTTCAACTCTTCAGGCTATCTTTTTCACAGATACATCTCTGGAAGGATGGGGAGTCTTGGAATTCCATAAAGATTCAGGAAGCTGGTTCCTCCTAGAATCTTCTTACCACATCAATCTTTTAGGACTGTGGACAGTTTCATTCCCTAGCTTGTTGGGAACCCATGATTCTCGGTATGTCAATCCTCATCAGGTCAGTCAATTTCACAGTAGTCTTGTTCATCTATCATCAAAAAGGGGGGGGGGGGGGCGTTTCAGGCCGGTTTCCCTGGGTCGAGAGATCATGATCAATCTCTATTGGTGCAGGTCTCGCTACATTTCTTTCAAGCATTTCATTCCCAGACAAACTGATTTTCTGGCTAACCCATTATCTCGCCCTTCAAAGATACCAGAAATAGAGTGGGAATTGTAAGAGGCTGTAGTCCAGTCATTTTTCCTCAGTTCCTCTCGCCCCATATAGATCTGTCTGCTTCTCTCAAGAACAGAAAAGATATCCACTTTCATATCTCCTTTCCCAGAATCTCTGGCTCGCAGTAGTCTCTCTAACTCAATCTTGGGACATCATATTCCCCTACGCTTTTTCCCCCCTACGATTCTCATTCCTCTGGATCTCAGAATGATCAGGCAACATCCCTGCATAGTCCTGTTATTAGCCGAGTTTTGGCGACGAAATCCTGGTTTCCGGGATCTCCCTCTGCTACTCCGTGTCTCCCACGATACATTTTCCCAGAACATAGGCAGGATTCTCCATCAGAACCCGGAAATATTATGCCTTTCAGTCTGGAAGCTGTCGAGTTGCCCTCGCCTTCGTCAATCTTTTCAGTCAGATCTCAAGAACTATTGAAAACATTTCTCAGATCTTCCACTTGAGACATCTATAAAGCTAGTTTTTAATTTTTCAAAGAATGGTGTGCAGACAATTTATCTTACCTTCTGAGGTCTCTGTAGCTCAGGTCACTGAGTTTCTGTTCTTCCTCTTTGATCAGAGGAAGAATTCAGTTAATATTATTAGATCCTATCTTTTTGGTCTGAATTCTTTCGTCGAGTGTCTAATCGATCCTTCAGTCCAAATTCAGAAACATTTCGCTATCTCAGGAAAGGTTTGGGTACTTCTCGTCCTCCGTTTAAGAGACACATTCCTTCCTGGAACCTTTAGTTTATATCACAGGTTCTAGCAGGGATACATTTCAAAACTTTGGTTTCTGTGTGCTTGATACATCTTACACTAGAAACAGTTTCTTCTAGCAGTAGCATCAGCTATCCATGGCTCTGAAATCCATGCTCTTTCAGGTGAATTAGTTGGATTTCAAGTTACAGGTCATAGCCTTATTCTCTATCCCGGGGCAGAACTCTTGTTCAAGACTCAGTTTAACTCTTGAGTCAACCTTTGATAATTCATAGACTTTCTTCTTTGTTGCCAGATGATTCTGTATGGTTCCCAGTCAAGCTCCTTAATACGTATACACTTCATACTGATTCTAAACGATCTGACATTAGACATCTTTGGGTTACATTTGCAGACGGTCTAAATCATCCTGTCTCCTTAATCACTATTTCCGATTGGATCATGGATACTATTAAATTTTGCTATGAATTAGCTTCTCCAGGAGATAATCCTCTGGTGGGAGTCAAGGCCCATTGTGTTAAGGGCCTTGCTCCATCTTGCTCTCTCTCTTTTTAATGGATCTTCATTAGATTAAACCATGCTAGTTGCTAACTGGAAGTCAGAGAACACCTTTATTAACCGCTATTTTATAGATTTTAGTCCCTCTTCCTTTTTCTATAAAAAGATTCATAAGGTAACTTCAGGGACCATGACTCGTATTCCTCATTCATCATCTTCTCTTACTTCTTCATCTTCATTCTCTTTAGTCTCTAGTTGGGGTTAGTGGGAATTCATTACTTAATTCTCATGTGTGTATTTCACCCCTTTTTTCATATCATCTCTCTCATCACCCCTATTATTCATCTCTTTCTTGCATGTTCATCTTCTCTTTCTTGCTTCCAGTGATCATTTATGACCTTCTTTATTATCTTCTCGTTATTCTTTAATTCCATCTCTTTCAAGATGCTTGATAGAGCAATTCTTAGAAATTACTATCTCAGTATCTTCCTTACTCGTTATTTCTAACTTCGTATTCTTTCTCTATTTTTACTCCTGGGTTTTGTGCCATGTTGAAATCTGTATTTGAGCAATAGTAATGTAAGGAGGTAGGTTGTAATGTAGTAATAATGACCAGACAACCCGGAGGGTTTGGTCTTATGTTTTACTAATTACATATACCTACCTCCTTGCATTACGGCCCACCTCAATCCTGCCCTTTTGGGGGGGGGGGGAGGCTTGAGGCTTCGTTCTTTGGTCATATCTTTTTAGAATAGTTATATTCAGTATAAGATATTCACTATATCTCTCAGCCTTAGAGTATACCCGGATATGTCAGTTTTCGACATATTTGGGTATTTATTAAAGATTTTTTAGTCATATAATATTAAGTATTTAGGTAAATTCTTAAGTTTCAGCCTTAGTTGGATTCAGAGTCGAGTAGTGATAGGATCATCTGCCTCTTCATGAATCTGCACGAAGCTGGATTATATGACTGGATTCCTCAAGGAATGAAGACTTGGTTGCTACAACAAAGTCATGTGATGGCTGTCAGCCAATGAGATTGTCATTATACCTTATGACTCACTCATTGGCTCTGGGTTATGTATTAACCCTCTTCCTGCCTCATTCTGAGATATAGCATTCAAGCGAATTGCTATGGATCTCATCATTGGAGAGAGTATGGAGATTCCTGAAGAAGTCTTCAGTCATGCTGTAACCACAAAGCACAGCAAACATTGGCTGTACAAATTTCATCCTACTACGCTTCCCTTCAGAGAATGAAAGAGCAATAGTAATGCAAGGAGGTAGGTATATGTAATTAGTAAAACATAAGACCAGACCCTCCGGGTCGTCTGGTCGTTTCAGTCCTTTGTCCTTATCCATCATTGGTCTGGTCACAGGTTGTTGGCCTTCTTTCCTGTTTAATCATCTGATAAAGATATTAACAATTGGGCTCATATCATACTAGCTTTGTTTTAAAATTAGATTTGTAAAATAAGATTCTGCAGGTTTATTCTGGTCCTAGCTGTCATGCTTAAGCAATTCTATATAATCTCTACTCTATCAGGGGTGGGGATGGGTATAGCTAGCCTCATGCATGTCTTAGGTAGCAGATTTCCTACATATAAGGTACAAGCAACGTAGTCATTGAATCCCCATTTTTTCTATCAAACCATGTTGGTCTCCTCTGACATTAGTCCTGCTTCTGTTCCTGATCAATAATTTTCTGCTCTTTTCAAGTAGGATACAGTGGAGGAGTGGTGGAATCCACAGATTTGAAGGATTATGAGGTGCTGACAGATCATCTTTTATAGTGTCTCGGCTCTTATCTTCAACTCATATATTTATCCTTTTCTGACAACTTCCCAAAAATGTACACTTCATGTCCTTATGATTTAATACTAATTCTGTTGTATATTTTGGAATTATTTTGACTGGAACCCATGGCTGCTGTATTGCTGTTTGAGACAACGATGACTTACAGTCAAATCGTTTTATAATATTCAACTCTTTTCCTGATATGTTGTCTCAGAAATGGAGTTCATCGATGAAAGGAATAATATGGACATGGAGTCATTTTGGCCAGTCATCACTGGTCTCGTCAAGGATAAGGGACAGTGTTTTCTGATATTTCCATACATACAGATTTTATCCTAACTGGATCTGGGTTCTTTTAATTACATCATGGCCAGTCTGGGATTCCTCTGGTTTGTAAGGTTCCTTAATTGTGTTAAAATTTGGGTCAAATGGAGTAATTTTTGTGTACGAAGGTCAAGTCTGGTAATTCAGAATTTTGTCCTTCACCCCGACCGCATACACTGCATTTTCATTCGCTGGGTGTCATCGGTACCAATTGACCAGTTTATCCATCAGCAGTTCCTTTTTGATGTATTGATTTAAGTGTTTGGGGGAGGGGATCGCTAGTCTTTTACGAGTCATGTTCATTATATGTTTGAACCCATGATCTACGGACAAATCCTTCCTTTGATCCTTTCTACTAAGAGTTTTGGGGAGGGGATCGCTACAGAATTTCCTCGGTCTTGTGTCTATGGGATCAGATAAAGTAGTCTTATTCCCTCTTCAATACTCTGGAATACCGGAGAATGAAGAGATATTGTCTCTTTCGCAAGCCACCTATCTGCTCATGCAGTCATTGCTATAGTACTTACTTTCATTAACAAGCAGGGCAGTTGGGGTTATCATATTTTGTCTTGAGTCTTGGTCCTTCTCCTGCGGTGGAGATGTCAGAAAATCTTTCAGCATCTCACATTCCAGGTAGAATGATTTTCCTTGTAGCTCATTTATTACATCCCATTAAATGTCTACTCAGTATAGTGTCCAGATCTGATGTTCATATTCGTCCTCCAGACTATGCTCTGGCGGTAGATGCTCTGGCCCAGTCATAGACTTCACATTTTGTTTAAATATCTTCAATTTAACTTTCTAGTGCCAATTGTCTTTAAGAACCTTTGTCAGCGGTTTCTAGTGCAATTGTCTTTAAGAACTTTTGTCAGCAGAATGTATTAAATCCCTTTAATCACTCCTGCTTGGCCCAATGAAAGTTATTCAGTGGATCTCGTAGTCCTCTTTGTGGAAATCAAAAGAGTTCCCAATTTTGCGGATTTTCTATCTCGTTTAACAGCAGCTTTCATTTCATCATTCCACAAATCTTCAATATGTATATATGGTATTTTCCAAGAGACCTGTTTTTCAGAAATTGATTTTTTTGTCTGAACTTTAGTATTCTTAATCAATTCAAACTATCTGTTACAGGAGAATTTACCACAGTCTATTTAAGGCTTTCAAATGGTTGTAAGAACAGTCCATTATCACGCCCGATTCTGCATCCCATCATCAAGTCATAGATTCATGGGATATTTTTTGATGACTTAAATCTCTGTATGCTGGGGTGGTGTTATCATTTTCACTAGCATCTATCCTTCTTTATTTTGTAGAAGCCGGTTTGAGAGTTATTACTTATTTACATCATATATCCATGGTACAGGTATTTTTAGGGTATAGCGCAAAGACAAATACCTATAATACATTCCTCTATTAACTCATGTGTTGGGTCCATCTGTTTAATTGTATAACTCTGACATCATTCTTTTTCTACTAGCTGCCGCGTTTGTTAGATGGCATTCTGATATTCATATTCTTTTTGTGAATGATCTTTTCTAGGTGGTAGGAGATCTGGCTTCATTCTTTGCCCTTGAAGAGATCTTATATATATAAAACCTAATTAATTGTTTTCAATCCTTTCCAAAAACTATACCCAATTTAAAAGATCTTATGCTACTATGCATGCGACTGATTCCAAGCCTTCATTAATTAATTTTCTGTGTTACAGGAAACACCTAATTTTTATCTCAACAAATCCTATTCATTCCAGAATCTTGCGGCGCTACGTCTACATTTGATTAAGTTTTCATGACTACAAAGAGAATGGAGCCAGCAATCAGCTTCGCGGTACAATTAAGCCATGTGAAGTCAACATCTCTGATCCTATTTTAGCCACATAGGCTCGTTCCTACATACGGTATACTATATACTGGTTTGGAACATCTCCTACATAAGGTATCCTACATGACATGTAACATACCGGTTGGGAAGTTCTTGGATCAATTAAGAGTTTTGACTAGGTACATATTTCCGAGCATCATTCTTTCCTACATAGATATATGACATGCCAGTTGGGATCGAATCCTACATGAGGTATCCTACATAACTATGTAACCTACCGGTTGGGAATTTATTGTATCTATTAAGAATGTGACAGTGGTGCAAACAAGCGTGGTGGACCGGATGAACACCACAAGGATACACCATGTTCATCCCCTGAAGAAAAGCGAGTGGTCCTTGTAAGGACCGTTACTAACCAACTAACATGAAACTTGCAAGTACTTCATGATGATCAGTCATGTCAATCACATTACAATAAAGACAAGACCATCATATTAATTCGCAATTCGGTCATCGATCATATTAATTCGCAATTCAGTCATCGCATTTAAATTTCCTATATCGGATACCCCGGGATTGGTGCCGTTTTTTGCAGGTTAATTAATATTACAAGCAATGGGCTGTGAAACTGTATTACATTTTATTTAATATCTTGCAAAAATCACTAAATTTTATGTTTTCTAGTACCAGACGGTATTATATATTCGATACAAGTTTTTTATGGTCTTAGCTTCATGGAAAATGTAACCATTGCGTTGCTATGGGCTATCCTCTTTAGTATGGAGTAAATTGGTGAATGTCGGACGATCTCGGAATGTCCGGATGGTGAAAATTATGATACTGATTTGGATCCTTGTAATCACTTAACCCTCTTTTGTTGGATAGGCTATTAAGCCTGTGTCGGGTAATCGGGTTCACTTGATTTCTAAAATTTAGCGAGAAACTTGTGTTCACTTGATTTCTAAATCTAGTGAGAAAATGTATCATATATGACTGCTTATATTGTAATGTAACTGACCAACATATAATGATCCAAAATGAAATGCGATGTTCAAGAAAAATTGCTTGAATACCTGAGAATTAAACTGAGGTAGACTGCAAAGTAAACCTCCGTTTGAAGGCGCTGACGAGAAGGGTAGATCGCATTTCTGAATTGTGGATTCCAGGATAACTATATCCGAGTACTCGCTCAAGATCATCACGCACGTGATTTATATATCACGTGATTTTTATTTATACACCTGTGCAAAAGTTAAGCACCACCCTATTTTTACGCACATGTGAGGGTATATTCATGTGCTATGAAGAAAGCAATAGCATAAACATTTATGTACCCATCCATCTTAGTGCAAGAGGTAATAATGCAACTAGAGGAATGTTGATTATGATGGTGGGGAAACACTGTATGTTTTTGTTTGAACTTGAAAACGAGGCCTGAATATGGTTACGTTGACACAACTGACAACTATTGCCCTACAGTTGACACACGTGGCTAGATTGTCATTAATGGTGTCTGAAAACGAAGTTTAACATCTGTGCTCGAGTTTGAGACTGTCATTATTAATACCGGGTATATCCACCTTGTGCCTGGATGACGGCCTGGACACGACGTCTCATGCTGGTCACCAACCGACTGATACGCCATTGTGGTATTCGTTGCCATTCAAGATGGAGTGCGTCTGTTAATTCCTGTAGGTTCTGCACAGGAGGATCCCTCCTTCTCACCATGTTTCCCAGAATGTCCCAGATATGCTCAATAGGGTTCATGTCAGAGCTCCTTGCTGGCCATGGTTGGGTTTCGATGGCATTCTGGCGGAGGTATTCATGCACAGCTCTAGCATGATGTAGTCGGGCGTTGTCATCCATGAATATAGGGTGGGTTCCAGGTGCATGATTTACAAAATGAGGGACCACAACTCTATCCAGTATGGAATCTTGATATCTTTGTCCATTTAGTGTTCCAGGTACAGTCAACAGATCCAGCTTACAATCAAATGAGATGCACCCCCATATCATAACGGAACCTCCACCAAATGGAACTTCTTCCATGATGTTACATTGGTCGTACGCGTGCGTCTGGACCTCCATACACGAGTTCGACCATCTGTGGCATGAAGCAGGAACCGACTTTCATCGGACCCGTCTCCAGGATCTCATGTTCCAGTGTCTTCTTTCGTTGCACCACCTCAGACGCTCCTCTTTGTGGTGTGCAGTGAGGAGAGGACGTCTGACAGGTCTCCTAGCTTTCATGCCAGCAGCATACAGTCTCCTTTTGACGGTAGACATTGACACTCTATTGCGCGTTTCCCATTGCTGGCTGAGCACTCTGCTGTTGGTGAATGGAGATCTCCTAACAAGGCGTACTAGGGCTCGATCATCACGGGCAGTAGTCTTCTTCAGTCTTCCAGATCTAGGCCTGTCCTTCACCTCGTTAGTTTGCCCACGTTTTGCAATCAAACGACTGATTACAGTATGGTTAATGTTCA
Organism: Chaetoderma sp. LZ-2023a; assembly: GCA_034401795.1. Taxonomy (NCBI): domain Eukaryota; kingdom Metazoa; phylum Mollusca; class Caudofoveata; order Chaetodermatida; family Chaetodermatidae; genus Chaetoderma; species Chaetoderma sp. LZ-2023a. The sequence goes on from CM067359.1 coordinate 145,275,126, forward strand.
GCTGTCTGCCAATCTCTCTGCATGACATACCAGTGGTATGCATGCCTATGATTTGCCATTTCACACGATCACTTAACCTTCGTCTTGCCATAGCGGTTCACAATCAAGAGCTAATTCTCTCTGTACAAATAAACCACGGTCATGAACACAAAATTCCTAATCTTGTCGCCTAAATCTGTATGTAATGTTCTACACCTCAAACTGGACTTTTACATAACTGAACACATGTGCTGTTTCCCGCCACGCACGGACATCAAGCGGCGTGAAGTCATGCATGCATGTGCATTTCGTACTTGGAATTATGTCAGCTAACGCGGGGACAAAAAGTATGGCAGCCTAGTTGTACCATCATGTTTCTACGTTCTATTGTTTTTGCTGGTGCTTAACTTTTGCACAGGTGTATATATATTTTCAAGATGCCATTTATGTCAAGTTAGGATTAATTTTGATGGAATAAACAATCTTTATTAAAGGATACGCAATATTTAGGCCGTTAATTTAATAATTTCACTTCTTCGAATGATGTTTTGAGATAAACATTAAGCATAGCCGCGAGGTGACAAGATTTGTGCAGGGGAAATTTTTAAAAGTTTTCTTGGTATCTTCAGACATTAAGATATGTTTCAAAATTCAGAGTAAAACAATGTGACTAAGTTTTATCCTTGTATATAGTGCGCACTAATTTTTTAGAACGTGCTAATTGAGCATAAATGTGCTGCTTATTTATGGGTTTATAAGTAAATACGCCACTCCCATTTTTGCTGGTACTCATTTAGATTCAACTTATTTCAGTTGCAACTTATGACTAATAACGTCAAGAGTTAATTGGTTAATATTTTGATAGTGAACACTACAAACTGATGGCCAAGTTTACTATATCAGAGATGTGTGTCGATCTCGATGTTTTAGTAGCAATCATAGCCTTTGGATCAGGAAAGTTCTTGACTATCAGACCCTTTTATTAGCCCTAAGATGGGTTTTTTCCTACTTAATGTATAATCTAATCTCTCACCATTTTGGAAATTCTTTCTGTGGGTCCTTAACTTGCGCGAAATTGAATTTAAAGAGCACCTACCCATGGTATGAAGGATCATTCTATCGGCTCTCAATAAATTGTTATAGTCAATTATAACATTCTGTTTGCAAATGGGCTATTACTCATGGAAATCATCTGAAAGTCTACCAGAATAGGGGGAGAACTAACCTAGTAAGAAGAAATTTCTCTCTAAAGGGTCTGCAAACTGTGAAATGTTTTTCTGAACACGTTGTTTCCACACCAACTCTTAAAACATTTGAAAATGGTTTAGATAGGCTTTGGCATAGTCAATAGGCAATGCATGATTACACCGTACACGCAACCCATGACCAGAAGTGACGGCACAGTCATGGAGGTAAACGAAGAAGAGATGAGTATAAAGGCCTAATTGTCTTGCGCTCAGAATTATTACCTAGATTATAACTCTCAGTATTTATGGTATAGCAATTGATTATAATTAAACTTCTGGTTTAGGTATGCCAAATCAATTCACTTCTGTTGTTTTGCTGGCATTGTTTATGTTTCTAAATCACGCTTGACAGTTTAAATGTTTTATCTCAGGGGCTCTTATTTTGAAATGTTTAATTATTTTTTTAGTTGTTCTTAGTGAAACGGCTGAACCATCCAATTCTCCTCATCCTTCGGCACCTTGTGTACACCCATATTGTTCCTAATTTATTATGCTCTAGTTCACCCGTATACATTTTGGCCTTTATCTTCTAGGAATAATTATATTTTTTCTTATGATCCTAGCAGTTCTTTTGTAATTTTGACTTCACCAGATTTCATTTTGCTCCTGAATCTTCTTATGTATTATTCTCTTCCTATCAGCCTCCATCTAGTCAAATCCTTATTTTTCCACCTGTTCTCTCAAAAGATTGGAATCAATCATCTTTCGATTCTCCTAATATCAATTTGCAAATCAGTGTGTCAGTCTTTAGCTTTTTAATTGTGAATAGTTGTTTACTATCTTTTAGTATCATATCTGGCCTGATTTATTTCTCAATTTGGTCAGGCATGGTTCCTTCTAGTTTTTTACATCAGTCTTTCCTTTCTGTTGGTCAGTAGGATCCCTCGTCGTGATGAAGCATATTTATGTGCGAAAGTAAGCTTGTCACAATAATAAAGTCTTTTTTGTCTTGTCAAGACTTACACCGCTCCTTTCTCGAGTTCAGTAGAAATTTAGATTTTTTTTCTTTGACTAATGATATGTCTATTTCTGTTATTTTCATATGGAGCTGTTTTCTCTGCCTTATCTATTCATGCCTAGGGTTGGGCGATTTTTTGATATTATCGTCAATATCGCGATATACCGAATACCGATACCGAAATCACCATAATTTGAAAAAATTGTAAATATCGTCAATACCGACAGGATGATATTGTACTTTTGACTGTGAGCATAATATAAATAACTAAGTTAGAAATGTCATACTCTTGCCTCTATTCGGTCCAGTAATAGTCTTTAAGTAATAATCCAGTCTTTGTCTAAGGTAATAAAAACTTAATAAACTCCAAAATTGTGTTCATTTAATTCATGGTTTGTTTGCGCTAATAAAATGATTTAAAGTACAAAATAATCCTTTGTTGTTCACTTTTCATAATTACATAAATAGACAACGCCATGTTTTTTCTTGCCTTATTCTGAGTGTTAGTCAGTGGGGAATACCATTTGCACTACCCACATTCCAATCTGATGATGTCATTACTACAGGTCAAGCTATTTATCCATTAGTCATTGATCTGCATGGTTAAACATTCTTCTGACCATGAAAGATTTAAACTTTAAAACTTTTTAGATCGATAGGAACCCACACACAGTTAATCCCTTATCAATACCACAGCTTGGAAGAGGGGGAAGTTAATCTCTTGCTTTACCGTTATACGTTTTTATGTAACTTTATACAATATATTTAGCATTTTTAAATGAATCAAATCAAAATTCATTCCACATATAACATTACAGATTTATTCTAAGTGAGAAACAGCCTTAAAATAAATAATTTAGGCCTAATTATTTCCGGTGTTTGATATGTTGTGGCAGTTTTGGTTGCAGTGTTAACTGGGTTAATTTCACACATCCCGGCTACGCCTTGAGATCAATGGATAGGAACGCTAAGTAGTGAGCGAATTTGAATAGGTCTACAATGGGGCAAATTAGTATTTAATATTACAGACCAAATGAAATCTGATATAATTATTTCCAGTCTTCACGCTGGTTCTCGTTAAAAATCATGCAGTGTTATTTTATTAATTTGCATTGTCTACGCTAGCGGTGGGCGTGATAACAGCTGTCGAAATTCTGCCATATGAATTCTGATTGGCTCTAGTATGATACGGCGGCCAATCAGATTTCGCTCTGCAGCATTCCTTTCTGCGCAATGAAGTTAATGCGTATTCCTTGCTCAATTTTTTGACAGTTGTCGTGAAGTAAAGATAACACAAAATACAACACAAGAACAGAAGAAAATCCTTTATTTTTTATTATTTGTGATGAATACGGTTAGTTGCATTACATTTGTTGCTTTAAACTGTATATTGAAGGCTGTCAAAGTGTGGAATTTCGTGTATTAAATATGCGGAAATGGCAATCATGGTGATCTCAATTTACGGTTTCAATGCAACAAATTTAATGAAAATAACTTGTAGACACCACCAATTTGAAATACATGTTATTCTATGTTTACACCCTAACTCCACACCCCATCCAAATGAGGATATATCGTGATACCGTGGTATTTTAATGATATACCGATATCGTCATGCCTTGAGCAATATTGCCCAACCCTATTCAAGCCTATTTTTAATCTTCTAAATTCTAACTTTTCCAGGGATTATTAAATAAATTCCTCAAGGGGGCCTAATCAAAATTATTGGGTCATTGCCTTCTCATGGATTGCGGAATATCGTTTTTTCCTTTCACCCTTCTGTGTAGTTTCAGTCTTTTGTCCTTATCCGTCATTGATCTGGTAACAGGTTTGGTGGACTTCTTTCCTGTTTAATCATCTGATAAAGATATTACCAATTGGACTCTTATCATACTAGCTTTGTTTAAAATTAGGTGTTATAAAATAAGATTCTGTAGGTGTATTCTGGTCCTAGCTGTCATGCTTAAGTGCTTCTAGATAATCTCTACTCTCTCAGGGGTGGGGATTGATACAGCTAGCCTCATGCATGTCATAGGTAGCATATTTCCTACATATACGGTACAATCAACGTAGTCAACTTAGCTATTGAATCCTCCCGCTTTTTTTCTATCAAACCATGTTAGTCTCCTGTTAGGCCTGCTTCTGTTCCTGATCAATAATTCTCTGCTCTTTTCAAATAGGATACAGTGAAGGAATGGCAGAATCCGAGGATTTTAAGGAGTATGAGGTGCTGGCAGATCATCTTTTTATAGGGTCTCAGCTCTTATCGTCAACTCACATATTTATCCTCTTTCGACAACTTCCAGAAAAAGTTGACACTTCATGTCCTTATGATTTAATACTAATTCTTTTGCATATTTTGGAATTATTTTGACTGAAACCCATGGCTCATTTGTTGCTGCTTTAGACAACGATGACTTCCAGTCAAATTGTTTTATAATATTCAACTATTTTCCAGAAATGGAGTTCATCGATGAAAGGAATAATATGGACATGGAGACATTTTGGCTAGTCATCATTTGTCTTATTTCTGAAAAAGTCGGTCCCGATCCCAGGATGATTCATAATAATTTGTCTTGTCCAGGATAAGGGACAGTGTTTTTCTGATATTTCCATACATAGAGAACTGAGCCTAACTGGATCTGGATTCTTTTAACCGCATCATGGCCAGTCTGGGATTCCTCTTGCTTTGAACGTTCCCTAGTTGTGTTAAAATGTTGGCCCGAATGGCGTCAGTTTTGTGCACAAAGGTCAAGTCTGGTAATTCAGAATTTTGTCCTTCACCCTGACCGCATACACTGCATTTTCATTTGCTTGGTATCATCAGTATCAATTAACCAGTTTATCCAACTGCAGGTCCTTTTTGATGTCTTGTTCTTAAGTTGCATCATCAAATCACGTAAGTTTTTCAGTCCAGTCTTAGACAGGGTAAAAGATTGAGAAAAGTTGAGTATATTTCCATACCAATCATGTTGGAATCGATATCAAGAATGATGTATTTTCTTCTCCAGAATACATTGGTATGTTTAAGCTTCTTCCTTGGAGTTTCTTCAGTCTCGTGGCCAGTTCAAAGATTCCTCAGCCATATCTTTTATGAGTCTCATTTAAATTCATTATATGTTTGAACCCATGGTCTTCGCACAAATCCTTCCTTTGATCCTTTCTACTAAGAGTTTGGGGGAGGGGATCGCCATAGAATTTCCTCTCGGTCTTGTGTCTATGTAATCAGATAAAGTAGTCTTATTCCCTCTTACATACTCTGGAATATCGGAGAATGAAGAGATATTGTCTCTTTCACAAGCCACCTATCTGCTCATGCAGTCATTTCTATAGTAGTGACTTTCATCAACAAGCAGGGCGGTTGAGGGTATCATATTTTGTCTGGAGTCTTGGTCCTCCTCCAGCGGTGGAGATGTCAGGAAATCTATCAGCATCTCACATTCCAGGTATAGTGATTTTCCTTGTAGCTCATTTATTACATCCCATTAAGTTTCTACTCAGTATAGCGTCCAGATCTGATGTTCATATTCTTCCTCCAGGCTAGGCTCTGGCGGTAGATACTCTGGCCCAGTCATAGACATCACATTTTGTTTAAATATCTTCAATTTAACTTTCTAGTGCCAATTGTCTTTAAGAACTTTTGTCAGCGGTTTCTAATGCAATTCTCTTTAAAAAAAATTTGTCAGCGGAATGTATTATACCTTTAATTACTCTTGCTTGGCCCAATGAGAGTAATCAGTGGATCTCGTAGTCCTCTTTGTGGAAATCCAGAGTCGTCCAAATTTTGCGGATTTTCTATCTCGTTTAAGAGCAGCTTTCATTTCATCATTCCACAAATCTTCAATATGTATAATTTATATTTTCCAAGAGATCTGTTTTTCAGAAATTAATTTTTCTGTCTAAACTTTGGTATTCTTAATCAATTAAAATGTATCTGTTACAGGAGAATTTACCACAGTATATTTAAAGTTTTCAAATGGTTGTAAGAACAACACATTATCACGCGATCCGGCATCCCATAATCAAGTTATAGTTTCATGGGACATTTTTTTGTGACCTAAATCTCTGTATGTTGGGGTGGTGTTATCGTTTTCACTAGCATCTATCCTTCTTTATTTTCTAGAAGCCGGTTTGGGAGTTTTTAAGTATTTACATCATTTATCCATGGTACACATATTTTTAGGGTATAGCGCAAAAACAAATGCCCATAATAAATTCCTATTAACTCATGTCTTGGGTACATCTGTTTAATTGTATAACTCTGAAATCATTCTTTTTCTACTAGCTGCCGCATTTGTTAGATGGCGTTCAGATATCCATATTCTTTTTGTGAATGATCTTTTCTAGGTGGTAGGAGATATTCTTTGCCCTTCAAGAGATCTTATATATAAAACCTAATTAATTGTTTTCAATCCTTTCCGAAAACTATACCCAATTTAAAAGATCTTTTTTAAACACTGTTCAAATTACTTATGCGAATTTGTTTAGTAAGCGCACATCTCATCAACTGGATTAAAGACACCATTAATTGACACGAGAATGTATCACGAATGGACACTCAGTAAGTGTTAAGGCACACAATGTTCATGGTATGCCATCTCCTTCGCATTCTATTCAGTGGACGACATTATGTAAGTTGCAGTATAAATGTCAGATTCTACATTATTTTTGTCTGAAAGATCAGTTTCAATTCGCAATCGGACATTTCTAGTTTCGCCATTCAAACCTAGACTCAATTGCCTAGATTCTTTAGTCAGCCATCTTCTTCACCATCTCGTGTATGTTTTTAAATTCTCTTTGCTGAGATTTTCTAATTACTATTATTTTAGTGTATTTTGTTTAGAACATTTGTTTGTTCGTGCTCTTTCAGCACTTCAGCGATTTAGTTGGTTTTAATGTTTTTGGTGATTAACCTTTCTTTCCTGATTTGCAATTTACGAACCCACCTAGTATTTGGGCTCTGACCAAGTCTATGTTTTTAGCAAACAGTGAATTGAGTGGCTTAGTATTTTTGTTGTGTTACAAAACAACCCAGACGTATATACTGGTCCTGTGTTTTGTTAGATTACTAAAATGCTTACCACTCAATTCACCGTGGCCCATCTTGGCCACCCCGCATCATTAAATTGCAAATCATTAAATTTTGTGAATTAATTAATGACGGCTTGGACTCGGTTGCATGCATAGTAGCATAAGTATGCATGCTCACAGACTCTTTTATATGTACTCTATAAGAATAGAGGAACCGGTTCCCTAGAGAAATGACTGCTTTAGAGTTAAAGAGATACTACCAAGAATACCCAATGGGGGAATGTATCTCTGCTAACTTTGTTTACAAGGGAACCCACATGCCATGGGAATGAATAGGTTAAAATTTTCTGAGATATCTAAGTCAGGTGACTTATAGCAAACAGTGAATTGAGTGCTAAGTATTTTAGTAATCTAACAAAACGCCAGACCAGTATATACGTCTGGTCATTTTGGCTGTCCTTACCATTAAAGAGTTGACCATGTAGTGGTCATAACAGCCAAAGCTGGCTGCTGCTCCTGTCCTTAGAAATGTCCATTTATAGGCCAATGGAAGAGTACTCTTGAGAATTTACCAAAGTGCTGACTTGATTAATACCGGTATCAGTCACTTCAGTGATAAATATTTAGAAATACTCTTCTTTTGACCTCCAAATAGAAAATTGAATTTTTTTTAACCAAATTTCACTATTGAAGGGTTAAGCAATTATGATACATTAACCTTTTTTTTTAAATTCACTCTGAAACATTAGACTAAGTTATCTGTTTTATTGGCAGAATTTGAAAAAATTTTATGGTGCAATTAGAATTGAGATTAAAATAATATAAATATAAAATAAAAATATTCCAGCTTCTCTTCACTGATAATCAGATGTGTAAAAAACAAACACATTTAATTGTCTGTGCTCACCTGCCAGCCACCGGACAATAATTTCAATGGGCAATATCTCTGGACCTGCTGAATATTTTGAAAACAATTTGTCTGAAAGTTGTTGACGGCTAAGCCACCAACAACTTTCAATCAAATTGTTTTCAAATACACAGCATATCCAGACGTAACTCTGACTGCTGAGTTGTTGCAGACGACACATTCCAACGGTTATATCTCTGTACCTGCTTAATATTTTGAAAACAATTTGACTGAAAGTTGTTGGTGGCTAAGCAACCAATAACTTTCAGTCCAATTGTTTTCAAAATATTAAGCAAGTCGGGAGGTTTATTATTGTCTGGTGGCTTGAAGCAGTGAGACAGTTAAAGACCATGGAAAATGTAGTCTGCAGAAATCCAGCCGGCAGACGGTTAAAATGTTATTTAGATACATTACCCATCAGAAACACAATGTTGTCATCCATTATGAGGTATTGTAATCTTTGTAGTTTTTCTTCCCTTTTGAAATATTTTTTATGCACAATCATCCACTTTTGTTCAAATTTTAAACAAATACAAACCCAATAAAATTTAAGATGGCGTTTTAAAGCTTAATATACAATTTATACATTTGCAAGAGAATATAAAAATTGACTTTAATATCATAATTTGAAATGGTTTATAATAATGCCTATTTGAGAATGTTATAGTAAAATGGTTTTTTTTTCTCAGGTTTATTATATTATCTTGCATGTTTCATAGTGAATCATGATTTCACGCTATATTTTTTACGTTTATGAAAAAATTATATGTTATTTTATTGTCAATGTATAAGTGTAAAGTTGGGAATTCTGCCACAGAAAATATTAACCTGTGACTTCTGACATACTTATTAACTGTCGTTTGACTTCTGCAAGCCACCAAACAAATAATTTCAGTGGACCTGCTGAATATTTTGAAAACAATTTGACTGAAAGTTTTGTCACCAACAACTTTCAGTCAAATTGTTTTCAAAATATTCAGCATATCCAGAGTTAAACCACTAGGAAAACGCAGTCAGTAGAAATTCAGCAGGCAGACAGTTAATGCCCAGAGGTATTTTCTCGGTTAGGGATATGACACATCCATGTACCGCTTCGGCTAAAATATAGATGCTTGGCTCAATTTATTGCGCAAAAAGTTAAAAACATAATATAAGATGCTTTTTACTTCCCTATTCAGTTGCTTCTCCTATCGGACTAACAATGTTGCGATTATTTACGATGCATTAGCGCATAAACAACTCAAATGTTAGATTTTCATGATAACTGGTTTTGATTTTGAAAACAATCTTGCTGGAACCTGCTGTTGTCTATGACAGCAACAGCTTCCAGCAAAATTGTTTACAAAATGTGCACCAGTCTTTCTTGTTACTTAGAAAATGTTATTTCTATCATCAGGGTGCAAAGGGTTAATTGGTGGTTCCCATGTACGATTACACACATTTTCATTATCTACATCGAATATCTATATCGCAAAATTATAAAATGTTTTTTGGCTAAGAATATGTGTCGCAATCCTTTGAACATAATTAGTTTTTGTGTTTATTTTAAGGTTAAACACCTATTTTGTATAAACCTAATTTTAATGGATTTTTTAGATTTGTAAAATTATTTGAAATTATTTTGGAGGATGGTGCAAGCTTAGCTTATATCAATCTAGCTTGTTAAATAAAAATCAATGTCAGAATCTGTAATCCACAACAGTTCCCTTGGTATTAAACCCTTTAACCCGTGTATTTGTTCCCAAAAATTCTAATTTTTATCTTATAAAATGTCCATTTTGTAGACCAAGAGAAGACTATTTTTGAAAATTTACCACTGGAATGACCAAGCCAGTCATTTCAGTGGTAAATTTTCAAAAATAATCTTCTTTTGTTCAGCAAAAGGAGATTTTTTTTCAAGACCACTGCAGAAGGTGTTTTGGCTGATATAAGTGTTAAAAGGTTAAAGTTATTCTGTAGCCTTGCTGTAAGGGAAAGAGGCTATCTGTCTGTCTGTCTGTCTGTCTTGCTGTCTGTATGCCTGCCTGCCTGCCCCTCTGTCTTTGCGCGTGTGTGTGTGTGTCTGGAGCTGTTTCTCGAAGAAAGCTGATCCGATTTGGCTCCAGTTTTTCTGCAACGAAGGAACTTGCTGTGTAAGAGGAGTTCCAGACTTTGGTCATGATCCAGATAAAGGAACCTGAATCTGGATTGGATGAAGTTCTGGATCTATGGATAAAATATTTCTGAAACTACTGGTTTCATTTGGCTCAAATTTTAACACTCGGATTCCACAACCTTGGGTATGATCTTACAAACTCCCGTTTAACCCTTACCACTGTGGTGTGAATATTCTATCTTTTGCTGCGTCAATAGCAAAGAAACTGGTGTACATTTTTCAACAATTTTGGTGGTCGCTGTCTACGACAGCAGACAACACCATTTTCCACCAAATTTGTTGAAAAATGAACACCAGTTCATCTTTTCATTTTATTTGAAAAATAAAAATTTTGACATCAGGTTGAAGAATTTAAAAACCTGAAAGAAAACCTTTAACAATGTGACAAAAGGTGGAGGGCATGGATCTACAATCTGTGATTGCTCTTGTTATCCCCACATTTTGAAAAAACATTGGGGATATTGTAATCGCCTCCATCCATCTGTCCGTCCATCCATCTGTCCATCACGCTAACTCCTCCCAAACCATTGGGTGGAATTTAACCAAATTTGGTGTGTGGGTTACCCATAGGACTGCACTTTGCAAGAAAATATTTACATTAGGCTCTGTCCCCAAGGGGGTGGGGCAGGGGTCAAAAGGTAAAATTGATTATAATGCATCTCACTCCAAAGCGTTGTGCGGAATTCAACCAAATTCAGTATGTCAGTTACTAATATGAATGCACTTTGCAAGACGAGCTATAGATTAGGCTCCGCCCTCAAGGGTGTGTGACAGGGGTCAAACGGTCAAATTGATTGTCCATCTGTCTGTCATGCTAACTCCTCCCAAACTGTTGGGTGGAATTCAACCAAATTTGGTAAGTAGGTTACCCATAGGAATGCAATTTGCAAGACGATATTTAGATTAGGCTCCGCCCCAACTGTTTGCTGGAATTGAACCAAATTTGGTATGTGGGTTACCCATAGGAATGCGCTTTGCAAGACAACATTTAGATTAGGCTCTGGCCCCAAGGGGACGTGGCGCGGTCAAAAGGTAAAATCAGTTGTAATACAACTCCTCTCAAATCGTTAGACGGAACTCAACCAAATTTGATATCTGAGTGACCCATATGATTGCGGTTGTGCACAATGCCATTTAGATTTAGATCCACCCCCTGGGGGTGGGGAGGGGTCAAAAGGTCAAATTTGAACCTGTGGAAATTGATTGTAACGCATCTCCGAAACCAGTGGACAGAATTCAACCGAATTTGGTATGTCCGTTGCCCATATCAATGTGGCGGACAAGAGCATATTTACATTTATTGGCGCCACCCCAGGGGTGGATGGGTGGGGGTCAAAAGGTAAAAAAATGTATTGTAATGCAAGTCCTCTGACATTGTTGGATGGAATTCAGCCAAATTTAGTATGTCAGTTACCCATATCAATGTGGAGTGGATGGGCACATTTACATTTGACCCCACCCCCAGCGGGTGGGGGATTTGGTCAAAAGTTCATGAAATTGATTGTAATGCAACTCCTCTGAAGTTGTTAGACGGAACTAAACCAAATTTGATATCTGAGTTACCCATATGATTGCGGAGTGCAAGAGACCATTTAGATTTGGCTCCGCCCCAGGGGGCGGGAGAGGGGTCAAAAGGTCAAATTTTAACCTGCAGAAATTGATTGTAACGCATCTCCTCCGAAACCATTGGACGGAATTCAACCAAATTTGGTATGTGAGTTACCCATATCAATGCGGAATGGATGAGCACATGTATGCCTACATTGGACCCACCCCCAGGGGTGGGGGATGGGGTCAAAAGGTCATACAATTGATTGTAATGCAACTCCTCTGTAGGCGTGTACGATTATCCAATATTATCGAAAATCCCAATTTCTTTCCCCAGCCACAATTTTTTACGATATGACTTTGAAAAAAGCAAAATATCGCACAAATTTTACTGTCACGCTGTATTCTTCCTATTTGTATGTGCGTAGCCTTCTATTAGAGCAAGCTGTTCAATTTATTTCCAAACCAAAATCTTTGCAATTGGGTGGGCTTATATTAGGAATATAAGAAAAAGTTGAAGTTCATTCTTTAAAATTGTTTTAAAAGATGGACAATAATACAGAAATTGAACGCAATTTACTGGTACAATTTCTTGCCACCGTACTGTATACCTCAAAACCATGATCGCGTAAGTGAAATTATTATCTAGGACGATATAAATATTGTATATTTCTTAATAAGCATGGTTTATAAAATCAAAATTAATCATAACTTTTACAATAAATGGCATCGCGAAAATATATAAATGATGTGATATTGCTTGCTCTCCTGTTTTTGGAGGCGAGGGTTGGAGCGTTCACAAATGTGTTAGCTAAATGAGACGATATACACGCTTTAGCTTGCAAGGTGAATTATCCGAGATATTTCTGAAGGCTAACTATTATTAGTAAATGGGTACTCAGTAAATGCGGATCAGATCTAAAGTGCATTCCTAATATCACATGATTTGTACATTTTCACAAAGATGACATGAAGTGTCAAATTTTTGGATAATTTTGATATAATAATAATAAACGATGATTATAACAGAGTACGCAATATTTAGATAGCCCAATGTAGTAATTTCACTCCCGCAGCGATGAACAGGGTATACATTAAGCCAATGTGTAAGGCGGCAAAAATTTATACCGGGGAAATTGTGTTTCTAGTTTCGTGTTATTAGCGATCGTTCTTTAAACATCTTGGCGACTGGATTTAAAGTTTTTGTTAAAATTTACAAAATATAAGTCATATTCGGTTAAAACTGATATGAAAACTCACAACAAAGCCGATATGTCTACGTAAGCATAACCGTAGAGTCCAACTCAACCCAAGACCAAGTCACCCCGTGAATTCATATACCATAAAATATAGGCTATACGATATATAAAAATATAAAAATATTGTGATTTTCTCACCAAGATATATCGCGATACCTCCTAGGACAATATCATGCAAGCCTATTCCTCTGACACTGTTGGTCGGAATTCAAGCAAGTTTATCATTTCAGCAATGTGGAGTGAATGACCCATTTACGTTTGGCCCCACCCTCAGGAGGTGTGGGAGGGGGGCAAAATGTCATGAAATTGATTGTAATGCAACTCCTCGGACAATATTGGACGAAATTCAACCATATTTGGTATGTGAGTTAACCATATGATTGCAGAGTACAACCAGATGTTTACATTTGGCTCCGCCCCCGGGGGTGGGTTGTTGCATGTTTCAAATGTTCAAAGCGGTGAACATGGGGATTTGCGATAACATGTCATCGACCAATCAATCTAGTGTATAATGTATTCTTTACATTTCTCTGTGACCATTGAATAATATATTCAATTGCAGAAAGGCAATGTTCAAAATGACAATCATCTATCCAGACAGGCGTGTGTGTAGGTGAATGTAAAGAACTAGTGTGGTGAGTGGGTTTGGGATGGGGTAGAGTTGACGTGGCTTTGACTAAGACAGATTTGCTGTTTATACCTAACACCAAGTAAAATTTCGCTACTTATATGGAACCCTTTTAGCCCTCAAATCTGTTTTAAAAAATTCAAGTTTCTCATAGGAAATGTCTTATTTATGACATGGAAAGCCATGATACGGGATTTGTATACCTGACGCGTGTCCTGAAGTTTTAGGACGAAAGTTGGATGCCTGACCCTGTGTTTGTATCCCTTATTTATAGGCCTTTACATCTGGCTTTGGTTCCCACTCATGCACATGCTCTGTAATTGTTCTTCCTTTGAGTCCCATTTTGCACATTCCCAGTGATTGTTCTTCCTTTGAGTCCCGACCCATATTTTGGGACGCAAACATGTCAGGTGAGTGGGACTCAAAGCTGGAAAAGGCCTCTAAATAGGGGATACACACAGTGTCAGGCATCCAACTTTTGTCCTAAACCTTCAGGACAAGTGTCAGGTATACAAATCCAGAGTCGTGGCTTTCCACGTTATAAATAATCTATTTCTCAAGCAAAAATATGACTCTAGCCAACCAAAAGGATCTTCCCAGTACTGCCTTCGATCTCCAAACTCACACTACTAACGGAGGTAGGCAGAGCGTTAACCACTCGAATACTCTACATAGCCAAAATCATTGGCAACTGCAAAACACAAGACATTGTGTACCTCATCACCTGCCTAATCCAAGACAGGATCTGAAACTGTGCCCACATATTCATGGGCATAATGGTGTGTGGCTGTGTGGGCGTGCATGCCTACACATAAGCACGCCTAAGTGTATCTTGCGTGGGTGTGGGCGCTTGGGCCTCCACCGCCATTGGCAATCTATAGGTGAACCTAAGTGTGAATTCCACCCCAAACTATTGGCAACAGCAAAAACACGAAGCATTGTGTACCTTATCACCGGCCAAAGTTGGAATGACTGGCTTGATTGTGTGGGTTGTGGAGGGACAGATGCTGGCAAAATCTTCAAATGTCATACAAATTGCATGTGTCATGCTGTCTCCTTTGAAAGCATTTGGTTTAATTCAACCCAGTTTACCATATGAGTTGTCCATATGATAACAGATTGCGAGATGATATTTCTGTTGGGCTCAACCCCTTGTGGTGGAGAACTAGGTCAAAAAGTCCACGTTGAGGAAGACATGGGGATTTGCGAGGGCGCATCATTGTACATTCTAGCTTTGTTTTTGTGGCTTTTCGTCTGTTTTTAGCTCACCTGGCTCATCAGGCCAAGTGAGCTTATGCCATGCCAGCCATCCGTATCCGTCAATTCACATCTCATTAATGGTTTGACCAATTTCAGTAAAATTTGAGCCAAATTTGGCTGCACAGAAACATTCATGTGGTGTAGGCTCAGGAGCACCTATTAAGGATTTTGATTTGTAACTGTTTTGGGCAAAAATCTTACATTTTATGAAAAATTTACCGGAAATTGTCAAAATGCTTAGCTGCTTAACAGATTTCAATGAAATTTGGCTAGAAGGACCCCATAATGGTAGGCTCCAGAATATCTATTCAGAATTTTGCTTGGTCAATTTTTTGGGTGAAATTGTCAAACACAACTCCTACATAACCTCTTAATTTGTGCAATTTGGCTGAAAGGATTGTATGGTGGTAGGCTCCAGAACTTCTATTCAGAATTTTGATTGGTTGATATTTTAGGTGAAATCTTAAATGTTATGGAAAATGTACTGGAAATTGTCAAAACGCTTGTCCTCCTTATCTGCTTGACAGATTTCAACCAAATTTGTCTAGAAGATCCCTATCATGGTAGGCTTCAGAACTTCTATTCAGAATTTTGCTTGATCAATTTTTCAGGGGTGAAAAAATCTTAGGCTTCATGAAAAATGTCCCGGAAATTTTCAAAACGCATCTCCTTAACCGCTTGGTGGATTTTAACCAAATTTGTCCAGAAAGATCTTACAATGTTAGGCTGTAGAACTAAATTTTGACTGGTCAATTTTTATGGCGACCGTCTTGGATTTTTGGACAATTTTCTGGAAACATATAATCCTCCTTAATCAACAGTGGCTTCTTCAGCGGCCCTATCTTGGGTTTTCCAAGAATTATTCAGAAATCCTTTATAATGTATCCTCCTAAACTGCTTGGTGGATTTTAGCCAAATGTGGCTAGAACAATGGCTATGGTGACAGCTTCTAGAATTTCTATTCAGAATTTTGATCAGTTAATATTTGGTGGCCATCTGGGATCTTCCCGTCACTGATATAGGCCAATCTGTGATCTATTTTGGTCCATTACAACATACAGAAAATACTATTCAAAGTTACTCTATGCTGCATCCAAGTCTAGATTGATAACTTCATTGGATCATGTCAAAGTGGCTTTATACATTGGTGCAGCGGCACGCACATTGTATGGGCTCAACACATACTTCTGTCAGTAGTCATGTCCAAGCTCTGGGATTTCCACAAAATGGGTGTTGACATGTCAAGCGCCTTCAACACAAGTGCTCATAGATCCTATATGTTCTATACCAGGCCAGGTGCAATAAACATGAGCTGCGACTAGCAAAACTACTGCTTGCAGACACCTAGCTGAGAGTACAAGTTAAGTTAGTGAAGTCTTCAGACTCAATCAGCTCCCCACAGGGAAATCATCTATACCCGTGCTTTTCATCTGTTTCTTTGCTGCTGCATTGAAATCAGTGCAGGAAAATTCCACACGAGCAAACCCCACAGTGTCTATTCTGCATATAATAATAATAATAATAATAATAATAATAATAATAATAATAATAATAATAATAACTAGAGGTTAGAAGACTAACCTCGTGGCTTCCAAAAGGTTTCTTGTCGAAGGTGTCATTGGATGGTAAAAGGAATGTCACTGTGAACTATTTTTAATATCTGTTGAAAAAGACAAAAACCATAAAATTTATCAAACATGGACAAAAACCATCAAAATGATAAAAAAACAAAAAACCCAGAAATTGACAAAACCAGCAGAAAAAAGGTCAAAATCAGTCAAAGAGGACCAAGAATTGCAAAAAATTATGAAAAATTGTCAAAACGCATTAAAATGGGAAAAATTTGTCCAAATCGGTCTGAGAAAGGACCGAAATGGTAAAAAGCAATAAAAAATGAAAACGGGAAAAATTAAGTGGGTAAAAAATTGCAAAAATCGGTCAAAAATGACCAAAATATTTAAAACAATCAAAAATGATCCAAAAATGGTAAAGCTTATCAAACACGGACAAAAACCACCAGATATAGTAAAAATTATCACAAATGAAAAAAATGTCAAATACAGCAGAAAAATGGTGAAAATCAGTTAAAAAGGATACAGAATTGTCAAATTGAAGAAAAATGATCAAAACCATCAGAAATGGAAAGAATGACCTAAAATGACAGAAATAGGAAAAATTGGTCCAAGTCGGTCAAAAAGGACCAAAATGGTAAAAAGCAATAAAAAACGATGAAAACGGGAAAAAATTATCAAATCGTTCAAAAAGGTCCAAAATTGGCCAAAAATAATAAGAAATGGACAGAAACCCTAAAAAAGTAGTCAAAATGATAAAAATGACAAAAAAATGATGAATAACGAAAAAATTGTCAAAAACAACAGAAAAGTGGTGAAAATCAGTCAAAAATGATCAAGAATTGTCAAAATGTTGAAAAATTATCAAAAAGCATTAGAAATAAAAAAAATGCCCAAAAATTACAGAAATGGGAAAAATTGGTCCAAATCAGTAAAAAGGTCCAAAATTGGCAAAAAATAAGAAATGGACAAAAACCCTAAAAAAAAGTAGTCAAAACGACAAGAAATGATGAAGTGAAAAAATTTGTTGTCGAGAACAGCAGAATAGTGGCAAAAATCAGTCAAAAAAGACCAGGAATTGTCAAAAAAGATGAAAAATGGTCAAAATGCATAAAAAATGGAAAAGAATTACCTATAATGACAGAAACGGTAAGAATTTGTCAAAATCAGCCAGAAATGGACCAAAATGGTAAAAAAAACTATAAAAAAAATAAGCTAAATTGTCACAAATTGCAAAAATCGGTCCCCAGGCCAAAAAAAGCTTGGATATTCATGAATATCCAAGTTTTGTGGAGCTTGAATAAACCAGCTTATCCCAACTAATCCAACCCTTTAATAACTTGGAATAGCTTGGATTAGCTTGCTGGTATTGGCCACATAAAATTCAAGATAAATCAAGAAAATCCAAGCAAGGCCTAGTTAAAGTAAAATCCAAGAAAATTCCAGATAGCTTGAACATTCAAGAAAGTCTGAGCTAACTTGAACATTCAAGATAATCCAAGCTAGCTTACTGCTATTGGCCACTTAAAATCCAAGAATAATCCAGCTAGCTTGAACATTCAAGAAAATCCAAGCTTGCTTGAACTTCAAGAAAATGCCACCTAGCTTGGATTTTATTCCAGAAAGTCCCAGCTATCTAGAACTTCAGGAAAATCCCAGCTAATCCTAGCTTTTGAAATAGGTTAGACATTAACATAAAATTCAAGCACGTACACATAAATTAATGCTGCCACACAGTGGCATATAGAGATTATATATAAATATATACCGGTATGCTTGAAGACCAAAATCACCTTCATAGTAGTTGAGTTAGATGTAATACTCAATAACAAATACAAGTTCATCAAGACATTAACAATGTATGAGTTTCTGACTGATTTGTCTGTTATTCTTATACTCAGAGATTGTTAACATACCATATCATTTAGAAAGTCATGATCACTGCATTATTTCTATAGAACTGAAAAAGCTCTACCAAAACTGGTAACTCTGAATAAATCTCTAGAAATCAATAGAATACATAGCTCAAAATACAGTTCTGTTTCCATTTAAGGTTACTGATGCTAAGCATTCTATCTAACAGTACTGTCAGTGTTTCCAAACTGTCATATTCTATATATCCATAGCTAGTAATGATCAATGCAATGAATGTACTGTTATCTTTTTTACAGTCAGGCTTGAACATCTTGAAAATCCCACCTCTCAGAATTCAAGCTAGCTGGAATTTTCTAGGAATTTTTAATGTCATCATGAAAAAGTGCAAGCTTCTTGGATTTGCTTGGACTTTTCTGATCTGACAGAATGCAAGCTAGCTTGGATTTTCTAGAACTTTGTTTTGTCAGACATTAAAGAATCCAAGCTACTTGGATATCCTTGAATTTGTAGATTCACTTACGCTACCTTGGATTATCTTGAAATAGCTTGCACTAAGGCAAGAACAGGTTCTGTGGTCATGTAGAGGTGCCCATGACATGGTAAATTGGCAGGAAATCTAACAATTCTTTGTAAAAAAGATAACAGTACATTCATTGCATTGATCATTACTAGCTATGGATATATAGACCTTGAATTGGTAAATTGGCGGGAAATTTAGTCTTTGTAAAAAAAAACCCAGTACATTCATTGCATTGATCATTACCAGCTATGGATATATAGAATATGATGGTTTGGAAACACTGATAGTACTGTTAGATAGAATGCTTAGCATCAGTAACCTTAAATGGAAACAGAACTGTATTTTGAGGTATGTATTCTATTGATTTCAAGAGAGTTATTCAGAGTTACCAGTTTTGGTATAGCTTTTTCAGTTCTATAGAAATAATGAAGTGATCATGATTTTCTAAATAATATGGTACATTAACAATCTCTGTTTATAAGAATAACAGACAAATCAGTCAGAAACTCATACATTGTTAATGTATGGCTGAACTTGTCTTTGTTATTGAGTATTATATGTAACTCAACTACCATGAAGGTGATTTTGGTTCTCAAGCATACCGGTATATATTTATATATAATCTCTCTGTGGCAGCATTTATGTGTGCGTGCATGCATTTTATGTTAATGTCTAACCTATTTTAAAAGATAGGATTAGCTGGGATTTTCTTGAAGTTCTAGATAGCTGGGACTTTCTGGAATAAAATCCAAGCTAGGTGGAATTTTCTTGAACGTTCTAGCAAGCTTGGATTTTCTTGAATGTTCAAGTTAGCTCGGATTCTCTTGAATGTTCAAGCTAGCTGGGATTTTCTTGAATGTTCATGCTATCAGGAATTTTCTTGGATTTTACATTAACTAGGCCTTTCTTGTAATTCAGCAGTATAAGTGTTAATTGAGACTTGTAATTCAGCAGTAAAAGGGTTAATTGACACATGATATTCAGTAGTAGAAGGGTTAATTGACACATGATATTCAGTAGTAGAAGGGTTAATTGACACATGATATTCAGCAGTAAAAGGCTTAATTAAAACTTGTAATTCAGAAGTAAAAGGGTTAATCGAGACTTGTAATTCAATGAGTGGTCATTCAGCAGTAAATAGGTTAATGGGACTGACTTATGCCATAGGGTTAATGGAAGTAATCCTTATAATGCACGAGTAAAAGGGTTAATTCTGATGCTTAATCATAATCATGTAGCGCTTGGTAGTACCAAGATGGCTGACAGTCATCGGCAGTTAGAAGGCAATAACAACTTCAAGCTAGAAATTAATTCAGTGTAATATACACCTGTGCAAAAGTTAAGCACCACCCTATTTTTACGCACATGCGAGGGTATATTCATGTGCTATGAAGAAAGCAATAGCATAAACATTTATGTACCCATCCATCTTAGTGCAAGAGGTAATAATGCAACTAGAGGAATGCTGATTATGATGGTGGGGAAACACTGTATGTTTTTGTTTGAACTTGAAATCGAGGCCTGAATATGGTTACGTTGA
The DNA here is from genome assembly GCA_034401795.1 of Chaetoderma sp. LZ-2023a. Classification (NCBI taxonomy): domain Eukaryota; kingdom Metazoa; phylum Mollusca; class Caudofoveata; order Chaetodermatida; family Chaetodermatidae; genus Chaetoderma; species Chaetoderma sp. LZ-2023a. The sequence continues at coordinate 145,295,604 of CM067359.1, forward strand.
CACAACTGACAACTATTGCCCTACAGTTGACACACGTGGCTAGATTGTCATTAATGGTGTCTGAAAACGAAGTTTAACATCTGCGCATGAGTTTGAGACTGTCATTATTAATACCGGGTATATCAACCTTGTGCCTGGATGACGGCCTGGACACGACGTCTCATGCTGGTCACCAACCGACTGATACGCCATTGTGGTATTCGTTGCCATTCAAGATGGAGTGCGTCTGTTAATTCCTGTAGGTTCTGCACAGGAGGATCCCTCCTTCTCACCATGTTTCCCAGAATGTCCCAGATATGCTCAATAGGGTTCATGTCAGGGCTCCTTGCTGGCCATGGTAGGGTTTCGATGGCATTCTGGCGGAGGTATTCATGCACAGCTCTAGCACGATGTGGTCGGGCGTTGTCATCCATGAATATAGGGTGGGTTCCAGGTGCATGATTTACAAAATGAGGGACCACAACTCTATCCAGTATGGAATCTTGATATCTTTGTCCATTTAGTGTTCCAGGTACAGTCAACAGATCCAGCTTACAATCAAATGAGATGCACCCCCATATCATAACGGAACCTCCACCAAATGGAACTTCTTCCATGATGTTATGTTGGTCGTACGCCGTGCGTCTGGACCTCCATACACGAGTTCGACCATCTGTGGCATGAAGCAGGAACCGACTTTCATCGGACCAGTGTACCTGTCTCCAGGATCTCATGTTCCAGTGTCTTCTTTCGTTGCACCACCTCAGACGCTCCTCTTTGTGGTGTGCAGTGAGGAGAGGACGTCTGACATGTCTCCTAGCTTTCATGCCAGCAGCATACAGTCTCCTTTTGACGGTAGACATTGACACTCTATTGCACGTTTCCCATTGCTGGCTGAGCACTCTGCTGTTGGTGAATGGAGATCTCCTAACAAGGCGTACTAGGGCTCGATCATCACGGGCAGTAGTCTTCTTCGGTCTTCCAGATCTAGGCCTGTCCTTCACCTCGTTAGTTTGCCCATGTTTTGCAATCAAACGACTGATTACAGTATGGTTAATGTTCAGCTGTCTGCCAATCTCTCTGCATGACATACCAGTGGTATGCATGCCTATGATTTGCCATTTCACACGATCACTTAACCTTCGTCTTGCCATAGCGGTTCACAATCAAGAGCTAATTCTCTCTGTACAAATAAACCACGGTCATGAACACAAAATTCCTAATCTTGTCGCCTAAATCTGTATGTAATGTTCTACACCTCAAACTGGACTTTTACATAACTGAACACGTGTGCTGTTTCCCGCCACGCACGGACATCAAGCGGCGTGAAGTCATGCATGCATGTGCATTTCGTACTTGGAATTATGTCAGCTAACGCGGGGACAAAAAGTATGGCAGCCTAGTTGTACCATCATGTTTCTACGTTCTATTGTTTTTGCTGGTGCTTAACTTTTGCAATCACCAAGTAATCATCACGTTGTCACCAGAAATTTACTCAAAGGTGAAAACTGTAACATATGTGACCTCCCTATTAAGGAACACCTCTATTTGATATATGTTATGTAGTAACTTGGCGCGCTCATATCTCAGCCGTTTATGGACGGATCGCCTTGATTCTTTCAAACCCTCAAGAAAACTAAAGAAAATTACAATCCACTTTGTGGCGGCGAACCATGGAGGAAAGGTAAAATCAGACTGCTCTGTAGTACTGCACTACAAGAGGACAGCGTAATATATCACTGCTGTCCATAAAAGTCGGCCAGCAAAAGTGGTTGATGTTTAGCCATGTGCTAAGTATGCCAGTAGAGAAACCAGTACAGAGAGCCTTGGAATTCGCCCTACTGAGAGCCAGCAAATATAAAGCCAGGAGAGGACGTATCATTGCACAAATATGTTAAGAATACTGCAAGGTGATCACAAGAAAGCCGGACTCGGTACACTCAGATTAAGAATGGACCTGAGGAAACTAAAGATTTTGGCTGAGGACATGACACAGTGGTCAAAAGCAAAGGACTGATTGGAGCTGTAGTATGTTTCTACTACAGTGAGCCGCAGAATACAGTAATCATATCTGGGATTTTCTAAACATTTTCAAGAAGCATTTAAATGCTCTACTCCTCCTTAATGAATTACCCATCATATCTATTTACATGCGAATTGTCAAATACTAATTATCCAGTTGAGTGTCACAGGCCTCTTGTTTAAAATGTTTATATATTTAGCTATATCATAATTTAAACATTTCTCCACCTGTCAAGCAGTCCCACCCCAGCCCACCCTAACACCACATCCATTATTAGCTCATCTGGCCCAGGTGAGCTTATGCCATGCAGACTGGCCGGCATCTGTCCACCCGTCAAATCATATTTTTCTTAACCTTAGCAATTTTACAGATTTCAACCAAATTTGGCTGGAAGAATCCTATGGTGGAAGACTCCAGAACTATTCAGAACTTTTGGTTGGTCGATTATTTCTTGAATGAAAACCTTAGACTTTATGAAAAATTTACTGTAAATTGTCAAAGTGTATCTCCTCCTTTAAGCCGCTTGACAGATTCCAATTAAATTTGGTTAGAATGACCCTATAATTAAAATTTACTGGAAGTTGTCAAAATGCATCTCCACCGCTAAATGTACTGCTGCCATTTCTACACACTGCGTCATGGGAAACATAGCCTTCTGGAAGCTATGGATTCATAGATCAAAAATGCCCTTGATAAAAAGGCTATGTTTATACAATGCAATCTGTGTATCCTTGATGCTGTATAACTGTAATGGCTGGGCAGCTTCAAAGGCAGCTCTGGACAAACTCGATGCCTGGCACCGCAAACACTTACGCACCATCACTGGACACGATGGCCAGACAGTATAATTTCCAATGATGCACTATACAAGATGTGTAATACGTCGCCGCTGTCTGTAAAAGTTGCCCAGAAGAGACACCAGCACAGAGAGTTGGAATTCGCTGTACTCGGAGCCAGCAAATACAAAGCCAGGAGAGGACGTCATTGCATAAATCAGCTAAGCGTGCTACGAGGAGACCAGAAAATCAGGACTCGGTACACTCAAGTCAAGAATGGGCCTGAGGAAGCTAAGGATTTCAGTTGAGGACAAGACACAGCGGGCAAAAGCGAAAAAGGACTGATGACAGCTGTATGATGTGTCTACTACTACAACCACAGAATGCAGTAATCATACATACTGCTAAATGGTGGATTTCAATCAGATTTAGCTGGAAGGATTTTATGAAAAATATACCATAAATCGTCAAAATCTCTACTTTTTGGCCACTATGTGGCTGGAAGGATCCTATAGCTGTACGTTCCAGAATTTCTTGAGGTAAAAATCTTAGAATTTATGAAAAATTTACCAGAAATTATCAAAACTCTACTTATCATTTTCCGCTTGACAGATTTCAACCTTAATTGGCAGGATAGACCCTATCGCGGTAAGTTCCAGAACAGAATTTTAATGTGTCAATTTTTTCATAAAGGATTTACCGGAAATTGTCCAAATGCATATCCTCCATAACCGCTTAGTGGATTTTATCCAAATTTGGCTGGAAAGATTCTATAGTGGTAGGCTCTAGAACTACTATTCAGAATTTTGGTTTGTCTATTTTTTTGGTGCCCATTTGGATTTTTTTTAATTTTCTAGAACCATTGAAAATGCTTCTACTTATTTAGTGGTCCGATTTCAATGAAACTTGGCTGGAATTATCCTATCAAGGATAAGGTTTCAACAAATCAAGAGAGAATTTTAATGCTTGATTTCTTTGGTGGCCATCTTCGATTTTTTCAAAAATTATTCATGTCTACCAGTATTTAAATGCAAACGGTTCAAATGCTATTGGTTCAGGTGAGCATTACATGCCCTTGGGCCTCTTGCTAATAAGGGTATTGATAAGCCTTCTATATATTACTTTATGTTTGAAGTCAAGCTTCATAGTTCATTGGAAAATCGTAAAGTCGACCTTCATTGTTGCATTGTAACCACATTTCTGGTTCCAGTGGTCATCTTGTTCTCGAACATAACATCTCAGGAAGTGTTGTATGGGTCAGGCTGAAACTAATTGGATTTCATCGATAACGTAAGGGCAATTAAAATTTGTTCAAGGGAACCTGATCCATGATAAAACATGGCTATTATGGACCAATCAAAATTGAGCATTTTGTGGCTATATTGAAGTTTTTATTAAAGGTGCATATTCACAGCAGAGTGGTTCAAAATAAAATTGTTAAAATTGTGTGCTTTTAGAGTCTTAAATTGTGTGCCTAGATGTAATGAAACGAAATAAATCATAGCATATGATGATTTCATTGCGTATAAATTAATATAATATTGTCAAATTGAATTAGAGGCATGAGTCTCTACTTCAAATTCACAACTAAACCTATGAAATTTATTTATATGGAATGAAATCGTCATATGTTAAGATTTATCTCGTTTCATTACATTGAGATACACAATTTAAGCCGTTAAAATTACATAGTTCCAACAACTTTATTTTCAAGCATTTTACTGTCAATATTTAACTGGATGCAACCTAAGGCTGGATTGTGTGGTCAGCATCTATGATACATTTCCTTTATTTTGTGCTTGCTTAATTCCAATTTTGTATTCTAAGGCTTGTTACTGGTGAACTTAACCCTTTAACACTCAAATTTGTTCAAGAAAATTTCAATTTTCTCATAGAAAATGTTCATTTGCAGACCAAGGGAAGACTGTTTTTGAAAATTTACCACTGGAATGACTGGCTTGGTTACCGAGCCAGTCAATCCAGTGGTAAATTTTCCAAAATATGATATGAGGGCTAAATGATTAAAGAATCGTGTCTGTTCAAATACTAATTGTTAAAACACTAACACAAGCTTATGATTGACTTATTCCACTCATTAGATAAAAGATCTATGCTATAATTGTATTGTGAAAACAATTTTACTGAAAGTTGTTGCTGCCTAAATCAGTAATAACTTTCAGTAAAATTGTTTTCAGAAATATTTAACTGGTTTAATAGTTATGTCACCCGTGTGTACAAGATATGCTTTGTGGAATTCAAAATTCATCAACAGAGATAATGAGAATTCACCTTTCTAGTTTGACCATCCATCATATGATGTCATAATCAACTACATGACGTGTAGGATGACCATATAATCATGATGATAGGAGTGATTTGATATAGTCCATCTTTAACATGTAATAGTCCGACACGCATGAATTGTATGTCTTTACCATTTAATAAACATTTTGTTAAATATTTTGAAACTAATTTGACTGGGCGCTGTTGCATATGGCAGCAACAGCACCCAGTCAAATTAGTCTCAAAATATTTAACGGCTAACATGTATAGTTTTCTGGAATGGATAATCAGGGCATTCAGAGATCGATCGATCCCAACATGGACATGGTGTGGGTGGAGCTTAGATAGAGATGGGTTGGGAATAGCTAAAGCTGGAAAGGTCCATTGCTTATCCGTTATGTTTGCCTGCTGAATTTCTGGAAACTACATCTGCCATGGGGATTGAACCCTTAAGCCCTCAAGTCAGCCAAAACGGCTTCTGGAGTGGTCTTGAGATATGTCCATTTGCAGACCAAGAAAAGACTATTTGTGAAAATTTACAACTGGAAGGATTGGCTCGATAACATATCCAGTCATTCCATTGGCAAATTTTCAAAAATACGCTTCTCTTGGTCTGCAAATGGACATTTCAATGAAAAAATAGAAATTTTATTGAATAAATTTAAGGCTTAAACGATTAACTTTGGATACACTTAATATTTTGAAAATAATTTATCTGAAAGTTGTTGGTGCATAAGCCACAAACAACTTTCAGTCAAATTGTTTTCAAAATATTCATGTCCTGCGTTATTGCCCATTGAAATTATTATCTGGTGTCTTGCAGCCATCACACAGTTAAAATACACATATATTTAGTCAATGCTTAGGAGATTCTTTGAAAAAATACAGTAAAAAATAAGATATATTTCCAAATATAATTACGTGTTAATATTTATTCACTTTAACTCTAAAATTTGTTCAAGAAAATATCCATTTGCAGACCAAGAAATTTTTTTTTTTGACTGGAATGACTGGCTCTGTTATCGAGCATGCAGTCATTCAAGTAATAAATTTTCAAAATAATCTTCTTGGTCTGCAATGGATATTTCTCAAGACGACTGCAAAAGCCGTTTTAGCCAGTTTGAGTGTTAACTATCTCGTTGCTGTATTGGCCAGCCACCAACAATATTCAGTCAAATTGTTTTCAAAATATTTAGCCTGTCCAGCGATAAGCCTTGGGATGTCTGTCGTCTGCAAAAATTCAGCAGCCAATATTTTCAATGAGCAATAAATACTGTTAACTTGCTGAATATTTTGAAAACAATTTGACTGAAAGTTGTTGGTGGCTTAGCCACCAACAACTTTCAGTCAAATTGTTTTCAAAATATTTAGCAGGGCCAGAAATATAACTCTTGCAATATGTCGTCTGCCAAAATTCAGCAGCCAGACAGTTAAAGCTTTACTCTGTTAGTAGGGTGGTAATTATGACAAACTAAAAATAAACAAAAATCACTGCTTAATGAGTATCAGAGGGAAGAGTCGCTGATTTCAAATAATAGATGCTTAATTAGTATTTTTTACATTAAATAATTGCATGTTAATATGCTCGATTATTCTCCACATTTCTTATATATGATGAAAATGGATATATTTTGTTGTTTTCATTATTTTGTGGGAAAATGTCTTATTTGTAAAAGTTTTTCACGGTTTTTCGTCAATTAGCCAATAATTACTGGAGAGGATATTGTATACACACTGAGTGGTTTGACTTGATATTAATATTTTTCATTCCAAAAAAAATTATTCCCCCGAATAAGATTTTTTGTGTGAAAATATAAGAGAATTGTATAAAACCAACATTAGAAAATTATGAAGCGGAATTAGAGTTTCATATTGCGGACAAGTAATTTCTGGTATGATTGAACTAGCGCTTAATTCATCATGATTTCAGATTTTATTGAGAAAATTTGTGCAGATATTATACTCATTGATATTTTCGCGTAAATTACTATTGTCTTAAATTGTCTCTATTAGCACGAGTCTGTCGCTATTTCCATCGTATACTATGACAGCAAGATTGTTGCTTTTTGCCTTTTTTGACAAAAAACATAAACATGTGAAAAAATTGGCAACATATTTGTGCAGTAAATAGCCAAGCATTTCTTTCAATGATAGGAAATCTTCCTGTTTATATCTGCTGGAAAAAATCACCTTACATTGTACAGATGTTAGGCTAATTGTGTGTGCACCCTTCTACCCACTACAAACATATTTCATTCCACAGAAAATATTTATTACTCTTACACTATAATTAAAATCCTAACTAATATATTTTGAAAATAATTTGACTAAAATTCTTTCAGTCAAATTGATTTCAAAATACTCACCAGTTAAGTGATATATATATATCCATTGAAATCATTTTCTTTAATATTCAAAATGAAGTGGGTTATTAACTCTTACCAATCTAATGTCAAACTTATAAATTTTCAAATTAAATTAAAAGATGAACTGGTGTGCATTTTTCAACAAATTTGGTGATAGATGGTGCTGTCATATACAGCAACATTGTCCATCAAAATTGTTGAAAAATGTACACCAGATTCTTCGCTGTCAAACCAATAAAAAAATAGAATTTTGACATCAGAATGGTAAGGGTTAACGCAAAACAAATACAGAAATTCTCATTATTAATTTAGATGATCAGAATTGCATATATACTGCCATTCTTTATAATTATCTTTATTACTCACGGTAAACATTGTCTAATAGTGCTATTCAATGATGAAACAGTTTTATCAAGATGTTTTTTTTATAATCCGTACAATCTTTAAGCATTGGAATCAGACTGTTAGTTATTGATGTTCTGTGGCAGTTTGACATCTATAAATGTGTTGGTCACTTTTAGCCCTTATCACATGAATAATCTTTTAATGGTTTTAAATTTGTCAAGAAAATTAAGACTGTTGCTTAAACGAGTCAATTTACAGACTGAGAAAACATAGTTTTGAAAATTTACCACTGAAATGACTGGCTCAGTAATCTGTGGTATCATTTCAAGCATAGCCATGCTTCAATAGCCATACTTCAAGAGCACTGCAAAGGTCAGTTTTGGTCAGCGTAACCATTAACCCTGTAACCTTTAATGGTCAAGCCGGCCAAAGCCGTGGTCTTTAGGAATGTCCATTTGCAGGCCAAGAGACTATTTAAAAAAATTTAACACTGGAATGACTGACTCGATAACCGAGCCAGTCATTCCAATGGAAAATTTGCAAAAATATTGTTCTTTACCTGGAAATGGACATTCAATAAACAAATAATTTGATTTTCTTGACCAAATTTCACCATTAAGCGGTTAACCCTTAAATTTGTTCAAGAGAGTTTTAATTTTCTAGAAGAATAGGTCCATTTGCAGAACAAGATAAGACTACTTTTGAAAATTGGCTTGGTTATTGAGCCAGTCATTCCAATGGTAAATTTACAAAAGTATTCTTCTCTTGGTCTGCAAATGGGCATTTCACTGCAGAGGCAGGTTTTGGCCGACATGACAGTTTAATGGTTAAATTGCTACAGAGCCATTAGATGACTGGTTTAGATTTTCGAAACAATTTTTCTGGAAGTTGTTGCTGTTTTAGTTAGACATTGTTTCCTAAAAGAGAACTGTATCACTTGGAATGGACAGGAATTTAGTAACCATTTAATTGTCATACCGGTCAAAACCAGGCTTTGTTATGGTCTAGTGGAATGTTCATTTAGATGTCAAGAGAATACAATTTTTGAAAATGTATCACTGGAATGACTGGCTCGCTTATCGAGCCAGTTAGTCCAGTGATATATTTTCAAAAATTATGTTCTCTTGACCTGTAAATGGACATTCAATAGGCAGATATTTAAATTTTCTTGACCAAATTTGACCATTGGGGAGTTAAAAGTTATATTATTCCATTAGCATTTTGTTCTCAATGTAGTTAAAATTGCATTAACTAAACAATACCTTTTTATAGGAATTAGTTTGAAAGGCTTTTGGGTTTCTTGAGTTATGATTTTCAAGTTAATTTTTCAATTTCATTGTTTGTTAGCTCATTGATTTAATTATAATCAACAAAATTGGTGAAAATCTCTACATTTAAATGTCATTCTTTATTTCTATTATAAATATATGATTTTTAATATTTAACCCGTAACACTCTGATGTCAAAATTTTTAATTTTCAAATTAAATTAAAAGATGAACTGGTGTTAATTTTTCAACAAATTTGGTCGAAGATGTTACCGTCAGCAACATCGTCCACCGAAATTGTTGAAACATGTGTACTCCAGCTTGTTTGCTATAAAAAAACCCAGACAGATTGTTGACAGCTGAGTGATAAGGGTTGAATAAAAGCCAAGTAATAAATTACATAAATTTTAGTGGGTTTAACTGTTGTTATAATGTCTAACCCTTTAATGGCCATGCCAGCCAAAACCGGCCTCGGCTATAGTCTTGTGGAATTTCCATTTACAGGCCAAGAGAATACAATTTTTGAAGATTTACCACTGGAATGACTGGCTCGATAACTGAGTCAGTCATTCCAGTGATAAATTTTCAAAAATTGTATTTTGTTGGCATGTAAATAGACATTCAATAGGTGGATATTTAAATTTTCTTGAACAAATTTGACCATTAAATGTTTAATGGATAAATCTTTAGGATTGTCTTAAACTTTTTCACAAGAGTTTGGAACAATCTTGTTAAAAGCTTTTTTTTTAAATTTGAATGAAAATGTTTTAAATATTTCTTGGTAATGTTTTAACCCTTTAACCATCAAATTTATTCAAGAAAATTTCAATTTTCTCATAGAAAACGTCCATGTGCAGACCAAGAGAAGCAAATTTTTTTTAATTTACCACTGGAATGACTGGCTCGGTTATCAAGCCAGTCATTCCAGTGATAAATTCTCAATAATAGGCTTCTTTTGGTCTGCCAGTGAACATTTCTCAAGCCAGTGCTGAAGCCATTTTTGGCTGATATGAGTGTTAAAGGAAAAAGCATCATATTTTAATGAGGAGATTATGATAAAGTAAGAAAGCTAATTGGTGATTTTGACATGTCTTAATGTTTTTTAACATGCAATTTTGAAATTTTTGGAAAGGATTTGTTTAAAAAGTTTATAGCCATTAATTTTAGATTATGGTTTGATGTAGTCTCACTGTTTTGGCTTTAAGTCGATTATTTTACTACTGAAGAATCTTATAACTGCCGTTTTCCAAGGTTATTTAAAACAAGGGAGAGGGAAAAATATTTGGATTAAAACTTATTATATTGTTATTATATCGTGACTCTAAACCGAAATTAATTAATTAACATTCTCAGGCTTTCACCAATGAATTCCCCATATCTCATTTTCAATGCTACCGTACAGGATAACTGTTGACTATTTTGAAATTAATTTAACTGGAAGCCGTTGCTGCTGAAGACAGAAACAAATTGCAGTCAAATTAATTTCAAAATATTCAACAAAATAAGTTATATCGTAAAGAATATACTTTTTCAGGGATTTGTCGGTGAAACGGTTAATAATTCCTGCAAGAAAAAAAAGAATTTAAAACTGATGTAGTCTCACTTCTCACTTCTCATATTTTAGACCCAAATTTATAAAGTATCTTGTAATAAATAGGGCTGTAACGAACATTTGTTGGTTCAGAAAATCGCAAACCAAGGGAAGATGGACCATGGTTTGGTTCACTTGCATGGGATTCGTGTGGTTCGTGACCCATACATAAGCTAACCCTTTCACCGATGAATTCCCACATCTAATTTTAGGAAAACCATACAGGAAAACTGTTGAATATTTTGGAATTAATTTGACTAAAAGATGTTGCTGCCTTAGACAGCAACAGCCTCCAGTCAAATTAATTCCAAAATATTCAACAGAGTAAGTTTTATATCATAACGAATTTACTTTTTCAGGAATTTGGCGGTAAAAGGGCTAATAGACAAGCAATCTCTGAATGCTGATTTACAAATATGACCATGAATGGAACTTAGCTGGCTATTAATCGTATATTATTTTCTAACATTTGTTGTCAGAACTTGTGATTTGTGTTTTTCTACCATTTAGCCAATAAAGCCACCTACCTTTAAATGTTATTTTCTGTTAGGAGTAATTTCTCGCATTTCAATAGCATACTAAAAAGGTTCATGAACCAGTTCGTGGTTTGGACATCTGTATCGTGAACCAGTTCGGTTCGTGAAAATCTTCATGAACCTCCGCCCTAATAAGGAATGTATATAAAATAAAATTGTGTGATTGAGTACATGTTTTCTGTGCCAAGTATCACAACCTCTTAGTGTCAATCTGGACAAAGATGCATTTGTAATGGTCAAGAGAAATGCCCATCTTTAGGCCAGGTGAAAATTATTGTTGAAAATGTAACACTTGAATGACTGACTCATTAACTGAGTCAGTCATTCTAGTGGGATATTTTCAAAAATAGTATTTTTGGCCTACAAATGGGCAATCGTTAAATAAACTTTCTAATATTCGTAGCCAATATTGACTATTGAAGGATTACTTAGAACTGTAAATATTATTTGTCACAAACCCCTATGTTAATGGTCAAGATTGGTAAAGAAAATTTACGTTTTTGCTTAGTCAGTGTCCATTTACAGGGCAAAAGAAAATTATTTCTGAAAATTTAGGACTGGAATGAGTCTGACTTGGTTATCGAGGCCGTCATTCCAGTGATAAAATTTCAAAAAGAGTTCCCTTGGCCTACAAATGGACACTTCTTAAGACAATTTGCCTGACTTTACCGTAAAATAGATGTGTTGTTGATCAATGTTTATTTGTCTTTAGAAGTTGCAGATGGATCATGATGTATAGCGCTTGGATTTGAATATGTAACACCTGCCAAATGTGTAACCATTTAATGGTCAAATTTAGTCAAGAAAATTTAAATATCCGCCTATTGAATGTCCATTTAAAGGCGAAGAGAATACAATTTTTGAAAATTTATCACTGGAATGACTGGCTCGGTTATCGAGCCAGTCATTCCAGTGATAAATTTTCAAAAATTGTATTTTCTGGCCCTCTAAACATGGTAAATGGGCGTTCCACAAGACCATAGCAGAGGTCAGTTTTGGCGGGCTTGACCATTAAATGGCTAATGCCCTCTGAATTAAAGGTCATAAAGAGCTGGAAATGTGAGCTTGATTTTACTGATCAGAGCGTGCTTAGGTATATATGAAACAAAGAACAACTTATAATTCTACAGATTATACATTACCAATCATGAAGTCACATGATTTAAGATTGACTGGTGCATGTAAACTGTTGGGGAAACCAATTGTGAGATTTGGATTATGAACAGGAATCTGTCTCATCAGATATAAAAGTTGAATCCGAGAAGTTATCATTAGTATTTTTCAAAGCTTCCTGAAAGTGTCATCGGTCTAATGTATGATATAGTACAGTCACATGAGACTATGTTCCCTGGCTTACATGCCATGATGAACACCACTGAGGATCCTTACAGGTAGGCAAGAACAATGGATGAATACGATCGGTCACTCAAGTATATGACGTCCGTATCAATGTAGGCTGATGTCGCAATCATTATTGACAGAGAATAATCAGTTGTGAAGTTGGAATAGTCCATCAAGTGTACGAATTGTATGACTGATGGATTTATCATTTAATAAACATTGTTAGCAGCAACAGCGCCCAGTCAAATTGGTTTCAAAATATTCAACATGTTACCTGTATGAAATTGGGATTCTGTGACTTCAAGATACAAAGTAGATAAATCTATCCCAACATGCGCAAAGCATGGATGGAGCTTATCTAGGTGGGGCATAGCTAGAAATGGGCAGAGCATAGCTACAAATGGGTGGAACATAGCTAGAAATGGGCATAGCATATCTAGAAATGAGTAGGACATATCTAGAAATGGACAGAGCATAGCTCGAAATGTGCTGACCATGGCTAGAAATTGGTAGAGCATATCTAGAAATGGGTGGAACATAGCTAGAAATGGGCAGAGCATAGCTAGAAAGGGGTGGGATGTAGCTAGAAATGGGCAGAGCATAGCTAGAAAAGGGTGGGACATAGCTAGAAATGGGCAGAGCATAGCTAGAAATGGGTTGGACGTAGCTAGAAATGGGCAGAGCATAGCTAGAAATGGATTGGATGTAGCTAGAAATGGGCAGAGCATAGCTAGAAATGGGCAGAGCATAGCTAGAAATGGTTTGGGCATAGGTAGAAATGGGCAGAGCATAGCTATAAATGGGTTGGACGTAGCTTGAAATGGGCAGAGCATATCTAGAAATGTGTGGGACGTAGCTATAAATGTGTGGGCCATAGTTATAGATGTGTGGGGCATAGCTATAAATGGGTGTGCCATAGCTATACACGTGTGGGCCATAGCTATAAATGGGTGGGACGTAGCTATAAATGTGTGGGCCATAGCTATAAGTGCTCCCCTCTCTTTGATTAACCCTTGAACAGTCCAGACCTGCCCGGGATTCAGTTGGAAAATTTGAAGAATTGTCTTCTTGATGTGCAAATGGACATTCGGTGTAGAACAATTTAGATTTTCCTGACCATTAAAGGGCTAATGGGTTGCTACCATTAATGGATTGACGGATCACCATCTTATGGTATGGTAGGCAGGGCTTAGCTAGAAATGGATCTTTGTAGTATTCATAAAATCGCAATGATGTCATCACAATAAAATTTCCAATAATACCCTGGTAGCGATGCCATTTTTTGGAGGGTCTGATTTAACATTACGAGTAATGGGCTATGAAACCTTAATTGCATTTTCTTTACTATATTGCAAAATTCATTCATGATTTGATGTTTTCTGATACCGGGCAGGGTTGTTACAGTCTCAGATATAGGAGCTTATCGTTTGAGCTTCATAGTATTGTATTGGGTTTAGTTTTATTGGCCACTCACACCTAGATGTTTTCGAGCCATGGCGTTCTATGAGGTGCTTCCCTGAAGGGTTGCGTTGCTTCCCTGAAGGGTTGTGTAAATAAGTCAAAACTGAAAAAATCTAAAATTAAGACGTTGCTAGGCGTGTATGCATTGCCTGTTGTTGCCTAATGAACTGTTGTTGGCGGGTGTCAGTGTTGTATGCCGTATAAGGCAGGGTGGGAGGGGGGAATTACCTTATTTCTCTAGGTGTTCATGGGACAGGCGTGGAGGACAGTCTGTGAAATCAAATCTAAAAATTAGTTAGAATATTTTTAAATAAAAATATTAAAGATGAAACTGAAGATAATACTATCAATTAAAATATAAGTAACTTAAAGTAATCGCATGTGATGAGATAAACAAGAAACAGGAAAAATTAAACATAAAATTTAGTGTTTGTAAACGAAAAATCCAAAGTTAAAACTGAAAATTATAACCTGTTGCTGTTAGAAATAATAAGTTGAATGCAGATGGAGCTATTTGGGGGATTTCATACTTATGCTAGAATATTGATTGAGCACTGGACAAAGAGAGCAAATCAGAGCGACAGCATCTACACCAAAAGCAAAGCCACGCCAATCATGACCCCTGTGTCCAATTTTCATGTTTCCAGCACCACACACCACCACCCACGTCTGCGTCACTGCATCATCGGATGAGTCATCACCAGAAATACAGCAGCAAGCAAGCAGCACGACCAGCATCTCCACATGACCGACAGCATCTTTCCAGGGTATGTTGATTGCGGTTCAACCGTAAGCCTGCCTCGGGTACCACATGGAGCCAATCCCACATCTGGTACGGATCGTCCTGGCCTCCATCCGTCGTCACATCTGTCCCTCACTTCATAGTAAATTTGTCCCCCACTTTAATGGCATCCAAACACAAAATGCTCAGATGTGCAATCTATGAATATGTTGTGTATATGTTTGAAAGTGTTCAGGGCCACCAAAACAGGTTATCAATGATGAGGTGGTAATGATGATGAGCTCTTCCTACACATGAAAGACGCCAATGACATGCGTCATCATAACTCAACCTCTGCAAACTATCACCTAACACTGGCCTTCTTGCAAAACCTGTTGACCTTGACAGTCAGTGGCTGTCTAGTAGAAAGAAGCCCTGATTTAACCCTTACCACTCTGCCATCAATATTCTATCCTTTACTATGTCAATAGCAAAGAAACTTCTGTACATTTTTCAACAATTTTGGTGAATGATGTTGCTGTCAATGATAGCAACATCTTCCACCAAATTTGTAAAAGAATGAACACCTGTTCATCTTTTAATTTAATTTGAAAATTTTAAATTTGGATGTCAGTGGTAAGGGTTAAAACCATTTCCGTCATGTAGATGCGACCATTCTGGCATGGCAAATTCAGGTGTGTACAAACGCAAGAGAAGAGGGATTAAACTAAGTTAGTACATGTATGAAGTACCTAATTGACTTACCTTTAATTGTAGATGTCAAAGAAACAGTTTTGGACCTTTACTGGATCCATTATCTGCTGGACAGGCCACCAATCAGAGATTTTGGAGGTAAGATTGTTGTTAACGGGGATAGTGACACTTTCCACACTGATATTACATTACCTCCATCCAGGCCGTTTCTTCCATCTTTCTTCCATTTTTTAAATATGATGAAGTGTTTATTGGAAGCCATTGTACAGCCTCGGTTAATTTATAGATTTCCAAATATTTTACCCTTTAATGGTCAAGCCAACCAAAACCGGGCTCTGCAGTGGTCTTGCGGAATGCCCATTTGCAGGCCAAGAGAAGACTATTCTTGAAAATTTATCAGTGGAATAACTGGCTCGATAACGGAGCCAGTTATTCCATTGGTAAATTTTGCAAAAATAGTCCTCTCTTGGCCTGCAAATGGACATTCATTGAGCAAATATTAAAAAAGTTAATGCTCAGGCAGAGGGAAACTGGTCTTTGAAATGACCTTGAAAAATTTCCATTTGCATGCCAATAGAAGAATATTTTAAAGAAATTTAACCACTGAATTGACTGGCTCGATAGCCGAGCCAAGCAATCTTATGTGGCAAATTGTAAGTGTCTTCTCTTGGCGTGCAAATATACATTTAATGAAGTGAAAATTATAATGTTATTGTCAAATTTTGACTATTAAAAGGGTTAAACAAAAATATTAGATGTGACAAAACAATATTGATACCGGTATTCATTTTTCTAATACCATGAAGCCCTACAGAACAGTAATTTGCAGCGAGATGGACGAAAAGCATATAGCGGCTATAGCTGAAACAAAGATGTCAATATCAGATATCAAACACCAAGAAGAGATCAAAGAATTGGGTTATGGTTAGAGATTATTAGAGATCAAAGAATTCACTCAAAAAACAGGAACATTTAGATTCCATCACCAAATTGTACCATGTATGGTATGACACAACAACCATTCCCTGGAGATTCACTCTCCCTGCCCATCCAATGCTAATGACAATACCATATTTTATACAAGTTTTCTCAGAACATCCACCAAACATGAATACCAAAGAAAAATCTTCTGTGAAATCACCCAATGGACCTTTCCAAGTTTATCTATCCATTATATGACATCATAATCAACTATGTGAGGTGTAGAATGACATCATAATGAATGACGCCATTATGACGTCATGCATGGCATAGATAAGTATGTCGCGAACGCATATTTGAAGACGGACTATGCATTTTGTATGAATTGTATGTCTTTACCATTATCATATGCTGGGCCTTCAATAGTTCATTCAAGGCTAATTGCTTTGTTCTAATAAGTAATGAAATTGAGAATCCGATTGAAGGAATAATGAAAGTAGAGATTATACAGAGCAGACGAATTATACATAGTGCCAGTGCGTGTTAACTGATCTCCATAATAGTCAGTTTCAGTAAAAGACAGGGTCCTAAAAGTGTGCTAAATCATGCAGTGATCGCGTTACACTCTCAGTAATGGGAGAAGTTGGTCCAAACAAATGCGAAAACTGTCGGATTTGGTACTAGAATAGAACTGAAGGTTGATGCATGGATGCTTTATGGTATAAAAGTCCATTACTGGCTTTGATTCTATCAGATTTGTAATTACAAGGCTCCATGCATACTATTCAGTTTGACAGTTCCAATTTGTTGTCCAGGCTGAGACATTATGATAAACAGGAATAAATTATGACCTAGGCTGGATCTAATTATGACGTAGGTAGAATTCATTGAAGACGTGTCCAGAATTCATTAATGGTCACGTGAAGGTCCAGAAACCTTTATAAAGGGAAAAGCGCGCACTCTGGGCATTCCGTTTTTGATCATTCTTGGAATCACTTGTCATTCTTGTTATAAGTTTTGGACTTAGAAATAAGAAGATTCAGAATTATTTGTTTGAAAGAAATATAAGTCTTTCATGAGGTCTCTGCTGGATAATGAATTGTGCTAAAATCTAAAGATAATATTGATAAGAATTAAGAAAAAGTAATATAAGACATTTGCTCAGGAAATTAATTAACTGAGAAGGAAACTTTAAATATTAGATAATAAATATTTGATTAAAGAGAATAATTCATCTTAAATTATGAACTGTGGGACGAAGATCTTGCGCATAATGATTAATAAAAATTAGATAAGTGACTCTACATTGTCTCAAGGTTGTGATTTAGCTTAATTCGTTCAGAGAGTAAGAACCACTGAATATTGAAACTTCAACGGACATCACCGTGTTTTGAGAGATATATCATCCGGCTTGAGGGTGGATCGACCCCCAGATCCACAAACCAACCAGTGATACCATTTAATGAATATTCTGTTGAATATTTTGTAACTAATTTGACTGGGTGCTGTTGCTGCCTATGGCAGCAACAGCACCCAGTCAAATTAGTTACAAAATATTCAACAGCTTACCTGTATAGTTTTAAGGAAATTGATAGTTAGGGCATTCGTGGATCGATCAATCCCAACATGCCGAAATGTGGGTGGAGCTTAACCAAAGGTAATAGGGCATAGCTAAAAATGGAAAGGTCCGTTACATTTAATGGATGCGTATGAGCGGCTCCATGATAGTTTCCCCCACCTCACCTCCCCTCATTCTTTTTTTTCTCCATCCTATGATATTATTATTGTAATGATATTATATAGCCGCTATGGCTGAAATGAAGATGTCAATGTCAGATATTAAAAACAGAAACAACACAGAATTGGAGATCAAAGAGTCCACCCAGATGCGCTTACATTCTATCACCAAATTGTAGCATCATATATGCTATGACCAACACTCATTTCCAGGAGGTTCACTCTCCCTGCCCATCTAATGCTAATGGCAATACCATATAGTATATATAGTTTTCTCACAACATCCACCAAACATGAACACCAAAGAAAAATGTTCCGTGAAATCCACCAATTAACTTTATTGGATCCATATGACAGTAACTCTTAGCACACTGACGTCAATATCTTTTACTGTGTCAGTATCAAAGAAACTGGTAAAAATACATTTTTCAACAATTTTGCTGTCTACAGCAGTACCATCTCCCACCAATTTGTTGAAAAATGAACACCAATTCATCTTTTAATTTAACTTAGAAAATTTAAAATTTTTACACGAGTGGTAAGGGGTAATCAAGAGTGGCTCCATTGATAGTTTCCCCCACCGCACTTCCCCTCATCCTTGTTTTTCCGTCCCATGATATTATTATTGTAATGATATTATATTGTTTAATGCTTTTGATGTGCAATTAGTAGCAACAAAAACCAGTGATGTGGACAGTTCTAATGAAACTGGTTTTTCTCGTCATTAAAACCTGTTCTTGACTAAGGTTTGGTTTTTTCTCAGGTTTCTTAACTGTCTCACTGCTGTAAGCCACCAGACATAATTTCAATGAGCAAAAACTCGACTTGCTGAATATTTTGAAAACAATTTGACTGAAAGTTGTTGGTGGCTTAGCCACCAACAACTTTTAATCAAATTGTTTTCAAAATATTTAGCATGTTCAGAAATATAACCCCTCAAATATGTCGTCTGCAAAAAAATTTCTGAGCAAATCATCCCATTCATTACATTACATAGTAGATTAAATTTATCCATAAAAAACATGAGATTATTTAAAAAATAATTTGACTGAATTTGTCATAGCTACAACTGACAGTCAGATAGTTTTCAAAATATCCTAAGGTATATGCTGCAGGGGAAAAAGCTCGCTGGAAGAAATACCAGCTTCTGTATGACGATTCTGTAAACAAAGTTGCTGAATGCTGTTTTTGAAAGACTGATGTTTGGGTTGTAAAAATCCTCTAATTTTCTCAAAGAAGATGTCCATTTGCAGACCAAAAGATTATTTTTGAAAATTTTTGTTTTTTAAGCCAGTCATTCCAATGTAAATTTTCACAAAGTGTCTGTAGATGGACATTTCTCAAGACCATAACAAAAGATGTTTTTTGACCGCTTAAGCTTTAAACTAAATGGTTAACCCTTTAACCCTTTAATGGTCAAATTTGGTTAAGAAAATTTAAATATCTGCCTATTGAATGTCAATTTACAGGTTAAGAGAATAAAATTTTTGAAAATTTACCACTGGAATGACTGGCTTGGTTATCGAGCCAGTTACTCCAGTGGTAAATTTTTTTATCTTGGCCTGTAAATGGACATTCCACAAGACCATGACAGAGGCCAGTTTTGGCCGGCATGACCATTAAAGGGTTAATGGTCAAATCTGGTCAAGAAAATAAAAATATAAAGAGAAGACTATTTTTGGAAATTCACCACTCGATAACCAAGCCAGTCATTCCAGTGATAAATTTTCTAAAATTGTCTTCTGTTGGCCTGCAAGTGGACATTCCTCAAGACCACTGCAGAGGCCGGTTTTAGAAGGCTTAACCTTTAGAGGGTTAACTAAAGGTCTTCTCAGTACAACACTAAAATTAGGTACTATAACAGAACATTACTTTTTCAGATAGCCTGTTAACCCATAACCCTTTCATGGGCAAATTTGGTCAAGAAAATTAAAATATTTGCTTATTGAATGTCCATTTGCAGGCCAAGAGAGAATTATTTTTTTAAATTTACCACTGGGATGACTGGCTCGGTTATCGAGCCAGGCATTCCAGTTGTAAATTTTCAAAAATAGTCCTCTCTTGGCCTGCAAGTGGAAATTCCTCAAAGACCTCAGCAGAGGCCAATTTTGGCCGGTTTGACCATTAAAGGTCTAAATTCGTGTATGCAAGAAAGCTCAAGAATATTTTGAAAAATAATAGAATTATTTTCTGAAATCAAGAAAATATGCTAGACATTTAAAAAAAAATTTTTTTTAATTAATTTGACCGGAACCTGTTGATGGTATATACCACAGCAACTCTCTGCCAATCAAATTAGTTTCCAAATAGTCACCAAAATATTCCTTGTATCATTTGTGGTCTGTGAGGAGTAAAGGGTTAAACGTCATACCAGACACACTGTCTTTTGCTCTGATCTGGAAGTTTCTATTTCCAGAATAATAAAGTAATATTCCAGAAAACTTAACGCTGGAATGACTGGCTTGGACTGGGTTACATGACAATCAACGACACAATGAATATGTTTCTATGCTTTTATTTGTATTCATAAAAGTATTTATTTAATTACATAAAATCCATTTATAAATTATATGGTCAAATACTCGGCTAGCTTTGGCTCATGAACTCTGTGTAGTCGGCATTAATGGCTATATACTTTCAGGGCTGGATGGACAAAGAAAGTAATTTTTGGATCAGACAAGAATGTTATTATCATCTAGGGTCAAGTTTGAATCGCTAAAAATAGTCAGTTCATTTGTTTATTGATCATGTCGAATGACAGATGGTTATCTATGGTTAGTTGGTACTGGATCCCCTAGGGAATTACCATTACAGAATTTTTTGAGCCCGGTACTAGCCTCGGTTAACCCTTCCTGTGACCTGTTTGGATGGGGTATGAAAATCGGAATTTTGGTACGCTAAAACGTGAATAAGTGACAATAGGTGATAAAGTGGGAAGAGATTAGGCCATGGAAAGATTGATTTGCCATAGGACACCATAATTTAATCAAACTTACATAGGTTAGGTAAATATTTACATGTTTATGTGCATTTAGCCCTTTCACTGATAATATCCCGGAAAAAGTATATTCTTTATGATATAAAACTTAGTCTGTTGAATATTTTGAAATCAATTTGCCTGGAAGCCGTTGCTGCTTAAGGCAGCAACAGCCTCCAGTCAAATTAATTTCAAAACGTTCAGCTGTTTTCCTGTATGGTTGCCATGACAATGAGATATGTGAAATTCATAGTTGAAAGGGCACACAAGATATGCAATACATCGTCTCTGTCCATAAAAGTCACCCAGAAAAGATGGTCCATGTTTGGAGATGAGCTATGTATGTCAGAAGACACACTCTCGCAGAGAGCCTTGGAATTCGGCGTCATGGGAGCCAGTAAATATACAGCCATGAAATGACAACATTGCGTAAATCTGTTAAGGATGCTGCGTGGTGACCGAGAAAACAGGACTCTGTACATTTAGATCAAGAATGGACCTGATGAAGCTAAAGATTTTTGCTGAGGACAAACGATGCACTGCTGCGTATGATCTGTGATTGTAGAAAAATGGCTTAGCATGCTGGGCCCAGTCGTTTTAACCTACTATTTAACCCCTCATGTCAACTTACCCCTTTAATGGTCAGGTTGTTAAAAAAAACGACCTCTGCCATGATCTTGAGAAATGGCCATTTGCAGGCTAAGAGAAGAAATTTTTGAAAATTTACCACTGCAATGACTGGCTCAGTAGCCGAGCCGGTCATTCCATTGGTAAATTTTCAAAAATAGTCTTGTTGGTCTGCAATTGGACACTAGCCAAGCAGAAATTTTAATTTTCTTAACCATTTCACTTTTGATGATTGTCTATTTGAAAGAGAACAGAAATCATTTTTTTTTGTAAATTTTCGTTATAAATTTACAAAAAACACTCTTTTTGGCTGCGAGAGGAGTTAAGACAATTCATTATGGTCAAATTTGTCTAATTAGTGTGTCACTTCTTGTGCTCCTACTTTCACAATCTGAGGAACTTACATTCTGGAACATGGATGTTGGTCTGTATTAGGGCTCAGAATTTCTTACTTAATGTGCATCTAGGCATAAATAATGTCAATTTACTCTGTACAAAGAAATGCTGAAAATACACTTAACTAATGAACCCTAAAATTTGTTTTAAAATGTTCAATTTCTTTATAGAAAATGTCCATTTGCTGATGAATAGAAGATTATCGATGAATAGAAGATTATCGACCCACTTCATTCCAGTGATAAACTTAGTCTTCTCTTGGTCTGCAAACGGACATTTCTCAAGAGCACGGCAAAATTTGTTTTTGTCCAACTTGCGTGTTAAAGGGTTAGTGTCACAATTGACCTGTACAGCCTAATGAAGATGTCCGATACTTTGTAGTGTTTTTTACCTGACAACTTAATTAATGCATATAATTTTCTGACATTTCTCACGTTTTTGCGAAATCTCGTAATTAACTTGATTGAAGTCCAGTAGTGGCGATGAATGAATGAACTTAACATTTGACATATGCCCATTTGTAGTGGCTATTCCTGACTATTGGCCCTATATACCACATTGCTCTCATGGCATATGTCCTCATTAACCCGTTGAACCATGCACCCCAGAAAACAACGAATATTTTATGGTATAAAGAATATTCGTTGAATATTTTTGAAACTTATTTGACTGGAAACGGTGGCTGCTATAGGCAGCAACAGGTTCCTGTTATAATAGTCTCAAAATATTCAACCTCTCCTGTATAGATGTCTTGAAATTGTGACATTGAAATTAAAAGGGTTATGAGGTCAATTATATACAGGTAGATACTATTTATACCTGACCACAGATATCAGAATTATATTGTAATAATTAACTATAAACCTGTTTTCATCCCAAAATTGTAGATATAATCTTTTTTTTTGTTATTGTTTTTCATAGAAGGAAGTAATGATATAGGATAGGCCCTATAATAAAACTAAAGACTATGGTACTGTTAATTAATTTCGGCCTTTGGTTATTATTGTTTTAATTGTAGATTATATTACTAATTAGTAATAATAAATCAATAGCATTGACCTTGACATTTGACTTAAAAACCTGAAATGTTTGTAGTGAACTGATTAATTCAATTTGACCGTTTTAACTCTTTAGTGGGCAAGCGGGTCAAGACTGGCTTCTGCAGTGGCCTTGAGAAATGTCCATTTCCAGACCAAGAGATGGTTAATTTTGAAAATTTACCACTATAATCAATACTATTCTTTTCAGGGGTGAATTTTTCCTCACTGTATAGTTATTTGCAGGCGAAGATAAGGCAATTTTTGAAAATTTGTCACTGAAATGACTGGCTTGATTATCAAGACAATCATTCCAGTGATTAAATTTCAAAAATAGACTTATCTTCGCCTACAAATGGACATTCCTCAAGACCACTTCAGAGGCGAGTTTTGACCAGCATGACCATTAAAGGGTTAAAGTGTTACCTCATACTTGAGAAAGTTAGTGAGTCAGTGACATAGCAAGCTGATTGTCTGTTCCTGATCCTGTGCCAATGGTCAAGGTCACTCTATTCACACTATTTATATGTTGTGGGCACGATGACTCACTAACCATTAGCCACTTTAATAGATCATGATTGCTAGACATCTACAGTAGGATATTGTTGTGGACTAGTGTAATAAATCATCTGATTCGATCGTATATAATTATTAACCATTTCACGGCTGATTTTTTTTCTCTGAATGTTATGTGCAGAATGGCTCCATTTTTCATAAATTTACTTGAATTTTATATTTTAAAAAAATGTCTAAAAGAAATTTGCACACTAAAGTGTGCAGTCAATCATGCGCCATCGAAAATTCCAATCATGACTGCGCCATAACATTGCCCAAAACTTGACCTTTTGACCCGACTCTCCCACCAACCCAAATGGTGTTTCCCGATATAAATGTCATTGCGTAATCCTCAATCATATTGATAACTCACAAAACAAATTCGTTTTAATTCCACTAAGATGGTTTCATGGGAGATAGTATGATAGATGAATTTATCTGATGTTGGACCTTTTACTCCCATCCCATAGGCTCCATGGAGCAGAGACAAATATAAATGTCATCTTGCAATCCACAATCAAATGGTAACTCACATAACTAATTTGTTGGTATTCCACCAAACGGTTTATAAATTAATATAAATACCACTCCAGCCATTTCGGTCATAGCCGCCCATTTATGCATCTCCACTCCTTATGTGATTATGAATTTAAACTACAGATGCCCTGTGATGAGCTTTTAACAATTCTACTACAGACAAGATCAGGGCATGCTGCTGCCCATCTTCTTAAAACAATATGGCCAAAGATGTTGCTCATAATTATTTTTAGAATTAATCTTAACCCTTTAACCCTTACCACCCTGCTGTCAACATTTTAAATTGCAAATTAAATTAAAAGATGAATTGGTGTTCATCTTTCAACAAATTTGGTGGCAGATAGCCACCAAAATTGTTGAAAAATGTACACCAGTTTCTTTGCTATTGACACTTCAGTGAAAAATAAAGTATTCACATCAGTGTGTTAAGGGTTAACAAGCAAGGCAGACACGGCTTGTGTGTGGACTAAGAGAAGACTATTATTTTTAATTTACCACTTGAATTACTGGCTCGGTTATCGAGCCAGTGATTCCAGTGATAAATTAAAAATAATAATCGCTTGGTCGGCAAATTTACATTTCCTAGAAAAAAAATGAAATTATTTAAAACAAATTTGATGGTTAGAGGGTTAATACAGAAAATTACATTTACATTTACATTTAATTACCTCACTAGAACTTTGAATTTGTGTCAGAGCTACCATAAACCAGCACTGCACCAACCTGTATGCCGTCACATGATGCCACATTCTATACTGAGTGACGTAGCCAGCGACCGCCAGGTAGTGCTAAAGTAGTGACTAAGATGGTTATGAAAGGTACATTCAAACAAATTCAACATCCCAAATTATTAAAATAACTTCAATCCATATACTGATGACATCATAAGCTGCAAACATAAGCCTAAGTATGTAGGCGTAGGTTAAAGGGATATCAGAGGAGATATTGGCCATATTCAACTGGGCGAAAATTTAGAGCACATTGGCTCCAAAGACTGGTATTTCCTGGGAAAAAAAAGAGCATGAAATAAGCCTGAGCCAACACATGTGGCATGTTTCGTGAAGTAAGTCACGTGATGAAAAATATGAAAACGCGGCACTTAGGGAACTGAATGGATCTTATTATCGAGATTGTAAAATTTAAGCGAGATCATGTTTCTGCCCCTTCCATCATCTATCAGACCATGATAGGGTTTTTTTCATTTGACTGGTGCGTAGAGAAGATTTTGGCCACGCAGCCAAGTAAATTTACTCCGGAAAAGTCCGAGTCGAATACAGCCATTGTAGAATAACTGCCATGCTTTAACTATGGGCGAATATTGCCAGTATGGGCGGAGTTCAGCTGACTGTGGCCGGTCCGGTATAACTAATATTTTGAAATTAAGTGGTTGCTGCCTTAGACAGGCTTCCCGGTATGTTAGTTTCAAAATATTCAGCATAATACGCTATACATCGAAATTACTGTTTCCAGGATTTGTGGGTGAAAGGGATGAGTTAATACGAAAACCTGATATACCAGGTACCATATATGACACTTTTATGTACCAATCATTGAGTCAGGTTTTCTAGAAAATTTTAATTTCCTGACCATTAAATGGCTAATTATTGCCAGATTAATGGCAGGACATGAATGATCATTTAATGGCTAAATTTGTTAAGAAAAATCTAAATATTTGTTTAATGAATTCCATTTGCAGGGCAAGGAAAGACTATTTTTGAGAATTTACCGCTGGAATGCCAGGGTCAGTTATGATACATTTTCAAAAATAGTCTTCTCTTAGTCTGCAAAGGGACATTCATCAATATGACTACAGTGGCTGGTTATGGCCAACTTGGTCTTGTAACAGTTAAGTTCCTGGCATATTGCTTATCTGAATCTAACATTAAGCACTCACTCACGGACATATGTGTCAATAATATATCAATATTCAGCAACAGGTACAGTTCTTTCCTTGAAAATAACAGTATTCTGAAGTGATATCATCTTAATGAAAGCAATCACTGTGATCCTGGAATCCAGTAGTGACTCTAGTTAGTAGGGATGCATGGTTTTTCAATATATATCGTGATTGGTGATTGACTCAACAAGCACAATCTGTTACAATTACAATTTACTGCATCCGGTGAAAAATGTTGAAATTAATATGACTGCAAGTTATAAGCAGCAACAGCTTCCAGTCACCTCTTCCAATATTAGGATGTATCATTCATATATATATATGTATATATATATATATATATATATATATATATATATATATATATATATATATATCAATCGATCATGATCAGATTCACTAGGCCGTATTCCTCCTAATATTAGCCTATAGTCTAATAGAAGCCCACCCCCTAAATTTGACATTCGTTACCATGTGTATCGAGCTTTAGATCCAATAAGGCCGCCACCAGACAACATTTTTTGGAAATAAATTTCTGTGGAATAAATTACTTGATTGACTGAGAAATTAGGAAATATATTAGTAGGTATCCCATGGGGAAGTGTCCCTTTCACAATTTCTCTTCATTCATGGAACATGTAAAATGGGCATCAATAAGACGGACAACTTGGAAACAGGTTTTGTGTGATGACACTACTTAGTTTTAGCCAATGTCCATTGGTTGTAGTGTGACTACCAAGACTTTTGAGTCAGCTGACATATAGCGACACCCCTATCGATGTCTGGCATCTGTAATTAGGTCAGATTGGTCTAGTTCTTATATGGCTGGTAGCTTATGTCCAAAGGTGCCACCACTCAACTCTAAATATGAATGAACGTGCCGCTGAAGAAATATTTTTCTCAATTGGTTTTCATACTGCAGAATGTTTGCAAGGGGGAATAACTTAGGAATTGGAGATAGAATCCACTTTATTCTTGGCACACAGCCATTAGATGCTGTTATGGATATTTTGACACGGTTTAGTCTCAGTCCATCCAGAACCAATCCATCCAGAACACCCAAAATGTGCCACCTTTGTTTATGCCAACCAGACAGACATACTGACATGCAGACAGGCAGGCAGACTGGCTGGCTGGCTGGCTGGCTGGCTGACTGGCTGGCTGGCTGGCCTCACTTGTAATACTGTGTATCCGCTATTTTGGGCCACGGATAATGAGTCATTCTCCGATACCTATATTAAGATTGTATGAAATGTTAACTTGCATCTTACATATGGTAAACATGAAATTACAGATTGTGACAGATTGTGGCCCAATAAGGGATCAGAAAGTAATGTAAGCATATATCATACCAAAGTCTAAGCAACAGTGAAATATTTCAGCATCGCTAGAAGGACGGCTTCTGTACACTTTGTAAGCGATGTTGCTAAAACTTGTTGCTCACTTAGACAAGAATACGCTATCATACAACAACATTATTTGTAATATGAACAACAGTTACTATGTGCAAGGAGATCCAACATATGAGCATTAACTTTTGCTGGTCTTGTAGTAGGCGTTAACCCCGACCAAAAAAAAATTAAAAATTAAATTAAAAGATGAGCTGGTGTTCATTTTTCAACAAATTTGGTGGAAGATGTTGCTGTCATAGTCAGCAACATCATCCACCAAAATTGCTGAAAAATGTACACCAGTTTCTTTGCTTTTGAGGCTATACAAGATAAAATATTACCAAGGGTTAATCTAATATGTGTCGTTATTAAAATTAACTATTCTTGAATGGGCACTATCATCATATATAATCTCATTATGTCACAGAGTCGGGGGAGGGTGGGGTGGGGGATATGCTGTCTTGTCAATTCATTAACTGATCAGTTTATGTCCAGATTTCACCTTCTGTCTATAACTGAATTATATTCGTTACCACGGAGAGGATTGGTTCATTACAAGGTTCAATAAAGTATATATTTATATACATACACATGCACATATATAAACCTGTGGCAAGCATGACTTACTGTTAATAGGACTTTTTTGCCATTATGATTTACAAGGAACATATTTATATTTCCACCACCCACCCAGCCGTCTCTGTCCGCTTTCCTAATTTACCTGTCTCTGTGATTACTCAACCATGTCATTAGAGCTTCTACCTCCATATTATTAGCCAAAACTTACCAGCCTTGTAATGAGGACGTTTATCAGAAATATTTGAGAATTTATCCAAATTGTTTTTGTATGGATTGTAACTATTGCAGTGATGTTGCTTTGTGGTCTTTACAGTATCCACGAATATGTAACTTTTAGTGATATGTCTTTCAGTTTGTTACAGTCATATTTTGTTCTACTTTAGTGAGTCAGTTTGTTTCTATATTAATGCGTCAGCGATACTTACCACGATATTCGTTTGTGCGTAGTTACTGTAGATATTTTTTTCCCGAATATCCATTCATAGTACCTTTTTTCATTCATATCCAATCATAACTACGAACTTGGCTTAGATAAGTACATTGACATCTGATCATGTTGATATTATACTAGCAATATTGTGATAGCTTTGTTTTTAAATCGCTTAATAAATATTAGATGTTAAATTCAGAACATGGAAACAATACCTACTTTGGACAGATTTTAATTATGCACAAATATTCTCATGGATTTATCTATTTTGTGCATAATGTGTTAAGTCTCAGCAATGATTATTAAATTAATTTTATTTGCATAAATATCTGGTATAAATCATGTGCAGCCTTATTATATGTGTAAAACTTGTACATATATTAAAATTATAAATGGATACCAATATTATGTGTGCGTTGTAATAAACTAAAGACAAGAAGATGGTTGTCTGGAAGTATTCTTATGGTATTTCATGACTGAACTAATCAGGTTTGTGTATGTTTCCTGATTTGGAGTAAAATGAATTACTACGATTGTTATGCGAGGTAAGTAAGAAAAAAAAAAATTTACGCTAAATAATAATAATAATAATAATAAAAAAAAAAATTATTATTATTATTATTATTATTATTATGTCCCTACACCGGAAGGTGGGGAAACCCTATAGTAATCACCACATCCATCTGCCTGTCTGTCCATCCATCAATCCATCCACAATATCTCATAAACTGCATGTCCTACAGAATCGCTTCAGATATTTTAATGAAATTTAGTATGTATTATTATTATCGATCTCAATGATTAATGTTAGTTCATTATCCCAGGTAGAATGTAAATGTACATAATGAATGCATGGAGTTTCATCGGATACATGTATGTAAATAATTTAGAATAGAGAATATCTTTTTGGGAGTTACAAATTGGTAGACACATTTAAACAATGTGCTTTATGATCTGGCCTGCCCTCATGTCCATTTCCCTCTCCAGGTATCATATGGTTTATACCCCACTCCCATCACTTTATCTCCCCCACTCCATCTTTTCCCTCAAAGAACATGCAACATATTGTCCCCAGGATTATTATCTCTACAGAATGCATGAGGTTTATTGTCTACTGGCCATTTGTCCTCAGAAATCATGTGGGTCTTTACTCCCACCCCCTGCCCCACCCCCCACACTCCCATCTTTATCCTGACATAGTGAGACGTATATCGTCCCTATTAGTATTTTTGTCATCGTGCAACATGTGATCTATCATCCCACCTGGCCATTTTGGTCCTGACAAAGCACATGATTATCATATTTTGGCATCTCTGACTAAACCTGTTGTTTATCATTTTCCCTCTGACCATTTTTGCCGAGCCCTACACAAAGTGGAGGATGTCTCCACATAGTGATCCGAATGGCATCCGGCAACCTGGCATTAAGCATCCCAGGCATTCCAGAATGGAGGAATTCAGTTTTAGCTTGGCTGTCCCTGTCCATCTTTAGCTAAGCTCCACCCACACTTCGTCCACGTTGCAATCGATCAATCCCTTAAGTCCCTGACTATCAATTTCCAGAAAACTATACATGTAAGATGTTGAATATCATGAAACTAATTTAAGGGGGTTCTATTGCTGCCTATGATAGTACAAGTGCCCAGTCAAATTAGTTTCAAAATATTCAACAACATGTTGTTAAATAGTGTTCGTGACGAACTTAGCTACGTAATTCATGACGTAATGAGGGAAGCTCTATAGTAATCACAGCATCTGTCCATCCACAATATCTCGTAAACAGCATATCATACAGAACCACTTCAGATATTTTAATGAAACTTGGTGTATGCCTCAGTTATGATACCTAGATTTGCTTTTTGAAGTATTCACCTTTATAGGTCCAATATTTTGGATGAAAATGTGCTTTTTAATTTGAAATTCAGGATTCTTGACAATTTCTTCGTAAACACCATATCATACAGAATCGCTTAAAATAATTTAATGAAACTTGGCACGTGGCTTCTTTATGATGGCTTGATGATCCTTTTGAAGGATTCACTTTTATGCTTTTAATATTTTGGGTGAAAATGGGGTTTTTAATGGAAAAAGTAAATTTTTTTTGTTAATTCCCTCATAAACAGCATATCATACAGAACCGCTTCAGATTTTTAGGGCCCCTCATGGAAAGTACGGAAGCCCTATAGTAATCACTGTGTCTGTCTGTCAGGCCATCTGTTCGTCCACAATATCTCGTAAACAGCAGATCATACAGAACCACATCTGATATTTTAATGAAACTTGCTGTATGCCTCAGTTATGGTATGCAGATGTACCTTTTGAAGAAGTCACCTTTATAGGTCTAATATTTAGCTCACCTGGCCTGAAAGGCCAAGTGAGCTTATGCCATGGCGACCATCCGTCGTGTGTCCGTCCGTCGTGTGGCTGTCCGTCGTCCATCCGTCCATCAACTTTTCCTTTAAACAACTTCTCAAGAACCACTGGGCCGATTTCAAGTATATTTGGCAGGAAGCATCTTTAGGGCGTAGAGATTCAAGTTTGGTCAAACGAAGGCGATCTGCCAATTTGGCCGGTGGCCATCTTAGATTTAGGCCGATTTTAGGAAACGTCTTTAAAAATCTTCTCCGAAACCACTTAGGGGATTGATGCAAATCTCATGAAATATGATCTATGGCAAGAGCTGAACCAAGTTTGTTCAAGGGAACTTGATTGATCAAATGGTTCGGCGGCCATCTTGGTTGACCTAGTTGTAGCGAAAATGACTTCTCCAGAACCGCTGAAGGGATCGGGACGAAATTTGGAAGATATGATTAATGCCTAAGGGCCATTAAAGTTTGTTCAAGAGAAGTTGATCTATCAAAAAATAGGGGCGCGTGGGCCAATCAAACTATAGTGTATTTGGCGGCCATATTGGATTTTTTTTATTTGATGGATTTTGAGGCCGAAATTGGTTTTATATGTGTTTTGGGGTATTCTGAGCTCAGATTTGAAATTCTCGAAACTGTCGGATAAACGGTTTGGCGACCATCTTGGATCATATTCCCATACTAAAGCAATGGGAAATTTAAAATGCTTTTTTCTTGAGAACTACCTGGCCAATTTCAATTATATTTGGCAGGAAGCATCCTTAGGGCGTAGAGATTCGAGTTTCTTCAAGCGAAGCCGATCGGCCAATTGGGCCGCTGGCCATCTTGGAATTTGGCCAATTTTTAGAAACGTCTTTAAAAATCTTCTCCGAAACTGCTTATGGGATTGATGCATATTGGATTTTTTTATTTGATGGATTTTGAGGCCGAAATTGGTTTTATGTGTTTTTGGGTATTCTGATCTCAAATTTGTAATTTTTTGAAACTGTCGGATAAATGGTTTGGTGGCCATCTTGTTAATAAAGAGCATTCTAGTTGAAATGCCTATGGTCCAGGTGAGTGATAGAGGCCCCTTGGGCCTCTTGTTTGGGTCAAAATTAGTTTTTTAATGCAAAAACACAATTTTTGTAAATTTTCTCAGAAACAGCATATCATACAGAATCGCTTAAAATAATTTAACGAAAGTTGGCAGGTGGCTTATTTAGGATGTCTAGATGCGCCTTTTGAAGGATTCACCTTTATAGGGTCAATATTTTGTGTGAAAATTGGCTTTTTAATGCAAACCTCATGATTTTTGTCAATTTCCTCGTAAACAGCATATCATACAGAAAAGCTTCACATATTTTAATGAAACTTGGTGTATGCCTCAGTTATGATATGCAGATGCGGCTTTTGAAGATTTCACCGTTATAGGTCCAATATTTTGGGTAAAAATAGGCATTTTAATGCAAAAACTTATGATTTTTGTCATTTTCCTCGTAAACACCATATCATACAGAATCGCTTAAAATAATTGAATGAAACTTGGTGTATGCCTCAGGTACGATACTCAGACGTGCCTTTTGATAGATTCACCTTTATAGGTCCAAGATTTTGGATGAAAATGGGCATTTTAATGCAAAAACTTACAATTTTTGTAAATTTCCTGGGTTTTTAAGTCTTAATTTTATTTTAAAAAATGAAGACTATAAAATTGCTACCTATTCCATAACGAATGATATTTCCAGTGATTGCGGGGCCCTCGGAGTCAAACAACGTTTTCTAGTTTAATGACCCTTGGTGTATTCCTCAGTTATGTTACATAAATGTGCCTTTTGAAGAAGTCGCCATGATAGGTCCAAGATTGTCGGTGAAAATGGGCTTTTTAATGCAAAAACTCACAATTTTGTCAATATTCTCGTAAACGGTATACCATACGGAATCGCTTAAAATAATTTAATGAAACTTAACAAGTAGCTTCTTTAGCCCAGTCAAATTAGTTTCAAAATATTCAACAGCATATTTATTAAATAGCAAAGACATACAATTCATACAATGTGTCAGACTATTAAAGATGAGCCTAGTAGAATCATTTATGATGTAATGATTATGACGTCATCCTACATGCCGCTTAGCTGATTATGACATCATCCTACATGCCGCTTAGCTGATTATGATGTCATCCTACATGCCCCTTAGCTGATTATGACGTCATCCTATATGCCGCTTAGCTGATTATGACGTCATCCTACATGCCCCTTAGCTGATTATGACATCATCCTACATGCCGCTTAGCTGATTATGACGTCATCCTACATGCCGCTTAGCTGATTATGACGTCATCCTACATGCCGCTTAGCTGATTATGATGTCATCCTACATGCCGCTTAGCTGATTATGACGTCATCCTACATGCCGCTTAGCTGATTATGACATCATCCTACATGCCGATTAGCTGATTATGACGTCATCCTATATGCCGCTTAGCTGATTATGACGTCATCCTACATGCCGCTTAGCTGATTATGACATCATCCTACATGCCGCTTAGCTGATTATGACATCATCCTACATGCCGCTTAGCTGATTATGACATCACCCTACATGCCGCTTAGCTGATTATGATGTCATTACTCTGGAAAGGTGCATTCTTGTGTTCAAGCTGTAATTTTAACAGGTTTTTATGTACAGTAATTAAACTTGGTGTATGATGTACTGTACCATAAAGGTGTGTCACATCTCATAATAGGTCAATGTGACCTACTTTTTGTGTTTCATTTAACATCATAGAAAGTTTCTCTCCTGGCTGTAGTTTCAACAGTTATTAACTCACCTGTCCTAAAAGGCCAAGTGAGCTTATGCCGTGGCAACCGTCCATCATCCAACTGTTATCCGTCTGTCAACTTTTCATTTAACAACTTCTCAAGAACCACTGGGCCGATTTGATGTATATTTGGCAGGAAGCATCCTTGGTGTATAGAGTTCCAAGTTTGTTCAAAGGAAGCCGATCGGTCAATTTGCCCGGCTGCCATCTTTAATTTTTGCAGATTTTTAGAAAGATTTTTTTTAATCTCCGAAACTGCTTGAGGGGTCGATTCTAAACTCTTAAACATCATCTGTGGAAAGAGCGGAACCAAATTTGCTCAAAGGAACTTGATCGGCGAAATGCTTTGGCGATCATCTTGGATGACCTAGTTTTTGCAAAAATGAATCGGGCCAAAATTTGCCACATATGATTAGGGACTAAGGGCCATTAAAATTTGTTCTAGGGAATGTGATACATCCAAAAAAATGGCCACCATTGGCCAGTCAACATGTAGCGTGCTTTGTGGTCATATTGGATTTTTTTATCCAAGGAATTTTTTATGTAATATTTTGGGTAATCTGATTTCAAATTTACCATTTTTTAAACTGTCGGTTAAACAGTTTGGCACCCATCTTGGATCTTTTGCATGCTAATTGTTCCCATGTACTAAAGCTGTAGGAAATTTTTAATGTCTTCCCGAAAACCACTGGGCCGAGTTCTAGTATATTTGGCAGAAAGTATCCTTAGGGCATAGAGATACATGTTTGTTCAAACAAAGCTGGTCAGTCAATATTCCTGGTGACCATCTTGAATTTTGGCCGATATTTTTGAAACACCTTTTAAAAAATATTTTCCCGAATCCACTTTTGGGATTGATTCAAAACTTCTGAAAGATGGTCTAGAGCAACAGGTGACCCAACTTTGTTCAAGGGAACTTAATTGACAGATGCTTTAGGGGCCATCTTGGATGACCTAGTTTTCATAAAAATGACTACTCCAGAACTTCTGAACAGATCGAACTTTAATTTGGGAGTAAGGACTAAGGGTCATTAAAGTTTGTTTAGTTAATACATAAAGAAACATCACTGCTGTGTTGTTGTTACAATTCCGGTCAACTCCTTGGGGTTCTACTTATAGTTTATCACCTTTCCCGCCTATGTTTCACGTGAGCGATACAGGCCCCTTGGGCCGCTTGTTTGTATACTGTAACCAAAATTGGTCGATGAATGCATTGTATGGTAAATGTGTGTCACATACCGAAAGTAAAATGTTGGTCATCATGACCTACTTTTCATCATTGACTGAACATCAGAAAATTCTTGTCAGGGATGTAGTTTCAAGTTTTTCTCATGCAGTAAACAAACTTGTGTTTAAATGTTTACCGTTCACAGAAATGTCCATTTGCAGACCAAGAGAAGACTATTTTGACAATTTACCACTGGAATGACTGGCTCAATAACCAAACCAGTCAATCCAGTGGTAAATTTTCAAAAATAGTCTTCTCTTGGTTTGCAAATGGACATATTCTATGATGAAATTTTAATTTTCTTGAACAAATTCGAGGGTTAATTTGTATCAAAAATATGCTAGGTCACTCTGACCTGCTTTTCACAGTTCAATGGACATCAAATAAATTGTTGGATATGCTGTCTTCTCAGAATTCTTCCACCAGTGGTCACCAAACTTATGATGGTGGACTAACTGTGCATCTTCGGCTAAACCTGTGAGGTATATCAAAAGTACAGTACCTTTCAACATTACATGGAAATTTAGTTCAGAGGTGGGGGATGGGTGGGTGGGGCAGGAGGGTATCTGTTGTGATGTAGTGCACCACAAAGAAGTTTCCTTATTAGAACCAATAAGAAAACAGTACATTTTTAATAATTTTCAACGGTTTAGACCAAATATGTTGAAATATTGTTTACAATTCAAATACAAATCATGCTTGTAGGTGAGAGAGATTTAAAGGTTTAATGCGCAGGTGAGAATCAAAGCCCTAGGGCCTCTTGTTAGAAACACATTTAACCGTCTGATTGCTGTGTTTTTGCAGACCACATATTCCAAGGATTATATCTCTGGAACCGCTTAATATTTTGAAAACCATTTGACTGAAAGTTGTTGGTGACTAAGCCACCAACAACTTTCAGTCAAATTGTTTTCAAAATATTCAGTAAGTCAGGAGTTTTTGCTCATTGAAATTATTGTCTGGTTATTTGCTGCAGCAGCGAGACAGTTGAACCTACTAATCTCAATGACTGCCAATCAAATTTCTCAACATATCTTCAGAAATTATTGCTACACTGAATGGTCTGCTGATTATTTTGAGAATAATTTGATTGAAAGTTCTTCTAGCAAAGACTTTTGTATCAAAACGTTAGCTTGTAACGCTTGTAGTGTCTGTTGATTATTTCTCAAACAAGTTGAAGCAAAGTTGTTGTTGGAAAATGTACTGGAAATTGTCAAAATGCTTCTCTTTACCATCTTGACCGATTTCAACCAAAATGGATGGCCAAAAGCCAGCAATTTTCAGTTAACTTGCTAAAAAACACATTTCACCTCTGTTCTGTTCTGTTTCCGTATATTCCGCCACTAGATTGGAGCACCCACATAGAAGTTGACTTCGTTCAGTTGTCACCTAATTATCATAGTGTAATCAAATCGCCAAAGTGCAACAAACCTCTCGCCAATAAATATAATGTGGAATGCATTTGTTCGTTAGGATATAGTGAAATTATTACTCAATCTGTTTAAAGAAATTATCATCGGTAACATATCATCATATTAATTTGCAATTTTCACGACGTCACAAAATCTGTTAATATTTGGGAGGCATTCCAGTTTATTATATAATTCAGTGGAAAGGCTCCAATCACATGAGATTTATTTAGACAACTGAACGAAGTAAATATATAACACGGATCGTCATTGGTTAGATTCATTGTGGCTAACCAAGCTTAAACTGGTTTCTATGGATGTTGATTTTTACAAATGTTGTTTCTGATATGAGTCTTAAAACAATAAATGGCAAATCCTGCCATATTATTAGCTCACCGGACCTGCAAGGCCAAGTGAGCTTATGCCATGGTGACCATCCTTCATCCGTCCGTCGCCTGGCATCCATCATCTGTCAACTTTTGCTTTAAAACGCTACTCTTCCTTAACTAATAGACAGATTTTAACCAAATTTGAGTCAATGGATCCTATTGGACATGGCTCCAGAACTTCAATTTTGGAATTTTGATTCCGCAATTTTTTGGGTCCAAATCTTAGATTTTATTAAAAATTTACTGCCAATTTTCAAAATACTTCTCTTTTGGGTGAAAATCTGAGATTTTGAAAAATGTACTGGAAATTGTCAAAATGCTTCTCTTTACCATCTTGACCGATTTCAACCAAATTTGGCTGAAAGGACCCGATGGTCGTAGGAGCCAAAATTTCCATTCAGAATTTTGATTTAGCAATTTTTTAGGTGAAAACCTTAGATTTTATGAAAAACGCACCAGAAATTGTCAAAATGTTACTTCTTACCATTCTGAGCGATTTCAACCAAATTTGGCAGAAAGGACCCTATGGAATTTTTATTCAGTATTTTGATTGTTAAATTTTTTGGGTGGCCATCTTGGATTTTCTGAAAATTAGCCATTATATCTACTTAAATGCAAATGGTGCAAATGCTAATGGTCCAGGTTAGCGCCACAGGCCCTTAGGCCTCTTGTTGTGTATTATTAGCTCACCTGGCCTGAAGGGCCAAGTGAGCTTATGCCATGGTGGCCATCCATTGTCCATCCGCATGTCCGTCCATCAAATCACATCTTCTCTTTTATGCTTTGACGGATTTCAACCAAATTTTAGAACTATTCAAAATTGTGATTAGTTAATTTTTTAATTTTTCTGGTGCCATCTTGGATTTTCCAAAAATTATCCGTAAATCTTTTATAATGCTACGCCTCCAATTTTGACTGCTTGATTTTTTTTTGGATGACCATCTTGGATTTTTTCGAAAAATGGGAATTCGTTTAGAACGCTACTGCTCATTCTCCACTTGGGCAATTTCAACCAAATTTAGCTGAAAGGATCCTATGGTGGTGCCTCTAGAAAATCTATTCAGAATTTTTATAGGTAAAAACTAAATGTTTTGGCAGTCATCTTTGATTTTCTGAAAATTTACCAGAACCATTTAAAAATGATTCTACTTGTCAGTGACCCGATTTCAACAAAATTTGGGTGGAACATTCCTATGACGGTACACATTAAAAAAGAATTTTCATTGGAAATTGTATTTGGTGGGCATCTTGGATTTTCCAAAAATTATCCATCATGTATTTAAATGCAAATGATTCAAATGCTCATGGTCCGGGTGAGCATCAC
Source organism: Chaetoderma sp. LZ-2023a (assembly GCA_034401795.1). NCBI lineage: Eukaryota > Metazoa > Mollusca > Caudofoveata > Chaetodermatida > Chaetodermatidae > Chaetoderma > Chaetoderma sp. LZ-2023a. Next base: position 145,333,609 of record CM067359.1, read on the forward strand.
AGGCCCTTGGTCCTCTTGTATTGTGACTTTATTTGCATGTACCTGTACATATTTCTGTCAACTAGAGAGCTTGTCATAATATGCATGAATGTTTATTTAATCAATGCGCTGTTTCGATATGCGCAGCTGGGGCCACAGTTTCGATTATCAGCTGCCCCGAAATGAGGGATATGTCAGTCATACATACACGTGCATTTCAAGCTTTTGCGAACGATGACACATTTTAAGCCATTTTAAAGGATAAATGTCATTCTTAGAGGGATTTTAATTATTCTACAGCAAATACTGGATGTCAAACTGCTACATAAATATGGGATGCCATCTTCACGGTATACCATGGTTTTGCTCTGAATATGAAACATTATTTCATGCTATACCACAATTGCCCAAACACTTGATGTCTTTCTGAAGTGATTGCTGGAAAAATTGGATTACCTGATCATAATAGAAGACGGTTTTGGAGATTTTTCTTCAGGTAAAATCTAGATGTGAATAATTTAAGCATGCACCCTTTCTCGGATAGTGTTGGTTTGGAAATTGAATACCTCCTAATAGAAACATATGTTGCTAATAGGCACAATACTGTATATAGTCATTTGTGCACCGGCGCTGAGGAGTGCGGTCAGAGATAGGCACTGCTCTGATATCACAGATTATCGAGCAAGGAGACCAAGATGGCCACCGTCACAAGGCAACTGCTGTGTGCTGATAAAGTGCAAATTACTTTGTAGTACATAGCTAAAGGAATAAGCCTGAAAGCGATTCATAGAGACTATCCATTTCATAATCTAGTATCTGGATGGCTAGAATTGGCCAGGATTAGTTGGCCTTTAACCATTTAGCCCTAAAATTTGTTCAAGAAAATTTAAATTTTCTCATAGAAAATGTCCATTGGCAGACCAAGAGAAGACTATTTTTGAAACGGTAAATTTTCAAAAATAGTCTTCTCTTGGTCTGCCAATGGACATTTCTCAAGACTACTGCAGAGGCCATTTTTGGCCTATTTGAGAGTTAAAGGGTTAAATTTAAAGTCGGTCACTTCCATTATCAATGAATAGATTTTGAGTCGCTCTCGATATCATTACATAGCCAGATTCTCGATTCACTGCCATTCGGGGTGTTAGAAGGGTAAAACACTTCAATTTTAAAATCACTTGATGGCCGAATCTTGATAAAACTTGAATCATATTTTATGGGGTATTCTATGGGTAACTTGACAGAGCCCAATTTTTTAATCACTGTCCTGGCAGGCTTTAAAAGGGTGGGCCACCCTGAAATTTTAAAATCGCTATTACTCTGTTGTTAATGAACAAATCTTTTTAAAACTTGGTGGTAGTCTAGCAGTAACTATTTATGTCATAACGTAGCAAATTTTCGTTGGCACCTAAGGCAGCATTGGCTTCCAGTGGCTTTCAAAATATTTGACAGTTTTGTGTATGGTACCAGTAGCTTTGAAAATGAGATACGGGGAATCCGTCGGTGAAAGGGTTAATTAGTGTGTGCCATGAAAGAATTTTTTACTGGAAGCTGCATTAGGGTTGACATGGTTAATGTTCAAGATGACAAGACTACTTAATAGTAATTGCTTCTCGCCACACACACAGGCACGCACGCGCGCACGCATGCACATATGCTATGCCTACATGTGTGTGTACAAGTGCGCAATCACACACAGACTCGGGCACATGCACGCATGCAAGATGCACACAGAGGCTCGCGCACACACGCACGCATGCACGCACACACATATGCACAGGCACGCATGAATGTGTGCACACACATGTACGCACACGCACAACGCCGCACGCATGCACACACACACACACACACACACACACACACACACACACACACACACACACACACACACACATGCACACAGTCACACATGTACGAAGTTGCATGCATGCACGTACGCATGCACGAATGCACATATATATCCATGTATGCACACAAGCATACACGCACGCACGCTTGCACACACGTACGTACGCACACACAGACAGACACACCAATACCAATGAATAATCTATATTTGCAAACCAACTATGCGATCAGCTTGTCATTGCGTTGCAAGCACAAAGACTTGGCTGTCATTCATTATTCATTGACAAAACCTAGAATGTATAATTAACGCGTTCTCTCATTTAGTAATTACTAATTTGGGAAAATCTATGAATACCTTGACTTGGGCTGGCTTGTACCAGGTGGATGTCTCGGTAACCCTCGCTATGCCGAATTACCAGGATCATGGTTCCATACTGTTGCATAATATGAATTTGCTAAATATTATTCTTACCAATTTGACCAGAAGGACAGATTGTGTAAAAGCTATTCAGTTTGCAATCTACTAATAGGATAATGTGAATATAATTAACACGCATACTGAGAATGCATGGTGAAGATCACCCCAGCATGTTTTAGTTATGTCTGTACTGCCTACAACAATAAGAGTTGTTATTACACCACAAAAACATCTTGACCGTTCAATCACTACTTGCTAAATCAAATTATCTGCATTTAGCTACCAGAATAAGATTTTTATGCTTGCTTAAATACTCCCTTATGCTTTTCTCATCACCACGCATACCCTAAGCCAGGCTACTGGTGAGGTAACCCCCAGCATAAGCCTCAGTATAGACTGGCACCAGTCTGTACTCTCTCCTTGGTGATGCCTGTCACTAAGCGTGCCCGCGCATGCGCAACAGATCCCAAATAGGAAACAGATTCACTTTTCAAATATTCTGAAGGCAGGACAGTCGGCCTGCTATCCAGCTTAAGTTTTTATGGCTTTGCGCTGAGGTTCAGCTACATATTTAAGAGTTTCTGATACAGGAATCATGTCTATAATAAACTCTTCTCCCTAATATGTCTATTGTATTCTTCGAGCCATTTTTTGGGCTTTTAACTCTGGTTTATGAGTTACCGGTTTTCGTGTCAAATACTCCCGTTTTCGAGGTATTATAATCCATGCCTATTTACTATCATAAAGCAAAATCCATGCTTTAAAATAAAATCCCTTAGTACTCACTTATTTATTAGTGCCTACATAAAAATATCTTACGAAACTTCATGAAATTCTTGGTCTTTCAGTGAGATTTTCAAATCTGTTACTATTTCTCTTGTATAGAGGTTTTGTTTTCTTTAGCGGATTACCATATTTAGTGATCTCTTATTAAGTATGTTTTTACATAATCTCTAGATGAGCGGATATCCTCTATTTCCATGTTTATATAGAGGATTAGTCTGATTAAGATGATAGGCGTAATTCTTGCAGCCGTTTTTGCTAATGGGGGAATCCCACGTCTTTCACGACCAGGCAAGAATTACATCCTACGTTGACTAAGGCTAAGGGTTTCAGAAAAAGCCTGTAATATGACTTCTGGTAAGTCTCAGTCTAAAGACCACATAAGTCTTGAGGGGGTGCATTACCCTCATGCAGTGGCGTCGGTGACGGAAGTTACCGATAATTCATCCCATGCACGGTAAAGCCAGTTATGTTAAAAGATCTTCGATCTCTATGTCCGCTCCCGTTAATGCTCCTGGCTTGTCCGGCAAGCGGGTTCTAAATCCGGATTGTCTTCTGGTTTGACCGGGCATCCAGATATGAGCTCTGTGATTGTTTTGGCTTGGCTGGACATTCGGAGTCTCATTTTCATCTGACTGTTTCTTCTTATATTTTCCAGTTCCGTTTTTTTCCCACTTCCGTTTCCAGTAGTTGTGTATCTGATAGATCTGGCCAAGCATCTGTTATCAATTTCCGGTTCCGGTTTGTTCCGCTTCCTTTTCTGGTAGTAGTGTATCTGCTTCCAGTATGAGTAGTGCTTTTTCGGGTCTGTTAGATCCGGCCAAGCATCTGTTATCAATTTCCAGTTCCGGTTTGTTCCGCTTCTGATTCCGGTAATTGTGTATCTGCTTCCGGTAGGAGAGATGATTTTCCGGGTCTGTTAGATCCGGCCAAGCATCTGTTATCATTTTCTGGTTCCGGTTATTTCCGCATCCGTTTCCAGTAGTAGTGTATCTGCTTCTGGTAGGAGAGATGATTTTCAGCATCTGTCAGATCCGGCCAAGCATCTGTTATCATTTTCTGGTTCCAGTTATTTCCGCATCCGTTTCCGGTAGTAGTGTTTCTGCTTTCGGTTTGAGAGGTGCTTTTCAGGGTCTGTTAAATCCGGTCAAGCATCCGTTATCTATTTCGGGTTCCGGTTATTTCGCTTCAGTTTCCGGTAGTAGTGTTGCTGCTTCCGGTTTGAGAGGTGCTTTCCTGGTTGGTTAGATCCGGTCAAGCTTCCGTCTTCAATTTACTGTTCCAGTTTTTCCGTTTCCGAGTATGTATCTGCTTGCAGTAGGAGAGGTGCTTTTCTGGGTCTGTTAGAGCCTGCTAAGCATCCTACTTCCATTTCCGGTTCTGTTGTATCTGTTCCCGGTAGTAGTGCTTCCACTTCCGGTATGAGAGGTAATTTTCTGGGTCTGTTAGATCCGGTTAATCTTCCAACTTCCTTTTCCGGTTCCGGTTTCGTTGTATCTATTTCCAGTGGTAGTGCTTCCACTTCCGGTTTGAGAGGCGCTGTCCGGGTCTGTTAGAGCCGGCTAAGTATCCTAATTCCATTTCCGGTTTATCAGTTTTTTACTGATTCTCTTTCCGGGAGTTATTTTCCAGCTTATGGTTATGAATCGCCTGATCGTTCAGATTCTTCTTCTAATAATAATTCCTTAGTTCTGACTCAATCTGTTTCACGCTATTCTTCCTACTTTTCTTTTATGCTATGTCTGCTCGAGATTTTCTATAGTCTTGTTTTCCCAATCTTCTCTCTTTTTTATTCTTCGGCTATCCCTCCTTCTCGGGGGTACCTCACTTTCCTTTTCTGGTTATACTAGTCTTGTTTCTACGTATCATGTCTTCTTTTTTCATCTTCTTTTTCCTCGTCTGTTCTTTCAAATTCTTCTATTCCTTCTTATTCTTCCACTTCTTTTTCACATTTCTTCTTCTATATCCTATTGTGTCTGTTTTTCCTTCTAAGAAACTAGTTTTCTATTTGTTGTCTCTGGTTTAGTCTTCTATTTGTTTTCTGTAATCTGTGATTCCTCGCTCAATCGCTCTTCTTTTTCCGCTAGTCTTTTCTATTCTCTCTAGATTTTATTCCTGGATCAGTCGAGGTCAGGGATCTGATGAGGTTTTACCCGATCAGGGCGTCTTCAGATGATTGGTCCTTGGCTCATCAATGGATAGCTTCTCTCTCTCTCTCTCTCTCTCTCTCTCTCTCCCTCTCTCTCTCTGTCTCTCTCTCTCTCTCTCTCTCTCTCTTTCTCTCTCTCTCTCTCTCTCTCTTCAGGATGAGTTTTTTCTCGTCTGTCCCTTTTCTTGTTCTAGTGTTCTGTCTTTCTCATTCTTTGGCTATCCTTCCATTTTTGGCTTTCTCACTTTCCTTAGTCTGTTTGTCCTAGTCTTGCTTCTTCGTATCACTTTTTCTTTTTTCATCTTTTTCTTCCTCTGTTCCATCTAATTCTCTTCTTTCTTATTCTTCCACTTCTTCTTCATCTTTGCTCGTCTAGATCCAATTATGTCTGTTTTTCTTTCTCAGAAAATAGTTTTCTATTTGTTGTCTCTGGCTTAGTGTTCTCTTTGTTTTCTGTAATCTGGGATTCCTCGCTCAATCGCTCTTCTGTTTCCGCTAGTCTTTTCTATTGTCTCTAGATTCTATTCCTGGATCAATCGAGGTCAGGGATCTGAGGAGGTTTTACCCGATCAGGACCACTTCTGATGATTGGTCCTCGGCTCATCAATGGATAGCTTCTTGTCTCTCTCTCTTCCTCTTCAGGATGAGTTCTTTCTCGTCTGTCCCTTTTTCTTGTTCTCCTAGTGTTCTTTCAGTCTTTTTCTAGTTTGAAGGATTTCGCTAAGGTTGAGTCTTCTTCGGATCTTTTTAGTTGGGAATCTGTATGTAAGGCACAGATTACATCAGCCATTTTTCTAGCTCTTATTTCGGAAGATATTCTTTAGGCGCTGGAGAGAGTGGTGATCAGTCCCTCCTGAGGTTCTTAGAAATTCTCTAGCCACCGTCTTTAGAGGCTCTTTGAACTCAGTTTGTAGTTTGTTAGGCTTCATTGCCTCTAAGAGAAGACCTAGAAAGCCATCCGATATTAATATTTTGATTATGCTTAGGAGTATTGTTATATCAATTCCTCCCTTTGGCCTCGATATATTTGGTCAATCTTCCATATTCTTCAGACTGAATCTGTCAGTCTTAGATCCGCCAAGGGATCTTCAAGTTCATATTTCTGTTTTGAAGCCTTCTATGTAGAGAAACTCTTCTGCTAAGAGTCCTCTTTATTCTTCCCATTGAGGAAGAGTCTTAGGCCTGATCAGTTTGGCGCTTATCCTTCTAGGATAATTACCAATTCTTCTCTGTCTTCAGGTTCTAAAGTCCGATCCAAGGAGGAGGGTCGATCTGACTCCTTTTTTGCTCATTGTCCTAGATACCAAGTCTGGCAGTCCACTCCTTCTCAGGTGAGAAGGGCTAGTCTTTTGTGGACATTGATCTAGTCATAGAGGTCGTTCCTTTAAAGGTTTCAGAGTAAAAGAGTCTGAAGGGATGGTTGTATCCTGGGTAGGCCTATCCCTGTCTATTTTTCCTATTTTATCCCTTCCTCTTCCATTGCCTTTGGATCCGTTGGTGCTAGGTTTGCACGATTATCCGATATCGAAAATCGCAATTTTTTTTCCAGCCACAATTTTTTACGATATGATTTTGAAAAAATCGAAATATCGCGAAAATTTTAATATCACGCCGTATTCTGCCTATTTGTTATGTGTTTGTAGCGTAGCCTTGTATTACGGCAAACTGTTCAATTTATTTCCAAACCAACATCTTTTCGAGAGGGATGGGCTTATATTAGGAATAGGTCAAGAAAAAGTTGGAAATTCATTCTTTAAAATTGTTTTAAAAGATGGACAATAATACGAAGATTGAACGCAATTTACCGGTACAGTTTCTTGCCGCGTTACCGTATAACTCAAACCATGATCGCGTGAGTGAAATTATTACCTGGGACGGTATGAATATTGTATATTTTTTAATTAGCATGGTTTATAAAATCTAAATTAATCCTAAATTTGACTATAAATGGCGTTGCGATAATATATAAATCACGTGATATTGCTTGCTCTCCCGTTTTTGGAGGCGATAGGTAGTGCGTTCACAAATGTGATAGCTAAATGAGACGGTGTACATGCTTTAGCAAGCAAGGTGAACTATCCAAGATGTTTCTGAAGGCTAACTATTATTAGTAAAATATATAAATGTGATATTGCTCGCTCTGCTGATTTTTGAGCCGAGAGGTGTTGTGTTCACAAATGTGATAGCTAAATGAGATGGTATACACGCTTTAGCCTGCATGGTGAACTATCCAAAATGTTTCTGAAGGCTAGCTATTATTAGTAAACGGGTAGTCGGTAAATGCCGATCAGATCTAAACATTAGATATCTATGGATCTAAAGCGCATTCCTAATATCACGTGATGTGTACATTTTCACAAAGACCACATGAAATGTCAAATTTTTGGTGTGATAAATATGATTATAACAGAGTACACAATATTTAGGTTGTCCAATGTAATAATTTCACTCCCGCAATGATGGAAAGGGTATACATCAAGCCAAGGTGTAAGGCGCTAAAAATTTAGACCAGGAAATTGTGTCCTATTTCCGTGTTATTAACATTAACGTTTTTTAAGCATCTTGGCGACTGGATTTGAAGTTTTTGTTGAAATTTACCCATTAGAAGTCATATTTGGTTAAAACCGATATGAAAACTCATAGTGGAACCGATATGTCTACATAAGCCAAACCGTACAGTCCAACTCAACCCAAGACCAATTCACCTATACGATATATATCGAAATATCGCAATTTTCTCACCACGATATATCGCGATACATTCTAGGACAATATCATACAAGCCTAGTTGGTGCTCCCCTTTTCTCCCAGCGTGCTAGTAGGAGGGTGCCTGTCTCTATTTTTGGGAGACTTGGTAAGCCCTCGTTCAGGTCCCCTGGATCATAGATCCTCACTGGGGTGTTTTCACACCTTCCTAGATTTTTCATCCTCCTCTGTCCTTCCTTTCTAGGTGGACTCAGTGAAGATGGGAGCCTAGAGGATGAGTTGGAGTGGATGATTCTAAGGAGGCCTTAGAAGACGTTCCACTAGGGAGCCCCAAGAAGTTGGGTGGATGACGTCCGATCATCATCTGAAGAGGTTAATTCTTCTTATCTTCTCTCCAAAAATCTAGATGGAGGCCATATCTCAGATTATCGCCGGTCTGAATCCGGGCTTGTGGTTCTCTTCCATAGAGATTTAGGATGTCTTTCTACATGTTCTCATCCACCCTTCGTGCCTTCAGTTCTTGAGTTTCGTTCTCCCATGTTGGATATGGCTTTTTGAGCATTGCCCTTCGGTCTGTCCATGGCTCCCTTATTTCTTCACTCATCTAGGGTTAGCCATGGAAGGAATATTTTACTGATAGGATTGATGGTCAGAGTCAAGAGCATCATTCCTAGGGAGGCGCTGATGAGAAGACTTCCAATGTACTTAATGTCCTTGTGGCCTCAGTCGGTTCACTCTATTACCTTCAGATTCCAATCAGAGAAACCTATTTCACCTTCTAGTTTATTGGAAGGATTGTTTCTGATTCTGTTGGGTGTTCCTTTGGTCAAGTTTTCTCCTCAGGTGATTATTTTCACAGTCGCTTCCTATGAGGAGGGGGAATGGTCTGGGATTTCCTGTACAGAGTGGCAGTTAAAGAGGTCGGTTGTCTAAGCAATTTTCAACCTTAGGGATCGTTCCCACATAGATCTTCTTGTGAACTGTCGGAATGCCAGGATTTCCTCTTGCATGCCCACTTTTCCGGACAATCAGGCATTGGCGGTGGACACCCTGTTTCAGTCCTGGATAGGAATGTTAGATTATGCGTCTCCTCCAACATTCCTGATTTCTTTGGTCTTGAGGAAGGTCAGGGATCAGATCTTAGATGTTCTTCTAATAGCTCCCTTTTGGCCAAAGTGGATCTGGGTTGCAGATTTCCTCAGTCTCCAGGTAGTCTTCCTTTGTCTTCTTCCAGTCTCCTTGGACCTTCTGTCTCAAGTAAGGGACACGTGTATTCAGTCTCAGGAATTTACAGTTGGTTTCTTTGGAGAGTTTCGTCTGTTCGATCCCTGAGATTTAAATTTCTGTGAGTTCTCAGGAAATCATCGATTCTGCCAGGAGGGAATCAACCCGCAGAGTTTTCAAGGCTGTCTTAATATTTTTGGAGAATGGTGTGCAGACCATGGTCTCTTGACAGATACTGTTTTCATTTTCCCAAGTGTTAGATATTTTATCTTATCTCTTTGACTCCTTATATTTGTCTGCTAACACTGTAAGAGGTTATAGATTTTCTTTGGCATCATCGCTTCTTTGTCTGTTGAATGCTGATGTTAATGATACAAAGGTTTGTTATGGTTTCATTAAAGGTTTATGCAATATTCATCCCCCAATAGCTAAACCTTTGCCCTCCAGGAATATGGCTATGGTTCTTCAGGTTTTTGGGCAGGCTATCACTTTTCTCTTCTATTAGCATGAACCTTGCAATTTTAAGTCTGTTTTTGGGTTGTATTTGCTTCTGCTAGAAGACGATCCAAAATTTCATGATTTTTCTGCCGAGGACAGGTTTTTTAATCTGGGGACGGTCTAGTCTTATATCCTAGAAGGGATTTTTTTTATCAAAAACTCAAACTAACAGTCACTCAGCTAAGCCAATTATTTGAAAATCTTTAACTTTCTTTTCACCGTCTGACAAATTTTGGTGTTCTGTCAGAGCTGTAAAAGTTTTCAAGTGTCGTACTGATTTTAAGAGATCCAATCCATTCCATTTCTGGGTTCTGTATGAGGAGGAGGTAGCCAGTCCAGTCTCTAAGGCCTCTATTGCCAGATGAATTTGTGAGACTGGTGTTTTGAGATTGCTTCTTCTGATCATATTAATCTTTGTCACATTTAAGCTCATGAAGTTAGAGGAAGGGCTTCCTCTTCGCTGGCTCATTTTTAGTTGAGGTAATGCTAGTAGCAGGATGGAAATCCGAGTCTACTTTTACCTCCTTTTTATTTAAAAATCAGAGTACAGCGGCACCCGTTTTTAGATATATCTTGATTCTATCTGAAGAGGCTTAAGAACCAAGCGCACTCCACCATTTTCGTTAAGACTGCTCATCTGCATGAAATGATGAGTCTTCCTTTGGTTTTTATTTATTTCTTTAAGTTTAAAGAAATCCTTATTTGATAATCACTGTGTGATTAATTAAGATGCACAATTATGTTATGTTATTAACATTTGGCTAAGTTTTGTTTGATTTTTATCCTTGCTTATGGATTCTCAAATCTCCACCCACCATGGGTTCACAGTAGGGCACTGACCAAATCTACGGGTTTAGCAAGTAGTGATTGAATGGTCAAGATGTTTTTGTGGTGTAATAACAACCCCCAACAGACCCCCCCCCCCCTTTAGTGGGTTGGTCTGTAGTTTTATTAACCACTATTAAAACATACTTACCATTCAATCACTATGATCCGGTCTCAGCCACCCCGCATGGTAATGATTTGAGAATCTAGTCAGGATATATGGGACTTAAATTTAGAAAAGTGAATCTGTTTCCTATTTGGGATCTGTTGCGCATGCACGGGCGCGCTTAGTGACAGGCGTCACCAAGGAGTGAGTACTGGCTGGTGCCAGTCTATACTGAGGTTTAAGCTGGGGGTTACCTTACCAGTAGCCTGGTTACGGGTATGCATGGTGATGATAAAGGCATAAGGGAGTATGTAATTGAGCATAAAAATCTTATTCTGGTAGCTAAATGCAGATAATTTGATTTAGCAAGTAGTGATTGAACGGTAAGTATGTTTTTATAGTGGTTAATAAAACTACAAACCAATCCACTAAAGGGGGGTCTGTTGGGGGGTGTTGACACTTAGCCCACCAAAACCGGCCTCTGCAATTCGTCTTTCCAGAGTATCCATCTATCATCTGATGTCATATGACATCATAATCAGCTAAGGGGTGTGTAGGATGACGTCGTAATCATTACATTATAAATGATTCTATTTGCCCCGTCTTTAACTCTTAATAGTCCGACACATACGAATTGTATGTCTCTACTATTTAATAAACATGCTGTTGAATATTTTGAAACTAATTTGACTGGACGCTGTTGCTGCCATTGTGTCAGACTATCAAGCGTTAAGGACAGACTAAATCGAGTCATTCATGCAATAATTAATTATGGCGTCATCCTACACATCGCTTAGGTGATTATGATGTCAGATGATGGATGGATAAACTGAAAAGGTAAATTCCAGTGGGAAAGTTTTAAAAATAGTTTCTTGACCGACAAATGGACATTCATTCATGTCCAGCAGCTAGGATGAACTCGAAAAACAATGTTATTACATTCTTAACCCTTTAACACTCATATCAGCCAAAAATGGCTTCTGCAGTGATCTTTAACAATGTCCATTTGCAGACCAAGAGAAGACTATTTTTGAAAATTTACCACTGGATTTACAGGCTCAGTAACCGAGCCAATCATTCCAGTGTAAATTTCCAAAAATAGTCTTCTCTTGGTCTGCAAATGGACATTGTCTATGAGAAAATTGAAATTTTCTTAAACAAAGTCGATGGTTAAAGAGTAAATGGTTAAGATTGGTGGAGGAAATCATAATTTTTGCTTAGTGAATGTACATCTGCAGGCTATGAAAATAGTATTTTGGAAAATTAACAATTCAAATTGTCGATTCAGTTATAGAACCAGACATTCCAGTGGTAAATTTTCTAAAAAATACTCATGACTTTCAAATGGACATTTTTCAAGACCACTCCAGAAGATAATTTTGGCCGACGTGACCACTAAACCTTTAACACTTTAATGGTCAAAAATGTCTTCTGCCGTCGTCTTGGAAACTGTCCATTTGCACACTAAGAGAAGACTATTTTTGGAAATTTAGCATTTGAATGACTGACTCTATAATCATTACAGTGATAAAGTTTCGAAAGATAGCCTTCTGTTGGTCTGCAAATAGACATTTTCTATCAGAAGATTGAAATTTTTTTCAACAGATTTGAGTGTTAAATGGTTAAAGCTGAAACCATGCATCTTACTTATTGAATGTCCATTTGCAGGTCAAGATAAAACTATTTTTGAAAATTTACCAATGTTACCAGTGGTAAAATTTCAAAACTAGTCTTCACTTGGCCTGCAAATGGACATTCCCCAAGACCACTACAGAAGCCATTGTTGGCCCGCTTCGTCGTGAAAGGGTTAATTTGCAAAAATAAGTGGATTAAGTGAATCAAATTCATTACTCAGACATAAATCTTTAATGTGAATCTAACACAGTTCGTATCTACATGGGTAAAGGGCACTCCTTAGTGAGGATCCTACAAGATCAACCGCAATGCCCGCTTGTTGCCTAATACATTTATATGGTTCAGAAATTTCGGAAATGGTGTTTTACATAAATTAAAATGCACTAGAATGTACACACAATTTTTAATTAGACACATCGGTTTTATGTTGAAGTAACATTTTCGATATACAGATGTGAATACTGTCTAAGTCTACAGCACTAATAAGACGAGCAATTAACTAATGCTATCCTGCCAATAAAACCTGATTTACATAAAATTGTTAAGTGATCTGTGAACATAGTACACTAATCATAGACATTATATTCAGATATAATCCTTAACAATTCAGTGATGTGCACAGAATGTGGCTTTCAGATATTAAATCTGTCCATGCAATAACTGTGTAAACTTTTCATTGAAATCTGTTAAGCAGCTAAGGAGTAGAATCATTTAGACAATTTCCAGTAAATTTGTCATAAAATATAAGATTTTTATCCAATCCATTTACAAATACAAATTCTGAATTGGTGATCCAGAATATGGTCGGGAACTGGCAGGACTAGCCAACCACCTTGGGCTATGCTACGGCTAGCCTGTAATGTGGCAATTCCCTGATACACAAACCCAGGCAATATCGACGAAGTCCCGATGCCTCCTCTGCATATGCGCTGAGCCACTGGGAGTACCCCTGGAATAGCCAGGTTTTGTCATAGGCCAGGACACGGCCATGTACGTGTGATGCCATTGACTGGGTGAGACACTTTTTAGGTTGTACATATTATCTTTGCACGACTTCCTCCTCAGAAATATGGCCTATGTCCCTTGGAGTGTTCAGTATTTCTGAGAAGCTGGTTTATGAAAAAAAAGCCAACATGAAGTTATTCAACAAGGAAGCAGCCATGGATTCGGCACAAAACATAGTCAGACCCAGATGAGAAAACCAGCAACTTGGCCACACCATTGATCGTCTGCCTCCTGCTTGGATTCAGCTAGGACATCCTAGCTGACCTAAGCGACTCCTGATTGGTCCAGAGTAAGCATACGACAGCACTCATTCATCAAAAGATAATGGGATGTAGAGCTGACCAGTATAAAAGCAGCCAGCTCTGCGTCGTCAGACAGCTGCGTCAAGGTCTGAGCGTGGAGAGGTTTGACAATGCCTCCAGTCCACGGTCTAAGTATTCCCGGCTCACTAGCCTTACTTGTGAAATCTGCGGTGGGTGAACCGCTTCTGTGACCAGTCTGCCTGAGCAACAGTTACAAAACCTCCACTCAGGCCTAATGTTTAGACAGACCGCTAATTTAAAGCGGATGAACTAACATCCTAAGTTTCTCTGCCCTCCAGAGAACTTTCCGCCCCTCCTTGTGTTTCTCAACAATACTTGTGTATGGAAGACGTTGCGCCTCCCCTCGATACAGAGGATGGACTGAACCCGCCATGACAACATCCCAAATCGCGCGGTGCCACGCCGCTTCCAATCGTGACCACTGGACAAGAAACCCCATCGCCCACGAAAGAGCAGTGAAACTTATATCAGTACTCATCGCTGATCCAGACTGACTTTGTGGCACCGAAATCTCGCCGCCCGAAAAGGACGTTTCCCGACCCAGTTAATCACCATTAGGAACTTTCGCTACATCGTCAATTCTGTGCTCACCATCTCATGAAAGAAAGATCGCCAGGACTTTCTCTGCTCTTAGAAGTGCTGCCCTCCCGGCTTTGTGATCACCTTCCGAGGACTAAGTCACTGCATGATGTTGCGCCTTGGGAATATACCTACCAAGGCTGGTTCAAAGCTAACAACGTTCACATTAGCAAAAAATAGACCAGGCATGAGATAGCTGCTGCCCGGCTACAAGAACTTACGACCACATGATCATTCCAGCCAAATTTGGCTGAAATTTGTCTAATCATTAAGGTGATGTCAATTGACGGACAGACAGACAATGGATGGACCATGGGTGGATGGCATGGCATAACCTCACTTGGCCTGATGGGTCATGTAACCTAACAACAGACCAAAATCCATAAGATAAAAGGCTAGAACATACAATGGTGCACCATCGCAAATCCCCATGTCTTCTCCAACTTTGAGTCTTTTACCCAATTTTCCACCACAAGGGATTGTCTCCAACACAAATATTATCTCGTAATCCGTTGTCATATGGACAACTCACATGGCAAATTGGGTTGAATTCAACTAAACATTTTCAAAGAAGACGGCGTGACATGTGAAATCTTTATGCTATTTGACCATTCAACCAGCATCTGCCTCTTCTCAACTGTAAAGAACTGGCCATGTGTTATGGTTTGGTACAATTTTATTCCAATTAATTCTAATTTTATTATACAACCGAGTAATGTCCACTTGATTTGCTGAATCTTGGTACAATGATGTATTTTATATAGCATTGATTTAGTATCGCCGTTATCATGTCAATGTATGAAGGGAAGATTATCTGTGAAGTTTTAGTAAGATAGGACAACTCATTCTAGCCACAACAAGAGGCCCATTAGGGGCCTGTATCACTCAGCTGGAATATAGGCATTTCTATTAGAAAGTCCATCGCGTGTAAGTAGGTCCCTAAGGTTTTAGCTAGAATTGCAACAAGAACAAGGATGCGTTATACCAAAGAAATTAAAAATTCCCCATTGTCATACTATGTGAGATTTTAGTGGGGGAAAAAATTCAAGGTGACCACTAACGTATTTATCCTCCAATTTCCAAAGTGGAAAATTTGAAATCGCTACACTCAAAAACTAAGCAAAACTAAATTTAAAAATGCTGAAGTCTGATTGGTTGATCGCGCCTAGTATAACATACTAACTTCTGTTGAACAAACCAGAATGGCCTTAGTCCCTAATTGTATTCGCAAATTTCGGCCCTACCCCTTTAGTAGTTTGAGAGCAATCATTTTTGTAAAAATTAGGTCATCCACAGAGGTCGTTGAAGCAGTTGGCCATCACCCTCCCTCAAACCAACTTGGTTCAGCTGTTTCCCTAGATGATGTTTCATGAGTTTCACTTCAATTTTCTGACTGGTTTCAAAGATATTTAAAGATGTTTCTAACAAAATGGCCAACATCCAAAGTGGGCACCGCCAAAATTGGCCGATTGTCTTCGTTTGACCAAGCTTGGATCACTATCACCCAATGCTATTTTTTGCTTAATATGATTGGAAGCCATGATCTACTGCGATTTCTGCGCTCATATAATTATGCCTTTATTGATTAATTGAATGAGTATGCCTTTAATGGTCAAGATAGGTAAAGAAATTCTAAAGGTTTGCTTATTGAATGTCCATTTGAAGGCCAAGAGAAGATTATTCTTGAAAATTTAACATGAGTGAATGGCATTCCAGTGATAAATTTTCAAAAATCATCCTCTTTGAACTGCAAATGGACAATTTATAAAGTCCAGTTGATAAACTGTTTTTGGTGGCTTGACCGTTAACCCTTTAACCTTCAAATTTGGTCATAAAAATTTCAATTTTCTCATAGAAAATGTCCTTTTGCAGACCAAGCGAAGACTATTTTTTTAAATTTACCTTTGGAATGACTGGCTCAGTTATCGAGCCAGTCATTCCAGTGTTAAATTTTCAAAAAATAGTCTTCTCTTGGTCTGGAAATGGACATTTTCTATGAGAAAATTGAAATGTTTGTGAACAAATTTGAAGGTTAAAGTGTTAACGGTCAAGCCACTAAAAGCAGTTTATCAACTGGACTTTAAAAATTGTCCATTTGCAGTTCAAAGAGGACGTTTTGGCGGATATAAGTGTTTCAGGGTTAATGTGGTAATAACGTTTCCATAATAAGATCTATATTTTCTCTCCATTTGACTAAAATTTCAGTCAAATAAATCTTGATGGATTGATAACAAAGGAGCCAGTTATTCCAGTGGGAGGTTAAAAAAAATATTCTTCACTTAACCCTGCAGTGGCAATGACAAAGATCCATTCACTAGATAACAAAATGCCATTATTAGCTCACTTGGCCCAAAGGGCCAATTGACCTTATGCCATGGCGGCTGTCGTCTGTCCATCCATCATCCACCCATCCGTCCATAAAATCGCATCTAATTTATGCGTTGACCGATTTTAACCAAATTTGACTGGTTGTAGGATTGAGATTTTCTGGTGAGTATCTTGGATTTTCTGAAAATTTTCCAGAAATGATTTAAAAGGCTACTGCTCCAAGATCATTGACCAGATTTTGACGAAACTCGGCTGAACTAATCCTATATTAGTAGGCTTCCATACATTTAACGAGAATTCTGATTAGTCAATATTTCCTGCGGCCATCTTGGATTTTCTGAAAGATGACCGGAAATCGTTTAAAGTGCTACTCCTCATTAACTCCTTGTGCAATTTCAATGAGACTTAACTGGAAGGAAACTAGGTCAGCATCCATCATTAATTTCCTACTAAATGTCATTTATTAAATATACTGAATTCCAATTTTATATTTTATGTCTTGTTACTATTGAATTTAAAGTATTATCTCTGTTAAAATGCAAATAATTTCTTTGCTATTGGCTGAGTAAAAGATAGAATATTTACATTAGTGTGCTAAGGGTTAATTAAGTGTTCACTGATTGACTCAAACATCTGGAAATACAGTGACTGCTGAGAGGGCCTAGACAAAGTAGGCCATCTGGAAAACGGTTTCTATTATATAACTGTTGACTCAAAACTTTGTAAATCCACTAAAGACCCATTACCCTTTAATCTTCGAGAAACTAAGTTTTCTCATAGAAAATGTCCATTTGCAAACAGTTTATCGAGCTGGTTATTCCAGTTGTAAATTATCAAAAATAGTCCTCTTCATCTGCAAATGGACATATCTCGAGACAACTGACGAATTCATTTCTGGATGGCTTGAGGGATCAAATGGTTAACATTGCTTGATGTACTCAGAACTTTTGAAATACATTAAATGTGGTGTGACTATCCCTTTGACATTTACTCAGGATGCTCAAGATTGTCAGAAGATGCATGGTCATCTTGTACATCTTCTTTTCCTGTGGGTTGGTCAGCTTTGACCAGTGATTATTATCCTGTGGAGGAAAAGGGATCCATACAGAAATGAATTTGACCTTGAAATTCACTATGGTTAGTGGAATTCACTATGGTTAGTGGAATTCACTATGGTTAGTGAAATTTACAATGGTTACAGTACAGTCATTATAAAAATGTGTGCCATTAACCCTTTCACCCTCGAATTTGTTTTAAAAAATTCAATTTTCTCATAGAGAAAGTCCATTTGTAGATGAAGCGAAGACTATTTTTGAAAATCTACCACTGGAATGACTGGCTCGAGCCAGTCATTCATGTGGTAAATTTTCAAAAATAGTCTTCTCTTGGTTTGCAAATTAACATTTCTCAAGTCCGCTGCAGAAGCCGTTTTTGGCTGATATTGGTGTTAAAGGGTTAAGATAGTACTATAGTACAGCTCCTAAATAGGATAACATATTTCCAAAACCAAAACAAGTTAGTAAGTATAATTTTGAAAACAATGTAACAAATGTTCTGTTAGATATTTTTAACATAATTGAATTGGAAGTCGTTGCCACCTTAGACAGCAATGGCTAGCTGTCAAAGTCAAATTAAGTGCAAAATATTCAGCAGTACGTTTTATTACCCTCGACCCATAAGGGAAAAAGGGTATTGCGATCAGGTCTGCGTATATGTGGTTGCGTGATTTTGTGTGCGTGTGTATCTGTGTGTCTGTCTTTGTGTCCTGGAGTTGTATCTAAAAAAAATACTTAACCAATTTGGCTCAAATTTTAACACAACGAAGGAACTTGATGTTCAAGAGGATTTCCATATGTCCGCCATGATACGGATATAAGATTCAGCATCCGGATCCTATCAAATTCTGGATCTATGGATGTCTCGAAAAGTAATAGTACGATATGGCTCAAATTGTTACACAGGAAAGAGAGTGAGCTTAATACTTGGAATCCACAACTTTGTGAGTGATCCAAAAATCCGGAAAATCTCAGACCTTTTTACATTGTGACAAAAACGGGAGGGTGTCTACAATCCCTGATTGCTGTGGTTTTGTTCCGAAAACATGTTAACTTTAATGGTCAAGCCGGCCAGAACCAGCCTCTGCAGTCATCTTGAGGAATGTCCATTTGCAGGCCAAGAGAACACTATTTTAAAAAATTTACCGCATGAATGCCTGGCTCAGTAAGCGAGCCAGTCATTCCAATGGTAAAATTTCTAAAATAGTCTTCTCTTGGCCTGCAAATGGACATTAAATAAGGAAATATTTAGATTTTCTTGACCAAATTTGACCATTAAATGGTTAAGATATTTCTGTCTATATTTCTGATTGTCTCAAAACATTGGAAATCCATTGTCAAATGATCTGCGTGCGAAATCCAATATGGTAACCCGGGTCATGTTCGACTCTTAATCATAGTTACCTATAGCTAACTAGATTCCCAGTCAAACTTGAAATAGTTAACTAGCTAGTCAACTATAGTTGGCCGAGCACCCGAGCTCGGTGCAGATAGTTAGTGCAAAATTTGTGTAAATTTAAAAGTGGTGGATACCTATCACTTGTCATGAATAAATGCCCGTTTAGGCCACTCAGTCTTCCTCCTGGGATGAAGTCATCGCATTCATAATACTTGAGTTTTGGCCATATTCAAGTTAGCTATGCCGCTTCTACTTGAATCTCCCCCAAAATCCATTCGCCTATGTATGTCCATCCTCCAACAGCTCAGGTATTTATGCGGCCTTCATAATTCTTATTTTAGTAGCTCAGGAAATCACGTTGCACGCATTCAGCACAATCGCTTCACTCCGTACACCAAGTAGGTACATCATCATCCAACTGCCTGTAGCATCATACTGACTATGCTCGATGAAGTAATGAACACGTCGCATCATCCAGTCCTGCAATAGAATATAACATGGTCGCTACACTAAGTTGATGAACCCGCCTCCGACTCGTGCAACTCATTCGCAACTCCTTGCTTTCCTAGGTCACTCAATCATCTGGCTTACCCCCACCTTTTTTATCATAAACCATGGATGTCCATCCTCCCATCGGTCCAGGTACCATCAGAAGGTCGTTACAACTAACGCTGAGTCTGCCCTATTTATGCCAAATTATATAAATGTAGTCTCCATAACCATTACCATTCTGATGTCAATATTCTATCTTTTACTGTGTCAATAGCAAAGAATCTAGTGTACATTTTCCAACAATTTTGGTGGATGATGTTGCCGTCTTCGACCGTACCATCTCCCACCAAATTTGTTGAAAAATGAACACCAGTTCATCTTTTAATTTAATTTGAAAATTTAAAATTTTGACACCAGTGTGGTAAGGGTTAATAAGTGTTAGTTGTTGTTAGTATAAATGCATATAAAAGTAAAAATTTCACTAAATGTGCTTACGTTTGATGAAATTATGCTTTCCCATTATTATGTCAATGTTCGCTGAAGCCCCTCTTCCTTCTCACTTTACGGCATTTGGATGCTTTTTGACATCTTAGCAGACTATTTTCATTGGCCATCAAAACAGACGACAGAAAGGGTTAATGGTGACTGGTACCCGGCTCCAAATTTTATGCAGTAGTAATTCAATGTGGAATTGTGTACCGACGAACTATAGTTAACTATTCAGTTAGTGCTGAAGTAGTGACCGAGACATCCCGGAGAGGTAACTAATTTTTGCTTATTATATAGTTAACTATTTAGCGTCCGACTGGGCATAGCAACTGCGCATGTTCATGAAGTAAACCAGCAAACTGACTGTAGTTTGCCAGTCGAATTTGACCGTAGCAATCATCTTCAAAATCTGATTCAGCATTCAAGTATATATAGCGTCATAATAAATTACGACACATGTTGTCATGTAGACTGACATCCATCACAGTCATAATTAACAGAAATGCTCTGTCATGAAACTGGAATAGTCTGTCAATAGTACAAATTATATCCCTTGGATTTACAATTTAATAAACATTCTGTTGAGAATTTTGAAAACTAATTTGACTGGGTGTATGGTTACCTAGATAGTGGGATTCTGGGAATTCTGTGTTAGATCGATCCCAGCATGGGCAAAGTGTGGGCGGAGCCTAGATAGAAATGCGTGGGGCATAGCTAATATTGGATTCATCCATTAGTTTCTGTGTAATAAAGTTCAGTAACCTTTGGGTAATTAAATATACCATATGGTATTATATGAGTTTTTCACGTTTTAGGAAATGGTAAAAAAAATTGTCATCTGAACTTTCCTGATCAATCAAATATATCCTGATATATCATGTCTGACAATATTTTAATTACTCTTGACCACTAAGCGGCATAGCGAGAGACAATTAACTTAACGCTACTTCCTGGTTAGATTTCTGACCGACTTCTGTAATTAGATAATATCTGAGTCGTCTAAGTAAGAGGAACGTCATTAATTAAAGGTTCTTCGTTATCTGTCAGGTGATCTTGTTAATTAATTTATATGTGCGTGTTTAGTGTTTGTTATCATGCCTGATGCTATCAGAACCATTTAAATATATCGTCAGCCCGATCTCACTGCCGGCCAGATAAAATCGCCCAAATCTCTATTTTTATATGATTGCTCTAAAACATGATTGATATTTTGAAGACTATCTTACTGAAAGTTATTTTTGTGTTACAAAAGAGTTACTTTCAGCCAAATTGTCTTTAAAAAATCAGCAGACAATTAGATATAGTTAATGCTAGATAAATAATACCACTATTAATAAGATATGATTTATAGAATGGAATTTATTAACACCTTAATGGACAAGCCGGCCAAACCAGCCTCTGCAGTGGCCTTTAGGAATGTCCATGTGCAGTCCAAGAGAAGACTATTTTCCAAATATGATATTCGAGCCAGTCATTCCAGTGGTAATTTCCCAAAAATAGTCTTCTTGGTCTGCAAATGGACAGTCACCCTTTAACACTTGAATTTCTTCAAGAAAATGTCAATTTTCTCATAGGAAATGTTCATTTGCAGACCAAGAAAAGACTATTTTTGAAAATTTACCACTGGAATGACTGGCTCGGTTATCGAGCCAGTCATTGCAGTGCTAAGCTTTCAAAAATAGTATTTTCTTGGTCTGCAAATGGACATTTCTTAAGGCCACTGCAGAAGCCGTTTTTGGCTGATATGAGTGTTAAAGGGTTCCCCACGTCTCATTTTAAAGCAACCATACAGAAAAATTGTTGAATATTTTGAAATTAGTTTAACTGGAAGCCGTTGCTGCCAGTCAAATTAATTTCAAAATATTTGACAGAATAAGTTTTGTATCGTAAAGGATATACTTTTTCAGGGGATTTGTCGGTGACGAGTTAAAATGTTATTTATGTGTCCACTAATTATGTACAGTTTGTAACAATGTGTCTTTGTTAGACCTGTTGACTGATTAGGGATTCGCACCTTCACGCATGAGTGACTTCCCCAACACACATTCCTCTGACAGAAAGAATGATTTAAAAAATATGCAAATTTCTACAGATTAACTAACTGTTATACTAATGATAAGGCTATCAAAGTTTTTATGGGTCAATGATTTTTGACAGTTTGAAAGTGTTTTGAATAATTGTTATTGTGTATGTATGCCACCTGAGTATAAATATTTAGTAAATATTTAGTAATCCGTTAATTGGCAAATTTGTTAAAAAATTGTTTTAAACTTTTTTCATATAAAATGACAATTTGCCGACCAAGAGATTATTTTTGAAAATTAACCACTCTAATGACTGTCTTGGATATCATTCTGTCCAGTATAAATTCTAAAAAATAAGCATCTCTTGGTCCGGAAATTAACATTTCTCAAAGCAACTGCAGAAGCCGGCTGATAAATGAGTTTGTAAAGCAATTTTTGTTGGAGTCTGTGGCCCAGTACTTATCCAATGATCCTAGTTCAAGCCTCAATATCGATAAAAACATAGGTAATCTTCTTTCCTCATTGTTTCTCCACCGAGGAGTGTGAATGGGAGTCTTGTGAAAAACTGGGGAAGGTGATCATATCAGATTGAAATAAAAACTTGCCTCGAGAAGGCCTGATGGGACATAGAAACTATAGACACTTGATATAGGCCTATCAAACTAATAACTTCTCTAATGGATGTATCCAGTTTTACCTATACCCCGCCGATCTCTAGCTCCCTCCATGCTTTGGCTGTGTTGAGATCGATTGATCTCTGAACTTACACATTTTCAAAATATACAGATAAGCTATTCAATATTTTAAAACTAATTTGAGTTGATGTTTCCAGCAACAGCATCCAGTCAAATAAGTTTCAAAATATTCAACAGCATATTTATTAAATAGCAGACATACACTTATATTTGGCAGGAACAATCCTTAGGGCATAGAATTTCAAGATTGTTCAAATGAAGCCGACGGCCAATTTGGCCGACGACCACCTTGGATTTTGGCCGATTTTTAGAAATATCTATGGAACTCGATTGGCCATCTTGGATGACCTAGTTTTCACGAAAAGACATCTCCACAATCCACAATCGCTGGCCAGATCAGGCCGAAATTTGGCATATGATTGGCGACTAAGAGCCATTAAATCAAGGGAAGTTGATAAGTAAAATAACAGCGGCCATGGACCAATAAAAATATAGCGTGTTTGGCTGCCATATTGAATAATTTTATTTGATGGAGTTTGAAGCTGAAATTGGTTTTATATAGTTTTTTAAGGATTCTGATTTAAAATTTGCCATTTTTGAAACTGTCGAATAAACGGTTTGTCAGCCATTTTGGATCTTGTTTTGGCGCTAAAAACTCCCATAAAGCAATGAAAAATTTAAAGTGTCTTTCGAGAACCACTGGGCTGATTTCAAGTGTATTTGACAGGAAGCATCTTTAGGGCATAGGGATCCAAGTTTATGCAAAGAAAGATGATCGGCCGATTTGGCTGACATCTTGGACTTTAGCCGACTTTTAGAAATGTCTTTAAGGATCTCGGGAACAACTTGGCATATCGATGCAAACCTCATGAAACATGATCTAGGGTAGGAACTAAACCAAGTTTGTTTCAGTGAGCTTGATTTGCCAAATGATTTGGCGCGCATGTTGGATGACCTAGATTTCACGAAACGACTTCTCCAGAACCACTGAACAGATCGGGCCGAAATTTAGCAGATATGATTAGGGTCGAAGCGCCATTTGTCCATGTAAAAAAGCATGTCCGCCATAAATCAATCAAAATTTAGCATTTTTGGCGGACATCTTGTATTTTATGCAAATTTCTGAGAAAATCATAAAAAGACTACTTATTAACTACTGGGCCAATTTTAATAAAACTTGGCTAAACCTTGTTCACAGAAATTTCATTGGTACATTCTTCCAGTGGTCAGCTTGTTTTGTTCGGTTGTGCCAGTGGCCAATAATTCCAAGTGAGCAATACAGGCCCCTTGGACCTATTGTTTATATTCATTTAACAGCACATTTTTGTGAACCATCGTAATATGGACCCAGATGCTGGAGACCATTAACCCTTTAATGGGCAGGGGTGGGGTGGGAACTCATGCCGGCCAAAACTGGCCTCTGTTATAGTCTTGTGGAATGTCCATTTACAGGCCAAGAGAATACGATCTTTGAAAATTTACCACTGGAATGACTGGCTCGATAACCGAGCCAGTCATTCCAGTGATAGGTTTTCAAAAATAGTATTCTCTTGGCCTATAAATGGGCAAATATTTAAATTTTCTTGACCAAATTTGACCATTAAAGTGTTAATCATTGAGTGGTCAAGAATGATCGAGAAAATCAAAATTCTTGCTTAGTCAATGTCCATTTATCGGTCAAGAGAAGGCTATGCTTGACAATTTTATCATTGCAGTGATTGCAGCTCAATATTTTTGCAGAATCCAAATTTGACCAGATTAACATTTAGGCCTCAAATTTGTTCAAGAAAATTTTCAGATCAAGAGATTATTTCTTTTACACATTTATCACTGGAATGATTGGCTCTGTTATCGAGTCAGTGATTCCAGTGATGAATTAAAAAAATAGTCCTAGTATGCAAATGAACATTTCTCAGGAGCGCTGCAGAAGTAATTTTTGGCCGTCTTGAGAGTTAAAGGTTTAGGGTGGTTAACCCCTACCACCCTGATGTCCAAATTAAAAATTTTCAAATTAAATTAATGGATGAACTGGTGTACATTTTTCAACAAATTTGGTGGAAGATGGTGCCGTCATAAACGGCAACATCGTCCACCAAAATTGTTGCAAAATGTACACCAGTTTTTTTGCTACTGACACAGTAAAAGATAGAATATTGACATCAGTGTGGTAAGGGTTAAAGGAGTTAATTTCAAATTCCATGTTGACATCAGTTAGGATTTAGTTTCATACTCATCTTATATGTTTATATAGCTGGTCCATCGAAGTAGTAACTATAAATCAGGGGAGAGAATTCCTCAAAATACATGTATCTGCTTTAGCCTTTTTAGAGTTACCTCCCCTAAGACAATCAAACTGCAACTTATTATTGGCCAAGTTTGTGTATTATTAGGTCCCATGGCCTGAAAGGCCACAACCCTCCAGATATTTATGGTACTCCTCCGTAGGTGCTTGACATATTTCAAGCAAATTTGACTAGGTGCAATCTATGGTGGTAGGCTCCAGAACTTTTTTCAAAATTTTGATTGATCAATCTTTTGGCTGAAAATTTTAGATTTTATGAAAAATCTACCGGAAATGGTCAAAATGCTACTCCTCAGCTGCTTGACATATTTCTACCAAATTTGACTAGATGACTAGATGCAGTCTATGGTGGTAGGTTCTGGAACCTCTATTCGTAATTTTGATTGATAATTTTTTGGGCTAAAATCTTAAGATTTTATGAAAAATTTACCGGTAATTGTCAAAACGCATCCACTTCTTAACCGCTTCAAGGATTTCAACAAAATTGTGCTGGAATACCCTATGTCAGTAGGCTCCAGATACTGTATTCAGAAGATTTGATTGGTCAATCTTTTGGGTGAAAATCTTAGATTTTATGAAATATTTACTGTAAATTGTCAAAACGCATCTCCTTTACAGCTTGGCAGATTTTAACCAAATTTGATTTCAAATGATGATCCTACAGTGCTAGAATCTGGCCCTTCTATTTACCTAAGGCAGCAACGGCTTCCATTCAAATTGATTTGAAAATATTTAACAGTTTTCATATATATGCCTTGCAAATGAGATATGAGGAATTCATTGATGAAATGGTTACAGAAGTATTTTATGTCATGCAGTGATGCAATCTACATCATTACTAATTTGCCTATGACAGTACCCGGTTCCAGTCAAATTAGTTTCAAAATATTCAACAGCTTTCCTGTATCATTATCTTGAAATTGAGACACTGGAATTGCATGTGTTAACCCTTTAGCCCTCAAATTCCTTCAAGAAAATTTAAATTATCACATAGACAATGTTCATTTGCAGACTAAGAGAAAACTTTGAAAATTTACCACTGGAATTACTGGCTCGGCTATCAAGTAAAATTTTCTGGTAAATTTTCAGCAATAATCTTCTCATGGTCCGTGAATTTACTTTTCTCGAGAATACTGCGGAAGGTGTTTTTAGCCGGTTTGAGTGTTAAAGGGTTGGATGGAAATTTGGCTTCTGCTATAACTGTTCCGATGAGGGTCATTCATTCCAGTGGTAAATTAATAAAAAAGTTATGCTAGTTGGTCTCCAAATGGACACTTTCTATAAGAAAATTGAGTATATATAACCCTTTAGCACTCAGGCCAGACAAAAATGGCCTCCAGTCGTCATGGGAACTGTCCATTTGCTAAGCAAGAGCAAGTTATTCTTAAAAATGTACCACTTGAATGACTGGCTTGATAACCGAGCCAGTCACTGCAGCGATAAATGTTCAAAGAATAATCTGTTGGTCTGCAAATGACATTTTTAGCTCCCCTGGACTGAAAGGCCAAGCGAGCTTATGCCATGGCTTCCGGCCGGCGTCTGTCCATCTTGGTCTGCAAATGACATTTTTAGCTCCCCTGGACTGAAAGGCTAAGCGAGCTTATGCCATGGCTTCCGGCCGGCGTCTGTCCATCTCGGTCTGCAAATGACATTTTTAGCTCCCCTGGACTGAAAGGCTAAGCGAGCTTATGCCATGGCTTCCGGCCGGCGTCTGTCCATCTCGGTCTGCAAATGGCCATTTTTATGATAAAATCTAAAACAAATTTTAAAACAAATTTCATGGTTAAAGGGTTAATTTAATTTTCCCTCATGTCTTTGTACATTATAGTAAACATCCGCGATCCAGATGTTAAAGCAATACTAATCTCATCTCAAATGTTGTACTGCACCGATAGAATATGGTTTATAGATTCCATATCATTCATATCCTGTCACATTCCCTGAACTGTATCGTAATTATCTGTTTTGTAATATCGAGTAAATGTTGAACAGTGATCGACACCATTTTGTTTCCTCAAGCTATTGTGTGTGATGTCATGTAAGCTCCAATGCATCACATTCTTTATTATGTAATGCTCATCCAATAGAATAATGTGAAACTAATTTGACTGGAAGATGTTGCTGCCTATGGCAGCAACAACTTCCAATCAAATTGTTTTCAAAATATTCAACAGCTTACCTGTAGGATTGCTTTTATACCGCGTTACCAAACTATAGCTGGCACCTCTATGACAGCATATATATCGAGGCAGAAACACTAGGGTTTTTCTGATTGGTTGAAAAGTAAATCATGACAGCCATCATAGGGTGTAGAAATGTACCAACATTTAACTACTAAATCATGAATATCTTTCCTTAGCTGCGTGATAAAACGCTTAAAATTACCCGCATAGTTTATGACCGGCGCGTTAGATCACCTGAATAGCTATCAAGAGATGGGATTAGTTATCCTTTAAGCTCCTCATATTATGAAAACAATGAGCTAGTCATACCAGTGGCAAGTTTTCAAAATCAATCTTCTTTTCATCTGCAAATGGACATTTTCTATGAGAAAATTGTAATTTTTCATGAGAAAATTTGATGGTTAAAATGTTTCAAACCACATAAGGTGGGCAGGTTTGCCTTTATATTCAAACATGTCCTGTAATTTAAGGCCGCCTTGCCCCTTTCACCAATGAATTCCCCATATCTCATTTTCAAGCCAAACATGCAGGAAAACTTAAATATTTTGAAATTAATTTGACTGGAAGCTGTTGCTGTGCAGCAACTATTTCCAGTCAAATTAATTTCAAAATATTCAACAGAATAAGTGATAAGTAATATATCGTAAAGAATTTACTTTTTCAGGGATTTGTCAGTGACGGGGGTTAATTCATCTCCTGGTTTAGGTACTGTTACTGATGAGATTATACAAAAACTAACTCATTAACAGGTAATTAACGTGGGATAAAAGCGTCATTAATCACAGAGCAAATTAATATTTCTCATTAAATCATACAAAATCAAAAAATTAATCACAGGGCAAATTAATATTTCTCATTAAATCATACAAAATCAAAAATTAAAAAGTGAAAACAAATTTAACTAATGTATTGAGCTGGTCGTCGGTGTGCGTTTTCACAATCGCTGTGACAAGTTTGTAATTGGATCGATTGATCACTCGGGGAGGAATGCTATGACTTACCCATTCTAACTATGTATTGGTCGCACGTGCTAAAAGAGAGAGAATCCTTCAGAGAATAAGCATATCCAGCAGTAGAAATTATACTTGTGTAAATTTTCCATTAATCTGGCTCAGACTGGTATGTTAACGCTTTAACACCAAATTTGTTCAAGAAAATTTAAATTTTCTCATAGAAAATATTCATTTGCAGACCAAGAGAAGACTGTTTTTGAAAATTTACCACCGGAATGACTGGCTTGGTTATCGACCTAGTCATTCAAGTGGTAAATTTTCGAAAATAGTCTTCTCTTGGTCTGCAAATTGACATTTCTCAAGACCACTGCAGAAGACTTTTTTGGCTGATATGAGGGTTAAAGGGTTAAACAGAAGCTTGCAAGAAGGCATTCATCCTAATGGACATTTCCATTTTTAGCTTTGCCCCGCCCATCACTAGCTAAGCTCCGCCCACACCTCGCCGTGTTGGGATTGATCGATCCCCGAATGCCCTAGCTATCAATTTCCTGAAAACTATACAGGGAAGCTGTTGTATATTTTGTAACTAATTTGACTGGGTGCTGTTGCTGCCTATGGCAGCAACAGCGCGAATGACGTCATTCATTATGATGTCATTGTACACATCACGCAGTTCATTATGACGTCATGTGATGGGTGGGTACTCTGGAAAGGTGAATTCCCATCTGCATGTTACTAGATGATCTGTAATGGTCATTTCCTAGTTTATCCATCAATCATATGATGTCATAATCAACTACGTGATGTGAAATGACGTCATAATCATGACATCATGAATGACTCGATAAAGTCTGTCTTTAACGCTTAATAGGCTGACACGTTGTACGAATTGTATGTATTTACGATTTAATAAACATTCTGTTGAATATTTTGAAACTAATTTGAATGGACGCTGTTGCTTATGGCAGCACCAGCACCCAGTCAAATTCATTTCAAAATATTTAACAGTTTATTTGTCTAGTTTTCTGGAAATTTATAGTCAGTGATCGATCGATCCCAACACGAGCGAGGTGTGGGTGGAGCTTAGCTAGTGATGGGCAGGGCATGACTTAAAAAGGTCCATTGCCGAACATCGACTTTTGACAAATACATAAAATTAACCAGTGACAAATTGCAGAGGTGTTATCACATTTTCAAACAATTCTGCATTTCGACCACTGACCCTATTGGATAACCTTGACCTCTGACCATTTTGCAATCAAATAAATAAATAATAATAATAATAATAATAATAATAATAATAATAATAATAATAACTAGACACTTACTGAAGTAACTGTAAATCTGTGATGTCTGCCCATTAAGGAATAGTATAAGGCCTCTCCTTAGATGACCATTGAAAATTTTGGGGCAAGTGAAGTTGATTTCTGGCAAAAACGAAAACTGGTAACTGATAACTACGGGGTAAGCTTGACCTTGAGGTTGGATCACTCCGAAACCATCACCATTGGATCCAGCATGCGTGATATACCTATAGTAAAGTTTTGCTGAAAATCAAGGAAAAGGCCCTGAAGTGTCAAATAACCTAGAAATCTACAAAGTTTGTGCCTTCGATTCAGAATTTAACATTTCATTCAATCTAAGACTCTCAATCATCTTGTATGGGTAAAGGGAGGTTATCTATGTCAAAAATGAAAACTTGTATCTTGTGATTCTACGGGGTGACCTTGACGTTGAGGTCTGATCACTCCGAAACCATCACGATTGGATCAGGCATGCGTGATATACCATCAGTAAAGTTTTCATGAAAATCACGGAAAAAGCCCTGAATTGTCAAATAACCGTGAAATATGCAAAGTTTGTGTGGGGTCCCTTGGATTCAGAATTTAACATTTCATTCAATCTAAAACTCTCAATCATCCTGTATGGGTAAAGGGAGGTAATCTATGCCAAAAACAAAAACTAGTAATTTTGGTGCCCAAGGGGTACCCTTCAACTAGGGCATGTGCCTTGCAGACGAGTCAACATCATCAGGACTTCTAGTGTAACATCCTTGCCAAGGATGGTAATTATCCGATCAAAACTCTATGTGTAATCCTAGTTCAAATGTCAATATTGAATTGTAATTTTGATAACCATGGAGTATCCTTCCACCTAGGCCTGGGATCCAAGGGAGGTGGAAATGTGAAGGGATGTCACAGGGTATCTTCTAATACGCCCATTGACCTTCTGTGTTGAAGAGGAGTTCATTTCTGCCAAAAATGAAAACTGGTAATTTTGATGCCCAGTGAGTACCCTTAAACTTGGACATGTGCCTTGCAGACAAATCAACACATTCAGGACTCCTAGTGTAGCATCCTGGCCAAGTATGGTAATGATCCAATCAAAACTAGGTGTAGTCGTAGTTCAAATGTCAATATTGAATTGTAATTGTGATAACCAAGGGGTATCCTTCCACATGGGCCTGGTATCCAGGTGTGGTGGAAGCATGAGAGGATGTCACAGGGTATCTTCTAATATGGCCATTGACCTTCTCTGACGAAGGAGAGTTAATTTCTTCCAAAATCAGAAACTGGTAATTTTGATGCCCGAGCAGTACCCTTCCATTTGGGCACCTGCCTTGCTGATCAATCAACACCACCAGGACTCTAATGGTAACATCCTGACCAAGTATGGTAGGAATCCGATCAAAACTCTAGTTGTAGCAGCGGTTTAAAGATCAATACTGAAAGTCTCCATACGTACATTTTGTATGGGACTTTTTTGCCCACTCAAAGGTGCGTAGTTCGAAAATTATTGGACGGAGCCAAAATAAATACAAGAGTGACATGATTCCAGGCTGAATAGCAGAAGTTGACCAAATTTGGAGTTAATCGGATGAAAACTGTAGGAGGAAATGTGGTCCAAAGTTTTTGAGGAAGAATAAGAAAGAAAGAAAGAAAGAAAGAAAGAAAGAAAGAGAGAATAAGAAAGATCCACATTGATTTCAGTTATCTGCGATTGTATAGCAGATTAAAAATCATGTATACTAATCATGCAAAATCTTAATGGACATTACACCTAGGTCTTGGCCTCGTGAGTGTAGCTTAATTACTTTATTATCTGAAGATCAATTACAATTCTATGGCATTAACCCTTTACTGGTCACACCTGCCAAAACTGGTCACTGAAGTGGTGTTGCGGAATGGATATTTGCAGGGCATGAAAAGACTATTTTTTTAAATTTACCTCTAGATTGACTGGCTCGGTAACCGAGTCAGCCATTCCAGTGGTAAATTTTCGAAATAGTCTTCTTGATCTGCAAAAGGGAAATATTTAGATTTTATTTAACAAATTTGACCATTAAAGGGTTAAATGGCTACATTTGTTCAAGAAAATCAAATTATTTGTTTATTGCATGTCCAGTTGCAGGCCAAGTGAAGGCAATTTTTGAAAAAGTATACCCCTGGAATGATATTATCTAAGGCTATTGCTGAGGCCGGTTTTGTCTGGTGAAGGTTTTGTCTGGCTTTGCCAGAAAAGGGTTAAGTAGTAATTCTGAAACTAATTAATCTGAACCTCGATATTTAACCTTTGATCTCAAACTCTATTCAATTCTCACTAGTCACAATATGAAAGGGTGTGTCAAATATGTTGATTCTACCTACCTACCTACTTGCGTGCAGAGTATGTATTCTAATATACACTCCTGACCTAGATTTTCTTTTAGACAGCTGCAATATGAACGATGTACCACATTTAGTGATTCTACCTTCTTGCATTTCCATGTTCTGGGACATAATTTTGTATTCCTGTATCCTGTATAGACCCCCAAAATGCAACTTGGGGCCCCCCCAAAAGTTGTGGCAGTGGGTCCCATGGGACCCCAGACAATCTTGTATGATTGTTAAACGCTAATTGGTTCATAGGTTTTTGCACAAACAATTTACCTTGAAAACCTAGAATGCGACTCACATAGTTCATAGCTGTGAGTGAGCCTATGGTATTCTCTAATTTTAGTATGGATGAGAAAAACTGCATTGGAAGCCCAGATTTAAGTTTGTTACCCCCAGATCTCAGGTTAGGACTCCTAGATTTATGTGTGCAATTCCTGGAACCTCAAAAATGTTGATGCCATGAGAGACACTGCCTGCATGCATGTATGGACCCGGTGACCTACAAATATTTTGCCCTTTGTCCTGAAACTGAAATTATTCCTAGTCAGCCACGAGATAATTAGATGTTGCAAATTCTATGTAATGGGTCTTTCCAGTTTATCTATCAATCATATGATGTCATAATCAACTACGTGATGTGTAGGATGATGTGATAATCACTGATGTCATGAATGACTTAGATACATGTAAATTTGTCGCGAACGCTTAATTGATGACGGACTAAGCATTGTTGTACAAATTGTATGTCTGCTATTTAATAAACATTTTGTTGAATATTTTAAAACTAATTTGACTGGGCGCTGTTGCTGCCATAGGCCGCAACAGCACCCAGTGAAATTAGTTTCAAAATATTCAACAGACCCGTTTTCTGGAAGGTGATGGTCAGTGAGTTCAGGGATTGATCGATCTCAACATGGGAAAAGTGTGGGTGGAGCTTAGTTAGAGATGGACGGAGCATAGCTAAAACTGAATTTCTCCATTCTACCTTCTTGTCTTCAAATAAACACATGTAGGCGTCACCGACCAACTCACACCCGTGCCTTTAGAATAAGTCATTAGTGTTATAGTCTCTGGGTGCTTGATATAATGCGAGACCTTTGGACCACTTATTCTGGCAGCGGCAATGCCATCAGTGTCTTTCTCATTCTGCTGTTATTTGTCCTAGCAATGGCTCTTCAGATTTCAATTAATCTTTGCAAAAACTATTCAATGCCATGCAATAATGCAATGCATGTCATTACTAGCGTTAATTTTTTACCCTTTCCTGGCATAGGTTTGTTTCAGGTATATGCAAATGTTGTAAAGGCCATTCCATGCTGTACCCAAACCTTGCGATTTAATCACCACTTGTGAAAGCAATGCTGATGTCAATGGATGAATGAGTGACTTTTAGCTATGTCTCCCCCCCCCCCCCCCCATTTCCAGCTAAGGTCCACTCACACGATATCTGTGTTGGGATCGATTGAACCCTGAATTCCCAGAATCACAATATTACGGTAACTATATAGGTAATTATCGTCACAATTTTCAACAGAATGTTTATTAAATAGTAAATCTATCCAAGACATACAATTCATACACTTGACAGACGATTCCAGCTTCATGACGGAGTATTTCTGTCTATTATGATTGTGACTTCAACCTATATGTGACATAATTATGACATCATATAATTGAGTGACAGATCAGATCCCTCCATTCAAACCTGTGACAATCATACATGGTTTGTAACCCTTTAATTGTCAAGATTTGTCAAGAATATTTAAATATTTTCCGTAATGACTATCCATTTGCAGACTATTTCTTAAATTTAGCACTGTAATGACGCTCGGTTATCGAGCCAGTTATTTCAGTGGTAAAATTTACAAAATGCAAATGGACATTTCTCCTCAAGAACACTGCAATGGCTGGTTTTGGTCATGACTATTAAATAGTTAACACTTTATGAAGAAATGTCCATTTGCAGACCAAAAGAAGACTATTTTAGAAAATTTACCACTGGAATGACTGGCTCGATAACCGAGCCAGTCATTCCAGTGGTAAATTTTCTAAAATACTCTTGGTCTGCTGCAAATTGACATTTCTATGAGAAAATTGAAATTTTCTAGATTACTTTTGAGAGTTAACCCTTACCACTCTGATGTCAATATTCAATCTTTTATTGCGTCAAATCTTCCACCAAATTTGTTGAAAAATAAACACCAGCTCATCTTTTAATTTAATTTGAAAATTTCAAATTTCGACGTCAGTGTGATACGGGTTAAAGGGTTAAAATGATAACTAATATGATATAGAATAGTTGGCATGCTTATAGATCTATGTAGAATGCACAATGACTATAGTCACTATTTGGATTCTTCTTTTGACACTTTTAATGACAGGCAGGCAGGCAGACTGGCAGGCAGGCAGGCAGGCAAGCAGGAAAACTTATATTAGCTGCTCGCCGCGACTAAAAAATGTTAATATATATCGCTCAAGGTAATATAATCTCACTGGCTGAGGGGAGATAACTCTGTAGTCTGCGCATTACACATTAGGTATAGATTTTGAAATAGACAGAACTTAATTAACATAACAATACAATACAAATTAAAACATGGGGGAATGTAAGACCTGTCACCGCCCTTGATCTTCTTCATGTTACCAGGGGAATTCTTTCCATTCACTCCCATCATACGGTCCTGGCTACGGCCTCAAGGTAGCAATGGAACGATGATGATACTGATGATGATAATGACGCCGACTACAATGATGATTTTGTGGATGATGACGGTGATGATGATGGTGATGAAGACGAAATGATGACTATGATGATAATTATGATAGCGAGAATGATTATGATGATCATGATGATGATGACGACAAAATGATGACTATGATGATGATTATGATAGCGAGGATAATGATGATGGTGATGTCAGCCATGATGCTGATGGTACTGCTGCTGCTGATGATGATGCACTTAACATGCATGCATTTCACAATATCTGAGTTAATAAAGTTAAAGTTTAATTTCACTCACTCATAAATACCTGTACCGTAGAGAAAACATGAAAAATACATGTAATGCCTCAAAAAATATAATGAGAAAAATTACGAAAAAGTTACTTCTTTTTCAAAACCTCCCCCTGGGGTGTCAGCTTTTAATACCTAACATCTAATTTTTTCTGCTGTGGCGCTAAGAAGGAAAATTGCCATCCTTACGCGGCCCATGTGGAATTTCTTACGCAATTGCATAACTTTGACACTGTGACATAATTCGCTGCAGCATTGTAAATGAGTGTTGATGTCTTGAAAATGAAGTGTAATAAAACCTGTATTATGTGACTACCTTAATGGAGCACAAACAATTCATCATGATAGACATTTGGTGTCTTAACACACAATTCTTGCCAGATGATGTCTTTTGTAGCAAAATGATGACAGTTATTTAAGACAGGTTGTTTCACAACCACCTGCCTTAATGAACCACCATAATTTGGCTCCTAACAACAAGTTGTTTAGTGAGCAGGTTTGATCGTAGTATTGATTTTGCTGCGGCTGCTGCTGATGCGGTTCTTCGTGAATATTGCATACTGTCAAGTGATGGCGCTTCTGCATGGGAGTAGCACCATCAGCGCTTGCAGTTGTAACCAGCAACAATTGCATGCATAGTTATGCAACAGAGTTAGCGCCAGGGGACCAGTGCCACCATTCTCGGTGCACATGTCAAATAGATGACTTGCGTAATTCCTGCGCAAATTATCTTTCTTTGGATATCGCTTATTTTAACTATCTGTTCATGTTTTCTTGGAGAGGGTCTCCCTCACTGCCCCCCCATCCCTCCTGAAGAATTTATCAGATTTCTGATAATGGTGTATTAAATGGATGGACTAGCTAACCTGTGAGTAAACAGCTCCTGCCTTTTGGGCTACAAGATGGTGTTTCATTAAGACAGGTGGCTCTTTATAACACATGGTTCTTTGTGACAGGTGACTCTTTATAATACATGTTTCTTTTTATGACAGGTGGCTCTTTATAACACATGGTTCTTTATGACAGGTGACTCTTTATAACACATGTTTCTTTATGACAGGTGACTCTTTATAACACATGTTTCTTTATGACAGGTGGCTCTTTATAATACTTGTTTCTTTATGACAGGTGGCTCTTTATAATACATGTTTCTTTATGACAGGTGGCTCTTTATAACACATGGTTCTTTATGACAGGTGGCTCTTTATAACACATGGTTCTTTAAGAGAGGTAGCTTTCTATAACACATGGTTCTTTAAGACAGGTAGCTCTCTATAACACATGGTTCTTTATGACAGGTGGCTCTTTATAGCACATGTGTTTATGACAGGTGGCTCTTTATAACACATGGTTCTTTAAGAGAGGTAGCTTTCTATAACACATGGTTCTTTAAGACAGGTAGCTCTCTATAACACATGGTTCTTTATGACAGGTGGCTCTTTATAGCATGTGTGTTTATGACAGGTGGCTCTTTATAGCACGTGTGTTTATGACAGGTGGCGCTTTAAGACAGGTAGCTCTTTATAACACATGGTTCTTTATGACAGGTGACTCTTTATAACACATGGTTCTTTAAGACAGGTAGCTTTCTATAACACATGGTTCTTTAAGACAGGTAGCTCTCTATAACACATGGTTCTTTATGGCAGGTGGCTCTTTATAGACAGATAGTGCTTTGAGACAGGTGTAGTAGGGAAACACTTAAATATATTAACTTCCATTCTCCCCTATTCTACAAGTACAGATTTGATGACATTTCACCCACATCACCCATCCACCCACACACACTCACTCACTCACTCACTCACTCACTCACTCACTCACTCACTCACCCACAGTCCCTCCCACTCACTCACTCACCTACACACCCACAGTCCCTCCCTCCCACTCGCTCGCTCACTCGCTGACTCACATCAATTTATCGCTTGCATTGACTGACATGCACTGACCAGGCCACCTACCCACTAACCGACCCACCCACCCACCTGCCAATGAACCCATCAATCCACACACCCACTCAAACCCACACCCCACTTGCCTCAACCGATCCACCCGCAAAATCCACTAAGGCAACACCCACTCCATTCACACATGCAACCACCAACCTCATTCATCAAACCATCCACTCTACTCACCATCACCATTCAGCCACCCCAACCGTAACCTACATGACGTTCACCCTAGATGCTATTTATTTTTCATCATAACAAGCGCATCTTTATTCAAAAACAATATAAAATACACCACATAAGCGGCACTGCCCACCAAACACCAATCAACCCCCCCCCCCCCCCCCTCCACCACCCCAAATCATTTACGCCACTGCATTATTTGATTGCACAATTTATTGATCGGTGCTTAGCAAGTGGTGGTTGAAAGCAAGTGCACGCATCCTCGCGCATCTTAGTTGCATCGTCACATGCAGAAATCTTACGATGGCATACTTTATCAGCCCTCGAGCGACGCAAACTCGAGCACAATCTTTAAGAAACATGAATATTTCATGGCATCTTGAACACGAAAAAACACAATGTATGAAATCAAAAAAATTATTGCGTTTCAAAGTAATTGTTATTTGAACTCACACAGTAAAAGCACTAACTTAGCATATCATCAACCCCCGCTTTTAATCCTTTTGTTGTCAAGCCAGCCAAAGCCAGTCTCTGCAGTGGTCTTAAGGAACATACATTTGAAGCCCATGATAAGACTATTTTTGGAAATTTACCACTGGGATGACTGACTCGGTTATTGAGCCTGTCATTCCAGTGGTAAATTTACAAAGATATCTTCTCATGGCCTTCAAATTGCAGTGGTAAATTTTCAATAATAATCTCTAGTCCACAAATGGATATTCCGCAGGACCACTACAGGGATTGGTTTGGCCGGCTTGACAACAAAAGGGTTAAAGAATCACTTTGTTCTGGGGGTAGGATGGGGTGTGCCTGTTGTTGTGTCTTGGGGAGGGTGTAGGTCGATGTGTCATATACCATAATGCGAGGTTGTAACTATATGACGTAAAAAAACGAACAATTTGCACATAACTAATTTAGCTGCAGCCTCTTGCTGCTTTTTTTCAGGGAGTTGTTGCATTCAATGTTTGTCACCGCCGGCCATCTTGAAAATTGGTTTCCAGATGATAACTCTGTTACTGTTTGTCGGATTCCATTGAAACGTCATAGGGTAGTTGGACTAGGTCTGGGGAAGAAAACATCGAAATCGACGATGATCCAAAATCCAAGATGGCCACCAGCCACCGAAGTCCATCTTGAAAATTGGTTTCCGGATGATAATTTGTTACCGTTTATCGGATCGCTTTGAAACTTCATGGAGTGGTTAGACTAAATCTGGGGAAGAAACCTATCGAAATTGACAATGATCCGAAATCCAAGATGGCCGCCATCTTGTTTCCGGATGATAACTCCATTACCGTTTATCGCATCACTTTGAGACTTCATAGAGTAGGTGGACTAGGTGTGCAGAAGAAACCTATCGAAATCGATGATGATCCAAAATCCAAGATGGCCACCAGCCACAGGTGGCCAACTTGAAAATTGGTTTCTGGATGATAACTCCGTTACCATTTATCGGATTGCTTTGAAACTTATCGAAATCAACACTGATCCGAAATCCAAGATGGCCACCAGCCACGGGCTGCCATCTTGAAAGTTGGTTTCTGGATGATATCTCCATTACCATTTATCGGATCACTTCCTAGGATCATTGGAATATGTCTGGTGAAGAAACCTATCAAAATTTATGATAATCCAAAATCCAATATGGCCACAAGTCAGTGGCAGCCATCTTGAAAATTGATTTCTAGACGATAACTCCTTGACGGTTTAGCAATCGCTTTGACACTTCATAAGGATTACTGGTCTGATGGGTCTGAGGAAGAAATAAATATTTTCTGATGGCTGTCATTCATTAGTTTGTCATCATGGCAGGGTATTATGGGACATTTGCAGAGCTCTTGCTTTAAATTAATATGACTGGAACCCAATTGATGCCTTAGTTTCCAGTCATATTAATTTCAAAATATTCAAGAGAATATGCTATGCTTCGTCTTTAAAGAATTTAATTTTTCACGGATTTGTCATTAAAAGGGTTAAAAGTGTGCAGACATAAATATATTTAACCATTTAATGGTCAGAAAATTAAAATATGTACTTATTGAATGTCCAGTTACATAACAAAGAGAAAACTATTTTAGAAAATTTTTCAGTGGAATGACTGGCTCGGTTACCGAACCAGGCATTTCAGTGGTAAATTTTCAAAAATTATTTTCTCTTGTCCTGCAAATGGACATTCCTCAAGACCACTACAGAGGTCCATTTTGACTGGCTTGACCATTAAAGGGTTAACCATTTTATGGTCAATTTGGTCAAGAAAATAAAGATTTCTGGGTGGTGAATGTCCATTTGCCAACGAGAAGACTATTTTTGAAGATTTACTACTGAAATGACTGGTTTGGTTATTGATCCAGCCTCTGTTAGCCTGCAAATGGACGTTAAACTCAGCACCAATCTTGACCGTCACAGGATAATGTTTGGTGCTGCGCACATTTATTTTCAGGCATCGCTAATGAACAATTGCGCAATTCCTATCCGAGTTGATGATAGTGTGAAAAGTTAAAAATTTTGTTGAAAATGTCAAACGTTGCTCTGTAAAATTATGCCTGGCATATTTACCATGCAAGGGTCTTAATCAGTGTTGAAAGCATAAGACTGATGATGGAGTAATTTGTCTGTTCTTACAATTCCACTGTATCTCGCTCTCTCATTTTCTCAGCATATATACCGGAAGATGCTACGCTTTTCTCCAGATCTCCCGCTACAATGGGCGTTGGCCCGTGTTTTTCAGCAAGAAAAATTATGTAACATCGGTGCTTATTACCAAAGATGATGTATGAGCGAGTGTGGCTCCACGCTTTCATCACTTTGCTCACTCACTCTCATAATTGCAGTTATTGGATCAGGTGGCTACTCAACAAGCTTTCATCTTTTTTTCAGCACTAGAATAGATAATTAAAAACAGATTTTCAAATTACTCGTTTTGTAGATGATATTTATCTTAATACTTTGTATCAGTGCGTCTGTCTCGTCATTCATTTATTCATCTTATCATCATTGAATCCATCCATCCGTCCATCTGCCCATCCATCCATCCACCGATCCATCCATCAATCCACCCACCCACCCACCCACCCACCCACCCACTCCATCCCTTCCTCCTACCCACCCACCCACCCATCCATCTGTCTGTTCATATTCATCTATCCAGAGCTGTGTCTCAGAAATTTGGGAAATCACCACAAAGTTTGCTACAGTCCAAAAATAATTTCCAAATTTTAATTGGCAGTGATTTGGATTTTTTTTTTAAATGGAACAAATTCTGGATCTATGGACTGAGAACTCTGGTGTCTTCCATAAATCGGTTTTCCGTCACATGTATGATTACTGTATTCTGCGGTTGTAGTAGTAGACACATCCTACAGCTGCAATGGCTTCTTCGCTTTTGACCACTGTGTCTTGTCCTCAGCCAAAATCTTTAGCTCCCTCAGGTCCATTCTTGACCCGAGTGTACCAAGTCTTGTTTGATTGATGTCACCTCATCGCATGCTTAGCAGATTTATGCATTGACATCCTCTCTGCTTTGTTAGCTCACCTGGCCTGCCTGCCGAGTGAACTTATAACATGGCGAACGTCCGTTGTCCATCTGTCCATTTACTTTTCCTGTACAGCGCTACTCATTAACTGCTTAGTG
This sequence comes from Chaetoderma sp. LZ-2023a, assembly GCA_034401795.1. NCBI lineage: Eukaryota > Metazoa > Mollusca > Caudofoveata > Chaetodermatida > Chaetodermatidae > Chaetoderma > Chaetoderma sp. LZ-2023a. The sequence continues at coordinate 145,374,041 of CM067359.1, forward strand.
GATTTCAACCTAATTTGTCAGGAAAGACCCTATGTGGGTAGGTAGGCTTCAGAACTTGTATACAGAATTTTGATGTGTAAATTTGTTGGTGAATGTATTAGATTTTATGAAAAATTGGCCGGAAATTGTCAAAATTCTACTACTTATTAATCGCTTGGTGGATTTTAACTTAATTTTGTTGGAAAGACCCCATGTGGCTAGGCTTCAGTTTTTTTGTACAGAATTTTGGTTGCTCAATTCATTTGGCGGCCATTTTGATTTTTCCGAAAAATTGGTGAGAAATCCTTTAAAATGCTACTCCTCATTAACTGCTTGGGTGAGTTCAACCAGACTTGGCTTGATGGACCCTAAGGCTGTAGGATTCAAGATCAATCGTCAAATTTTCTGGTGGCCATCTTGGATTTTCCAGAAATAATTTAAAACGCTTGTCTTCCTTAATCTATGGCCTGATTTCAATGAAACTTAGGTGAAATGATGACGGTGATCAACTTCAAGAGGTATAATGAGAATTTTGATTGGGCAATTTTTTTTGCCAGCCATCTTGAATTTTCCAAACATTTTCTGGAAGCGTTTAAATCGCTACCACTGCTTAATCAACAGCTCAATTTAAATGAAACTTGTGTGGAATGGTTCTATAATCATAGGCTTTAAGAAACCAAATGATAATTTTGATTTGTCAATTTCTTTGATGGTCATCTTGGATTTTCCGGAAATTATCCATCATGTCTATTGAAAGCAAATGGTTCAAATGCTAATGGTCCAGATGAACGTCACAGACCCTTGGGCCTCATGTATTTACTGGGTCCCAGTAAGGTGAATTCCAAGGCTTTCAGTGCTGGTGTTTCTTCTGGCATCCTTAGCACATGGCCAAACATGAACCATCTTTGCCGGACGAACATTACGGGCAGCAGCGATGTATTACACATCTTGTATAGTGCATCGTTCGAAGTTATTCTGTCTGCCCATCGGTGTCCAGTGATGCTGCGGGATGTGTGTGTGGACACAGGCATCAAGTTTGTTTAGAGCTGCCTTTGGAGCTGCCCAGCTGTTACCGTTATACAGCAGCAAGGATACGCAGGTTGCTTTGTGTAAAAATAGTCTTTTTGTCAAGGGTATCTTTTATCTACGAATCCATAGCTTCCAGAAGGACTGGAAAGCTATGTCGCACATAACACACCATGCAGTGCTGTCGACAGTACTGCAAAGCAGTGAGCCCATGGTTTTACTTTCCTCCATGGTTCCCCGCCACGAAGTGGATCATCATTTTCTTGCTTTGTCGATAGGTATATGTGGGTGAACTCTGTTTTGGATTCATTCATAAAGAGATTCTCATCTCAATTTTTAGTTTGCAGCTGTAGGGAGTAGTTTGTCAATGGGTTTCTTTTCCTCATCTATGAAGTCCACATCGTCGGCATATTCCATTTCTTGTGGCCCAGTATGGACACTGGGTGTTTGGTCTTGTGGAATTTCCCTGCACAGATTTCAATGCAGCAGCCAGGTAGCGGGTGAAAAGCACAGGGAGCTGATTATCATAGCCTTTTAACAGTCAATTCACCTAGAACCTGTCTCTGTTCTGGCCTTGGACAATATCCATTTTCAGGTCAAGACAAGACATTTTTTTGAAAATTTACTGCTAGAATGCGTGGCTTTAATTGAACCAGTCAGTCAATTTGTCTATGAATTACCACAAATAGTCTCCTCTTGGCTTACAAATGGACGTTCAGCGGTCAAAGGTTTTAATTTACTTTACAAATCTTTTGTAATTCAAGGGCCAAATTCATTTCAAAATATTCAACAGAATAAGTGTTATGTCGTAAGGAACTTAATTTTTTCAGGGATTTGTTAGTTCAAGGGTTAAAGGTGCATATTCACAGAAGAATGCTTGAACATAAAATTTTTTAAATTGTATACTTTTGGAAGCTTAAATTGTGGGCCTAAATGTAATGAAATTAAATAAATCTTACCATATGATGATTTCATTCCGTTCAAATTATTATAATTGAAATATATGCTAAGATTTCTTTCGTTTCTTTACATCTAGGCACACATTTTAAGCCTCTAAAAGTCTACTTTATCACCAAATTTCTTTTCAGACATTTTGGTGTGAATACGCACCTTTAATTCTGTAATAGCCTAATACTCATCAGCTTCAGATTGTACAATATATACATATATTTTTTTTATCTCTGATCTTGTGGTTTGGGTGGGAATTTTCACAACACAAACAAAAGATTAAATTTGTCTGGCTTCAGTAACCATGTGTTTAAGTCATACTTTTCAGATCACGCTGACCTTAAAATAGCACTTATAGTACTAGAAATACAGCGCAATCTCTAGGGTCTCAAGTGCCAGAGTATGTTATAACTTCTTTTTCTTACCGAAAACTTAAATAATAATCTCATTTTTCCAAACCATGCTCTTTGAGTTTTACAGTTATATAAGAATGACGGATGTGTATCATTTCACGTTCACTGACAAGCATGCTTATGTCAAGATGGGCTGCCTGTTTCACGATTGCCCCTATTATGAACCGACATCAATCTTCATAAATTCTTGTCTTTGTCACTTTCACCGTTTGATCATTGAAAAGTTGGATGGAAAAACAATGTCAAAAATGTGCCGTTTAATGGTCGGGATGGATGCTAATAATTCGCCTTGTGCCTCTGTTGATCGGGTTCCGCCCTAGGCATATATTGTCCGCTAAGCGATGATAAGTTCCGTAACGAGTGACATTATATGTCAAGTCAAGTGTCACGCTATACGCAGCTGATACTTGCAATGTTTATCACAGGTCAGATGCAAAAAACATGTTATTATACAAGAAATATTATGTTGTATATTATAAAATGAATTTAGCAGAGCTCGCCATTGATGCCTAAGACAATGGCTTTCAGTCAAATTAATTTCAAAATACATTCAACAAGTCTTGGCGGGATTAACTGAGCTTAGCTCTGAGCATAGTCAAGGGAGATAAAATGGATTATTTTAGGAATTAATGCCTGTCTACGCGTGTTCCGTTGCCCCATTGACAGTGTATTGTGATGTAAGAATGAATGCATCCAGTTTTAGCCATGCCCTGCACATCCCTAACTAAGCTCCTCGCATGCTTAGCCCATGTTGGGATCGATCAACCCCTGAACTCCCTGAATCTCATTTTCAAAAAAGATATACAGCTAAGCTGTTGAATATTTTGAAACCAATTTTACTGGGGGCTGTTGCTGCCTATCAGCATGTTTGTTAAATAGTAAAAACATATAATTCGTACAACTTGATGGACTATTAAGCATTTATGATGAACGTAGATATATGCCATTCATGATGTATTTGATTGAGACGTCGGCCTGCCTGTAGTGTCATTTATTATGACATCATATACTTGACTGACAGACTGGACTTCTCTATTGAGGCCTTCGTCCATCCTCTCACCCACCCTTATGCGACGCCTAATAAGCACTCACATCTGACTGCATATCTATGGACTGCAAGCGAATAACTATAACCATTATCTCCCCTGAAAGCCTTAAGTCTGTTTTCCGCGAAATAAGTTTATAGCTCTCACATTTGGCAACATGTGATCAGAATTGGTATATTATTACTCAGCTGCCAAAGGTCGATCTAAATATTCCTGTCTGCCTGCCTGCAATCCTGCCTGTCTGTATGTGCCTGCCTGCCTGCCTGGCTGGCTGGCTGCCTGGCTGGCTGCCTGGCTGGCTGGCTGGCTGCCTGCCTGCCTGCCTGCCTGCCTGCCTGCCTGCCTGCCTGCCTGCCTGCCTGCCTGCATGCCTGCCTGCCTGTATGTATGTATGTATGTATGTATGCCCATCTGCCTGCCTGCCCGCCCACCTTCATGCCTGCCTGACTTCATGCATGCCTGCCTGCCTGCCTGCCTGCCTGCCTGCCTGCCCACCCGCCTGCCTGCCTGCCCACCCGCCCGCCTGCCTGCCTGCCTGCCTGCCTGCTTGCCTGCCTGCCTGTATTTTTGCCCGTCCATCCATCTGTCCACAGCTTATATCCTGAAAGCAAGAAGGTTGCGTGACCAAGGTTGGAACATCCTTTCATAATGGTGCTGGCTCTAAAAAAAATTGAGTTTCCTGTCAAAGGGTACATTATCTAGGTATCAGGATCACTAAGCACTTATCAGAATACACATATTTGGCCATAATAACCAGAATACAAGATGGTAGAGTCATCAAATTTGGCCATGATCACTTCATATTGTGACTGTTTGTGATTACTCTGAGGTCAAACGGTAAAATATCTAGGTCAAGGGGTCACTTAAATTACATTGGCAAAACATAGCGCTCCGACTTGAGTCAGCATCTCTAGATAAACTTATCTTAGTTTGTTAATGGTCATGCCGGCAAAAACTGGCCTCTGCAGTGGTCTTGAGGAATGTCCATTTTCAGGCCAAGAGAAGACTATTTTTGAGAATTTACCACTGGAATGACTAGCTTGGTAACTGAGCTTGTCATTCAAGTGGTAAATTTTCAAAAATAGTCTTCTCTTGGCCTGGAAATGGACATTTACTAAGCAAAATGTTAAATTTTTTGGACAAATCTTGACCACTAAAGCGTTAACAATAAACTTGTCTTAGTGCTCCAAAGATGCATATTATGCACTGATTATTAATTATCCTCCTTATAGTCATTCTAAACTTTAAAATAGTGTTTGTGTGTCAGATTTATTGTGTATATTCACATTTACCTGAGCGCTTCAAATGCTAACAGGTGTTCATGAGCAGAGGATAGCTGTTGTCCTGATTATTATGGAAACCATTTCAATGTTACACACCTGGAATTATACCACCTGTTGCTGTCCCGCTTACTAAAGACCTGAGGATAATAGATGATGCATGGAATCTGACATACAATGCCATGCTATTGTTGGATTAACATGCAGAGAATCTCTTGACAAATTAATATTGGATGCTTTGATGCCCATGATGCTTATACTTCTGTTTTTCCTGAAACCTCAATAACTACTTAACCATTTAACCCTTTCAGCCCCAAAGCAACAAATTTGATTTGACCTAAGATTATTTTGTTGAATAATTTGGAACTAATTTGCCTGGGAGCTGTTGCTGCCTATATGGCAACAACGGCTTCCAGTCTAATCAGTTTCAAAATATTCAACCGCTGTCTGAAAGTTATAATATTGATATTTTAGAGCTGAATAGGTTAAGGCCATATCACCAGCAACATTCGATCGAATTATTTTAAGAAATATTCTAAAAAATGTATGTATTGAAAATCTGTTGTGGATACATGTATTTTGTGTTAAATGGTAATATGGGATTGAAAGGTTTAAAACGATAATATAAGCAGCGTTATTACGTTAGGGCTTGTCTATACCATCCAATGTATTGATGTCATCTTTGTCAAATAAAAAATTATGTTTAGTTAAACCTGTCTATAGCATACACATGCTTTTGGGGACCAGCGCTGGCGGTTCTTTAAGACTGGTGATTGTATGACCACATGTCTTCAGGAATGACCACAATCATTTCTTCCCAGAAACTATATCTAATTGCCATGAGTTGCATGAAGCGACCATCTGCCTTTAGTGACCACTCTTACTGATCTATGCAGTGACCATTATAGACAGGTATTGGGGTACTGATTATTTTGTAGGTAAAATGAAGAATTCCATAAAAACATTGCATGCAGAATCGTGAACAGTAATTCATGAAGTGATTCTATATATGGCATCAGTAAAATTTCCTGCCTAACAATTCATTTCCAGCGGACAATTAAACATCATCTGTTAACCTTTACACCAGTGAATTCTCCATACCTCACTTTCAATACTACCATACAGAAAAACTAGGATGACGTCATAATTAATTACATAACGTGTCATAGTCAATTACATAGATATGTTCATCATGAATGCTTAATTGGTGATGGACTAAGTGTTGTTGTATGAATTGTGTGTCTTTACTATTTAATAAACATGCTACTGAATATTTTTGAAGTTAATTTGACTAGGGATTATTGCAGCCATAGGCAACGCTGTTGCTCATCAAATTAGTTTCAAAATATTCAACAGCTTACCTGTACAGTTTTCTGGAAATTGATAGTCATGGAGTTTAGGGATCGATCGATCCCAAAACGGGAAGTGTTGGTGGAGCTTAGCTAGATGGGTGGGGGCTTAGCTAAGACTGGATTCCTCCATTGAAACCAGCTAGGTTCCTGTGATATGTGAAAATATGGTGTGCCTTGTGTAGAAATGGTATAATGAACAGTGTGTTCAACACATGACAAAAACCTTCGAGTCGAGATTGACGACAATCTGAGCGGTATTTTCGTACATTACCTTAGATCTCCGCGCAGGTCGATAGTGACGGATCAATCACTCACTGATCTTTCTTCATCTATGGTTCCGTGTTTCGAACACAAAGATGCTAGAAATCATGACAGGGAAATTCCGTAATATATATCCTATCTATATGCTAACTAGTACATCTGTCCTGCATCCACGTTTCATATAACAGACTGCCTTTTATGTCTGTTCTGGCGATGACAAGAGCCATCCATGCACATGGTCATGGAGACTATGGCCAGATGCAATGTAGTTTTCAGCATGCATGTTCGTGGAAGCATATACTCTTAGATACATTGGATTATTGAATGCTTCAAACCTTTGATGTTTCCCTTTGGTTATGCCTGTTTCTGTCAGTTCACCTTTCTGTTTGTTGTTTTTGTTGTTATTGTCTGTTTATAGTCTTTTAGTATTTGGTCAGTATGGTCATCATTTTATGGTGTGTAAGGAAACCAGTAGATTATGCTGATGGTTAGAAAATATGATATGAAAATTTGAAATTTAAATATTCTGACATTGGAAGTAAAACCGGGCTCAGTGTCAGGCTAAATGCATACAATTTTTATATCTAGATGTGTTCTTTAATTTTCTACAATTGGCATATTTTGGTGGCCTTGAAAAGTTACAGGCCATTGGACAGTTGAGTTAATTTTTTGAAGAAAAAAATGTCAATGGGCTGAATCCTTTGTTTTCAGTTACAGATCAACTCGCCTGTACAGGTCTTGCGCTGTACTGATGATCCTAAACTCTGGACATGCTGAATATTTTGAAAACAATTTGACTCAAAGTTGTTGGTGGCTAAGCCACCAACAACTTTGAGTCAAATTGTTTTCAAAATATTCACACTATCCAGTGTTAAATAAACCCCATTGAACATGTACTCTGCAGACATTCAGCAGGTAGATAATAATACAACTCATGTGTTCTGGTACGGCTGATTACCATGCAAGGTGACCTGACCCATTAATGTTCTGAACTTCATGCTGGCCAAAAAAATTGTCTTGTGTAGTGACCATGAGAAATATTCATTAGCTGATCAAGACAAAACTATTTTGAATGGGATTACTAAAACCGTCTTCATGTCTAAAAATGTACAACTGAATTGACTGGCTAGCCAAACCAATCATTCCAGTAATAAATTTAAAAAAAATCTATTCTTAGTCTGAAAATGTGGAATTTGCATGAAAAAATTTGAATTTTCTTTAAAAAAATTTGACGATAAAATGATTAATAAAGATCCAACATTTGTTTGGCCCCAAAAGTAAATGTCTCTACTGTCTAATAGAGGAATCAACTTCAAGCACTGCCAAATTTTTACATCTGTTTTTACGTCTTTTAATTCAATTTTCATCATTAAGCTACATCATTTTGATTGTGACATCAGATAACATGTGACATATTTGATTATGATGTCTGATAGTGACAGATTGGATCTCTCATTATAATTGCACTGCTCATACCATATATATAGACAGATATATATATATGTAACAGATCGGATCCCTCTATTAGCCCCTGCAGCATCAGAACATTGATTATCTTCATCAAGCAATCGATTTGGACAAAAAACATATATAAGAGGGATCCGATCTGTTGCTCAAGTCTATGATGCCATAATCTAAATTACATCATAGGTAGGTTGAGGTCACAATCAAAATGCATAATGAATGACGTATCTAGCTCTGTCATAAACATTGAAAACTCTGTCAAGTGTAGGAATTGTATGTTGTTGATGGCCTTATAATCTAATAAACATTCTATTGAATATTTCAAAATTAATTTGACTGGTCACTGATTGGTGTCTTAGACATCAAGTGAGCACCCAGTCAAATTAGCTTCAAAATATTCAACAGCTTACCTGTATAGTTACCATGAAATTGGGATTCTGCAAATTCACAATTCAACACAAAAAAGTTATTCCAACACGCCGAAAAGGGTGGGTGGGGTTTAGCTACAAATGGTCGTGGCATAGCTAGAACTGGATCCCTTCATTGTGATCATTACCAAATGAGCTAAACGAGGTCCCGGGAACCAGAGAATGGAATGTGATAATCTATATACGGAGCTATTGTGGGCCATTGCATGTCTCAGAATGTAAGAGCCTATTCTATCACTATTTCTTTCAATTATAATGGATGCGTGATCGGCCATCTTCTTTCTCTGAAATGTCGACGTGGGATGAATCAGATAGTTGAATAATGAAATCAAAGACTTTCACAAATTACAATAAAAAAAACCTTCATCATTTATCGAAAACATGCAAAAATCTGTATCATGGTTATTAATATATGGTATTGCTCGCAGATTTATTACAAAGTAACAGTAATAATAATATTAATAATAATAATAATAATAAAGTTTTGAGAATAAAACATAGCTGCGGCTGCAGAGCATTTCTTAACTGTCTTGCTGCTGCACGCCACGGGACCATAATGTCAGTGGGCAGTAAATCTGGACTTGTTGAATATTTTGAAAACAATTTGACTGAAAGTTGTCGGTGGAATATCTCATCTGCAAAGCCTTAGCAGTCAGATGGTTAATGCGGCTAAAGATGCTGTTTGACTGAAAGTTGTTGTTTTTTTAGCATATCCAGAGTTAAACCCAATGCAAAAGCAACTGCAAAGCGGAGCACTGACATTCAAATTTCGATCCTCACTACGAAAATGAAGCCTAAAGAGTTGGCCAGGACCAGTTTTATGATATTTCATTTCACTGAAGTTCAGCTACACTGCGTACCGGTATCAGTATCAAGAAACCTATGTTTTAACCTCTACTGATGACAGAAAATTCTGGAAAATTCCACAAGACCAAACCCTACCCCACCCCTAAAATGTCCATACCGCTCAGGAGATGGGATATGCTGACGATGTGGACGTCATAGTTGAGGAAAAGAAACCCCTTGATGAACTACTCCCAATAGCTGCAAGCACACTAAAAATTACAATATCTTTATAAAGAAATCCAAAACAATTCACCCGCATATATCTATCGACAACGCATGAGACTAAATAAAATTACAATCATTGTGGCGAATGATGGAGAAAAAGTAGAATCCAGGGCTCACTTCTCCGCAGTACTACTGACATTGCTGCATGCTGTATCATGGGGAACATAGCTTTCCAGTCTTTCCGGGAGCTATGGATTCATAGATCAAGATGCCATTGACAAAAAGACTATGTTTATACAATGCAATAACTGCAACAGCTGGGCAGCTCCAAATGCAGCTTAATTTTAATAGACAAACTTGATGCCTGCCAAAGTAAACACCTAAGAACCATCACTGGACACCGATGGCCGGACAACATAATTTCCGATGATGCACAATGCAAGAGGTGTAATGCATCGCCGCTGTCCGTAAAAGTCGGCCAGCAAAGATGATCCATGTTTGACCATATGCTAATGATGGCAGATGACACACCAGCAGAGAGCGCCTTAGAATTCACCCTACTGGGAGCCAGTAAACATAAAGGCAGGAGAGGAAGTCATTGAATAAATCTGTTAAATGAACTGTGAGCTGACCTCAAGAAAAGAGGACTCGGACTCGGTACAGTCAGATCAGGAATGGAGCTGAGGAAGCTAAAAGTTTTGACTGAGGACAAGACACAGTGGTCAAAAGTAAAGAAGGACTAATTGTAGCTGTAGAATGCTTTGACTACTACAGACAGAGAATACAGTAATTATGCATACATACTCAGAGGACAGAGAGCATCATCACTCCTTGCATTTCAATCCAGTGAGATTACAGACAATCTCATGACAGCAGAAGAAAGACGAGAGCATCCCACACAGGAATAGGCCAACAAACCCACGAGCTCATTGTAGGGCATTACTAATAAAGGGATTACCATAAACTCATCTTCTTATGTGTAAGATAAAAATGATAAGAATGCCACAAAAAGCATTCTGCGCATTATGGGATCCTTAGTACTCCCAAAGCCATGAAGCAGATTAAGCCATCCATAACGGAGGGAACTGCCTGATAGTGGTTCTACGTGTAGAAAAACCTCTACACCGTCAACGTTTGGTCATATGATGAATCCCACACAAAAGGACACCCTGGGTAAAACCAAATTTGAACACCCACCATAGAGAGTTATCATGGTGAAACTAACCAGAATCCAATTGATCCAGGCACTGAGGAATGCTTCTTCTGCCGCAGCATGGGCAAACTTTGTGGGCACACTAGCATACCCCACATCCTGGAAATGTAGATACAAAACATATTGCCACAGGCACAATGTAGTACACTCATATATATTTCCACAGGGACAATGTAGTGCACACACATATTGCCACAGACACAATGTAGTATCCTCACACATTCCCACAGGCACAATGCAGTACACTCACACATTGCCACAGGCATAATGTAGTACACTCACACATTGCCACAGACACAATGTAGTACCCTCACACATATTGCCACATGCACAATGTAGTACACTCACACATTGCCACAGGCACATTAATGTAGTACACTTATATTACCACAGGTACAATGTAGTACACTCACACATTATCACAGGCACAATGTAGTACACTCACACATATTGTCACAAGCACAATGTAGTACACTCACGCATTGCCACAGGCACAATGTAGTACACACATATATTTCCACAGAGACAATGTAGTGCACTCACACATATTGCCACAGACAATGTAGTATCCTCACACATTCCCACAGGCACAATGCAGTACACTCACACATATTGCCACAGGCACAATGTAGTACACTCACACATATTGCCACAGACACAATGTAGTACCCTCACACATATTGCCACAGGCACAATGTAGTACACTCACACATTGCCACAGGCACATTGATGTAGTACACTTATATTACCACAGGCACAATGTAGTACACTCACACATTATCACAGGCACAATGTAATACACTCACACATTGTCACAAGCACAATGTAGTACACTCACACATTGCCACAGACACAATGTAGTACACTCACACATGTTGCCACAGACACTGTGGTACACTCACACATATTTCCACAGGCACAATGTAGTACATTCACACATTGTCACAGGCACAATGTAGTACACTCACACATTGCCACAAGCACATTGATGTAGTGCACTTATATTGCCACTGGCACAATGTAGTACACTCAAACATATTTCCACAGGCAAAATGTAGTACACTCACACATATTGACACAGACACAATGTAGTACACTCACTCATATTGTCACATGCATAATGTAGTACACTCACATTGCCACAGACACAATGCAGCACACACACATTTCCTCAGGCACAATGTAGTACACACACATATTGCCACAGGCAGAATGTAGTACACTCACATATATTGTCACAGGCACAATGTAGTACACTCACATATTTCCACAGGCACAATGTAGTACACTCACATTTCCACAGGCACAATGAAGTACACTCACACATATTGCCACAGGCACAATGTAGTACACTCACACATATTGTCACAGGCACAATGTAGTACACTCACACATATTGCCACAGGCACAATGTAGTACACTCCCTTACCTGCAAACAATATTCAGGTGAAAAGATGTGAATATACACCCCTATTGCACAATATTTTCTCATTTTTGCCTAACTATAGTCGACAAAATGTGTTCAACATTATCACACATGTTCTTCCTCATGACCTCGAGGATCCCCAGAAACAGCATTTCTTGTAATATTAACAGGAAAGGTACTGGACAGACCAACTACATGCACAATTATGCAGACTGGTGATTCCTTTAACCCTTTGAACCTTGAAATAGTTCAAGAAAATTTAAATTTTCTCATAGAAAATGTTAATTTGCAGACTAAAAGAAGACTATTTTTGAAAATGTACCACTGGAATGACTGGCTCGGTTATCGAGCCAGTCGTTCCAGTGTTAAATTTTCAAGAATAGTCTTCTTTTGGTTTGCAAAGGGGCATTTCTCAAGGCCAGTGTGGAAGCCATTTTTGGCTGGTATGAGTGTTAAAGGGTTAACTTGATCAATCTCTAGCTGAACACAACAAAGCTGCATCATGATGGCTTTGTCAAATTATAGCTAGATAAGTTTTAGAATTACTCGTCTGTCACATCCTGCTTAGTTCGTTTCCATTTGAATTAATTACTTTCAAATGGAATAACATGTTTCCATGGTTTTCTTGAGAGTGAGGGACAAATTGAGTGGACATGATAATGGAGGAATTCAGTTTTAGTTATGCCCCGCCCATCTTTAGCTAAGCTCCACCCACACTTGACCCATGTTGGGATCGATCCAATCAATGTGTGTGTTTGTGTGTACGTGCGCACACGTGTGTGTGTGTGTGTCCATGCATGTGTCCTTATGTGCATCAGTGCATACATATTTCTGAGCTGATTTTATCCAACCATCCATCCATCCATTTGCCTGTCAATTTGTCTTTTTTTTTCACAACCATCCATCTGTCCATCTACCTGCCCGCCCAATCATCCGCCCGCTTGCTTAGTGAGTGGTGATTTGCTTGCTAAGAGAAGATGATATTGAGCTAGTTACTCCTGTGGCAGATTTAAAAAATAACCTTTTATACTGCAAATGACCTTGTTACCCTTAATTCAGCGTTATCCATGTGAGAGATTATGACAAATTAGTTACCAGCAGATTATTTCCTGCCAGAATAGTCCAGTCAAATTTCTCTTAAAATATGTAAATCCTTTGAAGCAGAATTTTAAGATTGTAAAATTAAATCAGCCGAAAGAATACTTGAAAATTTAATTCACGTGGAAATATTAAATCACTCGATTGACGTACTTAATATATATTTCTTATATTAATTTTTTTTTGTCTAGTAAAACCCTTTAACACTCATATCAGCCAAAGACGGCATGTGCAGTGGTCTTGAGAAATATCTATTTGCAGACCAAGATAAAACTATTTTTGAAAATTTACCGCTGGAATGACTGGCTCAATAATCAAGCCAGTCATTCCAGTGGTAAATTTTCAAACATAGTCTTCTTTTGGTCTGCAAATGGACATTTTCTATGAGATAATTGAAATTTTATTGAACACATTCGAGGGTTAACGGGTTAATAATCAATAAATTATTTTAACCATTTAACTGTTGTAATTCCAGCGTCTCAATTTCAAGTCAACTATATAGGAAAATGGCTGAATATGTTGAAGCTAATTTTACTGGAACCTGTAGTTGCCCTATGCCCTAGATATTTTTGTGGTCGGGTTGGGGTTTCAAGTTTTTTCCCCAAATTTCTTAAATTGTTTGGATCAGGACCAAATCTGCTGAATCCTAGTGTCTGGTCATCTTAATGATCAATTTGAGGCAAATCATACCACTAGTTTCCAAGATATTCATGGATCCAGAATTTGTCCCATCTGCCTCTGTGGTATTTTATTTGAAGCATGTCCACACACACATGCACGCATGCACGTGCATGCATAAACACACATGCACATGCAGACACGCACACACAGACATACATAGATACTGGATAAGTCCATTAATGCCACACTCTGCAGTAACGTTATCATTGCACATTCCCTTGACCCTTTAATGGTCAAGCCGGCCAGAACCAGCCTATTTTAATCGAGGGTTAAAGTGTTAATCTTGACCAACTATGGTCTGATACTTTGACTACCTGGACCATTGTCTAACCAGGTTAGTCATGGGTAACCATACTCTGGTCAGCTGGTACATAACCGCCATGGTCTAGCCAGATTAATAATGGCCACGTATAGTCTGACAAAATGGACATCATGGTCTAGCCAGATTAATAATGGCCACTTATGTTTTGACCAAATGGACACTATGGTCTAGGCAAGTTAATCATGGTCACTTACAGTCTGACCAAATGGACACCATCGTCTAGCCAGCTTAATCATGGTCACTTAAGTTGTTATTACACCACAAAAACATCTTGACCGTTCAATCACTACTTGCTAAATCAAATATCTGCATTTAGCTACCAGAATAAGATTTTTATGCTCGCTTACATACTCCCTTATGCCTATATCATCACCATGCATACCCTTAACCAGGCTATTGGTAAGGGAACACCAGCATAAGCCTCAGTATAGACTGGCACCAGTTTGTACTCACTCCTTGGTGACGCCTGTCACTAAGCACGCCCGCGCATGCGCAGTAGATCCCAAATGGGAAACATTAACTTTTCAAATATTCTGCAAGCAGAACAGTTGGCCTGCTATCTAGCTTAGGTTTTTACAGCTTTGCGCTGAAGATCAGCTACATATTTAAGAGTTTTCTGATTCAGGAATCATGTCTATTATAAATTCGAATCTCCCTAATTATGTCTATTGTATACTTTGTGTTTTTTTGGGAGTTTTTTGAGAGTTTTTAGCTCTGGTTATGAGTTACCAGTTTTTGTGTCAAATACTCCCGTTTTTTAGGTATTACAATAGCCTATTTAATATCATCAATCAAACCATGCTTTAGAATTAAAAACCCTTAGTACGCGCTTATTAATATTTAGTGCCTACATAAAAATAATAATCTTATGAATCTTCATAAATTCTTGGTCTTTCAGTGAGATTTTCAAATCCGTTTCTCAGTCTCTTGTATAGAGGTTTTGTTTCTTTACTGGATTTCCATATCTAGAGATCTCTTATTAAGTATGTTTTTTACATAAGCATCATATGAAAAAATTTTCTCTATTTCGTGATTCTATAAAGAATTTAAGTCTGATTAAGACGATAGTGGTAATTCTTGCAGCCATTTTCGTTAATAGGGGAATCCCACGTCTTTCACGACCAGGCATGAATTACGTCTTTTGTTGACTAAGGCTTTGGGTTTCTCTTAAAGCCTGTTATAGACTTCCAGTAAGTCTCAGTCTAAAGACCACATAAGTCTTGAGGGGTGCATTACTCTCATGCAGTGGCATCAGTGACGGAAGTTATCGATTATTCATCCCATGCAGGTATAGCCAGTATGTTTAGAGATCTTCGATCTCTATGTCCACTCCCGTTATTGCTCCTGGCCTGTTAGATCCTGCCTAACATCATACTTCCGTTTCCGGTTCCGGTTTCGTTGTATCTGTTTTCGGTAGTAGTGCTTCTACTTCTGGTATGAGAAGTTCATTTCTGGGTCTTAGATCCGGCTTAACTTCCAACTTCCGTTTCCGGTTCCATTTTTTTTGTTTTATCTATTTCCGGTAGTAGTGCTTTCACTTCCGGTTTGAGAGGTGTTGTCTGGGTCTGTTAGATCTGGATAGATACCTAATTCCGTTTCCGGTTTATCAGCTTTTACTGGCTCTCTTTCCGGGAGTCATTTTAGAGCTTAAGGTTATGAATTGCCTGATCGTTCAGATTCTTCTGTTTCCGCTAGTCTTTCTATTCCTGGGTCAGTCGAGATCAGGGATCTGAGGAAGTTTTCCCAATTAGTGCCTCTTCGGATGATTTGTCCTCGGCTCTTTAATGCATGGCTTCTTGTCTCTCTCTTCCTCTTCTTGGTACGTCTTTTCACGTCTGTCTCTTTTCTTGTTCTCCTAGCATTCTGTCTTTCACTCTTCGACTTTCCTTCTTCGCTGGGTTTCTCACTTTCCTTTTCCAGTTTATCCGATTCTTGCTTCTTCATATCACGTTGCTTTCTTCTCATTTTTTCTACTCTGTTCCTTCTAATTCTTCTCTTCTCTTATTTTTCTCTTTTTTCTTCATCTTTACTCATCTAGATCTAATTTTTTCAAATTTTTCCTTCTCAGTAATTAGTTTTCTATTTGGTGTCTTTGGTTTAGTGTTCTCTTTGTTTCTTTAATCTGGAATTCCTCGTTCAATCCCTTTTCTATTTCCGTTGTTCTTTCTATTGTCTCTCGATTCTATTCTTGGATCAGTCAAGGTTTTTTCCATTCCAGGGTTGCTTGGACGATTGGTCCTCGTTTCTTTAATGGATTCCTTCTTGTCTCTCTCTCTCTCTCTTTCTCTTCAGGATGAGTTTTGTCTCGCCTGCCCACTTTTTCTTGTTCTAATGTTCTTTCAGTCTATTTCTAATCTGAAGAATTTTGCCAAAGTGGAATCTTCTGCGGATCTTTTTAGTTGGGAATCTGTATGTAAGGCACAGATTAAATCAGCTATCCTTCTAGCTCTTTTTTCTGAAGATGTTTTTTCTAGAAGCAGGAAGAGGTATTCAGAGTCCCTCTGAGGTTCTTAGAAATCTCTAGCCACTATCCTTAGAGGGTTTTTTTAACTCAATTTGTAGTTTGTTTGACTTCGTTGCCTCTAAGAAAATACATAGAAAAGCCATCCGAAGTTAATAAACTTTGTTTATGCTTTGAAGTATTCTAATTCCAATTCCTCCCTTTGGCCTATGATATATTTGGTCAATCATCTTCCGTATTTTTAGGGCTGATTCTGTAAATAGTAGGTCCTCCAAAGGATCTGCGTTTTCTGTGTAGAGAGACTTTTCTTCTTTTTAAAAAAACCCTCTTTAATCCTTCCATAGAGAAAGAGTCTCAGGCCTGTTGAGTTTGGTGCTTATCTTTCTAGGATAATTACCAATTCTTCTCTGTCTTCAGGTTCTAAGCCCGATTCGAGGAGGAGGATTAATCTGACCCCTTTTTTGCTCATTGTTCTAGATTCCAAGACCGGCAGGCCTCCCCTTATCAGATGAGAAGGGGCTTGTGTTATTTCTTGATCTAGTCTTAGAGGTTGTTCCTTTAAGGGGTTCAGAGTAAGAGAATCTGAAGGGATGGTGGTAGCCTGGGTAGACCCATCCTTTTATCTTTATCCTATTTATCTCTTCCTCTTCCATTGTCTTAGGATCCGTTGGTCCTTTCCCCCCCTTTTTCCCAGCATTCTAGTAAGAGGGCGCCTGTCTCTAATTTTGGGAGACTTGGTAAGCTCTCGTTCAGGTCTCTTGATTCAGAGATCATCGCTGGTTTTTTTTTGCTCCTATTGGATTTTCATTGTCCTTTGTCCGTCTTTTCTAGGTGGTCTCCTTTCATTCCTTCCTGGTGAAAATGGAAGCCCTAGAGGACGAGTTGGAGTTCATGATTCTAAGTAGTCCTTAGAATTCATTCCAATTGGGAGCACCAAGATGTTGGGTGGATGGTGTCTGATCTCAATCTGAAGAGTTTTTTCCTCTTATCTTATCTTCAATGTTCTAGATGGAGACCTTAGCTCAGTTTTCGCCAGTCTGAATCCGGGCATGTGATTCTTCTCCATAAAGATATTAGACGTCTTACTACTTGTTTTCATCCACCCTTCATGCCGTCAATTGCCGTGGCAGGTTTATTTTACAGTCGTTCTATTCACCTTCACGTTTATATAAACGACATGCTAGTATAAGCAGAGCTTTTTATTAGTTCTAGCAGTTTCATTCCAGAGAATTGCAGTCTGGAATGCAGCCTAGGTCGGATTGTAATTCTCTTAAAGTCAAGTTCAAATTCCGCTCTACCTTTCTCCCACCCAGGCTTTTTTCATTCTATCTAGCTCGGGGTCTTGTTTTTTCCCTTTAGACCTTAGAGTGGAAGCAATCTCAGTAGGGATGGAATTCTATCTTCCTCTTTTATGGTCAGCTATTTGCTTCCTCAGGGTGATAGGATTGATGGTCAGCATCAAGAATACCATTCATAGAGAGATTCTGATGAGAAGACTTTTCCATTGCTCTTAATGTCCTTGGAGCTTTAGTCGGCTCACTCTTTTCCTTCCGATTCCTATCAGATAATCCCTTTTTCCCGTTCTAGTTATGGGAAGGATTATTCTCTGCTTCTGTTGGGTGTTCCTTTGGTCAAGTCTTCTCCTCTGGTTTTTGTTTTTCTCAGACGCTTCCCATGAGGAGGGGGGACAGTCTGGGATCACCTGCTCAGAGGGTCAGTTTCTAAGGTCGGTTGTCAATCGATTCTCAAGCTTAGGGATTGTTCCCTCTTAGATTTCTTGCGTCCTGTCGGTATGCTAGAATTTCCTCTTGCAGCCTGTTTTTCCGGATTTTCAGGCATTGGTGGTGGACGCTCTGTTTCAGTCCTGGTTAGGGTTGTTTGATTATGCATTTCCTCCATCTTTCCTGATTCCGTTGCTCTTGAGATAGGTCAGGGATCAGATTAAAGAACTTCTTCTGATAGCTCCCTTTTGGCCAAAGTGGATCTGCATTGCGGATTTCCTCTTTTCTCCATGTAGTCTTCACTTGTCTTCTTCCAGTCTCCCCGGACCTCCTGTCTAAAGTAAGAGTTTGGTGTATTCATTCTGTCTCAGGAATTTTCAGTAGGTATCTTTGGAGAGTTTTGTTTTGATCCCTGAGACTAGAATTTCTGCGAGTTCTCAGGACATCAGTATTTCTGCCAGGAGGGAGTCAACTTGCAGAGTTTTCAAGGTCTGTCTTAAAACTTTAGAAGTATGGTGTGCAGACCTTAGTCTCTTGACAGATCCTGTTTTTCATTTTCCCTAGTGTTAGATATTTTATTTTATCTCCTTGTCTCTTTATATTTGTCTTCTAACACTGTAAGAGGTTACCCATTTCTTTGGCATCCATGCTACATTGTCTGTTGATTACTGATGTTAAAAATTCAAAGGTTCTTTATAATTTTCATTTGAGGTTTATGCTTTTTTCATCCTCCAATAGCTAAACCTTTGTCTTCCGGGAACCTGGATTTGGTTCTTCAGGTTTTTGGCAGAACTTTTCTTTGAACCTTTTTCTCTTATAATAGCATGAACTTTGTAACTTTAAATCTGTTTTTAGGATTACATCTGCTTCTGATAATAGATGATCCTAAGTTTCAGGCTTTTTCCGCTGAGAAGGACAGGTGTTGATTCTGGCGACGGTCTAGTCTTATATCCTAGAAGGGATTTTTTATTAAAAATTCAATCTAACCGTCTCCCAGCTAAGCCAGTTATTTTAAAATATTTATCTTCCTTTTCGCCGTCTGACTGACTTCAATATATTGTCAGAGTTTTTAAAGTTTCAAGCGTCGTACTGATTTTTAGAGATCCAATCTATCCCATTTCTGGGTTCTCTATGCAGAGGAGGTAGTCAGGCCAGTCTCTAGCTTTTTATGGCCAGATGGAATTGTGTGACTGTTGTTTTGAGATGGCTTCCTCTGATCATATTAATCTTTCTCACATTTAAGCTCATGAACTTAGAGGGAAGGGTCCCTCTTTCGCTTTCGCTGGCTCTTCTTTATTTGAGGTAATGTAAGTCGTAAGATGGAAATCTGAGCCTACTTTTGCCTCCTTTTTATTTATAAAACCAGAGCGTAGCGGCACTCTTTTTAGATATATCATGATTCTTTCTAAAAAGGCTGAAGACCATTTACCAATCTCACTACACCATTTCTGTTAAGACTGTTTGTCTGCGTGAAATGGTGAGTTTTTTCATTGGTTTGTTATTTATTTCTTTAAGTTTAAAGAAATCAATGTTTGATAATCATTGTGTGATTAATTAAGATGTACCAGGTTATTAACATTTGGTTACGTTCTGTTTGATTTTTATCCTTGCTTATGTATTCTCAAATCTCCACCCACCTAAGTTCCATGTGGGGCACTGACCAAATCTACGGGTTTAGCGAGTAGTGATTGAACGGTCAAGATGTTTTTGTGGTGTAATAACAACCCCCAACAGACCCACCCACCCCCCCTTTAGTGGGTTGGTCTGTAGTTTTATTAACCACTATAAAAACATACTTACTGTTCAATCACTACGACCTGGCCTCAGCCACCCTGCATGGGAATGATGTGAGAATCTTGTCAGGATATATGGCACTTAAATTTAGAAAAGTGAATCTGTTCGGGCGCGCTTAGTGACAGGCGTCACCAAGGAGTGAGTACAGACTGGTGCCAGTCTATACTGAGGCTTATGCTGGTGTTCCCTTACCAGTAGCCTGGTTACGGGTATGCATGGTGATGATATAGGCATAAGGGAGTATGTAAGCGAGCATAAAAATCTTATTCTGGTAGCTAAATGCAGATATTTGATTTAGCAAGTAGTGATTGAATGATAAGTATGTTTTTATAGTGGTTAATATAACTATAGACCAACCCACTAAAGGAGGGGGGTTGTCTGACCAAATGGACACCATGGTCTAGCCAGATTAATAATGGTCATTTATTGTTTGACCAAATGGCCCATGATCTATTCAGATTAATAATGGTCACCTATTGTCTGACCAAATGGACACCATGGTCTATTCAGATTAATAATGGTCACCTATTGTCTGACCAAATGGACACCATGGTCTATTCAGATTAATAATGGTCACTTATTGTTTGACCAAATGGTTCATAGTCTATTCGGATTAATAATGGTCGCTTATGGTCTGACCAAATGGACCATGGTCATAATGTTAGTCAAGCTATCTTTAAATTATGGCCAACTATGGTCTGACCAAATGGTCAAACTGGATTACTAATAGGCAACAATATTCTGGCCAAGCGAAATATGGTCACAACCCTGATCTCATCACGGTCATCTGCGGTAATATTACAAGACCAAACCAATTCAAATGGACCATGGTCAGATCCTTGGCCTAGCTGACTTAACCCTTACCACTCTGATGTCCATATTCTATCTTTTACTGAGTCAATATCAAAGAAGCCGGTGTACATTTTTCAACAATTTTGGTGGAAGATGTTGCTGTGTACGACAGCACCATCTCCCTCCAAATTTGTTGAAAAATTAACACTGGTTCCTCTTAATTTAATTTGAAAATTTAAAGTTTTAATACCAGTGTGGTATGGGTTAATCATAGTCAACCACGGTATAAAAATGATCAACCATGGTCCAACAATGATCAACCCGGATCTAACAATAATCAACCATGGTCTAACAATGATCAACCATGGTCTAGCAAGAGTTGGCATTTCTTATCATAGTCAAATTCAAGGTATTTTATTCATTACCAAACATGATAATAACATGGTCAGCAATATAAAATACCACATGGACCATCATGATAATAACATGGTCAGCAATATAAAATACCACATGGACCATCATCAACCACCAGGTTCAATTACAGCAGAGTAAAAGCATACAAATCATTTTAAGCATCATCAAGGTATACTGTTAGAATGGAAATCTAGTTTTTGTCAGAGGAAACTTGCAATTAATGAAGGAATCTTGAGACTAGGCATTGCTAATAGAGAAGTTTCTTTGATTTGTTTGAGATTGTAGTTTTTCCATTTGTCGGCGAGATCATTCTGTTGTACATTGCACTATAGAGCAATAGTTGTATCCAATTTCACTCCAAATCTGAACAAAATTACTGTCACAAGGACTAAAACTAAAAGATGTTAAATAATTTGAAAACAATTTGACAGAAGATTGTTGCTGCCTTAGGCAACAGCAACTTTCAGTCAATGTGTTTTCAAAATCATCATGAAGATTTTAAAATTATTGTGCAGATATTAAAATACAATTTTCACATATGTTTGTGTAGAATGAAAATGGTTATAGTGCCGTCTTTGAGCGCGATCATGAGCCATCATTATTGTACAACAACTGACAGTATCTGTCCAACTGCATCCTTGCCAACAGATGCATGCGTAGAAAGTTTGTAGGCACGATTGCGAACACGCATATGTAATTAACATATATACCTATTAGTTCATATTACATGTTGTACAGTTACTGTGCTAGAAATTGTATTTTTATTCTCACGGTTTAATTTACAATAACATCATTTTCAAACGGTGTTTTTTAATTAATCTATATCTTCCTGTTTATTTTCAAGTATGCATTGCTAATGCTAAATTCTGTTAGGTCATTATTACATAAGAATTTAGTTTTATAATTTTGTTAATGGATTTGTGTCAATTTAAAACTTAAAGTTGAGTTAACAAAGATACTAATTGCAAAACTTGGAAAGCATATAAAATTGTGAGTGATTAATTTGTAGATAGGATTGCCACAATGAGACCAATTTACAACTTAGAGTAACTCTTTAATGCCTAAATTTGCTCGAAAAATTTAAATATTTGCTTATTGAATGGCAGTTTGTAGGCCAAGAAAAGATTATTTCCAATGGAATTACTTTATTGGTTATCGAGCCAGTAATTCCTGGGGTAAGATGTTCAGAAATAGTCCTCTTGGCTTGCAAATCAAAACCACTGCAGAGACCGGTTTTGGCAAGTTTCGTCATGAAAGGGTTAACTCGCCTCATGGAAATTCATTAGTGAAATTGCTTTTTACGTATATGGATGTCAGGCTCAACTGTATAGTCTCGTCGACTCCAGGTAGATACGACATACACAACACATACAGGATTGCGGAAATTCAACCATAACAGTCAAAACAAAGCTAAGTGAAGAATATTTTTTTAAAACTACTCAGTTAGATGTAAGTAATTTCTCAAATATGCTTCTCTTGGTCTAGAGATAAACTTTGAAACATTATTATACATGTCCATTTGAATACTGAACTAAGTTTTTTCTGTTACCAAGCTACTCTAGGGCTTGTTAACATCGCATGTTCCCTTCTGCCTCTGGGGTATTATTTATCTGTGCTATCTTGAGTCCATTCATATAATATCTACTTCCATTTTGAACCAGACTTCGGTCACCTGAGCCATCCAGTAGTATTGCAAGACCAAACCAATCCACATGGATCATCACAAATGGTAATCTCTCAACTGAGACATGGTCTGGAAACTGGGAGTGTTACACTGGTTTTCAATCACTGGAAGAAAGAAGAGACTTAAGATTGTCACTCAATGCTAAATTTGTTGGAAAATGGTGATTGTCAAAGTCCACAAGACCGAAGAAAATTTTGTTGAATATCTATCGCTTTGTGTTTTTAGATTGTCAATGTTAACAGATCCTGTCCACCGGTTTGCTGATTACATGGCGGCCATAATCATTCTTTATCTGATGAGTCTTCCTGTTCATCGACACTCAGAGGAGGACAATTCTCATCTCATGGTTTTTTTTACTGATTCAAGGTTTTTCGCAAGTGTTTCGTTCTGAAGTCAAGACTCGGGTATATCATTTTCACTGACTCCTTCATGAAGGGTTCCAGAGCTCTAATGGCTACTGGGCTTGAAGGTAGCGAATCTCCTGACATGAAGTTGCTCATAGATCTCCTAGAAATCATACCCTTCTAAATGAATTGCTCAGATGGTGGCTCCTCCCTCTGGATATTCCCAGATCCTTTCAGTCTCCATTCTTAAACAACATGGCTTATGCTGCAGATGGCTTTCCCAGCCTTTGGGAGGCCTTTAATGTTGCCTACACATTTTCACCAACAATGAACTCGATGGCCCTCCTGTTGGTGTTCGCTAACCTGTTGTCAATTTTATCTCAGACCAGAGGTAGGAGAAGATGGCTTTCCCAACCTTTGGGAAGCCTTTAATGTTGCCTACATGTTTTCGCCAATGACGAACCCAATGGCCCTATTGGTGTTCCTTACCCTCTTGGCAATGTTATCTCAGACCAGAGGTAGGAGAAGATGGCTTTTCCAGCCATTGGGAGGCCTTTAATGTTGCCTACATATTTTTGCCAATGATGAACCCAATGGCCCTCCTGTTGGTGTTCCCTAGCCTCTTGTCAATGTTATCTCAGACCAGAGACAGGAGCATTCACCCAAATCTTCAAACTCAAATCTGCAAGATGTCTTGGCACACTCTTTTGAAAGAAGTCCTAAAAAGGCAATTCATCTCTATGTGGAATAATTGAGACGGGATATCAAACTTTACTGTCACTTAAGTCTACCTTGTTCATGAACTTGTGTTAATGTACTTAGTTACTAATGATTAGATCTTGTGACCACCATGAGATCATATGGTTTTTGGTAGCAGTGGTGGACAGATTACCGAATGCACCCCAGATATCATAGCAGTCAGTACTAGCCTGTTATAAGTCAATAGCCTCTGGTGATATTTACCTGTGCTTGTGCTTGTCTGCCGAAACAAGTGTCAAGCTTGCGTGTGTGTGCGCGCGTGCGTGTGTGTGTGTGTGCATGCATACATATATGTGCGTGCATGTGTACATGTTTTTCTAGCATACACATGTATGTGTTCTTGTTTGTCTGTGTGTATTACATATTTTTCAAACTATAAGCAACAAATTTCTTTTCTCCACTCATTTTTGTTGTTGTAAAAGATAGAAAGGGAAAGTGAAGTAGCTTACTTTCTTAAAATATTACCAAAAAAACAAGAGCAATCCGAGATTGCAGACCGTTCACTTCCTGTTTTTGGAACATTGTCAAGATTTTTTGTATTTTCCAAATTTTATCGCCTCGAAAACAAAGTTCAATAGAAAATAAAATTTGTTTCCGTTCGTATGTATATATGTGACTAATGAGTTTTTGAGTCAGACTAAACAGATTTCACCCAAATTTGGAATATAACTTAATAATAGTAAGATGGATGTAAAGTTCTTTTTCCGTTACATTTTGTCTGTATTTGCCAGAGTTATCCCCCTTAAGTCTTAAAATTCTCCATTGATCTGCAGTAACTTGAGTTAGACCTAACGGATTTGAACCAAATTCAGAATATACCTTAAAAATATAAAGGTGAATGTAAAGTTTGTGTTCCGTTAGTTTTCGTCAATATTTGCAAGAGTTATTACCATGAAAAAACCAAACTTCATTTATTTCAAGCAATAACTTGTGGTATTAGCTAAGCGGATTCGAACCGAATTTGGAATATAGCTTGATACTACTTAGGCGGAGGGTCAATATTTCACAAAGTTATCTCTCTTGGAAAATACAAAGGTAAATTTCCAGTTTCCAAGCAATAATTTGTGTTAGACGAAACCGATTTTAACCAAATTTGGATTATAACTTAATACTACGGGGCAGAAGTCAACTTCATGTTCCATTAGTTTCCATTAATATTTATCGGAGTTATCAGCCATGAAATATACAACCTTAATTACCGTTAATTTGGCTCTTTCCGGTAAATAACTCAAGCGAGAATAAATGGATTTGAATCAAATTCAGAATTTATATTAATAGTATTACGACAGTGGCCAAGTTCGTGTTTTGTTTGTTTCTGTCAATATTTGCGGGAGTTGTCACTCGTGAAAAATACAAACTGCCTTAATTTAGCGGTTTCCGTGCGGTAACTCATGCTAGACTAAATGGATTTGAATCAAATTCAGAATTTAGATTAATAGTATTGAGCCAGAAGTCACGTTCACATTCCATTAATGCTCATTAATATTTGGCAGCGTTATTCCCCTTTAAAAAAATTAAATTTGTTTCCAAAGTATAATTTATGTTAGGCTAAACATATTATCAATCATATTTGGACTATAACTTAACCATTTAATCCTCGAATTTGTTTTTTAAAAATTCAATTTTCTCATAGAAAATCCATTTGCAGACCAAGAGAAGACAATTTTTGAAAATTTATCACTGGAATGACTGGCTCAGTTATCGAGTCAGTCATTCCAAAGGTAAATTTTCAAAAATCATCTTCTCTTGGTCTGCAAATGGACATTTGTCAAGACCACTGCAGAAACCGTTTTTAGCTGGTATGGCCATTAAATGGTTAACCCTTGCCAATCTGATATCAATATTCTATATTTTACTGTGTCAATAGCAAAGAACGTGGTGTACATTTTTCAACAATTTTGGTGGACGACGTAGCTGCCTATGACCAAATTTGTTGAAAAATTAACACCAGTTTATCTTTTAATTTAATTTGAATATTACAAATTTAGACATCGGATTGGTAAGGGTTAATGGAATGGTCATTTCCTTGCAACAAGCGCCAATGTAAGTACATATATATCAGCTATGCACATTTTTAAATGGAATAACATACCATTTCATCAAAAGCAGGAATTGAGGCGATTTGTATTGCTCACAATGCCTTGTTTGGATTGTCCGGATTTTATGGATGTCCAGATTTTTGGGGATCAGACTCACCCATTAAGTGGGGGAATCCTAGTAAATGGTCACACCCTTTCTCGTGTTATCTTTTGAGGCACATCGGATCAGTAGCTTTTGAGATACAGACGCACACACGCACGCATGCATGCACAAACACGTGAATGCAAATACCCTCTTCTCCTTAAGGGATGATCAGGGTAACAAACAAAAAAATATGATAAATTAAGAGAATCAGTACTAAAAATAGGATAAGAAGAATTTCCCTTCATTAATATTCAGGACAAAGACATGTAGCATATCGTAGTGGATGGATGGAAGATGTGGTGGGTGTGGTGTGTGGATCAATAATTGGTATGTACATGTTTTATATGTCCAGCATAAATGAATATTGAAAGGTACAAGTTGGGAGTAGACGTTTCTAAGAATAATCCTCTAAGTCGGCCACTACTGGTCAGATTTTGTGCAGAGTTTTTGTTTATTTGTGAGATTTTAACTGATTTGTCTTATTTGTATAGTTTTATCATGCATTTTGTAAGTGTATTTGTTTGATACTTTATGATAGTTAAAGTTGTGATGGTTATTTTAAAAACAATTTGACTGGAATGTGTTGTTGTTGTCTTCACCAACTTTCAGTCAAATTGCTTTAGAAAATCAAATTTCATAAAAAATTATCCTTTCATGTCCGAAATCCCAGAATTTGTTGTTGAATATTTTTTAATTAATCAGACCTGAAGCCGTTGCTACATTGTTATCTGCAGAAGGCTAAGATCAAGATTTGGTAGATGCTTATTTTTCAGTGGAAACCTGTATGCTGATGGATCAATTATATTTATGTTTCTATTGCGTTGAAAGTTAAAATTATTAAAAATATTTTTAAAATCCTGCAACTATTGAAAAGTTATTAACCCTCTGATCGCTGGGTTTTTGCAGACAGCATAACACTTGACCCAAGGGTTATAACTTCGGACCTGCTAAATATTTAGAAAACCATTTGACTGAAAATTGTTGGTGGTCATGGCAGCCACCAACAACTTTCAATCAAATTCTTTTCAAAATATTCGTCAAGTCAAGAGTTTTTGCTCATTAAACCTTTAGCCGTTGAATCTATTGAGGAAATTTCAAATTTTCACATAGAAAATGTCCATTTGCAGACCAAGAGAAGAATATTTTTGAAAATTTACCACTGGAATGTTTTCAATATTTTCAAAAATAATCTTCTTTTGGGATGCAAATGGACATTTCTCAAGATCACTGCAGAAGCTGTTTTGGATGATATGAGTGTTAAAGGGTTAACATTATTGTCTAGCGCTTGCAGCGGTGAGACAGATAATTACAATTTTATTCTACTCATTAACCCTTTACTGGCCAAATTTGGTCAAGAAAAAAAGAAATTTGTTTATCGAATGTCCATTTTGCAAGTCAACAGAAGACTATTTTTTTTAATTTACTACTGCAGTAAATAGCTTGGTTATCCTGCTATGCTCATTCTAGTATTAAATTTAAAAAAATTATCTTGTCTTGGCCTGCAAATGGATATTTATCAAGCCTGCTGCTGAAGCCAATTTTGGCCAACCTGACCATTAAAGGGTTAATGGTGAAACCAGCCAAAACCATTGCGCCAAGAGTGGACTATTTTGAAATTTTACCACTGGAAACTGGAATGACTGGCTCGATAAATGAGCCAGTCATTCCAGTGAAAATTTTTAAAAAGTTTTCTTTTGTTTACTGACCAGAGAATTTTCTGTTTGCTGGACAAATCTTTACCATTTAAATGGGCCAGTACAGACAGACCCAGTACAAGATGTTTGTTGCGATGTAAGAAATATTCTTGTTGAATATAGTGAAAGTAATTTAGTTGCAAGCTTTTTTTGTTGCAAACTTAAGTTCTAATAGGAATACTAAGTGTTGTAAGTTAGTTAAAACAACTTTTAATTCCCATTTTCATCACGGCCAATTAACTGTCTGTACTACTGCAAGCCACCAGACAATATCTTCAATAAGAAATAACTATGCATCTGCTAAATATTTTGAAAACAATTTGACTGAAAGTTGTTGGTGGCTTAGCCACCAACAACTTTCAGTGAAGTTATTTTCAAAATATTCAGCATATTAAAAGTCCACATCATGGAAAATGTAGTCCTCAGGAATTCAACTGATGGACAGTTAAGAGGAAACGTGTTGAGTCTTTTTGAGCCGCTACAGCCTTTAAACAGCAACAGCTTCCAGTCATATTAATTTCAAAATATTCAACATCTTTTCGGTTTGTTTAACCTGAGATTGAGACAACGGGAATTTATCGGTGAAATTGTTAAGTGAAGAATTAATGTGGATAATAGTATCATCCATAGTACGATTACTACTACGATGATGACGACTGCGGCGAAGCTGAGGACCCGTGATTGCAGCATGGAACACGTGTCAGGATTCTTTTACTACAGCCAATGCTTTAGTTGCTCATTCACATGCAATATATATACTACCTTCTCTGTGTTTACTCATCACAGAAGTCTGTAATGTTCGTGAAAAGAACATATTATTGGAAATAACGAAATAGCACCGCCGAACACGCATGTGTGCGTCTGTGCGTAAGTGTGTGTGTGTACGTACGTGGGACGTAGTAGTGATCGTGTTGTTGATGATGACGATGATCCTAGGATGTATGTACAACGACGACGCCTGTACACCCCTGTGTATTAAGTACAACGCTGTTATGTAAGAGGCTTCGCGTGAAACCATGGAAACGTGCTGTACTGCCACAATAATGGAAACTCCGTCTTTCCCATCTTTTCATACGCATGATTTTCTGACGGCTGCTAATGGATTGTACTGTTGGAAGAAAAGGTAGGAATTAAAATCTGTTTTTTTGTCATTATGTAAGGCAAGGAATACACCACGTATTAACCCTTTGATGGTCAGTATTCTGTTAACCTTTTAACCCTTAAAGTTTTTCAAGAAAATTTCAAGTTTTCTCATAGGAAATGTCCATTTGCAGACCAAGAAAAGAAAAATTTTGAAAATTTATCGCTGGAATGATTGTCGAGCCAGTCATTCCAGTCATAAATTTAAAAAAATACTCTTCTTTTGGTCTGCAAATTGACATTTCTCAATACCATGGCAGAAGTTGTTTTTGGAGTGTTAAAGGGTTAAAAATGTTTTTTTTATCTAAAAACCTACCTATGCGTTATGACCGAGGCAGTCATTTCACTCGTAGATTTTCAAAATATTCTTCCTGTTCTGGAAATCAACATTTCCTATGACCAGTAATGGATAGATATGTTCTGTCACTCAAATATATGATGTCAATGAATTATGTCCATGTAAGCTGATGTCACAATCAAAATGCATAATGAATGATGTATATCTAGGCCCATCATGAATATTGAATAGGCTGTCAATGTGTACAAATTGTATGTCTTTAATACTATTTAACCATTTGACTGCTGAGTTTTTGCAAATGACATATTCCAGGTATTATATCTCAATACCTGTTAAACATTTTGAAAATAATTTGACTGAAAGTTGTTGGTGACTAAGCCACCAACAACTTTCAGTCAAATTGTTTTCAAAATATTCAGCAGGTCAAGAGTTTTTGCTCATTGAAATTATTGTCTGGCAGCTTGCAGCAGTGAGACTGAGTTAATAACCATTCTGTTGAATATTTTGAAACTAATTTGACTAACAGCAGCCAGTCAAATTAGTTTCAAAATATTCAACAGGTTATCTGTATATTTATCTTGATGTTAGGATTCTGGGAATTCATGGTTCGATTGATCCCAACATGGTTATATCATGGGCGGAGCTTTGCTAGAAATGGGCATGTCATAGCTAAAAATGGGTGTGGCATAACTAGAAATGGGCGGGGCATAGCTAGAAATGGGTGAGGCCAAATACTTAAATTCTTCTCATAGCTACCACAAGGGAAGACAATATTGCATTCTGGTGTGTCTATGTGTTCGTATTTGTCTGTCCGTCTGTCCATCCATCCTTCAGTTTATCTGTCAGTCGGTCTCTGCCTGCCTGCCTGCCTGCCTGCCTGCAAGCCTTCCTTCCTGCCCGCTGTGTCTGTCTGTTCGCCCGTCCACCCACCCACCCGCCTGCCTCCCAGAAAAAATACTGCTTCAATTTGGCTCAAATTTTAATATTTTAAATTTCCGAACTTAGGCCGTGATCGTAACCCTTACCACTCTCATGTCAACATTCTATCTTTTACTGTGTCAGTAGCAAAGAAACTTATGTACATTTTTAAACACTTTTGGTGGATGATGGTCTTGTCATAGACAACAACATCATCCACTAAATTTGTTTAGAAAAGAACACTAGTTCATCTTTTAGTTTAATTTGAAACTGGTAAGAGTTAATAAAAACACACGTATCTGGACTGGATCAAAGTCTGGATCTATGGATCTCTTGCAAGCTACTGGTCTAGTTTTGGCTGAGATTTTAATGCAAAATAGGGTATGACAATACACCAGGATTCCACAAAATTTTTTAAATGTGGACAATTTTTAAAATCTGAAAAATTCAAACATAATTTTGCAAAGAGTAAGAGTTTATAGCCTCTGATAGCTCTTGTTAGACTTTAAAAAACCTTTTTCATTCCGCAATAGCATGCATCCTGATTTCAAGGAAGCTCAGTATTTTTAAAACTTGCTAACTAATAAAGTTTGACGGAAAACTAAATTCTTTTCTCAAGGTGCAGTCAAATTGTTTTCAAAATAATTAGCAGTATTTTAATTAGATTATATGTGTATAATGATAGAGTTGCAACAGGATGTGTAACAAGTCCTCAATCAAGCATGAAATCATGATGAGCTAAAGGAAGACTGGTGCCATTAGGCTCAGGTGACCAGGATAATAATGTGTGATTGAGTGAGTGATAAAAGTTAATTTAATTCATAAATGTTAACTGAAAGATTAGTTATAGTGTCAGTAGATTTGACCTGATCTGACTGAGCACCAGGGTAAATCATGCAGAGGAAGTGAAGACTATTAAATTAAATGCTATTCATAAATGTACTCTTGAGAAATAAATATATGTTCGTCTGTATGCATGTGTGTGAGTTGGTGTGTGCGTGCCCGTGCGTGCATGAGAGTGAGCGCGCGCGTGTGTGCGTGCGTGCATGCGTGCATGCATGCACACGCGTGCGTGTGTGTATGTGCATGCTTGCATGGGTGCGCATGCTTGCATACATGTCTGTCTGTGTACGGTGTGTGCACGTGCGCTTGTGCCTGTACATTAGATCAATGCGATGCACATATTTGTTTTAAGCTCTGACAGTCACAGCGCAGACTGAGTCTCCAAAATCTCTAAGGAAGGGGTGGGTTGTTATGTGATTGTTTACGCGCAGGGGCTGTTTACGCGCAGGGCCAAAGAAGACCCATGCTGGCTGGATTTCACTAACCAATCAATTGTTTTTATTTAATCAAAGACCTAAAATGGCCTCTGTATATATTTGTTTTGAACAGCTCAGAAATTCAACTTCATCGATTTCCTCAGAACACAATTAATGCAATATTTTATTGATAACAATTTCAGCATCCTATCATTAACCCTTTAACCCACCAATTTTTTCCAGAAAATTTAAATTTTTTCATAGAAAATGTCCATTTGCAGGCCAACAGAAGACTATTTTTGAAAATTTACCACTGGATTGACTGGCTTGGTTTCCGAGCCAGTCATTCCGGTGGTAAATTGTCAAAAATAGTCTTCTTTTGATCTACAAATGGTTATTTCTCAAGATTACCGCGGAAGCCACTTTTGGCTTATATGAATGTTAAATGCTTAACACCAAAAAGGTCTCTGCAGTGGTCATGAGTAATGTCCATTTGTGAGCCAAGAGGTGGCTATTTTTGAACACTTTCCACTGAAATGTCTGGCTCGATAATCAAGCAAGTCATTTCAATAGTAAATTTTCAAAATTAGGATTCTCTTTGCTGCCAAATGGACCTTCAATTGGCCAAAATTTTAATTTTCCTAACAAATCTTGGCCATTAAAGGGCTAAAGGTCTGATGAATAGCTTGAGAATTTGTCTGAAATTTTTAGTGCCTTGTTCAGTAACAAATTTCAGTCATGGGTTATATACATTCAGTCAATTCACCTTTCCAGTTTATCCATCCGTCATATGACATCATAGTCAACTAAGGGATGTGTATGCTGATGTCATAATCATGACATCATGAATGATTCAATATAGTCCGTCTTTAACGCTTAATAGTCTGACATGTGCGAATTATATGTCTTTACTATTTAATAAACATTCTGTTAAATATTTTGAAACTAAATTGACTGGGTGCTCTTGCCGCCATAGGTCAAATTAATTTCAAAATATTCAACAGCTTACATGTATAGTTTTCTGGAAATTGATGGTCATGGAGTCCAGAGATCGATCGATCAATCCCAACACGGATGGACATGGTGTGGGTGGAGCTTAGATTGAGATGGGCGGG
The DNA here is from genome assembly GCA_034401795.1 of Chaetoderma sp. LZ-2023a. Classification (NCBI taxonomy): domain Eukaryota; kingdom Metazoa; phylum Mollusca; class Caudofoveata; order Chaetodermatida; family Chaetodermatidae; genus Chaetoderma; species Chaetoderma sp. LZ-2023a. Next base: position 145,406,566 of record CM067359.1, read on the forward strand.
GAATAGCTAAAAGTGGAAACGTCCATTGGTTTTCAAAATATTCAGCATCTTTCAAGATTTAACTCCCTTGTGTCAATAGCGCCTCAAAGCGCTTAAAATGCCACTAATGTCAATTAACCCTCCTAATGTGCGGGACGCTTATTTTGATAAATTTGCTAGTGAAGTTTACAAAAATAGCCTCTCTGTTGGCCTCCAAATGTATATTTTGGATGACCACTGTGAATGCCATTTTGGACGTCTTGACCATTAAAGGGTTAATGGTAAAAAAACTTGCTTTGTCGGCGTCCGTTTGCAGGCCACAAAAAATTATCTTTGAAAATTGACCGCTGTAACGACTGGCTCGGTAACCGAGCCAGTCATTCCAGTGGTCAATTTTAAAAAATAGTCTTCTCTTGCTCAGCAAATGGACAACTCCTCAAGACCAGCACGGAGGTCTGTTTTGATGACTTGACCATTGAAAGGTTAAGTTGAAACTTGAGGGGTTAATTCATGTTGTTTTAGAAAGTTTAAAAAAAAAAGGATTAAAGTATATAGCTTGTATAATTATCTGGATCTGTGAGCTGGACACAAGGCCGGACACCCAACAAGGCCGCTTGACCTTATGTTTGAGCAAAATAAACAAATCCTTCTAAGTGAGTGTCCTTAAATATTTGCTCAGCTATTTTAGTCAGGATTCAATTCCGTTAGAATTAATTCATGGTTATGCGTTTTAGGGCTTTAACCTTCAAATTTCTTAAAGAAAGTTTAAATTTTCTCATGGAAAATGTCCATTTGCTGACCAAAAGAAGGGTATTTTTGAAGATTTTTCATTGGGATGACTGGCTCGGTTATCGAGCCAGTCAGTCCAGTGGTAAATTTTCAAAATTTGTCTTCTATTGGTCTGCAAATGGACATTTCTCATGACCACTGCAGAAGCTGTTTTTTGGCCAACTTGATTTAAGTGATGTTACTGGTTCAGAATCGGGGCAGACTAGCCTGTTAACATCTTGGCTCATAACCAACAGCCCGGCCCCACACCACCCCACCACCACCACCCGCCATCACACCCCAACCCAGCGATGAGTTCTTTTCTAAAATTATTTGTTTTATATGTAAGATTCAGATCCGATAAAGTGAGGCATTAACATGAAACCATAATTAAAGTATATAGCATCTTTAACCATTTAATGGTCAGCATTGGTAAAAAAAAAAAATCAAAAAATATTCTTTTATCAATGTCCATCTGCATGCCAAAAGACTATTTTTGAAAATTATAACTGGAATGACTGGCTCGGTAATCGAATCAATCATTCTAGTGCTAAATTTTCACAACTAGTCTTCTTGGCCTGCAAATGGACGACATTCCAGCAAGCCATTGCTTTGGTGGGTTTTGGCCGGCTTGACTATGAAAGAGTTAGTTATTCAAATTATATGAACATTTCTTGAAACCAGGAAATTCTAGTATCGTAAATGTAAGACAATGATGCAAGAGGTAAGCTGTTGGATATTTGAAAGTAATTTGATGGGATGCTGTTGCTAGTTGAGTCAGATACTGCTCCTAATAAAATTTCTAAGTTTCAAATTTAAATTTCTTACATGTACATTGCAGGTAATTTGCTATAACTGATCTGTTACTTATATTAAACATTGAATGGTTTTGATGGTCAGGATTTGCTAAGAAAATCTACAGTTTTCTTAACTCATATCAGCCAACAATGGCTTATGCAGTGGTCTAGAGAATTGTCCATTTGCAGACCAAGAGAAGACTATTTTTGAAAATTTACCACCGGAATGACTGGCTGGATAACCGTGGCAGTCATTCCAGTGGTAAATTTTCAAAAATAGTCTTCTCTTGGTCTGCAAATGGGCCTTTTCTATGAGAAAATTGAAATTTTCTGGAACAAACTTGAGGGTTAAATGGCTAAGTCACTGTATATCCATTTACATGAAGAAACTTTTCATGAATTCGCCACTGGAATGGATGTCTATCTTATTATGTCTGTCATTTCAGTGCAAATTTTTTCAAAACCCGACCACTGTATATGATGTGGTTGCCAGACTATTAATTGTTTAATAATAGTCAATTTCTAACCTTTTTCAACCAACATGTCATAAATAATTTATGTCAGAATAATTGCTGCAGATGAAATTTATTATATGCGCATCAGAAATTCAATATAAAACATCAATCTGTGTGAGCTCTCCTACGCGTCATTGATGAGCGTGATATGTTTGCTGGGATGACCATTGTAATTCCACTTGTATCTTGTGCTATATTAGATTCAAGAACATGCATTACTACTGCTCTCCTTTCACAACAACAGCTCCAGCACTACCCCCTCCCACTTTACCCCCACCAGCCTCTGCTTTGAATGATATTTTACCCACGCTTTCATGTATAGTTTCCTTTACATTAACAGCAAATGTGTGTTTTTGACTCATTTGTTTTTCTGCTTGCTCCGAGCTATTTTCTTTTTCCAACTGTACTCGCTATTCAACATCACGCCCGGCCCGTCCCGTCCCGTCCCGTCTCCCTCCTTTAGAAAAACATGCGCCACTCAACAGTGCCGGTTGGTAGTGAAAACACAACATGTTGCATTGACAAAGCCGCTGCATATTCTCTCAGTACATCAAATGTCTACTGATGGTCAGTGATAATGTATCAGGACAAAAGCGACATGCATACAGTATGTCTCTGATCATGCAATTATTTCAATGCGATATACCTATATAGTACTGGCAATATTTTCTTATTGATTTATTGATTGATTAAATAATGTCCAATTTGATTAGTTGAAATACTATGACTGGAATTTGAGTTGAATCCATCTGATTGCTTAGGTTTTGCAGATGACATATTCTAAGTGTTATATCTCTGGACCAGTAAAGTTTTTTGAATTTTGAGCCACCAACAACTTTCAGTCTAATTGTTTTCAAAATATTCAGCAGGTCCAGAGTTATTGGCATTTCAAATTATTGTCTTGTGACTTGCAGCAGTGAGCCAGTTAATTTGAGTTGATTAATTGATTCATGTTTGGTCTGATGATTGACAGATTCAATCAATAAATTTGATGATTGATCTGTCGATTGCACAATCGATCCAGCCAATGACCACTGAACTGACTGACTGATTGATAGCATTGGTTTGTATTTCTATGAATTAGATTCTTGATTGATGGAATGAGTGATAGATTAATTTGATTATCTGATTGACTAATTGAGTTGTTTGACAGGATTGATGATCTATTTGATTCTTAACTGATGCATAGAGTGATAACTTGATTTGATTATTTGATTGGTTTTATTTAATATGATTGATTGATTTATTGATCAATCAATTGATTGCTTAATTCATTTAGTTATTGCCTTCAACTAGTGATGTGCCCTAGATGATTGGGCAAGCATTTATTAGCTAACCTGAATGGCCAAGTGAGCTTATGCCATGGCGACCATCTGTCGTCTCTCCGGCATCCGTCCGTCCATCCATCCGTCCACGTTTTTCTTTTAATGACTTCTCAAGAACCACTGGGCCAATTTCAATTATATTTGGAAGTATCCTTAGGGCATACGGATCCAAGTTTGTTCAAACGAAGTTGATCAGCCAATTTGGCCGCCGGCCATCTTGGATTTCGGCCAATTTTAGCAAATGTCTTTAAAAATCTTCTCCGAAACGGCATGGTGGATTGAAGCAAACCCTATGAAATATGATCTAGGGCACGAGCTGAACCAAGTTTGTTCAAGGGAACTTGATTGGTCAAATGGTTCGGCGGCCACTTTGGTTGACCTAGTTTTAGCCACAACAACTTCTCCAGAACCACTGAAGGGATTGGGCCGAAATTTGGCAGATAAGATTAGGGACTAAGGGCCATTAATGTCTGTTCAAGAGAAGTTGATCCATAAAAAAACAGCATGTTTGGTGGCCATATTGGATTTTTTTTATTTTATGGATTTTGAGGCTGAAATAGGTTTCATATATGTTTTTGGTTATTCTGATCACAAATTTGCAATTTTCAAAACTGTCGGATAAACGGTTTGGTGGCCATCTTGGATCATTTTCCCGCCAAACGCTCCCATACTAAAGCAATGGGAAATTTAAAATGTCTTCTCGAGAACTGCTGGGCAGATTTCAATTATATTTGGCAGTAAGCATCCTTAGGGTGTAAAGATTCAAGTTTGTTCAAACGAAGCCGATCGGCCAATTTGGCTGGTGGCCATCTTGATTTTTGGCCAATTTTTAGAAACATCTTTAAAAATCTTCTCAGAAACTGCTTGGTGGATTGAAACAAACCCCATGAAATATGATCTAGGGCAAGAAATTAACAAAGTTTGTTCAAGGGAACTTGATTGGTTGCATGGTTTGGCGGCCATCTTGATTGACCTAGTTTTAGCAAAAGCGACTTCTCCAGAACCACTGAAGGGATCTGGCCAAAATTTGGCAGATATGGTTAAGGGGTAAGGGCCATTAAACTTTGTTCAAGGGAAGGTGATCCGTCAAAAAACATGGTCACCGTGGGCCAATCAAAACTTAGTGTGTTTGGTGGCCATATTGTTTTGTTTTTTTTGATGGATTTTGAGACTGAAATTGATTTTATATGTGCTTTTGGGTATTCTGATCTCAAATTCTTGAAACTGTCGGATAAATGGTTTGGCGGCCATCTTGGATCACTAAAGCAATGGGAAATTTAAAATGTTTTCTAGGACTACTGGGCCGATTTCAATTATATTTGGCAGGAAGCATCCTTAGGTTGTAGAGATTCAAGTTTGTTCAAACAAAGTCAATCAGCCAATTTGTCTGGCGGCCATCTTGGATTTGGTCGATTTTTAGAAATGTCTAAAAATCTTCGCCGAAACTGAGCGATTGATTCAAAAGTCATAAAATATCATTTAGGGCACGAGCTGAACCAAGTTTGTTCAAAGGGACCTGATTTGCCAAATGGTTGGGTGGCCATCTTGGATGGCCTAGTTTTCATGAAAGCAACTTCGTCTCCAGAGCCACTGAACAGATTGGGCCAAAATTTTGGAGATACGATATTGATGACTAAGGGCCATTAAAGTTTGTTCAAGAGAAGTTGATCTGTTTTCTTGTTACAAGTCTGCTCAACTCATTAGAGTTTTACTGCAGGGCTCTGTATTGGGACCTCTCCTGTTCATTTTATACATCAATGATCTCCCTATGTGTGTCAATAACCTTATGGATATGTATGCAGATGATACGACTATGCATACTGCTAGCTCCAATTGCTCTGAAATACGAAAAAACTTAACTAACGGTATGCAATCTGTAGAAAACTGGTGCGTAGATAATAAAATGTTGCTGAATACAGATAAAACTAAATTGATGATGTTGGGAAGTAGGTATAAATTAAAACATATAAACACACATGATGTTATAATACCTACAAGCAATGGAAACCTAAACGTTGTTAAATCTGACAAACTTTTAGGCTTAAATATAGATAATGCACTTACATGGAATGAACATATAGGCAAATTGTGTAAAAAGATTTCTTCGTTGATCTATATGCTAAAGAGAAATAAGAATTATCTTAACACAGAACAAAGAAATCTGTTTTATAAATCTTATATTCTTTCACACATAGATTACTGCAGTCTTGTATTTTGTCAATCTTCACCTACACTGTTGGATAGGTTAGAAAAGTTACAAAAGCGAGCTGCTAGAGTAATATTAGATATGCCTTATAGAACACCATCAGCGCCATTATATAAAACACTAAATTGGACAACTTTAACTAAAAGAATGATGATTAAAACAGGCATTATGACATACAAGGCGAGAAATGGGCTTGCTCCCAGCTACATAAAAGACATGTTCATTTCAATCGAGGATGCACACACTAGGAATTTGCGCTCAAAGACATTTAATCATCTACAAGTTCCCAAGATTAAAACAGATTATGGAAAGAAAAGCTTTACACATGCAGCCCCACAACTGTGGAATTCTCTACCCTCAACTGTTACACAGTCTACCACTTTAATGTCTTTCAAGTCCAATCTTCAGGAATATATAAATCAAATGTAATGATAAAGTAATAAACTCAGAGCCATTACACTCTGAATTCCAAGGGCATAGGTATAAAGCCAGCTAAGTATGTTAATGATGACATGATTTAAAGTGTGTTTAGCAGTGACACCCACGCTGCTTTCAAAATAATAAAATAAAAATAATAATAATAAAATAAAAAAAAGAAAATAAATAAATAGCTAGCATTCTAATAATTGTATATCATTTGTACACAGGATATAATACATGTATGTAAACTTTTGACTAATAACTGACTATTTCTACTTGTAATATGTTGTATATATTTGTACATAGTATGATTTGTGTGTAAGTGTACTTGCAGTGGGTTTTTTTTCTCTGTCAGTTTGTCTGTGTGCGTGCGTGTGTATGCATGTGTGTGCATTCTTTCTGAGGGCCTCGGGAAGATCAGATTTTACTGACGTTGTTTACCCTCATTAAATAAAGATTATTATTATTATTATTATTATTATTACTTATTGCTAATGACCATTCTAGTTGAGATGCCTATGGTCCAGGTGAGTGATACAGGCCCCTTGACCCTCTTGTTATTAATACAATTGTTTTTGTTATAAATACGGGCAAAGGGTTTGGGTGGTGTTTGTGAAAAGAAATTAACTATGATAATTAAATCCTTTAACTGTAAAATTTAAATTTTCTCACAGAAAATGTCCATTTGTAGATCAAGAGAAGACTATTATTTTAATTTTACAATTGAGCTCTGTTATCGAGCCAGTCATTCCAATAGTAAGATTCCAAAAATAGTCTTCCTGTTCTGCAAAATGAACGTTCCTCAAGACCACTGCAAACTCGGGTTTTGGCGGGCATAGTTACTAAATGGTTAAAGAACCACAAACTTATGACATTGTGTCATTCTTTAACCGATCACCTGTGAATGTTTTTAGTTACTACCTCTTAGAGGTCCTTTAGTTACTACCTCTTAGAGGTCCATCAGGTGGTCACATTACCCAGGTTTAACTGGTGAATCAAAATTTCATTGCAATAGATCATACTGATGCAGAGAAAGTGCTTCTATTGGTATAAATACAAGTAATCATATTCCCCAATGTCCAGCTGTGGGACGCACACCTACACACTAACTGCCCAGTGGCTACTATTACTCCTTGTTAACAGTGCTAGAAACCAGCTGCAGATTTGACCTAAATACGTCTTGAGGTGATGAATGGCTGACTAAGCCAGCAGCTTTATGAACAGAGAATGACAACATATTAGTGAGAGCTGATGAGGAGGATATGCAGTGGCCAGTGGCTGCACTGCTGACCGCTGAATCAAGAGGGGCTGGGCGGTGGCCAGCTTTTCTTTCAAAATCAGAAAAAACATCTGATGCCCACTGCTGTTGCTGCTACAGACTCACATGTTTTCATATCACATCTGCCTCTTGAATTGACCTGAATAAGTGGTGGTTGTGGGTGAGTGGGTGGACGCGCTTATGGGTGGGGAGGTGATGGGTGAGGTGGTGAGTGTGATTTTTGTTTGCTCATCTGAGGGGAAGGCCATGTTAGAGAGGTAGGGAATCTCACACTCAGTGCTTATGTGTACACAAATGATGCAGATTTTAACCCACATTTACTGCTGAAAATAAACAGTTATGCATTAATATAGGTGTTGCGTAGGGGAAGATTTATTTTTGAAAACGGTGTTTCTGAAAGCTGTTGATATGGTTAACAGCAACAGTTTGCAGCATCATTATTTCTAAAATAATTATCAGAAGGTAGACTACCTTGAAATGGGTCAAGTTCAGGATTCAGTTGTAAACCTGTTAAAGCAGTGGCCAGCCACTGACCACTCAGCTAAAGGAGTTTTATTTTCATACCCCTAAATCCACAACTACCCCCGCCCCCAGCATAGCTAGCCTCACCAGCTGCCCCATTGACCTTAAGAATGGGGTCGTCTCAGGCCACTATGTTTAGGATGGTCAGTAGTAGTAGTTGTAGTAGTAGTGGCCTGTTAGACCAGATGTTAATGTGAGTTGTTTATTGTGATATACTTGCTAGTCTATAGGCCAGACTCCCTGAGTACTTACTGCTTTAACAGTGCATCATCATCATCATCATCATCATCATCATCATCATCATCAGTTTCATCTGACATAATAGATTATAACATATGGTTTGTTTTTTAGTAGATAGCGTTTAATTAGGCCTATAAATTCACGTAACCATTTATAAGAAAATTTGTTTGAAAAAAATTTCAATTTTCTCATAGAAAATGTTCATTTGCAGGCCAAAAGATTATTATTTATCGAGCCAATCATTCCAGTGGTAAATTAAAAAACATTGTTGATTTCTCTTGGTCTGCAAATGGACATTTCCCGAGGTCAGTGGTGAAGGCGTTTTGGCCAACTTGTGCGTTAAAGGGTTATGGTCCTGTTGAATTCTGTTATTATGTGTCATAAAAAAATGGACCCTGTGTGTTAACCTTTTCACTGACAACTCCCTGAAAAAGTATATTGTTTGCGATATAAAACTTAATCTGTTGAATATTTTGAAATTAATTTGCCTGGAAGCCGTTGCTGTTCAGTCAAATTAATTTCAAAATATTCAACAGTTTTCCTGTATGGTTGCCTTGAAAATTAAATATTGGGAACTCATCGATGAAAGGGTTAATGAATGGACGGACATTCAAAACTGCTTATGAGTTACAGGTAGCTAATATACTTGCAGTAGAAGATTTTTCCTTAGGCAAATTAAGTATCTGTACTCTACAACTTTCAATGTTGGATAGCGTTTGTGATAATATTTAGACAGTTATAATAATAGATTGAATAATTCTCAAGTTTAGTGAAGAAAACTAAAATTATTGCTAAGTGAATTATAATTCATCTGCAGACCAAAAGAATTTAATTTCTTTTATAAATTTGCCACTGGAATGACTGGCTCAATAATCGAGCCAGTCATTCCAGTGGTAAATAGTAAAATATAGTTTTTTTCTCTTGGCTCTTGGAGAGTTTTAAAGATCCCTGCAAAGGCAATCTTTGGCCACCTTGACAATGATAACAGAGCCAGTCTTTTCAGTGGTAAATTTTCAAAAATTTGTTTTTTGTGCTGCAAATTGACGTTCACCGACCTTCAATTTCAATTTTCTTGGAAAATCTTGACCAATTAGTGTCTTTGATAGAAAGTGAATTTAGATCAGTGATTTTCTATAAGAAGTTGATGAGAATACTGCTCAATAGTTTGAGAATAATTTTGCTGAAAAATATTGTGCAGCAACATATGTTAACCAAACTGTTTTGAAAACAATTTAAAAGAATTTGAAATAGACAAAGCGAGTATTTAACCTGTAATGTACTCTTGTGGTTTGAATAAATTAACGGGCATTTTTAACCATTATAATGTTCAAGTCGCCCAAAGCCAGCCTCTGAAGTGGTCTTGAGGAATGTCCATTTGCAGGCCAAGAGAAAACTATTTTAGAATATTTACCACTGGAATGCCTGGCTCGATAACCGAGCCCGTCATTCCATTGGTAAATTGAAAAAAAATAGTCCTCTTGGTCTGCAAATGGACATTCAATAAGCAAACATTTGGATATTCTTGACTAAAGGTTTAATATGAAGATTTATATCAGAGAGTGAGAGACAAACAGATGGATTTATAATGTTTGTCTTGGAGGACTCTAGGTTAGCTGATTCTGAAGAAATGTTGTGAGCCAGACCAAAGTAGAAGGATGAACTGTCGTGGAAATATCATAACTATAAGGTGGGTAATGTGATAGTTATCCCCCCCCCCCACAAAGTTGTACAAAAGCGGGTTGATTATTTTTTATAGTCTTGTCCATGTATGCATCTGGTGACTGTCTATCAATAACTTACCTTGTGCTTGGACTATCATGATGTGACTTTATGGTTGTTTTGAAGCTTGGACACAGAATATTATTGTCTGGTGTCAGTCCGTCAATCTGTCTATCCATCTTTTTATCCCCCATGCCGACCTTTTGTATAAAACTAGCTTCTACTTGATGATGAAACTTTGTAGGTGGGTCGTGGGTAAGTTGGGTATAGGTCTAGGAAGAAGCAGCTAATCTTTTGGTCAATCTGTCCATCTGTCCAATAATCCATCCATTCTGCCAGACCCAAAATTACATGTATATGATCTTGCATTAATAGGGATTGTTCAGGAGGGGTAGTTTCACTCCCACATACAGGTTTGGGGCAGGGGACATGTTTGGGTGGGCAGTGGGGTGCATGAGTATTTTGACAATTATTAGATGCTCTGAGAAGTGACTGCCTGTATTTGAAATAAGAAAAGAACAAATCTAGCACTCATATTTTATTGACAATATTTTAAGGGATTAGGGGGAGTAGCACAGTCCTCGCCCTCCAGCTCTGCTCCTGTGTCGAACGGCAGTGCTATGTGAGTGGGCGTAAATTAGTATGATAGGGGAGTTTGGGGAGGGTGTGTGTGTGTGGAATCATGGACTGCCTCTAGCATATGTTTCAAGAAGCTACTGATTTCTTTGCCATTTTTACCATTCATGTAACTTGATTTTAAAGTGAGATCTATACAATATGTCAGGTTCCAGTCTTAACCCATTAGCACTCAAACTGGCCAAAGATGGCTTCAGCAGCGGGATTGAGAAATGGCCATAACTACAGACCAAGAGAAGACTATTTTTGAAAATTTACCACTGGAATGACTAGTTGGATAACAGAGCCAGTCATTCCAGTGGTAAATTTTCAAAAATAGTCTTCTCTTTATCTGCAAATGGACATTTTCTAAGAGAAAATTTAAATTGTTTGGAACAAATTTAAGGGTTAAAGAGTTTTAATGATCATGTTTATCCTCCCTATAAGATGGTGGAAACTACCAATGATAATGAACAGCAAGCTTTTGCCCAATTCTTTGAATCTGGCATAGATAATTAACAGACACACTACATATATATATAGGGAAACATTAATTTCATGTCGCTGATACCTTTGATTTATTTGACTGAAAGCTCAAATTTGTTTTGCACGATATTCAGCAGATTACTTGTCAAATAAATTTAGGGAGTTCTAAATACTTTCTATATTTAAGGCATGAACATCATTCAATCAAATTGTTGTCAAAATAACAATTTAATTAAAGCATGACACTTATAATATCCAGAATGAAATGCGTTAACATTTTCAACTAAAAAATGCTATTCAGCAAATTAATTAAAACATTTTCCTTTAATTTTGAAATTAATTTGACTGAAAATTATTGCTGCAACAGTTTCCAGTGAATTTATTTTCAAAATATAAAATCAAAAATAAGAAATGTCAGTTTACAGACCAAGAGATATTATTTTTTTTTAATTTACCACATGAATGATGGGGGTCTGTTACCGAGCCATTAATTCCAGTTTTCAGTTTTCAAAAATGTTCGTTGATCTGATATGGGCATTTCATAAAACAACTGCAATGGCCGATTTTGGTCGATTTTACGATGAAAGAGTTAAAATTTACATATACAGAGATTTTAGTACTGAAAGTGTTACGGAGTGAAGGAAAGATTTAACAGCTACATCTGAGCCAGCCAGTAGATGTCGCATGATATTTTTGAGGCAGCTTGTAGATTTGTGAAATAAGAGTGTGTCATCTATCTCCGGGGAGTAAAATAAAATTGTAAAAACAAATGCGAAAAGCTTCTCTTCTCAAGGGGACCAAATCTGGGAATTATCAGGAATATGTGAGAAGCAAGTTCTTACTGCTCACTGCAATAATGATTACATAATATAGATTTAACCCTTTAACCCTCAAAATTGGTCAGGAAAATTTTAATTTTCTCATTAAAAATGTCTATTTGCAGACCAAGAGAATACTATTATTGAAAATTTACCAGTGGAATGACTGGCTCGATTATTGAGCCAGTCATTCCAGTGGTAAATTTTCAAAAATAGTCTTTTCTTGGTATGCATGTAGACATTTCTCAAGACCACTGCAGAAGTCGTTTTTGGCTAATATGAGTGTTAAATGGTTAACACTGTTATGGCCAAGGACAGATTCAGTAGGTGGGGTGAAAATTGCCCATTTGCAGGCCAGTGAAAACATTTTTTTTGTAAGCGACCACTTGAATGACTTCGCTCCAATAATGAGCCACTGGAAGAAATCCAGTTTTAACTGCACTCTGCCTATCTCTACCTAAGCTCCACCCACACTTCACCCGTTTTGGGATCAATCGATCCCTGCACGCTGAATCTCAATTTCCAGAAAATTATACAATAAACTGTTGAATATTTTGAAATTAGTTTGACTGTGTGCGCCCAGTTAAATTTGTTTCAAAATATTCAACAGCATGTTTATTAAATGGTAAATACATGCAATTCATAAAACAGCACTTAGTCCGTCATAGATTATGAACGTAGCTACATAATTCATGACGTAATTGATTGTGACATCATCCTAAACTTCACGTAGTTGATTATGAAATCACATGATTGATGAATAAACTGAAATCCTCCATTACTCCAATGGTAACTGATCTAACTAGTCCTTCTCTTGGCCTCCAAATGGAAACAGAAAATGTGTATTTTATTGAGCAAATGTGGGGCTTAGTGGGTTAAGAAGACAGGATTATGTAATGTTGTACTTTGGATGATATTTACAGTGATTTGAAATCTTAGAAGCTGAAGTATGTTATTCTGTTCCATTTAGAATAACCTTAAGTAATATAACATTATGTCATGTACTGTATTTATGCTGCGGATATTTAATGCTGCTGCTCCGTCTCCCACTCACCCCTTTCATCCACCCCATCAGAAGACAAACCTGCTCAGGCACTGTACTGCGCACTCACACACTCAATTATATACTCACTATCACATGCACTCACGCTTATCCACTGACCAACTCACCCACTGATTCAGCCATTCACTCACCCACTTCTACTTGTCTTCTACTTTTGCGGCCTGTGCGTAACTGGTACTGTTGCTACTACTACTGTTGCTACTACTACTGCTACTACTACTACTACTACTACTACTACTACTACTACTACTACTACTACTACTACTACTACTACTACTACTACTACTACTGCTACTACTACTACTGCTACTACTACTGTTACTACTGCTACTACTGCTACTACTACAACTACTACTACTACTACTACTACTACTACTGCTACTACTGCTACTACTGCTACTACTACTACTACTGCTACTACTACTACTACTACTACTACTACTACTACTACTACTACTACTACTACTACTGCTACTGCTGCTACTACTGATCAGACTACGGTCATGTGGTTTCATTTTCTGTCTATAATTGATCCATTACTGGTCAGTAGTTGGTACTGTATGATGGACGTCCATGTCATGTACACACTTCCGACCTCCGACATCTCCCCCTCGTCATTAGTGCTGGAATCAGTACAAGTGTCAGCTGATGTGTCCTTGAATCAATCAATAGGTTAATAACGTGAGCAGCAGCTGTAGTTAGAACATCCTTTACACGTTGTAAATCATCGTGTTCCGTGATCATTCAGCATCGGTATTCGGTGTATTGGTGACAAGTATGCGCCTAAATATTGTAGTTTGTCTTTCGATTCACATATATTTTAACCCTTTAATGGTCATACCAGCCAAAAGAGACCCCTGCTATAGTCCTGTGGAATGTCCATTTACAGGCCAAGAGAATACAATTTTTGAAAATTTACCACTGGAATGACTGGCTCGATAACCGAGCCAGTCATTCCAGTGATAAATTTTCAAAAATTGTATTCTCTTGGCCTGTAAATGGACAATCAATAAGAAAATATTTAAATTTTCTTGACCATATTTGACCATTAAAGGGTTAATGAGAAAAACTTGATTTTTAATATTTTTAAAACTAGTTTTTTAATATTGTGTAATTATAGGCTTTGACACTTTAGTGGTCAAGTAGGCTAGAACTGCAGGGATCTTGAGGAATGTCCATTTGTAGGCCGGTAGAGAAGACTATTTCTGAAAATGTACCACTGAAATTCCTGACTCGATGATCAAGCCAGACATTCCAGTGGTAAATTTTCAAAAATGTCTTCTATGTTAATAATATAATATTTCAACTAAATATTTCATTCATGCGTGTAATTTTTATGTGATTTCTAAGTCATTATTCTGAAAAGTTATGATTTATCGTAGTCTGGTCTCTAGAAATAATTTTAACTCACACAAAGTATTAACAGCTTACATCTAAATAAGTTTATAATAGATGATTTAAAATACAGCTTGTTCATTTCACAATTTGTAAATTAAATAGCCAGCGGTCAAATATATAATTATTCTTGCCTACCGGTATTCCAAATTAGGTCATTTATCTTAAAAAATTTGTTAATTTTCTTCTGCGTTCAAAATTAATGTTTTGAGGAGGTTAAATTGCTAAGAAAAGTACTATAGTAGACAGTTATGAAAATTGTGTAACTAAAACCTGTTGATATCTAAGACAGCAACAGCTTTGAGTAGATTAAATTAAATTTAAAACTGTTATAATTACCAATATAACTATTTAATCTTGCACTTAAATTTGAAAAGTTCTTCAGTCAATTGGTTAAATTTCTATTTCATTGATGTGCTTTAGGCATGTGTGTCCGGAATAGATGTGGTGTAGTGGTTAGGGAAATGATATTCCTAGCCAGTCAACCTGGTTCGTAGCTCGATATGAGACTCACTTACCATCATTTGAAACATGGGAATCCCTTTCACTTTTTGTTGCTGCTCTCTGTCCTATCTATATACATATGTACTAGTAGTGTAAAAGCCAGGGAAGTAATACTCGGTATTAAATTAACTGAAAGAAAACCATCATATAGGTATATATGGTTATGAAGTTTTACTACCGTACCTCTGGCCAGAAGGAACAGTAACACGCTATACACGGGTGAAATTAACCATTTAATAGCAATATTCAGTTGAATATTTTGAAAGTGATTTAACGGGGAGCTGTTGCTTCTGCGAGCAGCAGCAGCTGTCAGTCGAATTAGATTCAAAATATTCAACAGCTTTCATGTAGAGTTGTCTTGTGACCGAGATACTGGAATTTTGCAGGTAAAATGGCTGTCTTCCTGGAACTGTATTTACTCAGAGGATTATGCAAGTTTACTACATTTGATTTAACCAGTTAACACTTAAATTTGTTAAAAAAAAATTAATTTTCTCATCAAATGCCCATTTGCGGACCAAGAGAAGACTATATTTAACAATTTTGCACTGGAATGACTGGCTCAGTTATCGAGCCAGTCATTCCAGTGGTAAATTTAAAAAAATAGTCTTCTCTTGGTCTGCAAATGGATATTTCTAAGACCACTGCTGAAACCGTGTTGGCTGATATGAGTGTTGAAGGGTTAAATCAGCCTTAGAGTACATTAGACAATAAAATATCTAATCTATTGTAAAACCGTTTGGAGTATATAATTATCGGGTTTTCAGGATTTTGCAAGTTTATTAAACTGATTTAAATCAAGCTAAAGTGTTTAATGGCTAAATATCACATATTTATTTACTGAATATCCATATGCCGGCTAAGAGAAGAGAATTATCGAGCCAGTAATTTCAGTGTTAAATTTTCAAAAATATTCTCATGGCCAGCAAATGAACATTCTTCAAGATCACTATAGAGGTTGGCTTTGGCTGGGTTCACCATGAAAGGGGTAAAATACAACATTATACAGTAAAATAGATAATCTGTTGTTAAACCATTTGGATTACGCAGTTGTAAGGTTTTCAGCGCTGTCTGATTTGTTTCTCCTTTTTTTTTTAACTCTCTGCCTGCTGAATTTCTGCAGAGTACATTTTGCATGAGTTTTAACGGGATATGTTGAATATTTTGAAAACGATTTGACTGAAAGTTGTTGGTGGCTAAGCCATCAACAACTTTCAGTCAAATTGTCTTCAAAATATCCAGCAGGTCTAGAGTTATTGCCCATTGAATTTATTGTCTGGTGGCTTTCAGCAGTCAGACAGTTAAGTGCTGGGCAGATATCATATTGGAAGACAGTTTTGATTTGTAAAGCTACAATATCATGCACTTTAGGCAATGATAAGCCCTGGTTAGAATATCTAGGTAAAAGACTCACGTTGATTAAGAATTTTTTGTTGATTAAGACTTTCTTCTATGGTTATCAAGTCATTATCATTTTAATTAATTTAATGGTGATTTTTAAAATCCGATTCTGCATTCCAATTCATTCAGGCTAAATAGCACCCGTTTAACACTGAAATTTGCTTGCACATGCCCATTTCAATACAACCAATATCAGAATGCTGTCAAGTAATTCGGAAAATAGGTTAGTTGGAAGTCGTTGTTGCCTTAGGTTTTGAGTCAAATTAATTTTAATATATTCAACAAAATACTGTAATATCATAAAGACTGACCTAGTCTATTTTTAATGCTTTAATGATTAAGCTGACCAAACCCTGCTTCGGTAATGGTCAGTGTACATTTGCAGACCAAGAGAAGGGGGTCATTTTAATTTACCTCCGGAATGACTTCCATTCAAAAGGGAAACCATGAACTACCGTGGTCTTTCCATGTTAGTTCAAGGGTGTGTGTCACTGGTTAACCCTATAACACTCATATCAGCCAAAAATGGCTTCTGCAGTTGTCTTGAGAAATGTCTATTTGCTGTCAAAGAGAAGACTATTTTTGAAAATTTACCACTGGAATGACTGGCTCGATAACCGAGCCAGTCATTCCAGTGGTAAATTTTCAAAAAATTGTTTTCTCTTGGTTTGCAAATGGACATTTTTTTAATGAAAAAATTGAATTTTTAAAAACATTCAAGGGTCAAAGGGTTAAACAATTGGTTGACCATATTTTGTTAAATGGCCCACATATGCCAGGTGAGCTATCATGGTCTACTATCATAACCATGGACTCTAACCATGGTGTCATTTTACAATATATGATCTATCATGGTTAACAATTGTCTTACAACCATGAACTACCCTTCAAAACTGTGGTCAGTTAAACATGAAATAACAGGTTCTTTATGACAATCTATCAGGGTTGACCATGGCTTTTCATGTTAGTTTGTGGATATTTGGTCACTGGTTAACCATGATGGACCATTGTTTTGTTAAATGCCCCACTTTCGCCAGGTGAGCTAACATGGTCTACTGGTCATTTTGCGATGTATATATTTAGATATGGTTGACCATGGTCATATGACCATTAGTCGGCAATCCAGCTCTCCTTTTGTAACAATGTGCACATGAGACTGTACTATACTTTGATCTTAGCCAAAAGGCTGGGAAGCGATTATGTACAACATTGTAAGCATTGTTATGAGCTCCAGTAATAGTCATGAAGGTAAATAAATAGTGATCAAACTTTCTGTATATATATATATATATATATATATATATATATATATATATATATATATATATATATATATATATATATATATACACCTGTGCAAAAGTTAAGCACCAGCAAAAACAATAGAACGTAGAAACATGATGGTACAACTAGGCTGCCATACTTTTTGTCCCCGCGTTAGCTGACATAATTCCAAGCACGAAATGCACATGCATGCATGACTTCACGCCGCTTGATGTCCGTGCATGGCGGGAAACAGCACATGTGTTCAGTTATGTAAAAGTCCAGTTTGAGGTGTAGAACATTACATACAGATTTAGGCGACAAGATTAGGAATTTTGTGTTCATGACCGTGGTTTATTTGTACAGAGAGAATTAGCTCTTGATTGTGAACCGCTATGGCAAGACGAAGGTTAAGTGATCGTGTGAAATGGCAAATCATAGGCATGCATACCACTGGTATGTCATGCAGAGAGATTGGCAGACAGCTGAACATTAACCATACTGTAATCAGTCGTTTGATTGCAAAACATGGGCAAACTAACGAGGTGAAGGACAGGCCTAGATCTGGAAGACCGAAGAAGACTACTGCCCGTGATGATCGAGCCCTAGTACGCCTTGTTAGGAGATCTCCATTCACCAACAGCAGAGTGCTCAGCCAGCAATGGGAAACGCGCAATAGAGTGTCAATGTCTACCGTCAAAAGGAGACTGTATGCTGCTGGCATGAAAGCTAGGAGACCTGTCAGACGTCCTCTCCTCACTGCACACCACAAAGAGGAGCGTCTGAGGTGGTGCAACGAAAGAAGACACTGGAACATGAGATCCTGGAGACGGGTACACTGGTCCGATGCAAGTCGGTTCCTGCTTCATGCCACAGATGGTCGAACTCGTGTATGGAGGTCCAGACGCACGGCGTACGACCAACGTAACATCATGGAAGAAGTTCCATTTGGTGGAGGTTCCGTTATGATATGGGGGTGCATCTCATTTGATTGTAAGCTGGATCTGTTGACTGTACCTGGAACACTAAATGGACAAAGATATCAAGATTCCATACTGGATAGAGTTGTGGTCCCTCATTTTGTAAATCATGCACCTGGAACCCACCCTATATCCATGGATGACAACGCCCGACCACATCGTGCTAGAGCTGTGCATGAATACCTCTGCCAGAATGCCATCGAAACCCTACCATGGCCAGCAAGGAGCCCTGACATGAACCCTATTGAGCATATCTGGGACATTCTGGGAAACATGGTGAGAAGGAGGGATCCTCCCGTGCAGAACCTACAGGAATTAACAGACGCACTCCATCTTGAATGGCAACGAATACCACAATGGCGTATCAGTCGGTTGGTGACCAGCATGAGACGTCATGTCCAGGCCGTCATCCAGGCACAAGGTGGATATACCCGGTATTAATAATGACAGTCTCAAACTCGTGCACAGATGTTAAACTTCGTTTTCAGACACCATTAATGACAATCTAGCCACGTGTGTCAACTGTAGGGCAATAGTTGTCAGTTGTGTCAACGTAACCATATTCAGGCCTCGTTTTCAAGTTCAAACAAAAACATACAGTGTTTCCCCACCATCATAATCAGCATTCCTCTAGTTGCATTATTACCTCTTGCACTAAGATGGATGGGTACATAAATGTTTATGCTATTGCTTTCTTCATAGCACATGAATATACCCTCGCATGTGCGTAAAAATAGGGTGGTGCTTAACTTTTGCACAGGTGTATATATATATATATATATATATTGAAAATGTTTGAATGGTTAAACTGCATAGGCATTGTACGAAATAAAGCTAACAATGATCATGACATAATTTATGTGTAAGAGAATAATTAAGATGCTTACGATGAAAGAGTTGCCTCCTTATTAAATTATAGCAATGATAGGACATGGCCGACCAAGTTCAAATAATCTTTAAGGATTGACCATGGTCAAACATGATTTACCGAGGTCATACATAGTTTAAAAAAATTTGTTTGACCGTCTTGCCCAAAATTTCTTGGCCATGGTAAGATATTTTTACAACTACTTTGTTTCTGAACTGTTCTTCAGTTGTTCCTGAAAATCTTCAAGAACAGTTTAAGAACATTTTAAGCACTTTAAAGTTCTCATCTATTCTTAAAAGATACATATCCTAGCTAAATTTGGGACTATTTGTTACTTTATGGACACTAACTAACTTGGAGTGTAGCCGCCATTTTAGATAGATATTTGCGGGCACCATTATTTCAGACTATTGCCTTCTCCGGTGAGCTATTGTTCGTATAAAACCATTCTCGTAACGCGAATGCTAGTCATTCCTTTGCTGGCTTTCAAGCATAGCATAGTACAATACTAGTTCTATATTTCCTATGTTGCAAATAAAAACAAATATATCTATAACAAGTTGCTGAAGCCTGTTGCTGCCTATAGTAGCAACAGCTTTCCATCAGATTGTTGTCAAAATAATCAGCTGATAATACAATTGTCACTAGGCAATGTTTTGATAATAATTTGGCTGAAAATCGTTGATGAAACAACTTTCAATCAAATTGTTCTCAAAATAATCAGCAGGACAGTCAATGTTGCAAGACCTGCTGAAGATATTTTGCACAACCATATTGACAATCATTTCTTACTCATGCAACAACAGCATTGTCAAATTTTTATCAGAATAATCAGCGAGTTTTCTATTTTGTTAGCTAACAAATGCCTACACAATAAGTTAGGCCTATGTGGTATACAGAATCAAGACCCAGTCTCAGATATGCTCGAAAATTCATTTCATTTCATTGTCAATCAGGAGGTAAGCGTATTATTCTATTCACGGTAGGCATGTCAGAGGCGATCGTGCATGTGCTGGTGGACTGCTTGATCTTTGTGAACATATTTCACTCTGAAATCGGTCTCTATAGGCCTAACTAATTGTGTATGCACTTGCTCGCAAACAAAAGAGGAAGTCCGCTGATTATTCTGAGAAAAATTTGACAATACTGTTACTGCCTGAGTAAGAAATGATTGTCAATAAAGTTGCATGAAATATCTTCAGCAGGTCATGCAACGTTGACTGATTATTTTGAGAACAATTTGATTGAAAGTTGTTACGTCAACGATTTTCAGCCAAATTGTTATCAAATCTTTATCTAGTGACAATTGTATTATCAGCTGATTATATTGACAACAATTTGATGGAAAGTTGTTGCTGCTATGGGCAGTAAACCTGTTATAAATATATTTGTTGTCACTTGCACCACAGGAAATATACACAACTGGTATTGAACTATGCTATGCACATCTATGAGCTTGCCTTGAAAGCCACCAGAAGAATGACTAGCATTAGACTTACGAGAATGGGTTTATACAAACAATTGCTCACCGGCGAAGACAATAGAGTCTGAAATAATGGTGCCAGCAAATATCAATCTAAAATGGCGGCTACAGTTCTAGTTAGTTAAAGTGCCCATAAATTAACAAATAGTCGTAAATTTAGCTAGGATATGTATCTTTTAAGAATAGATGAGAACTTTAAAGTTGAAAAACTGTTCTAAATTTTATTGAATCATGATTTAACCTATAAGTAATTGTCATACTTATTAAGGTTTATCATGGCTAAACGTGACCAACTGTAATAACATGGTCTAGCTGGGTAACAGTCATGGCCAAACATGGTCTAGCTGGGTAACAGTCATGGCCAAACATGGTCTAGCTGTGTAACGGTCATGGCCAAACATGGTCTAGCTGTGTAACAGTCATGGCCATCCATGGTCTAGCTGGGTAACAGTCATGTCCAAACATGGTATAGCTGGGTAACAGTTATGGCCAAACATGGTCTAGCTGGGTAACAGTCATGGCCAAACATGGTCTAGCTGGGTAACAGTCATGTCCAAACATGGTATAGCTGGGTAACAGTTATGGCCAAACATGGTCTAGCTGGGTAACAGTCATGGCCAAACATGGTCTAGCTGGGTAACAGTTATGGCCAAACATGGTCTAGCTGGGTAACAGTCATGGCCAAACATGGTCTAGCTTGGTAACAGTCATGGCCAAACATGGTATAGCTGGGTAACAGTTATGGCCAAACATGGTCTAGCTGGGTAACAGTCATGGCCAAACATGGTCTGGCTGGGTAACAGTCATGGCCAAACATGGTCTAGCTGGGTAACAATCATGGCCAAACATGGTTTAGCTGGCTTTATCATAGTCATCCATGGTCTGATCTATTGGACCATGGTCTTAACCATGATCTGGCTGACTTAATAATGATTAACCATTGTTTGGCAAGACGGCATTGACAATGCAACCATGGTAAAACATGGTTAGGTGGGCCAGAACATGGTTTGATAAACCTGGCAATGGTTGCTGATAAACCTGGCAATGGTTGCAACCATGGGAAAACAAATCTGATAGGTTTGACCATGGTCAAACATTGACTGACTAGCTGGGCAACTCTTTCAACCATGGTCAAACATGATCTGACCTGAATTTGACCATGGCCTGGCCAGCTTGGCAATGGTTGAAAACACACTGACAGTAAAACATGGTCGTATTTGTTTGACCATGGTTGAACATGGCCTGCCCATGGACTAACCAGCTCGGCAATGTTGGTGACCACGGGAAGACATGGTCTGATCAGTCTGACCATGGTCTGCCTACTTCTATTATGGGCGCAACCATGGTAAACCATGGGTTGGCCAGTCATGGCATAGTCTAGCATGGTAGAACCAACTCAACAATGATTGTGACCATAGTAAGACATGGCGTACCCTTACTGACCAACCATGGTTTGGCCATGATGGACATGTTCTTTGACCATTGTTGAATTCACAGCATTTCATTAACAACCATGATAATTTACGGTCAGTTATCAAATCCCAGGTTGACCATGATAAACCAAGTTCTCTGTTCGTCTATGCTGGCTCTATAACCACCGATCCAGTTTTTCTAATGGTGAATTAAAAAATAATAATCTTGACCTGCAAATGGACATCCACTAAACGCAAATATTTATTATCTTGACCACTCAATTTTGACCATTAAAGTATTAGTATGAATCACATTTAATAGTTTCAGAATTAACATTCAATGTGTGGACAGTGGCAACTTTGCGTCATAGAAGTTACCTCCCCTATGCTATTATACAACTTGGAGAAATATATTGCCCTGCACTTGATGACAGTGGGTGAGGTCAAGTCTGGGTGTTAGTGTTAGTGTTAGTGCAACACTAACACTGAGATATCACCGAAACTTGACCTCAACATTTGTGTTAGTCCTAAAACTCTGTTAGCGCCTGGTGTTAACACCAAATATTGTGTTAGTTTTGGTGTTAATATCAAACCCTGCTTTTGCCTTCTTTTTCACATATGCCATTAGTGAATAAAAGGTGAACAGATGTTCAGATCAGCATAAAATAAGCTGAATTTACTTGATATGAATGGGTTATTAGCTTACCTGTTCACTGGCAGATGAAAATTTAGTTATTTATAGCTATATCTAGTTTGGTGTTAACACTAACCTCTAGAGTTTTGTAATACAACAAAAATACTAAGCCACTCAATTCACTGTTTGCTATAAGTCACCTGACTTAGATATCGCAGAAAATCTTAACCTATTCATTCCCATGGTGTGTGGGTTCCCTAGTAAACAAGGTTAACAGAGATATATCCCTCCATTGGGTAATCTTGATAGTATCTCTTTAACTCTAAAGCAGTCATTGCTGTAGGGAACCAGTTCCTCTATTCCTATAGAGAACATAAACGAGTCTGTGAGCATGCGCACTTATGCTACTATGCATGCGACCGAGTCCAAGCCATCATTAATTAATTTTCTGTATTGCAGGAAACACCTAACTTTTATCTCAACAAATCCTATTCATTCCATAATCTTGTGGAGCTACATCCACATTTGATTTTTCATGAATGTCACAGAACTTGCAGTCTTTGTTGAACAAGTGATGTACTTTATGTAAAATGGTTATAATTTACGTGGATATGAAACAGAAGGAAAGTTTTTGTGACTACAAAGAAAATGGCGTCATCAATCAGCTTCGCGGTACAATTAATCACGGTGAAGTCAAAATCTCTGATCCTATTTTAGCCACAGAGGCTCGTTCCTACATAAGGTATACTATATACCGGTTTGGAACATCTATTACGTAAGGTATCCTACATGACATATGCAACATACCGGTCGGGAAGTTCTTGGATCAATTAAGAGTTTTGACTAGGTACGTATTTCTGAGCGTCATTCTTTCCTACATACGGTATACTACTATTAAGAATGTGACAGTGGTGCAAACAGGCGTGGTGGACCGGATGAACACCACAAGGATACACCACAATCATCCCCTGAAGAAAAGCGAGTGGTCCTTCTAAGGACCGTTACTAACCAACTAACATGAAACTTGCAAGTACTTCATGATGATCAGTCATGTCAGTCGTAATACAATAAAGACAAGACCATCATATTAATTCGCGATTCGGTCTTCGCATTAAAATTTTCCATATCGGATACCCTGGTATTAGCGCTGTTTTTGCAGGCTAATTTAACATTACTAGGAATGGGCCGTGAAACCTTTTTACCTTTTATTTAATATCTTGCAAAAATCACTCGAGATTTTATGTTTACTAATACCGGGCGGGGTTATTCCATACAAGTTTTTTTTTATGGCCTTAATTTCATGAAAAATGTAAACATTGCATTGCTATGGGCTATCCTCTTTAGTGTGTCATAAATTGGCAAATGTCGGACGATCTCGGAATGCCAGGATGTTCAAAATTACGATACTGATTTGAATCCTCGTAATCACACAACCCTCTTTTGATAGATAGGCTATTAAGCCCATGTCAGATTATCGGGTTCACTTGATTTCTAAATCTAGCGAGAAACTTGCGTTCAGTTGATTTCTAAATCTAGCAAGAAAACTTATCGTATATATGACTGGTTATATTGTAATGTAAATGACCAACATATAATGATCCAAAACGTAATGCGATGTCGAGAAAAATTGCTTCTAATGTTAGCGAGCCAGCCAGTGGCAAATTAAATCTCCGTTTGGAGGTGCTGACAAAAAACGTAGATCGCATTGCCGAATTTCCGACTCCAGGATAACTATATCCATTAAATTTCATTAAAATTTGCTTTAACCTAGTCTGATCAGATAATATCATGTGATTTGTATATCACGTGATTATCACGTGATATTGATTTATATATTTTAAAGACGACATTTATGTCAAGTTTAAGGATTAATTTTGATGGAATAAACAATCTTTATTAAAGGATACGCAATATTTAGGCTGTTCAATTTAATAATTTCACTTCTGCGAATGATGTTTTGAGGTACACATTAAGCATAGACGCAAGGTGACAAGATTTGTGCAGGGGAGTTTTCGTGGTATCTTCAGACGTTAAGAAGTTTAAAAATTCAGAGGAAAACAATGTGACTAAGTTTTGTCCTTGTATATAGTGCACACAAATTTTTTAGAACGTGTAAGTTGAGCATAAATGTACAGCCTATTTATGGGTTTATAAGTAAATACGCCACTCCCATCTTTTGCTGGTACTCATTCAGATTCAACTTATTTCAGTTACAATTTATGACTAATAACTTCGAGAGTTAAATCGTTAATATTTTGATAGTAAACACGACAAACATTGATGACCAAGTTTTACTATATCAGAGATGTGTGTCGATCTCAGTGTTTTAGTAGCAAGCATGGCCTTTGGATCATGAAAGTTCTTGACTATCAGACCCTTTTATTAGCCCAAAGATGGGTTTTTTCATACTTAATGTATAATCTAATCTCTCAGCATTTTGGAAATTCTTTCAGCGGGTACTTAACTCAGGCGAAATTGGATATATAGAGCACATACTCAGGCTATGATGGATCATTCTATCGGCTGTCAATCGATTAATTGTTATAGTCAAATATAAAATATAACATTCTGCTTGCAAATTGTTTATTACTCATGGAAATCATCTGAAAGTCTACCAGAAGAGGGGGAGAACTAACCTAGTTAGAAAAAATTTCTCTCTAATGGGTGTGCAAACTGTGAAATGTTTTGTCTGAACATGTTGTTTCCACACCAACTCATAAAACATTTGAATGGTTTAGATAGGCTTTGGCATAGTCAAGAGGCAATGCATGACTACGCCGTACACGCAACCCATGACCAGAAGTGACGGCACAGGCATGGAGCTAAATGAAGAAGAGATGAACATAAGGCCTAATTGTCCTGTGCTCAGTATTATTACCTAGATTATAACTCTCAATTTTTATGGTATAGCAACTGATTATAATTAAACTTCTGGTTTAGGTATGCCAAATAATTCACTTCTGTTGTTTTGCTGGTATTGTTTATGTTTCTAAATCACGTTTGACAATTTAAATGCCCTATTTCAGGGGCTCTTATTTTAAAATCTTTAATTCTTTATTAGTTCTTCTTAGTGCAATGGCTGAACCATCCAATTATCCTCAGCCTTCGAAACCTTGATCCTAGCAGTTCTTTTGTCGTTTTGATTTCACTAGATTTGGTTTTGCTCCTAAATCTTCTCATGTATTAGTCTCTTCCCATCAGCCTCCATCTTTCGACCTGTTCACTCAAAAAATTGGAATCAATCATCTTTCAATTCTCCTAATATCAATCTGCAAATCAGTGCGTCAGTCTATTATTTTAATTGTGAATAGTGGTTTGTTATCTTTTAGTATCATATCTAGCCTGATTTATTTTTCACATGGTTTTTCAGTCTTTCTTTTCTATCAGTAGGATCCCTCGCCATGATGAAGCATATTTATGGGCAAATGTAAGCTGGTCACAATAATAGAGTTAGTCTACATAAGGTACCTCCTCTTAATCTTTTTTGTCTTATCAAGACTTACATTGCTCCTTTCTCGAATTCAGTAAAAATTTTGATCTTTTTATTTGTCTAGTGATATGTCTATTTCTGTTATTTTCATATGGAGCTGTTTTCTCTGCCTTATCTATTCAAACCTATTTTTATTCTTCTAAATTCTAACTTTACGAGGCATTATTAAATAAATTCCTTTAGGGGGCCTAACCAAGATGATTGGGTCATTGCCTTCTCATGGATTGTGGAATATGTTTTTTTCCTTTCACCCTTCTGTGTAGTTTCAGTCCTTTGTCCTTATCCATCATTGATCTGGTCACAGGTTTGTTGGACTTCTTTCCTGTTTAATCATCTGATAAAGATATTAACAATTGGGCTCATATCATACTAGCTTTGTTTTAAAATTAGATTTGTAAAATAAGATTCTGCAGGTTTATTCTGGTCTTAGCTGTCATGCTTAAGCACTTCTATATAATCTCTACTCTATCGCGGGTGGGGATGGGTATAGCTAGCTTCATGCATGTCTTAGGTAGCAGATTTCCTACATATAAGGTACAATTAACGTAGTCATTGAATCCCCCTTTTTCTATCAAACCATGTTGGTCTCCTCTGGCATTAGTCCTGCTTCTGTTCCTGATCAATAATTTTCTGCTCTTTTCAAGTAGGATACAGTGGAGGAATGGCAGAATCCAAAGATTTTAAGGGTTATGAGGTGCTGGCAGATCATCTTTTATAGGGTCTCGGCTCTTATCTTCAACTCATATATTTATCCTTTTCTGACAACCTCCAGAAAATTTACACTTCATGTCCTTATGATTTAATACTAAGTCTGTTGTATATTTTGGAATTATTTTGACTGGAAACCATGGCTGCTTTATTGCTGTTTGAGACAATGATGACTTACAGTCAAATCGTTTTATAATATTCAACTCTTCCTGATATGTTGTCTCAGAAGTGGAGTTCATCGATGAAAGGAATAATATGGACATGGAGTCATTTTGGCCAGTCATCACTGGTCTCGTCAAGGATAAAGGACAGTATTTTCTGATATTTCCATACATACAGAATTAATCCTAACTGGACCTGGGTTTTTTTAATTACACCATGGCCAGTCTGGGATTCCTCTGGCTTGGAAGGTTCCTTAATTGTGTTAAAATTTGGGCTGAATGGAGTCAGTTTTGTGTACGACGGTCAAGTCTGGTAATTCAGAATTTTGTCCTTCACCCTGACCGCATACACTACATTTTCATTCGCTGGGTGTCATTGGTACCAATTCACCAGTTTATCCATCTGCAGGTCCTTTTTGATGTCTTGTTCTTAAGTGTTTGGGGGAGGGGATCGCGATAGAATTTCCTCTCGTTCTTGTGTCTATTGAATCAGATAAAGTAGTCGTATTCCCTCTTCAATACTCTGGAATATCAGAGAATGAAGAGATATTGTCTCTTGCACAAGTCACCTATCTGCTCATGCAGTCATTTCTATAGTAGTGACTTTCATCAACAAGCAGGGCAGTTGAGGTTATCATATTTTGTCTGGAGTCTTAGTCCTCCTCCTGCGGTGGAGATGTCAGGAAATCTTTCAGCATCTCACATTCCAGGTAGAATGATTTTCCTTGTAGCTCATTTATTACATCCCATTAAATTTCTACTCAGTATAGGGCCCAGATCTGATGTTCATATTCTTCCTCCAGGCTAGGCTCTGGCGGTAGATGCTCTGGCCCAGTCATAGACTTCACATTTTGTTTAGATATGTTCAATTTAACTTTCTAGTGCCAATTGTCTTTAAGAACTTCTGTCAGCGGTTTCTAGTGCAATTGTCTTTAAGAACTTTTGTCATCAGAACTGTATTATCCCTTTAATCACTCCTGCTTGGCCAATGAGAGTTATTCAGTGGATCTCGTAGTCCTCTTTGTGGAAATCCAAAGAAGCTTCCTAATTTTGCGGATTTTCTATCTCATTTAACAGCAGCTTTCATTTCATCATTCCAGAAATCTTCAATGTGTATATATGGTATTTTCCAAGATACATGCTTTTCAGAAATTTAATTTTTTGTCTGAACTTTAGTATTCTTAATCAATTCAAACTATCTGACAGGAGAATTTACCAGAGTATATTTAAGGTTTTCAAATGGTTGTAAGAACAACACATTATCACGCCCGATTCTGCATCCCATCATCAAGTCATAGATTCATGGGATATTTTTTGATGACTTAAAATTCTGTATGCTGGGGTGGTGTTATCGTTTTCACTAGCATCTATCTTTCTTTATTTTCTAGAAGCCGGTTTGAGAGTTATTAAGTATTTACATTATTTATCCATGGTACAGGTATTTTTATGGTATAGCGCAAAGACAAATACCTATAATAAATTCCTCTATTAGCTCATGTCTTGGGTCCATCTGTTTAATTGTATAACTCTGAAATCATTCTTTTTCTACTAGCTGCCGCATTTGTTAGATGGCATTCTGATATTCATATTCTTTTTGTGAATGATCTTTTCTAGGTGGTAGGAGATCTGGCTTCATTCTTTGCACTTGAAGAGATTATATATATAAAACCTAATTAATTGTTTTCAATCCTTTCCGAAAACTATACCCAATTTAAAAGATCTTTTTGAAACACCGTTCAGATTACTTATGCAAATTTGTTTAGTAAGCGCGCATCTCATCAACTGGATTACAGACACCATTAATTGACACTAGAATGTATCTCCAGGAGACTCAGTAAGTGTTAAGGCACACGATGTTCATGGTATGACCATCTCCTTCGCATTCTATGCAGATCTACCATTCAGATTACTTATGCGAATTTCTTTAGTAAGCGTGCATCTCATCAACTGGATTACAGACACCATTAATGGACACTAGAATGTATCTCCAGGAGATACTCAGTAAGTGTTAAGGCACACAATGTTCGTGGTATGGACTTCTCCTTCGCATTCTATGCAGATCTATCAGTGGACGACATTATGTAAGGTACAGTATAAATGTCAGATTCTATATTATTTTTATCTGAAAGATCAGATTCAATTCACAATCTGACATTTCTAGTTTCGCCACTCAAACCTAGTCTCAATTGCCTAGATTCTTTAGTCAGCCGTCTTCTTCATCATCTCACGTCTGTTTTTAAATTCTCTTTGCTGAGATTTTCTAATTATCATTATTTTAGTGTATTTTATTTAGAACATTTGTTTGTTCGTGCTCTCAGCGCATCAGCGATTTAGTTGGTTTTAGTATTTTTGGTGATTAACCTTTCATTCCTGATTTGCAATTTACCAACCCACCTAGTATTTTGGCTCTGACCAATTCTATGTTTTAGCAAACAGTGAATTGAGTGGCTTAGTATTTTTGTTGTGTTACAAAATGACCCAGACGTATATACTGGTCTGGCGTTTTGTTAGCTTACTAAAATACTTAACACTCAATTCACTGTGGCCCAGCTCGGCCACCCCGCGTCGTTAAATTGCAAATCATTATTAAAACTTTGTGGAATTAATTAATGACGGCTTGGACTCGGCCGCGTGCATAGTAGCATAAGTGTGCATGCTCACAGACTCGTTTATGTTCTCTATAGGAATAGAGGAACTGGTTCCCTAGAGCAATGACTGCTTTAGAGTTAAAGAGATACTATCAAGACTACCCAATGGAGGGATGTATCTCTGCTAATCTTGTTTACTAGGGAACCCACACACCATCGGAATGAATAGGTTAAAATTTTCTGAGATATCTAAGCATACTTATAGCAAACAGTGAATTGAGTGGTAAGTATTTTAGTAAGCTAACAAAATGCCAGACCAGTATATACGTCTGGGTCGGTTAGCGCCGTGTTGAGGTCAAGTCTTGGTGTTAGTGTTAGTGCTTGCTGCTAATAAACGCCAAAACAAAGCGTAATTTCTTTTATATACAACGCAATCTAACATCAAAACAGGTCCGAATTTGTAAACATAAAATTAAAAGATAGCTTTATACCTTATATCGATATGCCAACACCGGTACATTATTGTGGGACTATTTTTTTGGTCTATATAGAAAATAGTTAATTACCTCAAATAGGAAGAGAGAAGAGATCGATGCCATATGTATCTAGAGTGTTCTCAGCTCATTTTAAACATGTAACGTACCGGATATTACATATTAGACATCTAGACAATTTAAGCTAAAAATAAAATGACTCGATTTTTAGTTGATTACCTCCCTTGCAAAATAGTCACAAATATGAGATGGTATAGCCTGATTCACATATCTCAGATATGTATACTAAATTCTGAAGACTGTTTGCTGGTACCATTTAATTTAGGTTAATGACAAGTCTATGAAAACATGGTTATAATGAAAAACATAAATTCCTGAAGACTAGTTCATCCAGTGCTCTAGATAAGCATTTCAATAATTGGGTGATTCACTCTTAGAAATTTTATTGGGTGAAAACGCAAAAAACCCTGCTTATCTGGAGCTCTGAGTTCATCTATTTATCCACTTTACCACCGCATTCCCAGCCTTTGCCATTTTAGGCATAAGGGGAGACTGGGGCACTATGTAAAATCTCATAGCCGGATTCGTGTTTGATTTAACACTCGATCATAGGTGTAGGAACAGGTGGGGTAGGGGCGAGGGCACCCACCCCACCCCCAGGTTTTTCCTCTACCATAGTGTATCTATATAGCTCCCCTAGTTTTTGGCCCCACTCATAGCCATCCTACCACCACCCCTGGTCAGAGTATGTTCCTACACCCCGACACCAACAATGTTAGTGTTAACACGACCAGTGTTAATGTTAACACTATTGGTGTTAACACCTGGTTTGGTGTTAGTGATCAGTGTTAACACTAATACCAACACTAACACCCAGACTTTGTGTAACAATAGACTATAGTAAATAATGATGCCTGGCAAAGCAGATTAGATTAACCCTTTCAAAATATTTTAAGTCTTCTAATACATAGCGACCAGTGATGCATTAACCCTCTAACACTCATATCAGACAAGAACGGCTTCTGCAGTGGTCTTGAGAAATGTCCATTTGCAGACCAAGATAAACTATTTTTGAAAATTTGCCACTGGAATGACTGGCTCGATAACCGAGCCAGTCATTCTAGTGCAAAATTGTCAAAAATAGTCTTCTCTTGGTCTGCAAATTAACATTTTCTATGAGAAAATTGAAATTTTCTAGAACAAATTCTAGAGTTAAAGGGTTAAATGAGAATACAAACAGCGAATGGCCAAATCACGCCAAATGATGCTTTTCTATACTTTATATAAAATAACATGTTATTTGCTTATTTTCTAATTCCTATTTAGTAAATTTCACCACGGAAAGTGATTTTTTTCAATTTCTCAGAGGAAATCATGTAGTGATGTCATCGCGGGAATTTGAGTAAATTATAAACAGTGATCATTAAAAACTGTAACCATTTAATTCTCAAATTTGTTCAAGAAAACTTTGATTTTCTCATAGAAAATGTTCATTTGTAGACCAAAAGGGGTTTAAAAAAAAAATTCTCTGGAATGAGTGAATCGATAATTGACCAGTCATTCCGATGCTAAATTTTCAAAAATAATCTCATGGCCTGAAAATCGACATTTCTCAAGACATCTACTGAAGCTTTTAGTGTTAATGCTTAAAGTTAACATCTGAAATTTAAATCTATATCTTAATTCAAAGCTAATAACAGTGTATGTTTTAAAATCATAGGATTCGCAATGAGCCGTGTTTTTAGGAGTACATTGAAATGTCAGATTTAAGAATTCAGGTGTGTTGTTCGACTGTCAGGTGTGATATGGATCTGCTTTAATCAGATCCTTTGATTTCGGAAGCGTCTTACCTGTCAAAAAATCACACAGTTGATAAAACTAACGTATTGCATCCTGTATGTCATTAATGATGTTTAATAATTATGTGCTATTAGCAATGTCCTGGTGAATATTTTGAAAAGTTTGATTGAACATTTTTATTTCCTTAGGCAACAACAACTTTCAGTCAAATTGTTTTCAAACTGTTTAACAGATTTAGTAAGTAACTCATTATAAAGTAACATGGCTCTATGTTATTTTAGTGTGACAAGTTCTTATTAGATCTGGTCCATAGCTGGTTTAACATGTACCTCAAACATAAGCTAGTTTGTTAAATATAGCAGTGGTCACACGTTCAAATGTTCAGCGTGGCCCAGAAACACAATACCCAATAGAACTATCCATTATAACAATGCAATTAATTAATTAGTATTAGTAGATTGATTGGTTGGTTGTTGTCCCGGGGAACCTTGTTTTCAAAGTCTTCCTTGCTTAGTCTCATTATAAAAACTGACGCATAATTAATGAGTATTATTTGGATTTGAAGGAAAGGACAGTTAACATATATGTGGAAAGAATACGTGCTCAGAAAACATTTTATGCGTCATTTTTGACAAAAAGTTATTTTTTGCTAAATCTTCTCCACCTCAAGACATTCTTGTCTGGTTTTAAGCTATATGATTGTTAGATTAATAATGCTTTGCAGTATGTATCTGTATTTAAATCTCGCCGTGTTCAAAATTGATCTGCTATATAAAAAAATATGTAAATTATTGCCTAGCTAACCGATTTTACAGGAAATTAATAAATTAGAGGAAATTATTTTATTGTAATTTCTCATTTGGTTTGAGAGAAATTCGTAAAGGTTTGATTTTTATGATGTTCTAGACTTTGCATGGAATACATAGTTTTAAACAATTTTTATGCATATGTTTATATAAGTTGTGCGTTAATGTGTCGTATAGATATATTCATTGTGGTTATTTTCAAAATGATTTAACTGAAAGTGACTGTCAGTCTAATCGTTTTTATAAATATCCGGCAGGTTCTTTGTTATACATAATTACGTAATTAGATTATTGAAAAATCAAAATAAAATTGTTTAAATCTCGGAGAAAATTTTATAATTGAAATTTTCTTGAGCAAATTTGAGTGTTAAAGGGTTAAGAAATACACGTCCATTTCCGGACCAAAAGAATACTAATTTTGAAAATTGTACCACTGTAATGACTGGCTCAATATAGTCTTCTTTTAGCCTACAAATGGATATTCACTCAGTAAAAATTAAAATTTTAATAACAAGTTTTAACCATTAAAGGATTAATACTAATTTACTTTCATATTTTATTGAATTTTAATTTAAAAGTGTGCTTCATTTTAGGCATGTATCGTGACTTGATGAGAAAATCTGCATGGGTTCTCATCCAATATTGTTGTGTGTATTTTAATATATCTGATGTAACCCTTTTACTGCCAAATCCCTGAAAAGTATTTTTTTTTATGACATCAAACAAACCCTTTCACCAACAAATAAGTGTAATTTTTATGACATAAAACTTATTCTGTTAAATATTTTAAATTAATTTGATTGGAGTTAAGCAACAATGGCTTGCAGTCAAATTAATTTCAAAATGTTCAACAGTTTTCCTGTATGTTTGGCTTAAAAATGAGACATGGGGAATTGATCG
The DNA here is from genome assembly GCA_034401795.1 of Chaetoderma sp. LZ-2023a. NCBI lineage: Eukaryota > Metazoa > Mollusca > Caudofoveata > Chaetodermatida > Chaetodermatidae > Chaetoderma > Chaetoderma sp. LZ-2023a. The sequence goes on from CM067359.1 coordinate 145,440,205, forward strand.
GTGAAATGGTTAAATGGAATATGGGTGGTATTAGTATTACAGGGTATAAGATATTCAAATAATTACCTAAAATTTTTAAACAAATTTAGATTTTGATGGTTTTGCAGTGAAATTATTTACCCTTTAACACTTATATCAGCCAAAAAAACAGCCTCTGCAGTGGTCTTGAAAAATGTAAATTTGCAGACCAAGAGAAGACTATTTTTGAAAATTCACCACTGGAATGACTGGCTCGATAATCGAGCCAGTCATTCCAGTGGTAAATTTTCAAAAATAGTCTCCTTTGGTCTGCAATTTGACATTTTCTTTGAGAAAATTAAAATTTTCTTTATCAAATTTAAAGCTTAAAGGGGTTAAGAGAGAGTATATAGAAACTAAGAACTCTATCGATGCAGAGATGTTGTATATAAGCGATTTATGCGGTACATCAATGGTTATTTTCTTACTTATAATTTGTGTTATTATAAACCTTATTTACCAATTTAATGGTCAAGATTGGTCAAGAAATTTTGCATTTTTGCTTAGTGATTGTCGATTTTGCAGGCCAGAAAGAAAACTGTTTTTGAAAATTTGCCACTGGAATGACTGGCTTGGTTATCGAGTCAGTTATTTCCAGGGGTATATTTTCAAAAATATTATTCATTTGGCCTGTAAATAGACATTCCTCAACACGATTGCAGAGGCTGGTTTTGGCCGGCTTGACCATTTAAAAGGCTGAATATAAATATTTCTCATTAATCCTTTAACGATCAAATTTGGTCAAGAAAATTTAAATGTTGAATTGCAGGCTAAGAGATTATTTTTGAAATTTATTTTTGGAATGACAGGCTTTGTCATCGAGCCAGTAATACAAGTAGTACATTTTTTTAAATAGTCTTTGTGTTCTGCAACTGGACATTTCATTCAGTGATCTAAGTATAGGCATATAATTCATTTGAAGGTGTGAAAGTATTCAATGTGTGCCGATTTATTTGACAGACGTCACGTCATTTCTAGCATTTCTAGCCCAGATATAGTACAATGTGTTAAAATTATGTGCTCTAATTAACCATTTAACACTCATGTCGGCCAAAAATGGCTTCCGCTGTGGTCTTGAGAAATTCCCATTTGTTGGCCAAGAGAAGAATATTTTAGAAAATTTACTACTGGAATGACTGGCTCAATAACTGAACCAATCATTCCAGTGGTAAATTTTCAACATTCTTCTTCTCTTGTCTCTGCAAATGGACATTTATTATGGGAAAATTAAAATATTGTGAATAAATTTGTGGGTTAAAGAGTTAATCCTGGATCTATTGAACGCCTGGATCGATAGAAGGATGTATTAATAGTTTGGTAGCTGACTTAGCCTGATCCTTATGGGTAGTTGAATCATGCCGCATTTAACTGTTGGTATCATTACCGAAAGGTAGGTAATTCAGTGCTGCAAATCATTCGTGTCTCGCGAAATCTCCTTTCAATACATGAGATCGTGAAAAGTATCTTTTGCATGAAATAATTGGTCAATTCACCTTTCCAGAGTATCCACCCATCATATGACATCCGATAACTACGTCACGAACGCATATTTGAAGATTGTCTATGCATTGTTGTACAAATTGTATGTCTTTACTATTTAATAAATATCCTGTTGAATATTTTGAAACTAATTTCACTTGGCGCTGTTGCTGCCACCCAGTCAAATTAGTTACAAAATATTCAACAGCTTCCCTGTATAGTTTTCAGGAAATTGATAGTTAAGGCATTCGGGAATCGATCAATCCCAACACAGTGAGGTGTGGGTGGAGCTTAGCTAGTGATGGGCGGGGCATGGCTAAAATTGGAAATGTCCATTTACATTTTAATTTCTCCCTGTATTGAGGATGAAAAGAATTGCATCATTAACACTAACAATCAAACCAGCCACAATGGCTTCTGCAGTGCTCTTGCAGTGGGATTGAGAAACGGCCATTTGCAGACTAAGAGAAGACTATTTTATTTAAATTTTTACCATTTGAATGACTGACTGAATAACTGATCCAATCATTCCAGTGGTCAATTTAAAAAAAATAGTTGTCTCCTGGCTTTCAAATGAACATTTTCTTTGACAAAGTTAAAATTTTTGCGAGCAAACTTGAGGCTTAAAATGTTATGGACGAATAGACCAACTCTATTTGTACCAGAATATATTATTTAACACTTTCATGGTCAAATGTGGTAAAATTATTTTTAAATTTTCTCTTAGAAAATGTCCAATTGAAGGCCAAAAGAGGACTATTTTTGAAAATTTAACTCTGAAATTTTCAAAAATGGTCTTCTCTTGGTCTGTCTAAATAAAAATCAGATAGCTCCATAGCCAGCTGAAGGTGCATATTTACCTCCAGAAATGCATGAGCATCTCTCTGAACGGATCTAATTATCAAACATATTTTTGGGTGAGGATGCCCCAAATTTCCCGTCTGGCCCTTTGACCCCGCCGTTACCAGTCGCGCTATGGCCGCTTGACCATCAAAAGTGTTAATATCATCATAAATGCAGGCTCCTGACCTTTAGAATTAAGACAATGTTTTTTTCTAATGACAAATATACTAAACCCAGACCTGTTTTTTCTCTTAGGTTTTTATTTACAGTCAGTGCTCTGATATCTATATGTCAGGAAAAATTTGTCAGTTTTAACCCTTTCACCACCAAATCCCTGAAACAGTAAATTCTCACACGATATAACACATATTCTGTAGAATATTTTGAAATTAATTTGACTAGAAGTCATTGCTGCCTTAGGCAGCAACGTCTTCCAGTCAAGTTAATTTCAAAATATTCAACAGTTCCTGAATGATTGCCTTGGAAATGAGATATGGGGAATTCGTCAGTGGTAGGGTTAAGACATGTTGAAAAACTTGAAAAACAAGAAATATCACCCGATTAACGATGTAGATTATATTGTTCTTGATAGTATTAGATGTTTGCCTAGCTTAATTGTTTTTCTTTATTTCTTTTTTTTAAATGGAAAAGAAGTTTTTATGTTGTGAATTATACAGGATCTTATGTCACCTGTTAGAAAAATTAATGTTCTCTGGATTCTGTCAAAATATTCAGTCAGTTTAATGCTGGACTGTGTTATGGTCAATCCGGTAAAAAATTACCAGTTTGTTTACCGGAATGTTTATTTGCAGGCCAAGTTAAGACTTATTTTTGAAAATTTACCACTGAAATGACTGGCTCGATAATTGAGCCAGTCATATCAGTGGTCAATATTAAAAAATAACATTCTCTTTTGGTAAACCTAGCCAGTAATTCTAGCAGTAAATTAAAAAAAAAATTGTTCATGGCCTGCAAATGGATATTTTTAAAGAGAAAATTAAATTCTTACTTTGCCAAATTTAACCATTACTTTCACCGTCATTATCAATCAATCGATTGATCGATCTCCTTTCCCTGCTGTCATAAAGTCTGTCATATTATCATATGCATCCTAATTACGATAAGTGGGTCTCGGCATTCATGAAAACTTCACATACAAAAAGATAAGAATTGAAGATCCTGATTGTACAGTGGCTAGCAATGGAGACTGTTGTAGAGTGAATGATATGCCTGGTGTAGTGTCAGAGAGACGAATAAGTGGGTGGAGAGGATAGTGTGTTGCGTAAGAGTGATTACTAACTTTTTTTCATCCAGAGAGTTGGCAGTGAGTGTGATTGCAATTGTCATTCCCTGTCCATCAGTACTTCAATATGCTAATGCATATGAGATGAATGATTAAATTATCCCCCCCCCCCCCCCCCCCGCCTCTGCCCCACCCCTACCCCCTATCCCCTTCTTGTCAAATTGACAACATCAATACCGTGTCTGTTCATGCATGGATTGTGTTTATATCCATCCAGTCAACAGATTTATCTCCCCTGAAAAAAACTAAATCAACCAAAGACTGGCGTTCATTCTAAATCAGACAGCCTAACCATTTAACACTCGAATTTGTTCAAGACAATCAAAATTTTCACTAGCCCTTAAAATGTCTATTTGTAGACAAAGATAAGAATATTTTTGTAAATTTTTGCCGGAATGACTAGCAGTTATTCCAGTGTTAAATTTAAAAAAAAAATTTTTTATAATATTTTCCATGTCCACTTCAGAAAGCATTTTTGTCCGGCTTGAGTGTTAAAGGGTTAATGGGCAAACTGGCCCAAACCAGCCCAAACCAGCCTTACTTTACTGCAGTGTATTCGGGATCATTTGCAGGTCAACCCTAAACCATAACCATATTTGAAGATTTATCACTGGAATTACTGGTTCGGTTAACCGAGCTATTAATTCCAGCGGTAAATTTTCTAAAATAATCCTGGCCTGCAACTGGACTAAGCAACTAAAGCAAAACTATTTCCTTTCTTGATCGATCTTGAGCCTTAACCCTTTAACACTCATATCAGCCAAAAATGGCTTCTGCAGTGGTCTTGAGAAATGTCCATTTCCAGACCAAGAAATTATTTTTTAATTTCCAGACCAAGAAATTTTTTTTTTTAATTTACCACTGGAATGACTGGCTCGACAATCGAGCCAGCCATTTCAATGCTAAATTTAAAAAAATTATCTCTTGCTCTGCAAACGAACATTTCCTATGAGAAAATTCAAAGTTTTAAAACAAATTTAAGGATTAAAGATTTAACTCTTATATCAGCCAAAAATGGCTTCTGCGGTGGATGACTGGCTCGACAATCGAGCCAGCCATTTCAATGCTAAATTAAAAAAAATTATCTCTTGGTCTGCAAACGAACATTTCCTATGAGAAAATTCAGTTTTAAAACAAATTTAAGGATTAAAGATTTAACTCTTATATCAGCCAAAAATGGCTTCTGCGGTGGTCTTGAGAAATGTCCATTTGAAGACCAAGAGATGACTATTTTTTTTAATTTACCACTGGAATGATGGGCTCGATAACCGAGCCAGTCATTCCAATGGCAAATTTTCAAAAATAGTTTTCTTGGTCTGCAAACGGACATTTTCTATGAGAAAAATTAAATTAAATGTTTAAAAACAAATTCGAGGGTTAATGGTTTAACTTTTATATCGGCCAAAACTGGCTTCTGCAGTGGGCTTGAGAAATGTCCAGTTGCAGATCCAGAAGACTATTTTTGAAAATTTACCACTGAATTGACTGGCTCGATAACCGAGCCAGTCATTCCAGTGGTAAATTTTCAAAAATAGTCTTCTGCTTCTGCAAATGGACATTTTCTATGAGAAAATTTAAATTTTCTTAAAAAAAATCTAGTATTAAATGGTTAAAGGGTTAAGAATATGGACATGCATGTAAACACGTAAATACTAACACCACAATCAGTGACATGAGCGCTATATTTAATACAGTATAGCTCATATATAATTTTAGAATACCCTGCGAAATGATCATGGTCAAACCGTGGTCGCCAATGTGAAACCATGGTCAACCATTGTCAAAGATTATCTTTTGTTGGAACAAAAACTTAGCATGGTATTACCACACTCGACCACACTTGACCATGGTTAAATAGCTATTGTCAACCGCGCTCAGAACATGATTGACTGTGCCCAAACCATTTGTCGACTTGTAGCTCGATCATGTTCAAAGCACGGTTGATGGTGGTTTGAACATGGTCAGACCATGGTTGACAATGGTTTGGTCATGGTATAGTTATGTATTTATATATATTTAATGGCCAGAGCATGTTTTATGTCTACATGTCGCACCTTCTGTATCCAAACATTAGTCAATCCAGGTCCATTTCTTTACCAAAGTGAACGTGTGCTAGACTGTTGAGCCTACAACATTGCAAGCATTGCCATGAGCTACAGTAATAACTGGTTGTTGTTGTTGTTACTGGTGGTGGTGGTGGTGGTCGTGGTCGTGGTTTTGTTTTATTGGCCGCTTACATCTAGATGTATTTGAGGCATGACTGATTACTCTCAGAGGAGCTTCCCCAAAAGTGTTGCGTTGCTTCTCCGAAGGGGTGCTCTAAATAAAGATAAAAACTGAAATAATCAAAACTTAAGATTTTCTATATTTTAAGGCCTGTTGTTGCCTAATGAGCAGTTGTTGGTGCATATAAACGTTATATGCCGTGTAAAGGAGGGGTGTGAGGGGGAATTTTGGAAATAAAACATTAAACGATGAAACTGAAAGATAAATCTATCAAATAAAAGAAAATACATTAAGATAACTGCATATGAGTAAATAAAGAAGCTGGAATAACTGAAATTAAAATCTAGTGTTTGCAACCAAAAAAACTTTTGCCATTAGAAATAATAAGTTGAATGTGGGTGTTGCTATTTTGGAATTTAAAAAGGCCTACCAGTCATGTCAAGTCGCTAAGAAAAGCCCTTCCATGCTTAACTGTTAAAACTTTGATCCAGCGCTGGGAAAAGGAGAGCAAAACAGAGCCACACATCCACAGCCACGGCAAAGCTATGTCCGTCATGATTCCAGTGTCCATTTTTTGTGTTTCCAGAGCTGTACACCTCGTCTCCATATCTGCATCATTGCATACATTAAACATAGCGCTGAGTGATTGATGGTAATTTTTGACACCAATTTTTTATTTTTTAAAGGTACGTTTTCTAAATTTAACATCGTCTTATACTTGAATACAAGAGTTTTTTGGGCGGATTTTGGTCAAATTTGGGACAGCGTCCTATATTCAAGGCCGGTCTTTAGTCGAGAAATGACGGTATGTCTGACAATGGACTTTCCAGTTTATCCATCAATCATATGATGTCATAATCAACTACGTGACTTGTAGGATGACGTAATAATCGATTACATCACGAATGACATAGAATCAATGAATGAATTATATTTAATTATTCAATTTGTTTATTTATGTTTTGTTTTAGCCCTGGCGATTGTTACACGGGCGCCCTGAACATGTCAGAGAGACATCAACGAGATGATCTTTGTCTCTGGCCAGGTGTTCAGGTAAGTCTTTTCTTTGCTGACTTCTTTCTCACAGCCAATCATGTGTCAAGCATTATGTCAGATATTGTTGACATGTGTCTGACATAATGTTTGGTAGTGTTGACATGTGTCAATTATCATGTTAGGTATAACTGTTGTCATGTGTCAATCATCACGTTAGGTAGTATTGACATTTGTCAGTCATGGTGTTTGGTATTGTTGTCATGTGTCAATCATCATGTTAGCTATTGTTGACATTTATCAGTCATAATGTTTGGTGCTGTTGACATGTGTCAATCCTCATGGCAAATATTATTGACATATGCCTATCATCATGTTAGCTATTGTTGGCATGTGTCAGACACAATGTTTGGTAGTGTTGACATGTGTAAATTTTCATGTTAGGTATAACTGTTGTCATGTGTCAATCATCATGTTAGGTATTATTGACATTTGTTAGTCATGGTGTTTGGTATTGTTGTCATGTGTCAATCATCATGTTAGCTATTATTGACATTTACCAGTCATAATGTTTGGTGTTGTTGACATGTGTCATTCCTTATGGTAGATATTATTGACAGTCAATCATCATATTACGTATTGGTGACATTTGTCAGTCATAATGTTTTGTCCTGTTGACATATATCATGATGTAATTGTTGATGTGGCAATCATCCAGTTATTGTTGGTTCATCCGTCATGTTGTTGCTGTCACCGTCATTGTCACTTTGGTTACTGATATACATGTGTCAATCCTATTGTTGTTATTGGTGTTGTTCTTCTTGACATTTGTTGATGGTGATTGTTGTTGTTGTTGTTGTTGTTGTTGTTGTTGTTGCTAATTAATGGTCCAGATTAGTATAAAAAAATTGAAATTATTGTTTTAAGAATGTTCATTTACAGGCCAAATCATTTCAGTTGTAAATGTTCAAAATAGTCTTCTCTTGATCTGTTTAATATAGGCCCTCTTGACCACTGCAGAGGCTGGTTCTGTCTCTCTTTGACCTGTAAATATAGGCCCTCTTGACCACTACAGAGGCTGGTTCTGTCTGTCTTGATCTGGAAATATAGGCACACTTGACCACTACAGAGGCCGGTTCTGTCTGTCTTGATCTGGAAATCTTGGCACTCTTGACCACTACAGAGGCCGGTTCTGTCTGTCTTGATCTGTAAATGGACCTTTCCAGTTTTCGCTATAACCCACCCATCTTTATCTAAGCTCCACTCATGCCTCGCCAATTTTCTCCCTGACTATCGATTTCTTGTTAAATATTTTGAAACTAATTTGAGTGGCCACTGTTGGTGCCATAGGCCATTAAAATGTTCAACAGCTTACCTGTATGAGGTAAGCTGTTAAATATTTTAATGGCCTATGGCAGCAACAGCACCCAATCAAATTGGTTTCAAAATATTTGACAGAATGTTTATTAAATAATAAAGACATACAATTCGTACAATGTGTCAGACTATTAAGCATTTAAGACAAACTAAATCGAGTCATTCATGCTGTAATTGATTATGACATCATCTTACACATTACGTAGTTGATTATGACATCATATGATGGATGGATAAACTGGAAAGGTCAACTATTAAAGCTTCTCTATTTTAGTCCTTAAACACAGTGTTTCTTAATCTGTTACTCTCTAGCAATGTCAAGACACTGGGTGGAAACATTTCTGAAACTCTGTCAGCTTCCTTTGACATATCTATAATATATTAGATGTTATTTGAGTAAGAACTGTATTTGAAATATATTAGACACCCGTAGCTCGCTGGTAAGAGCTATGTCTGCGCACCCGCGTAGTGTCTGTAGCGGGGATCATTAACGTGATAAATAGCTGCTGCACGAACACAAGTAATATGTTAAGAAGTTACATAATGCTGCTTCCAATGCCAATGATAGGGTTTAGAAAATTTTGTGGAAATTATATTTTTATTGTATGTCTAGTTAGCTTAACTCTTACCACTCTGATATTCAATATTCTATCTTTTACTGTGTCAGTAGAAAGGAAACTGGCGTTAATTTTTCAACAATTTTGGCGGACGATGGTCCTGCCTATGACAGCACCATCTACCACCAAATTTGCTGAAAAATGAACACCAGTTAATCTTTTAATTTAATTAAAAGATTTAAAATTTTGACACCAGAGTGGTAAGGGTTAATGTCTAACCAGAACATTGTTTAAATTATATTTCTATTTGCCATATATGTCCCTATGATTCTATCTGTAACCCTTTAACCGTAACTCTTTCTCTGCTGAGGTTATCTGTAAGCCATTTCCCTTTGAATGCTGAGACTATTTATAAACCAGCCTTATCCCTTTCAATGCTGAGACTATAAGCCAGCCTTATCCCTTTCAATGCTGAGACTATAAGCCAGCCTAATCCCTTTCAATGCTGAGACTATCTATAAGCCATTTGTTCCACGTCTTAAACCCTTTCAATGCTGTGACTATCTATAACCCTTCTATTTCCCATTATTAGCACTTTCAATGGTGTGACTTTCTATAACCCTTTTGTTTCCCATTATTAGCGCTTTCAATGCTGTGACTATCTATAAACTCTTTGTTCTACGTGTTAAGCCCTTTCAATGCTGTGACTATCTATAAGCCTTCTGTTCCGCATCTTAACCATTTAACCCTCGAATTTGTTCATGAATATTTAAGTTTTCTCATAGAAAATGTCCATTTGCAGACCAAGAGAAGTATTTTTTTAAATTTACCACTGGAATGACTGGTTCGGTTATCGAGCCAATCATTCAAGTGGTACATTTTCAAAAATACTCTTCTCTTGGTCTGCAAATGGACATTTCTCAAGACCACCGCAGAAGCCGTTTTTGGCTGATATGAGTGTTTACGGGTTAAACGCTTTCAATGCTGTGACTATCTATAAGCCTTTTGTACCCAATCTTAAACGCTTTCAATGCTGTGACTATCTATAAGCCTTTTGTAGCCCATCTTAAGCGCTTTCAATGCTGTGACTATCTATGAGCGTTTTATACCCAATCTTAAAACCTTTCAATGCTGTGACTATCTATAAGCCTTTTGTAGCCCATCTTAAACGCTTTCAATGCTGTGACTATCTATAAGCCTTTTGTAGCCCATCTTAAGCACTTTCAATGCTGTGACTATCTATGAGCGTTTTATACCCAATCTTAAAACCTTTCAATGCTGAGACTAGAGCTGCGCGATATACCGATACCATATTTAAAACCGATATCCTGCACTGACGGTTTCATAACCGATTATAAAAAATAAATATCGAAAAACCGAATATGAACATATTTTCAGTTTTTCGTATCAGGATTGTTAAAAATAAAAGATACTAATGAGCATGAAAATCGTAATGAATAATAATGGCCATACTTTCCATTAAGCTATGTTCGGGGCAACTAATAATTGAACGTGGCCCCAATTGCGCATATTGTGTAACTCCATGTAACTCGCTGCACGCCGAGAGAAATCAAGCAGCGAATTAATTAAATAAATATCCACTCGTCTTTTCTCTGGTAGTCTCAGATAAATTTGCAATATAAAACACAATACTAATGTGGGAATTTGTCATTAAAATTTGTATCGGGGAAAACCTTTCTAAACAACGGCATCCATTTTCTAGCCTTACATCCGGTATTATGCCTAAGCCCTTTAAGACTGCTCTGATTAACCCGCTGATTAAAAAATCGGGCCTTGATCAGGACACTTTAAAAAATTATCGGCCTGTGTCTAATTTACCTTTTATATCCAAGGTTGTTGAAAAGGCAGTCAGTAAGAGATTGGCAAATCACATGCATTGTAATGGTCTGTACGAACCATTTCAGTCCGCCTATCGTCAAGGACATAGTACTGAAACAGCTCTTCTTAGAGTTCTAAATGACCTTCGCTGTGGTGTGGATGAAGGAAACGTGTCACTCTTGCTTTTGCTCGATTTAAGCGCCGCGTTCGACACCATTGACCACTTAAAGCTGTTGACACGACTAAAAGTTGAGTTTGGCATAACTGACAGTGCGTGGAACTGGTTCCAATCTTATTTATCACAAAGATTCCAGTCCGTTTACATTAATGGTACGCAATCTGCGCCCATTGAACTTACATGCGGTGTCCCTCAAGGTTCGATATTGGGACCGGTTCTATTTACGCTCTACACCAAACAGCTAGGATCCGTTATCGATTCTCATAGTTTGTGTCACCATTTTTACGCGGATGACACGCAGCTCATTAATACATTTCCTCCTCCAGCGGCATCTGCATCTCTAGCAACCAAACAGCTAACAGATTGTTGTGCGGACATAAAAGCATGGATGACAACCAACATGCTAAAGCTGAACGAAGAAAAGACTGAATGTATGTTGGTGGGTCCATCTATCAGACGAGACAAAACAGAACTAAGTAGTCTAGTCATTGGTACAAATATAATTCCGATCTCCAACACGGTTAAAGACCTCGGCGTGATACTGGATAGCGAGTTGTGCATGGATAAACATATAAACTATCTGCGCAGAGTGTGCTTTTTGCAGCTGCGGAACATTGCACACATCAGGAATTATCTTACCACAGAGGCTACCACAAAATTAGTGATCATGACGGTAATGTCTAGGTTGGACTACTGCAATAGTCTCTGTATTGGTATGGCAAAAGAAAACATCCACAAGCTCCAAACTATTCAGAATACAGCAGCACGAATAATCTCACGCCAGGCAAAAGATGCACACATCACTCCGATTCTCCATAAGCTTCACTGGTTGCCAATTGCTCAACGTATCCAATTTAAAATCCTCTGTCTAGCTTACCAGTGTGTCTCAGGAACTGCACCTACATACCTTTCTGCATTAGTCGAGCCATACCAACCAACCCGGTCACTTAGATCCCTAAACAAGCAAATGCTCAAAATCCCAAAATACAAAATGAATTCATACGGCTTTAGAACATTTTCTTTCTCGGCCGCCACTGAATGGAACAACCTCCCTATTCATCTAAAATTGTCAAAAAATCTTACAACATTCAAATCAAATCTTAAAACTCATCTCTTTAAACAAGCGTACCAGAATTTAAATTAATGTTTATATTATCATTTCATTGTCTTGCGCTACGAGCATGCTTGCGTGGAGTTTGGCGCGTTATAAATTCACTTATTATTATTATTATTATTTTATTTACGTCACCGACTAATTAATATAATGCAAAGTCGTCCCAACACTAAATCGCCCGATTGCATCAAAATCTCGCCAATAACTATAATGCTGATTAGGATATAATTTAAAATAAAATTATTACTCAAACCGTTTTTAAAACGTTATCTTCTATACACAATATCATATTAACTTGTGAAATTTGCGATCGCAATATTACAGTTAATATTTTCTTCACGGCATGATTTCGTCCTCGGGTCGAATTGGAAATGAAAGAAGAAAGGGAGATAATTACATCATAATTAATTACAATTGCGTGATTTACGTCTTTTCGCAACCTGTTTTGCTGATTTATGATTAATTTTGACAAAATAAACGATGTTTATTTAACTGTGCGTAATATTTAGGCGGTCTAATTAATAATTTCACTCCCGCGATGATGGATATTATAAGGTATATTAAGCTGTAACGGCGTAAAACGTTACGAATGTATCAGGGCATGAAAATACGTTGTTTTCGTGCTAATTTTTATCATTTAAATTTTTTGTTTCATGTCCATAAAACCGATATGAAAAGTCATATCGAAACTGATATGGCTGTAAGCCAAACCGCGCAGCCCTAGCTGAGACTATCTATAAGCCTTTTGTAGCCCATCTTAAACGCTTTCAATGCTGAGACTATCTATAAGCCTTTTGTAGCCCATCTTAAATGCTTTCAATGCTGTGACTATAAGCCTTTTGTAGCCCATCTTAAACACTTTCAATGCTGTGACTATCTATAAGCCTTTTGTACCCCATCTTAAATGCTTTCAATGCTATGACTATCTATAAGCCTTTTGCACCCCATCTTATTTGCTTTCAATGCTGTGACTATCTATAAGCCTTTTGCACCCCATCTTAAACCCTTTCAATGCTGTGACTGTCTATAAGTCCTTTGTACCCCATCTTAAACCCTTTCAATGCTGAGACTATCTATAAGCCTTTTGTTGCTCATCTTAAACCCTTTCAATGCTGAGCCTATCTATAAGCCATTTGTTGCTCATCTTAAACCATCTCAATGCTGTAACTATCTATAAGCCTTTTGTACCCCATCTTAAACCCTTTCAATGCTGTGACTATTTGTAGACATCTTGGTTCCAATCCTTAACCCTTTGTAAATATATATATATATATAAGCCTTTTTATACCCATCCTAAGCCCTTTCACTTATGCATTCCCCATATCTCATTTTCAAGGAAAGTGTTAATCTTTTCATGTGTTGTTACCTTATGTTGCAAGTGTCTAACTCTCATCCTTATGTCAGCATGGTTAGATAGCTTTGCAGGGACCTGTTCCAGAAAGGGTACACTACGGTACTTAAGTACAGCATAGGTATAAAATGAAGCATTCTGATTGGTCTGTTTTCTACAACAGGGCTTAATATATGCACATTTTGACACCCCACGGGCCATACGCATGAACAGTATCTGACTTGCCAACCACCCACCTCACTGCTCACACCTACATAGAAAATCTGACATAATCTATGTTCTATTCACGAAGAGGCGGCTAAATACTCATCTCATGTAGGTGAATACAGACTTTAGACATTACACCCTATTAGGCATTTTATTCATATCTAGGTACCCTTTGTGATTACCTTCATGATTAGCTACCTTTGCAGGTGTCTAGCTCTCATGTTTGGGTCAGTGTGATTACCTAGCTTTTCAGGTCCAGCTCTCATATTTGGGTCAGCGTGATTACCTAGCTTTGCATGTGTCTAGCTCTCATATTTGGGTTAGCATGAACACCTAGCTTTGCAGGTATCTAGCTCTCATGTTTGGGTTAGCATGATTACCTAGCTTTGCAGGTGTCTGGCTCTCATATTTGGGTTAACGTGATTTCATAGTTTTTAAAGGTGTCAAGATCTCATATTTGTTTGTCAATGTGGTTACATTTTGTGGTTTCCCAACCTGCATTACGTCGATGTGATACCTGGTGTTTGTTCGGGCTTGACTGTCCCCAAGAGACACATTTACTATCCTTCTCTGCGGCATTCCCTTTTTCCTCAGCGATGGCATCACCTAGCTCGAACGTCACATTGTCGAACTCACAGTCGCATTGGGTGAGGGAAGTGGACGGACATACAGAGGCAGTGGGGTAGGAAGAGTTGTGAATGGATGGAGGGAGGAGAACTGTGGTTCCTAATGCTACTCACTATATTGGTACAGTCTAATCATGGGTTAGTGGTTAGTAGACAGCCACAACAGTAGACTTGCCCTAGTCTGTAGAAGTCTTCCTCAGCGACAAGTGGGTACCCTCGACTTACTGAGCTGACGAGATGTGGTGTCTGTTGGAGGACATCAGTAGCCATCTCTATACGGTGTCACTAGCTTTTCTCATTGGACACCCATTTCAAACACAGATTCACACTTACACTTACACTCACATGATCGCTCGCACATGCGCAGCGCACAAGACGAAGAAGAGTAATGGACCTTTCCAGTTTTAACTATGCCCCACCCACCTCTAGCTAAGCTCCACCCACACTTCGCCATGTTGGGATTGATTGATCCCTGAATGCCATAGCTATCAATTTCCTGGCAGCAACAGCACCCAATAAAATTAGTTTAAGAATATTCAACAGAATATTTATTAAATAGTAACGCCATACAATTGGTAATACAATTAGTCTGTCTTCAAATATGTGTTCGTGACGTACTTATCTACATCATGTATGACATCATAATAACATCATTCATTATGATGTCATTCTACACATCACGTAGTTGATTATGATGTCATATGACAGGTGGATAAAGTGGAAAGGTCTATTAACACAGAGACTGCCCATTCGTTTGGGTGGCTCAATCTCTGGAGAGCTGCAGCAGTTAGTCGCAGCTTTTGCGTTTTTCGGTGACTAGTCTCTATGGCTTTTCCTGAGAGAAGCCATGTACCTGATCGGCAACGTGTGGGACTGGGGTAAATGATTCCACAACACACCATCCCTTCTAGCAAATGGAGAGATAAAAGAGAGAGAGAGACAGTATCAATATTTATATATGTTAATATACGGTAACAATATGAAACAGTGGCAATAATATGGATAATACAGTGAATACTTATACAATAGTTAATCATACAGAGCGATGGAAAACATTTCGGTCTGAGAGGGATCTTCACTGCATTAAGAAGTATTGGATAAACTCACTTGTCTCTCGCTGCTGCATTTACTCACTCAGTGAAAAGCCACCTGTTATACTGCGCATATATGTTGACTGCTATATCTCATTACAGCTGCTGCTTGGCACACATTGTTCATCTGCTGCTGGTATATTTACTCGTGCGGTATTGATCATCTCTCAGATCTCCCTATGGAACTGCTAGGCTGAATCATAAGAACATTTGTAGGACACAGTTTTCTGGATTGCTTTATTACTTCATCATTGTCTTGCAGCATTTTTGCTACTAGGTTTTCAATGTCGTCTTCCCATGCACGGTGCTCATATTTCTCTGTACGCCAGTTATGTTCACTGTCTTATCAGAGTTCTCTTTATTATTGTTGATTGGTTGTTCTTCTGACTTCCATTCATTCGGTTCTTTATTTCTTCATATATATAACACAATTGTCTCTTTATTCACAAAACATCCTAATCTCCATTCTTCATCATTTATTTTGCATGACACTGCTGTTTCTCATTAACTGAGTTTGTTATTGCTTCATTTCTAATGACAACATCTGTCACTGTCCACCGTGGATCAACTGGTCAGCCGATCACACCCAACTCTCTTGCCCACGCTGGGTCGCAGTCCTTTTATCCTAAAGGAGTGGAGTAAGCCCCACATCCTGGCATATCAGAGTGTGTGCTTTGATTGGTCCAATGGCCTGCTGCTGGACCCGCCAAAGCGGCTAGTCAGCGCACACTTGATATTCAGATTGCAGGAATAAATAGGCAGTAGTTCTCTGGGGGTAGCTCAGCGTGTGTTGGCTTAATTTCCAAAATTCCTTTGTATATGGTTTCCTGACAATTTAGGCTCCATGCTTAGGCCTAGTATTAACACTGTGGTGCATCCAGTGGACTCTAACTTTTTTTTACTCTCTGGAGCGCATGACACTGCACTCCAGTACATGTATGTAGGTTTTAGATGCCATGTCTGACTCTGTCCCCTCGGCTAGGTGCGGATTATTAACCCCACTGTGGCCACAGGTCGACTACAGCATGTCAGAATACAGGAACATGCTCCTGTAAGTACTGACACACTCTTGTCTTACACATAGCACCGCAGGTGTCTACCTCTCACACACGCTCACCTGCATTCTCACCTGTAATTCTTGTCAGTATCATCATTTCAATAACATTTGTCTGACATTTCTTTGATCACATCTGATTGAACACAAACAATGCAAATATTTGCAAGCTGTGATTGACAGATTGTACATTTTGTTTCATAAAATATGTGAGAAAATGAAAAAACAATGGGATTGGACTTGGGTTTCTCAGCCCTTGAAATTTGGACGCTTTAGCACTGCACTACTACAGCATTCTTTTCAAAGTTTCATTAATTATAATCTTTATTATACTTTTGGTAAATTGTTGAACCTTGCTTTAACACTTTCACTGATAACTTGCCCGTACATAAATCTCAAGGCAACTAAATAAGAAAGCTGTTGAATATTTTGAAATTAATATGACTGGAAGACATTGCCTAAGGCATCAATGGCTTCAAATAATATTAATTTCAAAATGTTCAACATCATATGCTATGCATTGTAAAGAATGTACTTTTTTTTAGGGCTTTGTCGTTGAAAGGGTTAACATGACATTACATACTTATGTTTGATACCTTGTATCTATGGTAAAATCATATATAAGTATAAATATTTGACCTCAGAAACTTGTTCTGAGGATGATGTAAGTTAAAATGGCACACATAACACATGCATGCATGCACACACGCATGCACATTCACATTCACAGGCACGCACCTTACAGTGAAATACATAACCAAGTTCATACACACACATACAGAATGTGGAAACACATGTGGAGAGCGGAATACACACACATGCATGTGCACACAGACAGAAGCAGTCACATGTATACACATCGCCTGCAATTTCCTTCCACTGCATATATTTGCTGTGGCAAATTAAGTTTGCCACGGCTTTTACCACAGCTTTGCTGATTGCCGTGGCAAATTTTGAGGGCTGGATTCTTTGTGTGCATGTGTGCCTGCATGTGCGTGTACCTATGTGTGTGCATGTGTGTGTGTTCCGGCCTTAGCGATGTGTGTTTGTATGTATATACATGTGACTGCATCTGTCTTTGTGTGCATGCGTGCCTGCATGTGCGTGTACCTATGTGTGTGCATGTGTGTGTGTTCCAGCCTTAGCGATGTGTGTTTGTATGTATATACATGTGACTGCATCTGTCTTTGTGTGCATGCATGCCTGCATGTGCATGTACCTATGTGTGTGCATGTGTGTGTGTTCCGGCCTTAGCGATGTGTGTTTGTATGTATATACATGTGATGCATCTGTCTTTGTGTGCATGCGTGCCTGCATGTGGGAGTACCTATGTCTGTGTATGCGTGTGTGTTCTGACTTTAGCAATGTGTGTTTGTATGTGTATTCATGTGACTGCATCTGTCTGTGTGCACATGCATGTGTGTATATTCCGCTCTCCACATGTGTTTCCACATTCTGTATGTGTGTGTGTATGAACTTGGTTATGTATTTCACTGTAGGGTGCGTGCCTGTGAATGTGAATGTGCATGCATGCATGTGTGATGTGTACCATTTTAACTTACATCATCCTCAGAACAAGTTTCTGAGGTCAAATTAGTATCTCTACTCTCTAGAGTCTTTAACCCTTGCCACTCTGATGTCAATATTCTATACTCTGCCAATAGCAAAGAAACTGGAGTAGATTTTTTAACAAATTTGGTGGAAGATGTTGCTGTCTATGACCTCTCTTGTTGTAATCTTGATCACCATGATGTGTTCACTTCAAGGATAGATGATGTTAGATGGCTTTCAATACCGAAATTCTACTATCCAAATAAATTGATGAGTGTTTCAATCTCTGTTCGAGAGTTTGTATAAATACAAAAAACAATTCATGAGGTTTCCTTCCATCCCCCCCCCCCCCCTAAAAAATACCAGCAGTGTCACCAATAATATCCAGAAGACTGCAGACAGTATTCCCTGCGGTGGACTTAATAGCACCAATAGCTGTGGTAAGAGAAAGGAATATCCTGGTGCACATCGATATAGATTTTTCTGTTCAAAGCATCTCTAACATTGATTCCAAAGACTAAAATAACTGTATATCTGCTATATATCTCTATCACTGTGAGCAATCAATGTGTCAAAATCAAGGTTGAATTGACGCAAAGTTGGCTGGTGTCATCTCGGATGTTCACTCATCTTAGGATTCATCTGAACATGATCCAAGGTGTGTCCCATTGTAGCCAGCCTTATATCGGTATTATGAAAATTGTACCATCTCCAGGCACACAGATTACAGTGCATGAATGAATTTACCTTCTGTGTCATATGGCTATGGTGTCAACAGGCTTATAATGGACGTTTCCATGGGGTGCCCTTCTAGCTAAGCTCCACCCACACCTGTCTCGTGTTGGAATCAATCGATCTCTGAACTACCTGACTATCAATTTCCAGAAAACTTTTGAAACTAATTTGACTGGGTGCTGTTGAATATTTTGCAACTACTTTGACTGGGCGCTGTTGCAGCAACATGCACCCAGTAAAATTAGTTTCAAAATATTGGACAGTATGTTTATTAAATAGTAGCGACATACAATTCTTGCAATGTGTCAGACTATTAAGAGTTAAAGACGGGCCTAATAGAATCATTTATGACGTAATGATTATGACATTATCCTACACGTCGCTTAGCTGATTATGACATCAAATCATCGATGGATACTCTGGAAAGGTGAATTCCTGGCTGTACCTGTTGAGATAACCATACTAAAAGTATTTGATGTATATATGCATATAAATGAATCGGCGTAATGTTTCCAGTGGCATTGAAATAGGGGGAGGGGGGGTTAGCGTATGGTCAATTCTGGAAACATGTCAGTCATCTGATGATACTATGGGAGTGTCACTCATGAACACTCAATGTCAATGCATCTTCTATATAATATGGATATGTCTATGGTAGGATGGGGAGTTTTAACCATTTAATGATAAAGATTGCTCCGGAAAATTGAGATTTTCTCGTACGGTAGTATGTCCTGGATCAGAAAAATACAACGTCCCTCTAGGAGCCATCGTTCAGCCATCCATGGCTCCCACCTCCCTCTCTACCCCTGAGGCATAGGCAGATAAGACTTGGGGTGTATAAATTATGTCACCTCCCTAGTGGAAGACCCACTCGGAACTAGAAGCATGCATGGTAGTGCAGTGGGAGACACGGATTGCTGAGTGGCAGTTTTTAGCTCACCTGGCCTGAAAGGCCAAGTGAGCTTATGCCGTAGCGACCGTCCATCCGTCGTCCATCCGTTGTCCGTCGTCCGTCAACTTTTACTTTAAACGACTTCTTCTCAAGAACCACTGGGCCAATTTAAATTATATGTGGCAGGAAGCATCCTTAAGGCATCAGGATCCAAGTTTGTTCAAATGAACCCGATCAGCCAATTTGTCCGGCAGCCATCTTGGATTTAGGCTGATTTTAGGAAACGTCTTTAAAAATCTTCTCTGAAACCGCTTAGGGGATTGATGCAAATCTCATGAAATATGATCTAGGGCAAGAGCTGAACCAAGTTTGTTCAAGGGAACTTGATTGGTCAAATGGTTCGGCGGCCATCTTGGTTGACCTAGTTTTTTTATTTGATGGATTTTGAGGCCGAAATTGGTTTTGTATGTGTTTTCCGGTATTTTGATCACAAATTTACAATTTTCGAAACTGTCGGATAAACGGTTTGGCGGCCATCTTGGATCAATTTCCTGCCAAAAGCTCCCATACTAAAGCAATGGGAAATTTAAAATGTTTTCTTCTCAAGAACTACTGGTCCGATTTCAATTATATTTCGCAGGAAGCATCCTTAGGGCATAGAGATTAAATTTTGTTCAAACGAAGCCGATCATCCAATTGGGCTGGTGGCCATCTTGGATTTTGGCCAATTTTTAGAAACGTCTAAAAATCTTCTCCGAAACCACTTGGGGCATTGATGCAAACCTCATGAAATATAATTTAGGGCAAGTGTTGAGCCAAGTTTGTTCAAGGGAACTTGATTGGTCAAATGGTTCGGCAGCCATCTTGGTTGACCTAGTTATAGCGAAGATGACTTTCTCCAGAACCGCTGAAGGGATCTGGCCAAAATTTGGCAGATATGATTATGGCCTAAGGGCCATTAAAGTTTGTTCAAGAGAAGTTGATCCATCAAAAAACATGGCCGCCGTGCGCCAATCAAAATATAGCATGTTTGGCGACCATATTGGATATTTTTATTTGATGGATTATGAGGCCCAAATTGGTGTTGTATGTGTTTTTGGGTATTCTGAGCTCAGATTTTAAATTTTCGAAACTGTCGGATAAATGGTTTGGCGGCCATCTTGGATCATTTTCCTGCCAAAAGCTCCCATACTAAAGCAATGGGAAATTTAAAATGTTTTCTTCTGGAGAACTACCTAGCCGATTTCAATTATATTTGGCAGGAAGCATCGTTAGGGTGTCAAGGTTCAAGTTTGTTCAAACGAAGCTGATCGGCCAATTGGGCCGGCGGCCATCATGAATTTTGGCCAATTTTTAGAAACGTCTATAAAAATCTTCTCCGAAGCCGCTTATGGGATTGATGCATACCTGATGAAATATGATTTAGGGCAAGAGCTGAACCAAGTTTGTTCAAGGGAACTTGATTGGTCAAATGGTTTGGCGGCCATCTTGATTGACCTAGTTGTAGCGAAGACGACTTCTCCAGAACCGCAGAAGGGATCGGGCCGGAATTTGGCAGATATGATTGGGGCCATTGAAGTTTGTTCAAGGTAAGTTGATCCGTCAAAAAACTTGGACACCATGGGCCAATCAAAAAATAGCATGTTTGGCGTCCATATTTTATTTTTTTATTTGATGGATTTTGAGGCAGAAATTGGTTTTATGTGTTTTTGGGTATTCTGATCTCAAATTTGCAATTTTCGAAACTGTTGGATAAATGGTTCGGTGGCCATCTTGTTGTTAAAGAGCATTCTAGTTGAAATGCCTATGGTCCAGGTGAGCAATACAGGCCCCTTTGGCCTCTTGTTAGGTTGTATTTTTCTGATCCAGGACATGCTACTGTAGAGCCAGCATAGTGGGAGCCACCAGCTCAGTACATGTTCACTGAACTGCTAGTTTAGTGCATTCACACTTAGCTACAGTATATCAGGGGAGAAGGTGAGATCTGTGTTCTGTGAGCAGTGCTATCAGTTGAGTAGTAGAAGAGTAGGAAGTCTGCCTCCCTGGGATGGTTGCAGAGAAAAACTTACCCACCAAAACCAAACAAAAGACCTGATCCGACTATCCCCATGGTATCTAGCAGCTTCCAACTATAACACAAGTTTTCAAGATATGGCACACATGCCCCTGCTTTATACCACTGGGCCCACTCCCCACCCTAGGCCGGCTCCAGTCCCATTTCCGGACCACACCCCTGGTGGGGCTATGAGGCAAATCTCACCCACCTGCAGCCAAACAGAAATCTGACTGGAGCGGCCCCAGGAGTTCTAGCAGCTCGCAACTATAAGATAATTTTGGAATGCATCATGCTGATCATGTAGCTGGTTCTACCACTGGGCCGGCCCCACCCCCAGGCTGGCCCTGCCCATCTCTGCTTTGGCCAGCTGCTCAAACAAACATGTAGTTCTGACTCGCCCAAAACCTTCATAGTAGAATTGTTTTGGCACATCCAAAACCTTCATAGCAGGAATTTTTTGCCCACACCCAAAACCTTCGTAGTATGAATGTTTTGGACATGCCAAAAACCTTCATAGTAGGAATGTTTTGGTCATTTGCTCAAACAAACACATAGTAATGGGTAGTGTCACCTCTATATGATGGGATTACCATTACATTCTTCCAGGTACCCTAGCAGCGCTCACCTAGTAGAATGCTAAAGTGCCTACCATCTGCTCTATGGCAGACTAGCATGTTCATATGTGACATAGAGAATTTGACTTTGAGAGGGTGTCTCCTGCAGACAGCCCCACCCCACCCTCAGCACAGCATAGCAGTGGCAGACAGACTTAAATGGCCTCACAGGGTGAATGTAATCAGATGTTTTTCCGCAGATGATCACAGTAGGGATTGTACTGGGGCATGTCTCAGAAGTGTGCCCACATGGCATCCAATACCCTTTCAGTCTGTTGTCCAGCCACGACACCCAGCATGGCTGTAAGTAGAATGAAGATTCAGGCCATGGCGATACATGCAGAGTTAAACTAAACAGAATGAACCCGTCGAGAAATATCTGCGTCACATCAAGCCCTGTACTGACTTCAAGGCTGATCTTCATCCCATCAGGGTAGGGTGCTAACTGCTTCATTCTACCATCGGCTAGAATCCAAAGTTTTATCACGATACGGGTTGCCTGCGGACTGATGAGTCTTACACACTCGAGTATCTTTACAGAAGCCTTTGACATGGAGGTGTGTGACACACATATCTGTACAATTACCTCTTGGATGTTAATAGTTTGTTCTGTCCCATCAAGGGGATGACACAGCAGGACCCACACCAACTAGGGTTGTGCCATCCTGACCTATGTAGGTTGCTTAACGACGATCCACAATTGTAAAGCTTCTTTACTATGGGTGGTCTATCCAGCGGCAATGAGGGTAGTCATTTAGTACCAGGACCACCACGATACCACACTTCAGTTCTTCTCGAAGACTATTTGTAGTTACTTCTCCGGGGTCAACACCACGTTATCATGTGACATCACTGGGGTATGCTACACAGCCGGTTCTACAACATGAAAGCTGAGGTCATCATTAAAGGTGATGGCATCGTCCACCTTCTCCCTTGACTGCTCTCTCAGGGGCTCAAGCATGAACTTTTTCTTCAGGAAGTCATAGCGGAACACAATCTTGTTCCCATCCCTGCCTTGACACAGACTCTTCTTTGAGACATCTTTCAGATCGGACAGTAGCGCGACACGAATCACCACCGATGGGATGAAGGGAGAATGTCTTCTACTGCAGGGCGACCGACTTACACCACTTTCCTTAAAGCCCCAATACCTGGTAAATCTCATAACTTAATATACAGAGGTATGTGCATAAAATAGTTCTAGTGTGGCGTGCCTTTATTGTATGTCTGCTCCTCCAAATTGGTGAGAACATGATCACGCCATCTCTAGTTGGTAGATGTGTGATACAGTACCGTGTAAAATGGCTCCTCTTCAATTAAGCTCATCAGTCCACCACCTACATACACGCTGATGTGTTACATCCACCTCCAGGCAAGGCCTATCACAGCTCACTGGCAGAGATAGGTTTAGATGTGATAGAGTATATATCAGGGGCCAATAGCAACTTGTGGAAAGCGATCACCTCAAATCGGTACAAGAGGGACAAGATGAAGTCTACTGGCACCAGAGCAGAAACTGGATGACTGGTATCTAAGAGAAGTTTGTTTCTACAATGAAAAGATTGCATAGTTCACCAGTCTCTACAGGATGATTCCCACAATGACTAATCGGCACATCCTACAGGTAATGCAGCGATAGCGCATCTTTGCTCCATATATACCATGGCTAAATCAGGGTGGTGAAAGCAGCCTGATCTGTATCCCGCCCTGAAAACTTATAAGGGCAAAAAGTACGGTGGAACACGCAGGCGGTATAAAGCAGCCTACAACAGTCTCGCTTGCACAACCACTACTGCCAGTGTGATTGGAGCCGGTGCATGGGTGGAGGCCGTTGCTTCCTGCCTGTCCCCCCAGCTGACGAGGCCAAGTTTGGTGTCATTGGGGCTAGGGTCATTGCGAAGGCTGTCCTCGTCATAATAATCCTGGAGCTCCAGCTCAGGCTGCCGATCTGCCATGGTCTGGTCGTTCAGTTAGAGGCTGTCCATGCCCAGGTATCATTTCTGGTGGCTCTCGATTGTTTCTTGGGGCTTGCGATGCCCTCCCATGGGTGCTTTCATGGGGCTCCCTGCAAACATTTACTAGCCGGAGCGGCCAGCTGTCGCCTTGGAGACGCGTAGGTCTGTTTGAGCATTCCTGACATGGCATGGTGTTTGCAAGTCATGTAGCTGGGCCACATCCGATGAGGGATGCATTATTTTCTTCCTTGCTGTTGTCCATGAGGGGGCGGTCAGAGTCAGAAGTGACAATCTCGGCTGGCAGTGTTTCTTTACTTCAAGGAGGCGAAGGCGGACATGCTCCTTCACATGGTCGAAGTATTCTCCCAGATCAGTGGGTCCTCACAAAGGTACGGTCATGTTATCCACGGGGTACGAGATGTGCGTGCGAGTGTGAATGAAATGGGGGAGAAAGAGGCGGAAGGTGCTGTACATGGCTCTCTTTCACTGCAGGTGGCTTTCAGTCTTTCCTACCTATGCCAGCTAGGTTCTTTAGGCGAGACTCTCAGGAGCTAATGTAATGGAGGAGGGGAGAGAGAGAGGGAGGGAGTGAGAGACGGTACTTGGACTAGGCCTAGTTTAGTAGTTCCATGCACGTTATTTTCCATCAGCCGAAAGTGCTCAAAGTGGGCTGAGAGAGGAGCAATTCATGTCCTCGTCATCTGACAAACATTGCCTTAATTCTAAGTTGTCACTCAAGAGGTTGGGAGGGCTTGTTCGGATGGGCGACGGGCTGTCTCTGGTGTGCTAGCCTGAGTCAGGGAGTTGTTCTTGGGAGAGGGGGAGAGACAGCGGAAATTCTCCTGATGGTCACTACATAGCTATCGATCGCTATCCATTCAGTCAGTTTATAAGGTGTTTAGCAGTCGTTATAAAGTCGTTAGGGCTAATTCTTTAGCTTAGGATATCTAAGTTTCGCTTGAGGCAGAAACAAAGGGAGTGCTTCTTACTTTTGTGAGTGGTCGAAAGGGAATGTTCACTTCGAAAGGGAATGTCAGCTTCGATGATGATTTTTTTTAATGTTCGCCGCCTGGTTGATCCGATGTTCTCTGGAGACTTCCTAAAGTAGTCCTTCTGTGTGTGCCTAATTCTAACTGGTTAAAGGGATCTCACATGAGCGGGGGTTTAAACGAACATAGACCTTTTGCGGTTTAAGGCTTCAGGTGGCCGGAGAAGAATGATATCAATTAGGTTAAGCGGGAACCTCTACCTTCGCAAAGTTGGCCGAATCTTCCGCTCATAGACGAGCATCGGCTTGAGCAATGTTAAAAGGGTTTTGACGCGGTTCAAGGGCGATCCTTCCGAGTTTCAGACATGATGCCAGCTCTAGCTAAAGAGGATAGAGTTTAAGGAATATCTGTCATGTAAAAGTGCCGCTGTGGTCTAATATGACGACATACTGAGAAAGACATGGTTGATTCAAAAAAGATTCCAGTTGATGCGGTGGTTATCAGATTTGTTCGGCAAGACAAAAAGTGATAGCTGCAGGATCGATTAACTAACAAGTTTATCTTGACTGCTGACCAAGCGGTCTAAAAAGAAAAGGAGTCACTAGTCAACCAAGGAGATCATGCCATGGTGAGTTTCATTAAGGGTGCACACTAGTGGTGGTAGTGTGGTATTTTATGCGGCATCGTCTCCTGAAAAGATGGAACAAGGGTTTCTAGGTCCATAAAGTAAGCTGGAAGGAGAGAGGACAAAATTGAAGCCTTCAAGAAAGAATGCATCCACGTGTAGCAGTCTTAAGCGATACTTAGGTGGCTGTGTTAAGATGGTTTACAGCGTACGCGGTGAGACACAATGGTTCAACGAAGGCGAGCTGATAAACGCGGCAAACTGGAGACTCATCTTTTCTTATCCTACGATGATTAGCTATTCAGAGGCCTGGCAGACAATGCGGATCGCAGTGCCTGAGAAACGCAGTGGTTGTTGCATTTCCGGACAGGAGCTATTTGGGAGGTGGCAGAAATAATGCCACTGGCGACTCGTTTTTAGGAGAGAGGTCCAAGTGTAGTACAGAGGGAGATTGAAGCGATATAGGCGAAAAAACAGGCATCTTCGATCGCAGTGCTATTTTATATCTTCACACTGTGCGAAGCGCAAAGGATGCCACCCACGAATTTGGCGGCTAAGGTGGACGTTCTGTTAACTATTGGAAAAGCGACACCGCAGATGACACTAATATATGTCTTTCATCACGTCGAGCGGTGCGCGAGATCGCCGTCCTAATATGGCAGCTAAGACAGACAGATAATCTTTATAAATGCTGAAGTGGGAGAAAGGCCGCGTAAGAGTGGAGAAGAAGGCGCTTAAGGCAGTAGGGATCTGTAAAAAAATTGAAACTTTAAGAAGTTAATACATTTAAAATTGAACAAGTACGTTCAAAGTCTTAGCAAAGGTGGTAAAAGCAGTTTGTCACAGTTTTCCCGCAGATGCATGGTGTAGGTTTCGCTATTGCAGATGCTGCTGGCTCCGAATCAGCCTTAGTAGATCTGTTTCCAAGGCGCAACGTCACACAATATCTCAATCCACGACAATCGGAGATCACAATGCCCTGGTGATGGAAGCATAACCACCATAAGTAGTAAAGGTTTATGCATGTCTTCAAAAAAGAACAGACGTGAAAGAGAACCGGGAATGTGAGCGGTAAGAGTACAGTTCCATGAGATGTTTCATCACAAAGTTGTCATTTAAGGCGGAGGCCCAGAACGGCACAAAGATGGAACTCAGTTGGACGCAGGTACCGGATTCAGAATTTGTTCTTCCATGGGAATCAGATGGCAGAAGCGGTGTCCTCAAGCCATCACAAGTATTCAGCGGAAGGTAAGTGCACACAGGTTTTTATGTGAGGACGACACAGGTTCAGTCCCTATTTTTCTGTATCGGGCAAAGGATGTGAAGTTCTGTGCATGAGGTGTTCTGAGTGGCACAGAAAGAGGTGGAAAGTTCTCAGGGAAGGTGCAATAATTTTGGAAGTTTTGGCTGCTCGTCCGTTAGCAGCCTTTAAAAAAGGAGATTCAGTGCTGGCGGCTTTGTAGTTGTCGATCACTGCGAGTGGTCAAAGTACCTATTCTGCGATGACGTCACATCAGTGGTAGCAAGTGAATTGGGAACAGGGCAGACCGGGGTCATTGCCGAACTGTCAGCGTTGAGTCTGGCAGAAAGTGGTCTTGTTCTATGCGGAATCGGCTGGTTTTATATTAGTCAGCTCTGCATCTCAAGATCTCTTGACGAATGGTCAGCGTCTTAGAGTTGCCCTTAGCCAATCAGAGGTCATTGGCGTGAGTGTGCGAGGTCCGGCAGCATCTATGCGATACAGCCAGCCAGTTAATAGCATGGCTAAGTTTAGAGTTTCTTAGGATGAGAAGTTTGCATTTGATGTAAGTTCTTCAATTGCTTGTTCTTAATATATTCTTGCAAATGTTGTTCTCACAAAGCGGCAATCTAGAGGTTCCAATGGTACTGAACATCCCTCATGACATTGTGATCGTAGGCCATAATTCGATGAAGAAGTCATGCAAAAATAGTTTATACATCCTAAAATGTGTTTACCCAGTCAGTGGCATCACATGTACATGGCCATGTCCTGCCCTATGAGAAAAACCTATCCATTACAGGGTACTACTCCAAATGGCCCAGCACATGCACAGGGGAAGCAAATCGTGTCTTAGACATTTTCCCTTCATTTGTGCATTCACATTGCCATCCATCTGGCTAACCGTATTATGGTCCGAGAGGCGGCATTTACTGGTCCAGGTTGGCTAGTCTTTCCCGTTATCAACCCACCCTACCCTTGCTACAAAGTAGAGTGACACTCACTGCCACTGTTCTGGCCACTAGCCTGGGGGTTGGTTAGTGCCAGGTCACCAGGAAGCTCAAGACGCATGCTCAGTATGTGACACTAGCACAGAGTATACTATGGGTTATCGATGAGTCTGTCAGCAAAGCTCTTGAGGAAATTGGATAGGTCAAGGATGAAGAGTACCACCACGTTCTTAAGCTTCAAACTCTGTATTGCACTGAGAAAAAGTGAGCCAACAATTTTCCAAAGGATCCAGCGGGCATGTGGACATGGAGATGCTAAAAGACTAGATGCTATTTTGAGGTCGCATCACAGGTCTCTCCGATGTCAAATAGTCTGTTGCGTATGCAACAGCTTTAAGAAGACTAGTATAGATGGCCTTCCCACTGAACCTCACGACAATCACCTTTGCCTTATGGTTTGCCACAGCTGGATGGGGGGTCTGTTCTGGCTTGCTACATTCCTGTTCCAGAACACCTGAAGCAGTACTCATCGGCAGTTGTCTCAGATTCTATGTGTACTACATAGTGAGACAAATCTTCCATGAGCTGGGCGCAAGCCTGCCCAGTACGAATAACCTCGACCCACAGTTTTCTGGAAATTGATAGTCAAGGAGTTCTGGGGCCAATTGATCCCAACACGGGCGAATTGTGGGTGGAGCTTAGCTAAAGACGGGCGGGGCATAGATAAAACTGGATTTTGTCTGTTTCTTCACACTTAGTTCAAGCTGATCGTCAGATTTGATCTATTGGTCTCCTCTTGCCCAGAGGAATAAATTTATCAGGGAGATTTTGTACCAGAAGTTCAAAGATCACTGTTATTGATCATAAAAAAACTCATTTACGGTACACATGGAAAACATGGCCACCATTTACTAATCAAATCATTTTATTTTTTCGGTAATGGATTTTAGTAGTGAAAATAGTGATGTATATGTTTTTGTGGAATGCTGAATATGAAATTGCTTCTTTTGAATCTAATTGGTCTATTTGTTTATTCAAATGAAGCTGATTGGTCTATTTGTTTATTCAAATGAAGCTGAATGATCTATTTGATCAACATTCATCTTGGATATTGCACTATTTTAAAAAAACAATCTAAAGTCTTTGTTCTCTGAAACCACTTTTGGCTTGTAAAACTCCAGAAACCAATTTTTATTCAACAGTTCTGATTATTAATTGACCGTTCCAGTTTCTCCATCTATCATCTGACATCATATCACATTATAATCAACTAAGCGATGTGTAGGATGACGTCATAATTAATTATGGCACGAATGACTCGATTTAGTCGGTCTTTAATGCTTAATAGTCCGGCACGCTGTATGAATTCTACGTCTTTTCCATTTAATAAACATTCTGTTGAATATTTTAAAACTAATTTGTCTGTGCGCCTATGCTGCCATAGTAAAATTAGTTTCAAAATATTAACAGCTTACCTGTATAGTTTTCTGGAACTAAATAGTCAGGGAAGTCAGATATTGATCGATCCCAACACAGGCGAAGCATAGGTTGAGCTTAACTAGTGATGGGCGGGTTGTAGCTAAAACTACAGTCTTTTTGTCTGGCAGCCATCTTGAATACAGACATGCTTTTAGCAAAAACACCAGCTTCTTCCAAAATCGCTGAATTGGTTGGGCCGAATTTGGTAACTATGATTAAGACCATTAACCTTGGTCGAGGGAAGTTGATACATGGAAACAGCCGCAATCGAAATTGAGCTTTCCTTGCTTTTCAAATTTTGACAATAAAAAAGCAATAATAAAAATGGCATTTATGTTTTGGGTTTGGTTGAATACAAATTTGATACTTCAATTTGACCGATCAGTTGAATTGGCTAACTTGGTTCATTTCTGATCCAAATTTTGTTAATTTTCACTTTTGATATCAAGATCATCATCTTTGAAGCTTAGATTTTCATGTGAGTCTAAAAGTCTACAACATTAATTTACAGTATCTGTCATCATTCAAGAGACCTACTTTAACCCGACTTGAAAAAAAATACTGATTAAGAAATTGTGATGTAACATGTGTGTATTGAAAAAACCTTTGGATGATTTCATAAATTCATATTATTATCATCAAAGTGCTACTATCCAGACATATTCTCCCGCCTTTTCAACACATCATTTAGATATCTTTTTGTTACGGTAATTCGATTTTTCTTTCAGATTGTCATATAATAGACTGTTCAATATAATTAATTTACTTTTGTAAACCCTTTAATTGTCCAGATTGGTCAAGGAAATCTAGGCTTTTGCTTAGTCAATGTCCATTTACAGGCGAAGAGACATCAATGTTTGAAAATTATAATCGAGCCAGTCATTCCAATGTAAATTTTAAAAAATACCCTTTTCTTGACATAGCTAGACCACTGCAGAGGCCAGTTTTGGCTGTCATGGCCATAATGGGTTAACACATATACTACGCCAGACACAGAAATTGCACACACAGCCATATATAATAGTCAATCAACCACACACTCACAGGTGACAATAGAGTATATACTGACATGCGTGTAGATCACATAATATTCTATGCAGTCTACGCAGATTGATAATCAATTTACAGCAAAAAAAGCTAGCTAGTTATGATTGGCATGAGACGTGGCTGTATGGAGAAAGCGACAGCCATAGAAAACCTCACAGACTATCATAAATATATTTGTGGTTTGTTGTTAAAGATATGAAGTTCCAAGACCAAGGTAACTAATGCTGATGCAAAGCTGATAAATACCAAGTTCTAATTAAATAATTCCAAGACTGAGCTGATAGATTCCAAGACTGACTCTACACATTCCAAGCCAGAGTTGACTTAAATTTCAAGACTGGGTTGACTAATTCCAAGACTGAGTTGGCTAATTCCAAGACTGAGTTGACTAATTCCAAGACAGTTGATTAAATCCAAGGCAGAGTTGACTAATTTCATGACAGAATTGACTAATTCCAAGACTAAGCTAACTAATTCCAAGAATGAGCTGACAGATTCCAAGACTGAGTCTACAAATTCCAAGCCAGAGTTGACTTAAATTCCAAGACTGTATTGACTGATTCTAAGACTGAGTTGACTAATTCCAAGACTGAGTTTACTAATTCCAAGAATGAGCTGACTAATTCCAAGAATGAGCTGACAGATTCCAAGACTGAGTCTACAAATTCCAAGCCAGAGTTGACTTAAATTCCAAGACTGGATTGACTATTTCCAAGACTGAGTTGACTAATTCCAAGACTGAGTTGACTCATTCCAAGACTGAGCTGACCAATTCCAAGTCTGAATTGATTAATTCCAAGATTAAGTTGACTAATTCCAAGACAAAATTGACTAATTCCAAGACTGAGCTGACTAATTCCAGGACTGAGTTAACTAATTCCAGGACTGAGCTTACTAATTCCAAGACTGGGTTGATTAAATCCAAGACAAAGTTGACTAATTCCATGACAGAATTGACTAATTCCAAGACTGAGCTGACTAATTCCAATAATGAGTTGATTAATTCCAAGACAGAACTGACTAATTCCAAGACTGAGTTGACTAATTCCAAGACAAAATTTACTAATTCCAAGACTGAGTTGACTAATTCCAAGACAAAATTTACTAATTCCAAGACTAAGTTGACTAATTCCAAGACTAAGTTGACTAATTCTAAGACTGACGTCATAATTAACTAAGTGACATGAAGGATGATGTCATAATTATTGCGACATGAATGACTCGGTTTAGTCTGTCTTAGATGCTTAATAGTCCGATATGTTGTGTGAATTGTATGTCTTTGCCAGTTAATAAACATTCTGTTGAATATTTTGAAAATAATTTAACTGAGCACTATTGCTGAGTCCATTGTCTTGACATGCTACATGTATATCATTCTTACTCTACTTGTTAAGAAGAAGGCTACGTTGAAAACGTCAAAACCGGAGAGTGTAAAATGCCTAATTTCATTACCACAAGTTTCTAATCGCCATTTATGACACATTAACAGATCTACACCCCTGGTGATGCGACACATTGTCATCAATATTAGCATCAAATTGTCAAGTGTAGTTGTTTTTGGCCATTTACAATTGACTAGTACATTTTTCAAGTGGATTCTTGTGGCAGATTTCTTGTTTTGAAAATGGTTGCTCGAAAATGTTTCTTTCCAATGCAACAACCGCATTCGAAGATGATTTGTCTCATTGATACCAACTTCTATATATTCAGTGGTTACTTAATTTGAGAACCTGAGTGTTAAGCATAATGAGTGTGGTGGGTATGTGTGGTGATCATTGCCGCAACAGCAAGCACGCCAACCACAACATTCTTGCGCAATTGCTGCAGTGCTTTTGTGCCTGTTGCACGTCAAAAGCATGTCAAAAGCACTTAAACAGGTGCTAATAATTGATGTGAATATTGGTGCAATGTTGATTGTAGTCAGTGATGGATACTCGACCAAGAGACTGCAGGAAAACATAGAGGATTTTCCTCAAGCGCAAACATTTTGTACTCTATTTCACTCGATGTTGTATACATTTCTAAACTAAACTGCGCAGTCGATAGCACACCATCGCAAATCCACACGTTTTACCAACTCTGTCACTCAACCCTTCACCTTGCACCACACCACACCCCCGGAGGCGGAGCCTAATGTAAACATAAATTCTGACTTTCTCCCCCCCCCTCCTCCCCTCACCTCCACCCTTCCCCCACCACAGTGTGGTGAGGGGTTGGTGGCAGAGCCTAATGTAAATGTCTCGTAGTCCCTGATCATATGGATAACTCACATAACAAATTTGATTGAATTCCACCAAACATTTGTGGTGGAGATAGCCAGATGTTTGGACGAACGGATGGAGCGATGGATGCACATGATTGCAATAACCCTCCATTTTTTCAAAACGAATGCGGTTAATTATTTATTAGTTCACCTGGCCTGAAAGGCCAAGTGAGCTTATGCCATGGCGGACATCTGTCTGTTGTCCGTCAGTCATCCATCCATCAACTTTTCTTTAAATGACTGACTCAAGAACCACTGGGCCGATTTCAATACATCTTTCCCACATTGACGTCAATGCGCTGGGATTTCCCAAAATCAACTCTCAGAGCAAAACTGCTGGCTGGTACCGCCGCCAACAAGCCACTGACCCGCATTGAGTTACTTTTGCACTAAAATGCACTGCAATCTAAACTGTTCCTATGATAAACTAAAATCATTATATTATTTAAGTCATATATCATTGGAAAGCGCATCCAATTGCCGAAACATTAATGTATTTTAAAAAATATTTTTGTAACGTTTTCACCGAGTTATTTGCGTATATAAAATACACCATTCGACTTAGATTCATTAAATCAGGTGGACAATAGGGATATTTTAAAATTGCAATCAACTGTATTAAATTTTATAAAACTATAAAAACTAATACAGAAATGTATAGAAGGCGTAGCTTTCCAATGATGTATGACTTCAATAATATTATGAACATAGTTTTTCATACGCACTGCTTAAAGTGCACTGTATCTGATTCCCATAGTAAAGTAATGCTGTTTGCGCGTCAGCTATTGCGGTTACCAGCCGGAAGTGGTATGCGCGATGCATTCCGTGAAGGTATTTCCCCAAAATATGCTAATGTGTGAAAGGTCTATTATATTTGGCAGGAAGCATCCTTAAGGCATAGAGATTCAAATTTGTTCAAAGGAAGCTGATCGGCCAATTTGGCTGGGCAGCAGCCTTCTTGGGTTCTGTCTGATTTTTAGCTTGATTTTATAAAGTAAAATGAGCTATTGCGATACCATGCACGTCATCCGTCAGTGGTGGTGGTTATTGCGATACCATGCATGTCATCTGGCAGCGGTGGTGGTTATTGCGATACCATGCACGTCATCCAGCAGCGGTGGTGGGTATTGTGATACCATGTATGTCATTCAGCAGTGGTGGTGGTTATTGTGATACCATGTATGTCATCCAGCAGCAGTGGTGGTTATTGTGATATCATGTATGTCATCCAGCAGTGGTGGTGGTTATTGCGATACCATGGCACGTCATCCATCAGTGGTGGTGGTTATTGCGATACCATGCATGTTATCCAGCAGCGGTGGTGGTTATTGCAATACCATGCATGTCATCTAGCAGCGGTGGTGGTTATTGCGATACCATGCATGTCAGCCAGCAGTGGTGGTGGTTATTGCGATGCCATGCATGGCAGCCAGCAGCGGTGGTGGTTATTGCGGTACCATGCATGTCAGCTGGCAGCGGTGGTGGTTATTGCGATACCCTGCATGTCATCCGGCAGATGTGGTGGTTACTTCCTTACAATGAGATGGCATAACACAATCACCTTGACATCAAAATCTCAAGGTTAGTTTCATAATGACAAAACTTAAGGGTTTTCTCAACAACATTTAAAAAATAACATTTTGCTTTTAAATCAACTTCATATCTCATGTTGTGTTAATCATGCTGCAACCAACTAGGACACTTGCTAATGAGAGGGGATGAGACGATTACTGTGGGGTCAAAAGGCTTGGCCTGAAATTTGGGAGATGTGATTAGGGACTAAGGGCTATTAAAGTTTATCCAAGGGAAGCTGATATGTCAAGAAACATGGCTGCTGTGTTCTTGTTACAATTCTGGTCCACTCCTTATAAGGGTGGGTTCTACTTGCAGCTGATGGCTTTTCTAGTTAAAATACCTATGTTCCAGGTGAGCGATACAGACCCCTTGTTCCTCTTGTTAAAAAAATCCTGCGGATTGTACACTTGATAGTGCTTTGAAGAAAATCAATGCAATCAAATTGTTGAAAATAATAAGAAATATTTTTTGGTTTTGTGCCTGTTTCGGGTTTGACGGATACATGGGTTGGTTGATGAATGGATAAATATATGGGTGAATGAAGGATGGATGGATTGATGAGTGTGTGAGGGGGTTATGGTGTCTGTATGAATGGATTGATAGATAAGTATGTATGACTCAGTGAGCAAGTGAACAGGCTGACAGCAGGTAAATGGATGGATGGAAGGATGAATGAATGGATGGATGGATGGACAGAGAGATAGAGAGAGGGATGGACAGACAGATGGATGAGTGGACGGATTGGTGAATGAATGGATGGTTGGTGGGTGTAAGGAGTGTGTGTGCGTGCATACCTGGGTGCGTGCTTGCATGTGGGTGTGCGTGGTTGTACCTGTTTGCCTACATGTGTGCATACATGCAAGGTGACAGGCAGTGGGGTGGCTGGTGTGGTGTGTGGGTACATATGCGTATGTACATGTATGTGATGTCTGCATATGCGCACACACAGATGTGTACAAGTTGATGGACAGAGAGGCTGGCGGACAAGTGGGCAGGCTGATAGGTGGATGCATGGATGAATAGGTGGGTGTGTGGGGGATGGAAGTATGGATGTGTGTGTGTGTGTGTGTGTGTGCGTGCGTGCGTGCGTGCGTGTGCGTGCGTGCGTGTGTGCGTGCGTGCGTGCGTGCATGCGTGCGTGCGTGTGTGCATGCATGTGGGTGGGTGGCTGGATGGATGAATAAATGGGAAGAAACAGGGTGGGTGGATGGGTAGGTGGACGGACATATGGACTGGCGGATGGGCTTGTCAAAATAAATAAGTTTAAGTAGCAGGGTTGAATAGCATTATCACTATATATTACAGATTTATTCTACTGATTCTAATCCTTTCATGTCGGTTCAACATTTATGAAAATGGTCCGGAAGAGTTTGCTCCCTTGCATTGTCTAAGAGACTGCAAATCTGGGTACACACCAGTCAATCGCCGGCGAGGGATTACTCAGGCTGATAATTACCATTTCAACAAGAGATTAGACAACAAAGTCACGTAGTTTATCAATTCTCTTTTGGTGCTAGCAAATGGATACTGACTTCTGATTTCCTACTGAAATTACTGGCTCATTCAGAGACATTCCTTCATACCACTGCAGATGCAGGTTTTGTCCCGGCTTGACCAATAACCCTTTAAAAGTTAATCTTTTCAAGAAAATTTTTTCATAGAAAATGACCATTTGCAGACCACGAGAAGATTGTTTTTGAAAATTTACCACTGGAATGACTGGCTCGGTTATCGAGCTTAGTCCTTCCAGTGGTAAATTTTTTAAAATATTCTTCTTGGTCCGCAAATGGACATTTCTCAAGACCACTGCAGAAGCTATTTTTGGCTGATATGAGGGTTAACCGTTACAACTACAAATCCCTGAAAATCTATATACTTTACGATATAAAATGTATTTTGTTGAATATTTTGAAATTAATTTGACTGGAAGCCTTTGCTGCATCAGGCAGCAACGACTTCCAGTCAAATTAATTTCAAAATAATTAACGGTTTTCCTGTATGGTTGTCTTGAAAATAAGATATGGGGAATTCATCAGTGAAAGAGTTATTGCTTTTATTCAGAGCAGAGAAATTAATCTTCATAGACAGGCTTATATAAGATTGTTCTAATAATTGCCAGTCTGTCCAAAGATAATGATGATGATGATGATGATGATGATGATGACAATGATGACACATTATGTCTCATATTAATTCCATGGGTCTCTACCTGTGGTCATTCAGGTACTAGGCTGCCTTAGCCTGGCCTCAGTTACTCTAACCAGTCTCACAGCCAGGGTCAGTTTCACAAAGTTTTATAAAGTTTTGCCCTATTGGGAAATAGAACATTGACCAATCAGAATGTGACATTTGACATCTACACCATACTTATACATACACTAGTCTACTTAACTTTTTAACAGTCATATCAGCCAAAAATGGCTTCTGTGGTGGTCTTGAGAAATGTCCATTTGCAGACCAAGAGAAGACTATTTTTGAAAATTTACCACTAGAATGACTGGGTCGATAGCCGAGCTAGCCATTCCAGTGGTAAATTTGTTAAATTAGACTTCTCTTAGTCTGCAAATGGACATTTTCTTCGGAAAAAACTTAAATTTCTTTAACAAATTTTAATGGTTAAAGGGTTAAGTACCCTTTGTGAAACCAGAGCTCTAGGTATCTTCTCATATAGTTAGTTAGTTACCTTTAGCTTTCTGCCAATACAGGGGTAAATGTGTTTGAATTTAATCAGTGTTCTCTAGTCAGGTGAATCTGATTGATGAGATAATACCTGTAATTTGCCAGACAGGGGTATCCAGCACAATGTTAATTATCTAATGCTGTTTTAACCCTTTGACTGAAACATCCCTTGTAAAAAAGTATATTCTTTACAATATAAAACTTATTCTGTTGAATATTTTGAAATTAATTTGATGGGGGGGGGGGGGAAGGGGGGGGAGGGGGGACGATGTCGCTGCTGCTTCTAGGCAAATTAATTTTGAAATATTCAATGCGGTGTTCGTGTACAAAGTCATTAAAAATAAGATATGGTTAATTCATCGGAGAGAGGGTTAATCTATTTTAATCATTTACCCCTTTAACCTTCAAATTTGTTAAACAAATTTTTTAATTATCTCATAAAAAATGTCCATTTGCAGACCAAGAGATTATTTTTTATAAATGTATCACTGGAATAACTGGCTCGGTTATCGAGCCAGTGATTTCAGTGATAAATTTTCAAAAATAATTTTCTCTTGGTCTGCAAATAGACATTTCTAAAGACCCCTGCAGAAGCTTTTTTTAGCCAGGTTGAATGTTGAAAGATTAGCTACCGATAAATGCGCTGTCCAGGCAGACTTATTTCTATATTTTTAGAAAAGCCTGTAAGATGCTAGGTTGTCCTAACGCTAACTGTTTAGTGTCCGTTGAGTCTGGATGCCGAAGCACTGTTTGTGCGCTCCTTTTATAGTGTAACACTACAAATGTTGTGTATTTAATCATTTGTAATACATGTTCTAAACAATACATTGGTGAAACTAAAAGAGAATTTCAAATACGTATTAAAGAACATTTAAGGGATATCAAAAATAAGAAAGACACCAGTAGCCATTCATTTCAATCTCCCAAACCACAACAATATCATTTCAGTCAACTACAGAATTATTGAAGTATTCCATCGCGATCCTGATTCAACGGAAGCCACATCTATCCGTAAGGAACGTGAGAAATTCTGGCTCCATCAGCTACACAGCATGGACCCAATTGGTATTAACCACGCTGATTGGTGACATCCCCTACCTAAAAGTAGTATAATAAACAGACTTATTTCTATAGTATAGCTGTAACCCTTTGCCCCTCACAGATCAGGAACCACAAATTCCTTAGGATGTAAGAAGAATTCTGTTGAATATTTTGAAACTAATTTGACTGATAGCTGTTGCTGCATATGTCAGCAACAGCTGTTGCTGCATATGGCAGCAACAAGTTCCACTTAAATTAGTTTTAAAATATTTAACACAATTTCTGCATGGTTGTCTTGAAATTGAGATACTTGAATTTCAAGTGTAGATGGTCAAATTTGGTCAAGAAAGTTGACATATTCTTGTAGAAAATGTCCACTATCTCTTCTGAAAAAATGAAATTAAAATTTTTTTTTTGTCGGTTGTAACATTTCTGTATGTATGTACACATGTTTTGTTCACTTCTCAATAATTATTAGCAATGAATGTTTTTGTTTTTGTTCCTTTAGTCAGTGTTTCATTTATATCTTCATCAATTTATTTAATATTTTATTTATTGTTTCATTAATTATTAGCTCACATGTTCTCAAAGGCTAAGTGAGCTTAGGGCCCAGTTAGTTTATGGCATTGGTGACCGTCCATCTGTCATCAACTTCTAACGTTAAATGCCTTCCTTTCAAGAACCACTCCGCCAATTTAAAAAAAAATTATTCAGAAAGGATTCTTGGGCCATGAAGATTCAATATTGTTCAAATGAAGCTGATTAGTCAATTTAGGCAGTGGCCGCCTTGGATTTTGTGCTATTTTTAGAAACACCATTAAACATCTATGATCGCTTCGTCGATTTATTTGTAACTTTATCTTTTCCAATGGCTGTACATGATTATGGACTAATGGTCATTAAAATAGTTCAAGAGAAGTTTGCGTCACAAAAGCCTGGCCGCCATAGACCAATCAAAATTTAGCATTTGGTGGCCATATTAAATTTTTTATTTGATGGCAAAAATTGTGTTATATGCATTCATAGGTATGGCGAAGTCAAATTTCACACATTTGTTTTTGCCATATAAACAGATCTGTGTCCATCTTGGATTATTTTCCTGCGAAAGCAAACGCCTATGCAAAAAGAATGGTATACTTCATATTACTTCTTCTCATGAACCATTGGGTTGATTTCAAGTAGATTTAACAGGAAGCATCCTAAATAGGGCATAAATAGATTAAAAAAATTGTTCAAGCGGAGCTGATTGGTCGACTTGGATGGCGACCATTTTGGATTTTACAATACATATAGAAACACATTTAACCATCTCTGAAACTGCTCAGCCAATTGATTTGAAGCTCAAGAAACTTCATCTATGAGCAAGACGTGAACCAAGTTTGTTCAAGAGAATCTGTTTGGTCTATTTGTCTGACCACCATCTTAGATTTCTAAAAATGTTCAAGAAAGGGTTTAATAGACTACTCCATATTAACTGTTGCGTGAATTTCATCCAAACTTGACTGGAACGACCCTAGAACTTTGGTTGGACAGTTTTTTTTCCCCGACACCATCTTCAATTTCTGGAAACGACCAGGAAATCCATTAAAAGATGACTCATCATTAAATTTGACCCTTAACTGGTCAAGGCGGCCAACTACCTGCCTCTGCTGTGGTGTTGAGGAATATCCATTTGCAGACCAAGAGAGAACTATTTTTGAAAATTTACCACTGAAATGACTGGCTCGATAATCGAGCCAGTCATTCCAGTGATAAATTAAAAAAATGGACATACACTGATGAAAAATTAAAATTTTGACCATTAAAGGGTTGACCAATGCGCCATTTTAAAACAAACTTGGACGGTTCCATAAATTTGATTTGTAAATTTTTTCCCCCACCATCTGAGATTTCCAAAAAATTACATCTTGTTATAGAGCCAGTATAAGAATTACTGGTGAATTCTTTGGAATCAATGCTTCTGAAAGATGTTGCTGTCCGAAGGAGCAACAGTAATATTGTCGCCAGAAATAGTAGATAGCGAGACAATGTTTATATTAGGATATCTCCCCCCCTACCCCTTCCCCCTTGACTATGTATTTATATTTATGCTGATAGTAACATTTGAGTGTTTTATTATGTTTACAGGGTGCCACAGAAATAGTCAACCCTGCTGGCCCAGGGCCAAGTAAGTATTCAGATAAGATATTTAACATTAACAATTATCATCATCATCGTCGTCGTCGTCGTCGTCGTCGTCGTCGTCGTCGTCGTCATTATCATCATCATCATCATCATCATCATCATCATCATCAGTAGCAGCTGCAGCAGCAACATCATTTCTGATGAATCCACATACCATCCATCCATCCATCCGATCACCCACCAAACCATCCATCCAGCCACCCATCCATCCCATCCCATCCCATCCATACCACTTTTATCAATGAAAGAATTCCCCATACATCTTCAATGCAACCAGACAGGAAAATTGTTGGATAGTTAGAAATTAATTTGACTGGAATCCATTGCCGCCTCAGGCAGAAAGGCTTCCACTCAAATTAATTTCAAAACATTCAACAGAATAAGGATTATATCATAAAGAATATACTTTTTCGGGATTTGTCAGTGAAAGTGTTAACACTTTAAGCCTCGAATTTGTTATAAAAATAATTCAATTTTCTCATAGAAAATGTCCATGTGCAGGGTTGACTATTTCTGTAGAAGACTATTTTTGAAAATTTACCACTGGAATGACTGGCTCTATAGCTGAGCCAGTCATTCCAGTGGTAAATTATCTAAAATCGTTTTCTCTTGGTCTGCAAATGGATATTCTTAAGACCACTGCTGAAGCGATTTTTGGCTGATATGAGTGTTAAAGTGATTAGCATTAGTTTGCAATGTGCAAGAATACCAAAGATTCAGGCCGTGATGATAACAACAGATGCATTGCCACATTACCATTGCTTTACATAAATTAACAATAACCATAGTTCATCAGGATTTTGATGCTTTTCTTCAACAGTAAGTTTCCTAAGTTTATTTGTTGACCTTCAGCTTCATTCTCATGTAAGGTGTTTAGATTTATCCACTCATCTTGAGCCTCAGTCTCACATGGCTCATTTACTCAAAGGTCATATTGGATTGTTGTGGTTTTGACAGTTGACAGGTCAAGCCGGACAAAACTGGCCTTTGCAATTAATTCCCAGAAATGTCTACGAGAGGTCTATTTTTGCAATTTTAACACTGAAATGACTGGCTCGATAACTGAACCAGTCATTCCAGTGGCAAATTTTCAAAAATATCTATATTTTGACCAGCAAATAGACATTCACTAAGAAAAAATTTCCATTTTCATGATGAAGATTGACCATTGATGGGTTAAGTTTATTATGTAACAGTAATTGCCGGCATATCTGTGCTTTAGTTTGCTCCTGACACACAAATTGATTCATCTGAGACGCTAAATGTCAGCTTGCATTATGACATCTTTCTCGAGGCATGACAGATAAAATACCCTATAATCACGCGAGCATCTTGCCTGCATCTACATCCTCTCTTTGCCAAGTGTAGTCAGAATTACCTCCCCTTCTCCATCATTGCTAAATAGATCAGAGTATACTATAACGCTTTTTCTGTTCATGAGTGTGCGTGCGTGCGTGCGTGCCTGCGTGCATGTGTGACAATATGTTGATCCCGTTTCCATCTTAATTTACTATCATCACCAAACTTGGAAAATAAAATTCTAAAACTGACA
Organism: Chaetoderma sp. LZ-2023a; assembly: GCA_034401795.1. Lineage (NCBI taxonomy): Eukaryota > Metazoa > Mollusca > Caudofoveata > Chaetodermatida > Chaetodermatidae > Chaetoderma > Chaetoderma sp. LZ-2023a. Next base: position 145,481,888 of record CM067359.1, read on the forward strand.
ACGAGAAAAATTAAAAAAAGAAAAAAGGTAGATTAGCCCTTTCACTGATGAATTCCCCATATATCATTTTCAAGACAACCATACAGGAAACCTGTTGAATATTTTGAAATTAAAATGACTAGAAGCCGTTGCTCCCTTAGGCAGCAATGGCTTCCAGTCAGATTAATTTCAAAATATTCAACAGAATAAGTTTTATATCGCGAAGAATTTACATTTTCAGGGATTTGTCGGTGAAAGGGTTAACTATGAAAAAGATCTGTGAAAAATCTAATGTATAATCTCCTGACTAATTTAACTGACAAAAATTTCCATTTTAATTATTTTCAAAATATTCATCATCTTTCTTGTACGATTGAGGCCAGTAATGTGTCAGTACTGAGGTTATTGATAATGGTAAGAGTTGTGGATATACGGAGATAAGTGTGGGAGGGATATGGGGGATTATATTTCAAGCTAAATCAGTAAGTTCAAAGAACAATTTGTGTTTATTTGAAGTGCAGATTTTGAACAATGGGAATCGTGAAATGTAGCTGATAAAGTTGTGAAGAGTAGTCTCCCATTTACTCAGTAATGCGGGTGTATGCTTTAATGGCTAAATTTGGATCAACGTAATCAAAATATTTACTTATTGAATGTCCATTTGTAGGCTGGGAGAAGACTGTTTTACTGTTTTTGAAAATTTATCACTGGAATGACTGGCTCAGTTATCGAACCAGTCATTCCGATAATAAATTCTCAAAAATTGTTTTCATGGTCTGCAAATGAACATTCCTCAATACCACTACAGAGGGCGGTTTTGGCCAACATAGCCATTAACCCTTTAACCCTCAATTTTTTTTTTCTAATGTAAATTTTCTCAAAGAAACTGTCCATTCAGAGACCAAGAGAAGACTATTTTAGATAATTTACCACTGGAATGGCTGGCTTGGTTATCGAGCCAGTCATTCCAATGATAAATTTTCTAAAATAATCTTCTGATAGTCTGCAAGTGGACATTTTTCAAGACAACTGCGGAAACCATTTTTTGCTGGTATGAGTGTTAAATCGTTAATGGAATAATTAGGCAATATTGATCGGTCTTGAATCTAAAAATGTTAATATTTTAATATTATGTCTGGTTTATAACAAACATCATTACATAATATCTTGTTTCATAACATATGCAGTGTGTTCAAATAAACAGACAGGTAATGTATGAAATAAATAATTAAACATTTCACATTTGGAATACCAATGTTTCAGTGGAGGATTCCAGTTTATTCATCAATCATATGATGTCATAATCAACTATGTGATGTGTAGGATGACATCATACTCAATTACATCATGAATGACAGAGCTAAATTTGTCACGAATGCTTAATTGATGGTGGACTAAGCGTTGTTGTACAAATTGTATGTCTACTATTTAATAATAAACATGCTGTTGAATATTTTGAAACAAATTTGACTAGGTGCTGTTGCTGCCTATGAATGACGGAGCTAAGTTCGTCAGGAATGCTGAATTAATGACGAACTAAGCGTTGTTGTACGAATTGTATGTCTACTATTTAACAATAAACATGATGTTGAATATTTTGAAACAAATTTAACTGTGCGCTGTTGCTGCATAGGCAGCTTACCTGCACAGTTTTCTGGAAGGGAGTTAAGGGATCGATCGATGCCGACACAGGCGAAGTGTGGGTGGAGCTTAGCCAAAGATGGGCGGGGCATAGCTAAAACTGGGTTCTTCCATTTCAAGATAACTGTACACAAAAGCTGCTGAGTTTTTGGAAAGTACCTGTTACAGATCCCTGTCAAATTTTAACTTTCAAAATATTCAACCGAATATTCCTTACATCATAAGAATTTTGTTGTTTGTCGTCTGTGAAGCGTTAAATGGTTAAATGTACACACACACCCACGCATGCACAAACACCTACCGCTCAAATCCTCTACTATGCTTCTGTATGTAACCAAACATAATATCATCACATATATAAAACTGTTTTATTATTATGTACGTTATTTAACCCTTTAACTCTCATATCAGCCGAAAACAGCCGCTGCAGTGGTCTTGAGAAATGTCCATTTGCAGACCAAGAGAAGACTATTTTTGAAAATTTATCATTGGAATGACTGGCTCGATAACCGAGCCAGTCATTCCAGTGGTAAATTAAAAAAAATATTCTTCTCTTGGTCTACAAATAGACATTTTCTATAAGAAAATTGAGATTTTTTGGAACAAATTCAAGTGTTAAAGGGTTAAATATATTTTTTAATGTATGTATGTGTACCGTATTGAAGCTTGTTCTAATTAAAAGCATAACTTTAGGAGTCAGTCAGTCAGTACATTAATCCTAGACACACACACACACACACTTTGCAGGTATTATGTCACAGATGTCATAGAAATGAAAAAAAGATATACAGGTAAATAGGAAATATAATGCTGAACACCCTGTCTGCATATATGTCTCCTGTGAACACCCTGTCTGCATATATGTCTCCTGTGAACACCCTGTCTGCATATACGTCTCCTGTTGTAAATTAGCCCTGTAACACTCATATCATCCAAAAACGGCTTCAAAAGTGGTCTTGAGAAATGTTCATTTGCAGACAAGAAGACTATTTTTGAAAATTTACTGCTGAAATGACTGGCTCGATAACCGAGCCAGTCATTCCAGTGGTAAATTTTCAAAAAATGTCTTCTATTGGTTTGCAAGCTGATATTTTCTTTGAGAAAATTAAAAATTTTCTTGAACAAATTTAAGGCTTAATATATATATTGCCGATGTTAAATTACCATTATTATTATTAGCTCACCTGGCCTGAAAGGCAGAGAGAGCTTACACCGTGATGACTGTCCACCGTTCATCGTTTTGCTATCTTTTCGATGTCTGTTAATTCTTTCCTTTAGGCAACTTCTCAAGAATTACTCAGCCAATTTTCAAGCACATTTTCCCGGAATAATTCTTGTGTCTTAGAGACTGTTCAAGATTTAAGATAAATGACACAAATTTGATTGGCGATTTCATCCAATAAATTGATTCAGTATGATATTCCACCACTTCATCGACGAAGCTCCAATCATTAAATTTTAAAACCATGTGGTTGATCATGGTCAAAGCATGGCCAATCCATGTTTTTTTGCCATGGTCGAAACATGGTCGACCATGTGTGGTAAATCACTCAAATTAATTTCAAAACATTCAACAGAATAAGGATTATATCATAAAGAATATACTTTTTCGGGATTTGTCAGTGAAAGTGTTAACATTTTAAGCCTCGAATTTGTTATAAAAATAATTCAATTTTCTCATAGAAAATGTCCATGTGCAGGTCAACAGAAGACTATTTTTGAAAATTTACCACTGGAATGACTGGCTCGATAACTGAGCCAGTCATTCCAGTGGTAAATTTTCTAAAATCGTTTTCTCTTGGTCTGCAAATGGATATTCTTAAGACCACTGCTGAAGCCATTTTTGGCTGATATGAGTTAAAGTGATTAGCATTAGTTTGTAATGTGCAAGAATACCAAAGATTCAGGTCGTGATGATAACAACACATGCATTGCCACATTACCATTGCTTTACATAAATTAACAATAACCGTAGTTCATCAGGATTTTTATGCTTTTCTTCAACAGTAAGTTTCCTAAGTTTATTTGTTGACCTGCAGCTTCATTCTCATGGAAGGTGTTTAGATTTATCCACTCATCTTGAGCCTCAGTCTCACGTGGCTTGTTTACTCAAAGGTCATATTGCATTATTGTGGTTTTAACAGTTCACCGGTCAAGCCGGCCAAAACTGGCCTTTGCAATTAATTTCCAGAAATGTCTACGAGAGGTATATTTTTGCAATTTTACCACTGAAATGACTGGCTCAATAACTGAACCAGTCATTCCAGTGGCAAATTAAAAAAAATATCTATGTTTTGAGCAGCAAATGGACATTCACTAAGAACAAATTTTCTTGATGAAGATTGACCATTGATGGTTAAGTTTATTATGTAACAGTAATTGCCGGCATATCTGTGCTTTAGTTTGCTCCTGACACACAAATTGGTTCATCTGAGACGCTAAATGTCAGCTTGCATTATGACATCTTTCTCGAGGCATGACAGATAAAATACCCTATAATCACGCGAGCATCTTGCCTGCGTCTACATCCTCTCTTTGCCAAGTGTAGTCAGAATTACCTCCCCTTCTCCATCACAGCTAAATAGATCGGAGTATACTATAACGCTTTTTCTGTTCATGAGTGTGCATGTGTGTGTGTGTGTGTGTGCGTGCCTGCGTGCGTGTGTGCGTGCATGTGTGACAATATGTCGATCCCATTTCCATCTTAATTTACTATCATCACCAAACTTGGAAAATAAAATTCTACAACTGACCATGAGAAAAATGAAAAAAGAAAAAAGGTAGATTAGTCCTTTCACTGATGAATTCCCCATATATCATTTTCAAGACAACCATACAGGAAACCTGTTGAATATTTTAAAATGGCTTCCAGTCAGATTAATTTCAAAATATTCAACAGAATAAGTTTTATATCGCAAAGAATTTACTTTTTCAGGGATTTGTCGGTGAAAGGGTTAACTATGAAAAAGATCTGTGAAAAATCTAATGTATAATCTCCTGACTAATTTAACTGACAAAAATGTCCATTTTAATTATTTTCAAAATATTCATCATCTTTCTTGTACGATTGAGGCCAGTAATGTGTCAGTACTGAGGTTATTGATAATGGTAAGAGTTGTGGATATACGGAGATAAGTGTGTGAGGGATATGGGGGATTGTATTTCAAGCTAAATCAGTATGTTCAAAGAATAATTTGTGTTTATTTGAAGTGCAGATTTTGAACAATGGGAATCGTGAAATGTAGCTGATAAAGTTGTGAAGAGTAGTCTCCCATTTACTCAGTAACGTGGGTTAACGCTTTAATGGCTAAATTTGGATCAACGTAATCAAAATATTTACTTATTGAATGTCCATTTGTAGGCTGGGAGAAGACTGTTTTTGAAAATTTATCACTGGAATGACTGGCTCGGTTATCTGAACATTTTGTAACTAATTTGACAGAATATCTATTAAATAGTAAAAGCAAACAATTTGTACAACAACGCATCAACTGTCTTCAAATATGCGTTCGTGACATACTTATCGATGCCATTCATGATGTCATTCATTATGATGTAATTGTACACATCATGCCGTTCATTATGACATCATATGATGGGTGGGCACTCTGGAAAGGTTAATTCTACTCTTGTAGATTAACTCTCAGTAGAGGCAAAAAAGTGTAAACGACTATGGTTAACTTCACACCGATCTAATATAAAATGCATCAATATCATAAGCTCTTGAGGTACATGTATTCAAGAAACATGTGGCTTAATCTGGAAATTAAGCCTAGAAGCGAACAAATCACAAAACTTCATTGTAAAGCTCCTAGAGAAGTACACATAAAACTCCTTGATATTCAAGTTGCACTCATCATCAAATACTCTTGATTTTGTTATTTGCTATACAATTCATCTGACCATAAATTCATAAATTTCATTCTCTAAACCATAGCCAAACTTCCCTGGCTAGTCCATTACTACATTGTGATGGAAGAGATTAACACAGATATAGTTAATGTCGCTATTATAGAAATATTTATTCAGAACCCAAACTTGGCATGAGCAACACTAAAGACTCTAAACACAACAATCGAGCTTTAATGTCCAGTACATTAATATGATGCTGCTTCGTCTTATTTCTCTATCTACCACCTATAGAATGTGTATTATTTTTCTGTGCGAGGTCAGTAGGCCAGTAAACACTACCTCCCCCCTTCAGTCGACACATCAGTTGTTACATCATAAGCATTTTTCATGATTGAGTCGTGTGTCTGGCTGTTATTGAAATTACATCAATCCACCATGTAAACACAGAATGACCTGAATTTGACAATCACACATTTTTATCAAAACCATCTGACACTGTTTCCAGTGATTCAGATTAGTCAGATTATCAGATTCTCTAAAAGAATGTGAATTATTCTACAACTGAAAACCAACATGACCATAAAGTATTATATGTTCAGCACCCTAAGTTTCATATTTTTATGTTTCCAAATTTATTACTTTTGTAGCAGTGCAAAAAATATTCTTGTCACTTAGATGCCAGCTCTTTTGACATGCGCACTAAATGTTTCAACTCATAGGTTGGGACGAGAACTGGTATATTACAGATGAAACATCCAATGGCATAACCATCATGTTGTAATTGTTATACATAGTGGCACAACATGAATCGTATGAATGTGCATCACGAAACCAGTCATAAATATATCAATGTGCAATATGCTCCATTTATCTTAAATGAGCATATAACCAGTGTTAGTAATAAAAGCTATATATTCTGCTGATGATAAGCCGTCTGGCAAGACTACACATTGAAAAAATACATTATTCCATTCAACAAACAATATTTGATATCTTAGTGAAACAAGCACTAAGAAATATGCATGAAATATGCATTAGAAAGGCTCAACTGGGACAGCAGACAATTAGGCCTAATTAGAAAAGTAATTAATGCAATTGTATCTATTTTGAAATGATGATATTCCACTGCTCAAGGCAGGGCAAAGTTTACATAAGTGTAAATGCAACCATGCTTTTTGTCTTTGACAAATACAACAGATAAACAATCATCTGAATCTGAAGAATGACCAGTGCATTTTATATTTGCTTGCTAAAAGAAACACAACCTGATACTAAATGCAAGATAAAACTATCTGACATCCATTTTGCACATAATGGTCCTTGATACCAGTGCTCAGCTTTAAATTGTTGATTATAATGATAATATTGCGACATATTTGATACCTGTACTGTTTGCAGTCAAAGGCATCATGCAAAGGCCCTTGATTTTAGAAAAGAATGTTATACCTTCTTGATACCTGTACTGTTTTCAGTCATAGGCATCACTGTTGTAAGGCCTTATCAAGAAAAGAATATGTTTTGATACCTGGACTGTTTGCAGTCATACATGTAGGCATTTCTGTTTATTAAGAAAAGAATATGTCCTTGACACCTGGCCTGTTTGCAGTCATACCTGTAGGCATCTCTGTGGTAAGGCCTGATTTTAGGCTGCTTTACCCTGAGTTCAAATGGCTTCCCCATTCAGGTGAAAGCGGGGCTCTGGTCTAAAAGACATATTTGCCTCATTTAATCCTTTCACCGGCCTTGAGAATGAAATGGTTAGAAATAATAATTGCCAGGAGCATGAAAACCAATTGTTTGCACACCTAGGCATGGATCTACCTATAGGTCACTGGCTACTTATTGTTCTTATTTATTTATTTCAATCTGTTACTCAGATGACCAGCGTATACAATTTGTGCTGCTAGCAGCAGCACATACCTAAGCTTTTGTAAGCCAGATTAGAACCAGTCTCCTGACATTAAACTCCTGAATTTCAGTGTTTACCAAGCAAAACTCTCAACAAATGCATTAATCATAGCTGATATTTTTTACACATTATTTATTGATAAAATCTCCTAGATTGTGGTGTTCTCCTTAATGAGGTTACCACCACACTTATAGCATGAGCATAGCAAACGTTAACCCTTTGCATTTTAATGCCTTTATATATGGTTACTGAGAAGAGATTTACATTATGGATTAACTTTGGTTATGACCAGTGACTGACATATATGACGAGTTTCTCCTCATATTTTTCATCTGGCATTGCTACACTTACTATATTTAATAGAATGTTGGAAAGCCAGACATCTAACTTCTAAGTTTGACATATTATTTCAAATATAGTCAGGTCCTGCATTGTAACATGATATTCACATATTCACCACCTCCTCTCTAGGCATTGTGTGAACGTTAAGCTAATTTATAGCACATATTGGTATACACTCTGAACTCTCCTCTGTTGAAAAAATATCCATGAAACACTGTGTGACATTATCAGATGAAGCTTTCACTGCTGTTTACAAACAAGGAAAGCTGAACATTTACTCTGAATTACTAATGATAATGATATAGATGATATTTAAAACACTGTATATCCCAATTCAGCTATCACAGTTGACCAATTTACAGCTGTGGTTTAATTGCTGATAGAGAAGATTTGCCTGTAGAAATTTAGCCCCATAGATCACTAGGAGTTTGCTCCTTCCCCCTGGCCTTGATAAGCAGTGCATGTACAGAGGACACTGGGTCATTGGAATTTGTTCCTCCCCCCATTCTCTGAAAAGCTCTGTGTGTATAAATTGTATTGGGCTCATTGGAGGTTTACTTCATCTCCCTTGCACTGATAAGCTGGGTCAGCAATTTATTGCCCACATATGACCCAAATCACTAGATTGCTGCTCTGCATCTAAAATGGCTGCTAGTTCTTGTCTATCAGGCATGTGCTAAAACTTAATTTACTCTAAAACACTTCAAATCACACAAAACACTTAAAGCTTTTGACTTTAATTAACAACTTTCACAACTTGTTATCACTATCCTATTATATATCACAAATTAATAAACAGAAAATGCACATTTTTCAGATTAATTAGGCATTTTGTTAACAAATAACTGATCTGGTTAAACGCCATAAGCACAATGATCTCAGCAAGTCATGACATGTCTCTCGTGGAACTCCGGCTGACTAAGTGGTGATTGACTAGAATAGGAAATATAATGCTGAACACCCTGTCCGCATATACGTCTCCTGCTGTAAATTAGCCCTTTAACACTCATATCATCCAAAAAATGCTTCAGCAGTGGTCTTGAGAAATGTCCATTTGCAGACCAGGAGAATACTATTTTTGAAAATTTACCACTGGAATGACTGGCTCGATAACCGAGCCAATCATTCCAGTGGACTTCTCAAGACTTACTCAAACAATTTTCAACCACATTTTCCTGGAATAATTCTTGTGTCATAGAGACTGTTCAAGATTTAAGATAAATGACACAAATTTGATTAGCGATTTCATCCATTAAATTAATTCAGTATGATATTCCACCACTTCTTCGACAAAGCTCCAATCATTAAATTTTAAAAACCCATGGTTGATCATGGTCAATCCATGTTTTTTGCCATGGTGGTCCATGATCGAAACATGGTCGACCAGGTCTGGTAAATGGCATCATGGTCAAACCATTGTCGAACATGGTCAGTGTGGTAAAAAAAAAGGTTAACGGCTCACCATGGTTCGAACATGGTCAGACAACTTTAACCATGGCCATCCTTGGTCTGACCATGGTCAAACTTAATAGCTTTGACCATGGCCATCCATGGTCTGACCAGGGTCAAACTTAATAGCTTTGACCATGTCCAACCATGGTCAGCCTAATAGCTTGAACATTGTCAGCCCATGGCCGCCAATGGTTTGGAATAGTTGTAAATATGTATTTAATGGCAGCAGAGCATGTTTTATGTCCACATGCCATTAATTATAAGTCAACAATCCAAGTACACTTACATAAAAAAGGTGAACATGTGCCGGACTGAGCCTATAATGTTATAAGCATGGGTCATGGGTTACGGTAATAGTCATGAAGATATATAATGATGAAGATTTCTACATATGAATTGTATGAGATAAAATTTATACATTCAGTGTTCATATTATTATGTCGCTATGCATATGGCATTTACTATTTAAATGTCAATATTAATGATGATTACATAATTTATGGGTAATTGAATAATTAAGACTACATGCAAAAATACATGTTTTTAATTAAAGAGTTGCCTCCCGTAGTAAATTATGTCAACCATGGTCAAAACATGGTCGACCATGGTCAAATAATTGTTCTCAAATCTTGATTGAGCATGGTCAAAACATGGTTGACTAAAGTCATATACAGTTTTCATAAATTTGTTTGATCAGAGTCAGAGATTTTACTTTTTTATTTTATTTGACCATGGTTAAGACATGGTTGACCATGGTTGATGTATATTATCACAGTCAGTACCATGCTGAAAACAGAGTCGACCATGGTCAACATTCACCATAGTCAGACTTTGACAATTTTCAGCCGTGTAAGGGAGTTATGTTTCGTTTGCGTGGGTCAGATTACTGTACGATGGGAAATACTAATATATTTTATCAAAAAACAAAACATTAGTAATCATTATGATGTCATTAATCAAATGATGACCCGATATTTTATTGCCAAAACGCTTTAACCCAAAATAGAAATGATAAAACAGATGTCTAGGGTTAGGCTATATGATTTCCATTATGAATGGTTAACCCTTTTACTCGAAGGAAAGCTTATAGGACCAATTCGACACAAATTCCAGCACTTCCTTATCTTGGCTCGATATAAATAAAGTGATCTGCATGAGTATTTGAATTTTGACCTGTTGGATCAAAAGATGGGCACAGTATAGAGGAAAGTAAACAAAGTTGATAAATTAGTGTTCATTCATTCTTGCTTTCTTTCTGTCATGAATTTAATTTAAATCAGTGGTAAATATTTGAAATAATTCTTATAAATGATGTATTGTATGAAGATATATATGGTTCTATTGAACCAGGGTTTCAGAATCTGTGATCTGAAATAACCACTGAATCCCGCTATTGAAGTTACCTCTATTGAATATTAATAAAACTAATTTGAAAGAAACAAGAACCCTATGCTGACGAAGTGATATGTAGATTGAAACAACCATTATCAGTAGCTAACTGGTCCTTGTTGATCCAAACCCTGTTCGTTATTTGAGCTTTTATATTAATCACATGTAAATTCTTCGATCTGATGTCACTTATATCAATCCTCAAAGAATATTAGACGATTTAATTTGCTTCAGAATCATAAATGCTGTTAGTTGATTGAAGATGAGATCCGGGTACATCCCTTATCCAAGTTGAAAATGAGCGCTTTTCGATCTGGTCAAAGTAGACCACTATGAATACTGAATCATTTAGAACCTAAGCTGGATATGGACTATTGGATAATCTCGTGACTTCATAACAGCATCAATGATTTTATGTCAGTTAGAATTTAGAAATATCAACCTGACAGACATGTTAATAATTATAACAATAATTAATATAAACTCGAAATATAATAAATCGATAATATACGACCTGAATGCAATATAGTTGTTATAGATATTGGATGGAATCAGTCATTTAATTGTGGCTTGAAAACGAAAGGGTCCCGATGACGAAGATGATCACAATTTGAGTTATGGGGGGGGGGGGGGTGCGTGGTGGTGGAGCTGAACCAAGTTTGTTCAAGGGAACTTGATTGGGCAAATCTTTCAGCAGCCATCTTGAATGACATAGTTTTCGGCTACGACTTCTCCATTACCAATAAACAGATCAGGCTAATATTTGGGAGATATGATTAAGGACTAAAGGCCATTAAATTTGCCTGTGGAAAGTTGATAAGTAAAAAAATCATGGGCAATGTGTATCAATCAAAATTTTGCGTGTTTGACGACCTTGGGTTTTCTGAAAGATTTGGAGAAAATCATATAAAAGACTAGTTATGAAACAATGGAGCACTTTTAATAAAACTTAGCTAAACCTTCTTCACAAGAATTAGATCGGTAAATTTTTGTAGTCATCTCATTTCATTCGGTTGCGCCGGTTGGCAATAATTCCTGCTGAGTGATACAGGCCCCTTGGGCCTTTTGTTGTATTTCCTTCTCAAATTGTTGCTTGTGACCATTGCACCATTGGTAAATGGCAATCATTTGGTAAGCTTGAGACGTATGACAATAGTGTTAGGGATGGCTTCCTCATTGCTCAATGGCACTTTTCCTTGTGGCTAATAATGTCAAGAATGCCAAGATTCTTACATTTTCTGATCCAAATTTCTTTCTGTGACCGTTCTTTCATTGGTAAATGTCATCTGTTAGGACACTTGAACCATTGGTCAATATTGTTGGGAATGACTGCCCCATTGGCCAATGGTGCTTTTCCCGTTGATCCATTGTGTCAAGGACACCAATATTATTGTATTACCGGCTCAAATTTTTGCTTATGACCATTGCCCCATTGGTAAATCACATCTATTGGTACACCTGAACCATTTGATAATAGTGTCAGGGATAGCTGCATCATTAGTCAATGGTACTTTTCCACTTGGTCATTAATGCCAATAATTTTTCATTTCCTCCAATTTTTTTACTGTGACCATTGTCTCATTGATAAATGGCATCTGTTGATACGCTAGAACCATTTAACAGTAATGTCAGGAATAGCTGTCCCATTGATCAATGGTACTAGGACACCAAGCCCTCACCAAGTCCTTGCTGGTGACCATTGCCTCATTTGTAAATGGCATCTGCAATGAGTGCAACATACACCAATGGAGGTTTCCCTGGTGGGCAATGGTTTCAGGCATTCACAGACTTTCCTGCACAAGTTTTCATATTTCCGGCCCATTTGTTTTCCACAGACCTTGATCATTGGTATCAGGAATGATTGTCTCATTTGTCCAGAATGCCAAGGACACTTGCACCATTTGTCTATAGCATCAGCTACCCTTGCTACATTGACAAAGGGTGCTTGATCCATTGGTTAATTGTGTCTTAACACTTGCCTCATTGGTCAATGATGTCAGGAGCCTGTGCTGTTGTTGGTCAGTGGCATCAGCTATGTTTATCCTTTGGTAAACAGTGTCAATGATACTTGACTCCTATCAGCATGTTTATTAAATAGTAGAGGCATACAATTCTTACAATGTATCGGACTATTAAGAGTTAAAGACGGTCCATATAGAATCATTTATGACGTAATGATTACGACATCATCCTACACGTCACTTAGCTGATTATGACATCATATGACGTGATTACTCTGGAAAGGTCCATTGGATTGGAAGAGCAGCAATGTCTTCCAATCCAGTTATGTTCAAATTATTCAACAGTGCATGTTAAGTTATTTCTGAGCTGTTCTGCAGATGTCAAATGAGGGCAGGCTGTTGATATATTAGTATCCTCCTATCAATCTTGGAATAGTGGAAGTTCTCCTGACGGCATTGTCACCAGACTTCGTCACAGTGTTGCTTCTTGTGCCCCAGAGACACCGATTGATGGTGAGGTCACATTGTGATATAACCCAATTACTGGAATGAACCTTTCCAGTTTATTCATCCATCATATGATGTCATAATCAACTACATGATGTGTAGGGTGATGTCATAATCATTACATCATGAATGACTCGATTTAGTCCGTCTTAGCGCTTAATAGTCTGTCACGTTGTATGAATTGTGTGTCTTTAATATTTATTCTACCCATTAATCAAATTCCTTGAATTCCATGAAAGAGCGAATGCACATGCGCGATGGAGCCATTGAATGCTAAGGCTTTGCCAGGAAGCTTTGTTCTAGAATTTGAAAAGGATTATTATAATAATTTGTTGGATTAATGAAGTTGTTTCCACTTATTGTGGTTGTATAAGTTTGTAATCAAAAGGGTACAGTTGTTTTAAAATTCTAAAGTTGACCAAGTTAATGGATTCAGTCAGGTTGAAAGTTTGAAAAAGTTTACCAGAAATATTCGTTGTTGGCACGTACACCATTTTGTTTCATAAACCGACTTAGAGGGAGTGTCCAAATCGGCCTCCACTCAATTAAGTCTTGAAACTAATACATATCGCACCATGGATACATTGGGAGATGACTTGGTCGACGCCCTTTTGAAGGGTTCAAAAGCTGATAAATCTCATGCAGATGGTCAGAGTAATCTTTCCCCGGAATTGCCTAAGAGCAAAGGGAATGGTCCTGGCAAATCTACCAGGGCGACATATGAAAAATCTGTTTCGTATAATATGGAGGTGGATAATGCTTCGGAATCTGTTTCGCGTGAGGAATTTTCAGTACTTTCGGTAGCAAATGTGGCTCAGTCTGTGGAAAAGCTTATGTCACATATTACATCAGCATTGGCTGAGAATGAGTCAGAAGTTGAGGAGGATATTCCGGAATGTTCACTTATTGCACAAGATGACGATATTGCGCAACCCGTTGTTGGGGACGTTGCTGGTGAATCGACGGTTATCGTTTCCGCACCCGTGACATCTATTCTTAATGACATCAAAGGGTGTTACGGCACTGGGGAGAAACGGGGCACGAGAATTGACAATCAGCTTGGTGATGTTATCAAAGATATGGCAGGGCTTAAAATGAACAGTGATAAGCTGAAACAAAAGTATGGTCTTCATTTGAGGCGCAAAATTGCGGCGTGCTTACGATGACACATGTAAATGAGATTTGGCAAAATTTATACCATGGGCCGAAGTTGTGTGATATAAAATTACAGCAAATTCAGACGCCATTTGCACACAGATTATTGGCTCTCGCTCAAGACACGGATGTTCTCGTGCAGTCTGTGAGAAATGCTGAGACTTTGTCTGGGGAGGCAATGGCGGATTGTTTACGTCTTTCGTTAGATTTGTGTGCTCATTTACTCCACGCAAACATGGAGTTGAATTTGCGTCGCAGAGAATTAATTGCTCCGGGGTTGAGTGACACGTTTAGAGTTTTAAAAACTAAATCAATCGCTTTTACCTCAAAGTTGTATGGTGATAACTTAGCGGAAGACATCAAGTCTATTGACGACTCTAATAAATTACTTGACAAAGTTGTTCCGCGGATTGACAATCCCAACTTCGGGTCCAAGTTTCGTTTTTGAAAAAGTGACAGATATCATCCTAATACAACAAGCAGATATAAACGTGGACAGCAAAATTTGAATAAGTCTAGGAATACTTGGCATCATTTTTTAGGCGGATTCGGGGGACAGCAGCAGTCCCGTCAGTCGAACCGTGCTTCACCCCGAGGCAACAGCAGTCAAGGAACCAGTTTCCGTCGTCTGGCTCAGATGAAGTAAGTCAGGTACAATGCATACCACTTGATGATAATGATTATTCTCAATTTAAAGCTGGTAACATTAGACATTTTTTTAGGAAAATGGAAAGAATTGACTTCAGATCAATTTATTTTGGAAACTGTTTCAGGATACAGACTACAGTTTGATAGTCTTCCTCAACAGTTACACCCTCCTCCTGTTGAATTTAATGCAGATGAAACTGCTATCATAGATGTTGCAATTAAATCATTTTTGGACAAAGGGGTGGTGGAATGTGCTGAATATTGTGAAGGGGAGTTTATTTCTAACATTTTTATTGGCCCTAAGAAAGATGGAAGCTCTAGAAGTATTACAAATTTAAAGCGATTAAATGAGTATATTACATATCAACATTTTAAAATGGATGGTTTAAATTACATTGTGGACCTAATTTCTAATGAATGTTATATGGGATCCTTGGATTTGCAGGATGCTTATTATTATGTTTGTGTTTTTGAAAGTGACAAAGTTTTTGGAGAGGTCAACGGTATCAGTTTACTTCGATGCTGAATAGTTTGGCTAGCGGTCCCAGGGTTTTACTAAATTGTTAAAACCAGTGTATGTGGTGCTCAGACAAAGAAACTTTGTAGCCTCTGGATACATTGATGACTCTTTTTTAATCACGGATTCATTTGACGAGTGTTTGTGAAACATTATTGAGACAAAGAAAATATTTCAATCGCTTGGATTTTTTATCAATGAAAATAAGTGTGTTTTGACCCCTGTTAGGAACCTCAGCATTTAGGCTTCATGTTAAATTTGAAAGAAATGACAATTACATTAACAGAAAAGAAGGTTGAAAAATTGTGGAAAGGTGTCGGAATATTTTAGAGGGAAAGAGTTTTACTGTCAGTGAGGTTTCCCAACTTATAGGTTTGATGATTTCGTCTTTTCCGGCAGCAAAGTTTGGACCATTATTTTATAAAGAGTTAGAGATGAATAAAATTTTGGCCTTGAATTATAAAGGAAATTATGATGGGTCTTTGTGTCTTTCGAATGAATCAGCTATTAATATCAGATGGTGGCTTGAACATTTATCATCAGGGAAGAATGACTTGATGCTGGGGTTACCTGAGATTTTGCTTAGCACGGATGCTTCAAAAGATAGTTGGGCAGCAGTTAAAGACAATCTCAAAAGACAGGTGGTCGATGGACAAGCATGGAATCAGAGAATCATATAAATGAATTAGAATTAAAAGCAGATCTTTTTGGTCTTCAGTCTTCAGTTCCTGAAAAACAAACATATTTTGGTCAGGACTGATAATGAAACAGCTGTTTCTTATGTTAATCACATGGGTGGTACAAAGTCACTTAAATGCCATGTGATAGCTAAAGATATTTGATTATGGTGTATAGAGAGGAAGAATTTTTTATCAGCTGGTTTTCTACCGGGTGTTGAGAACACGGAGACTGATTTAAAGTCGAGAATTTTTAATGATCGAACAGAATGGACACTATGTCATAGTGAGTTTCATAATGTTATGTGCCATTTTAAGTTTGATTATGATATTGATTTTTTTTAGAGTCGTTTAATTTATCAAATTAAATCATTTGTCTCATGGGGACCAGATCCCGAGGCGATGATTCTGGATGCATTTACTATTGATTGGAAATCAGATTTTATGCGTTTCCACCGTTTTGTGTCATTCTAAAGATTTTGAGGAAGGTTCAGAAAAATAAAATCGGGCAATGGGAATTCTGATATTACCAGACTGGAAAAATCAGATCTGGTATCCACTTCTGAAAAATTTTTTGGTGAGGCCTGTGTACCGGATCAAGTGGAGGCGAGGCCTTTTGACATTTCCTCATATTCAGAGTCAGACAGACCACCCACTAGGAGAAAGACTTCATATGATGGCTTGTCTGTTATCAGGCAGGCCTTGATTCATAAAGGTGTGTCTGAGAATGTATTAAAGACAATTCTGAACTCATGGTCAAATAGGAAAAATATTCAATATGCATCATATATAAAGTAGTGTGATGTATTCTGTGTAGAACATAACTGTCAGCTGTTTTCTCCTTCAGTTGATGACATTTTGCAGTTTTACAGTCTATGAGATCAGGGGGATGGTTTTGATGCGGTAAGCTCAGCAAGAAGTGCGCTGTCGTCCATGCTTATTCTACGGAATAACGAATCAATTAGTGAAAATAAATTAGTTTGTCGTTTTATCAGAGGAGTATATAAAGTTAAGTCGCCACAGTTGAGATATACGAGCATATGGGACGTTAATGTAGTCTTGAACCATTTCAGGAAGCAACCTCTGCCTGAGTTTCTATCCTTATATGACTTAACATTAAGATTAAGATTGGTATTGATCAAGGTGAGGGTGAGCGAGGGCCCCCCCCACCCATCCCACCTTATGCCAGGAAAGGGGACAGAGCAAGACAGAAGAGATGGTTTTGGTGTCACATGAAAAGCAATAGATTTATTGCAGTGCTAAGCGCTGGGTCCGCACGGATCCCATACAATATAGAGAGCCTCAGAAGGCTATATATATAGCTAAGATCTATGGTCCTCCATATACAATAAACTAAACTAAACATAACTAACAATTTATATACATAATATATCATAGTACATGGTGTAAGCATTTTAAGCAATACATGTGTAGTGCATGAAGTGCGGGGATAACGCGCGCGCGGATCGGGTGGGAGGGAAAAACCTTTAATAAATCTAGCAGAGAAGCGTGTAAAAGGCAGCAGCTACAAAACTGATATGAGTATGCCCACGGGCACATGCGAGAGTATATCGCACCACTCGCGGATATAGAGAAACTATTGGATGCCCTGGTCAAGGGGAAGAGGAGCAAGGCACGTGTCTCGCGCATGGTCGGTTTGTGATAGGGTCACAGTGACCCTCATCAATATTCATGACCTGGGCACACATGCGTGATACGACACATACGAAGCCATGTGCCCCACAGGTGGTCGGCTGATAAAGTCTGTCGCCAGATTAGAGACAGGAAACACGGGCTATTTGGGCATGGTTTAATAAGCCAACAAAGGGCCGCAGTTGATCGATTACAAAGGACCGGATCCCATGGTCAGTAAACCGAGACAAGGAGTGATCACAGGAGACTGATAAGGAATGCACCCACTCCCCCTCCCGAATTAATAGCATATTAATAATATTAATATTTCCATTAATCAAGGTGAGGGTGAGCGAGGGCCCCCCCACCCATCCCACCTTATGCCAGGAAAGGGGACAGAGCAAGACAGAAGAGATGGTTTGGGTGTCACATGAAAAGCCATAGTTTATTGCAGTGCTAAGCGCTGGGTCCGCACGGATCCCATACAATATAGAGAGCCTCAGAAGGCTATATATATAGCTAAGATCTATGGTCCTCCAAGTCCACCCAAACCGTTTCCAATGATGTTAGCGCTAACTACAGCGCAGAGGTGCCAATCCATTTTCCTCTAAGATCTGAATAGTATGACAGAAGATGAGCATGGATTAGAATTTCGTTTAGTTGGGACTTTTTAAGCAAGCAAGACCTGGCTTTAATGAACTTGGCATTGTCGTCTCTAAGTACCCTGATGAATTTTTTTAAATATACATTGAACGAACTAAAAATTTGAGATCATCCACAAAGTTGTTCATTGGTATGGTGAAACCGCATAACGAGGTCACTAAAGATAATATAGCGCGGTGGTTGAAAATTAATATGAATGCAGCAGGAGTTAATGTAGATGTTTTTAAGCCGCACAGTTGTAGGGCTGCATCTACATCGGCAGCAGCTAGACAAGATATTGACATTCAAACCATCCTTAATACGGCAGGATGGTCGAATGCTCAGACATTCGCCAGGTTTTACAAGAAGTCACTGTGTAAAGAACATGGTGAATATGCAAAATCTGTACTGACAACAAAGTAGCGGTTATAATTGTTACCATATGTAAATATAATGGGTTGTACAGCCTTCGAACAAATTCGATGGATGGACTAGATTGTGGAGTTTGTTAGACGGATTTGGGAATGGGACTATAGTCTATTCATTTTGAGATCGGCTCCAGGTGCGAGGAGACAGGTATGGCACTGTTGAGTGAATTTAATTTGCCATGTCCCATAATGATGGGATAAGATACACTAGAATCATCTGTGCTTTGAAGTCTCGTGGAATTCAAGGAATTTGATTAATGGGTATAATTAATAGATTAGACAAGACTTCAAGTGAAGTCTGATAATAATTATACCATAATCAAATTCTGTAGAATTCAATGCCCACCCATTTGGGATCATGAGATATTTCATTGCCCATCCCTTGATTAGATACAGGTAAAATTATTATCAGACTTCACCTGAAGTCTCATCTAATCCATTAAATAAACATACTGTCACATATTTTGAAACTAATTTGACTGGACATTGTTGCTGCCATAGGCACCCAGTCAAATTAGTTTTAAAATATTCAACAGCTTACCTGTATAGTTTTCTGGAAATTGATACTCATGTAGTTCAGAGATCGATAGATCCCAACACGAGCAATGTGTGGGTGGAGCTTAGTTAGAGATGGGCGGGGTCTAGCTAAAACTGGAAATGTCCATTGTGATTCCGGATGATAATTCACAGTATGCTAAAGAGGTCTTCCATAACCCTTTCATCTATTAATTCCTTATATCTCATTTTCTAGGCAAACATACAGGAAAACTGTTGAATATTTTGAAATTAATTTGACTGTAAGCCAATCAAATTGATTTCAAAATGTTCAACCGGAAAAGTTTTATATCGTAAAGAATTTACTTTCTCAGGGATTTGTCGGTGAAATGGTTACCTTTGGGCTGATTTTCCCTTGAGAGCCAACGGAAAACTATTGATTTGAGGTCATAAGGTCAATGGTAAGCTAATTATGGAAATAAGTTTCGTCGCTATAACACAAGTGCACCACGCTTCCTGATGACCCAATTATGGAAATTATATTTCCAGATGATAGTGTGTGTTCCTCTGAAGGGGTTTGCACCAACCAACCATGTAGAACCCCATTTGTATTCAAGTGGTTAATGGTAAAAAGACCCAATTATGAAAGTTGACGATATCAATGCATAAATGGTAACAAAGATAATCTTTGATTGTCATTCTAGTTAACTGATTCCGTACCACAGCAGAAAACATGCTTTTTATCCAGTTTTGAAATCCTTTTTCACTGTAAGATCCTGTGTTGTGTAAAGATTTGAGCTAAATGGGATCAAAAGTTTTTAAAGTACATCTCCAGATACACAGGCAGGCAGGCAGGCAGGCAGGCAGGCAGGCAGGCAGGCAGGCAGGCAAACATGCATGCAAACAGGTAGGCAGACATGAATGCTCACGCACACACACACATGCACACCCACCCACGCACGCACGCATGCACGCACTCACGCACGCACACTATCCTCATCCCCTTACTGGGTGAGGGAAATAAATAAATAAATAAATAAATAAATTTTAAACAAAATAAATAAATAATTAACAACTATCATTTTATATACTGAGAAAAGTCATATTTTTTTCTTGTATTTGTTATATACGAGGAGCTGTATTCCATTCAATAAGTCCTGCACTGCACACAGTTCAATAAACTGCACAGCGGCGTGTTAGAGTGTGTGTGTGTGTATGTGTGCTCAAGCCACAGCCAGCACAACCTAGACAGCGATTACATAACTACTGGTCATGTGACCTACTCTACTGCTCTCAGTTTTTTGTTAGATCAGAGTCGGTTGTTCTCGTTCCTGCCCTCTAGATCGCTGATATATCTCTTATTGTTGCTTACCACGGCAAACACTTCTCAGAATTATATGTTAACACTTCAGAGGCATATAATCTGTGAAAAAAGAACAGAAAAAAGTTTTTAGGTCATATGTTTATGGATTATTATTCAATCATGTATAGCTGGTATTTTTTATTGCTGTGTCTCCTGAACGGAGCGGGGGTTATGACGTGAACAAGCGATGCCCTTACAGCCTAGCCTGGATATAGACATATCATTGTATGTATTTATAATTTATATATCCATCTAGTGAAATGATCGAGAAATCTGTCTGCGAGTGTTTGTTTGTGTGTGTTTTTAAAGATCGACCATTTTGATGCTATGTTCAAGTAAATCAGTGTTTGGCCAGAATAACTGAAAGTATTGCACGATAGTGTGTGTTTTTATACTTTGCAAGTGATTTGGTAATAATCGTCATCGTAGCGCCGTCTCGCTGCTATTGTCACAGCATAATGGAGTATGTTATCAGTGCTGGTGGCTTCATTCGGTTGTGCTTAGCCCAAAAAGCGCCGGGTTCGTTAAAATATTTAATTCAGTGTATTTTTTATAGTTTGTTCTTTAAGTTGTTCATTACCCGTGTTTTATATGCTATAGTTATGTCACATATTTTCATAATTAGCTCACCTGGTCAGAATGACAAAGTGTCAGAGCCTATGCCATGGCAGTCATCCATCATTTTTTATTTAAACCACTGGGCCAGTTTCAAGTAAATAGGCTGAAAGAAACTCAGTGATGCGGTTCCGAAATTGTTCAAGTGAACTTGTGGCCATCTTGGATTTTGTGCTATTTTTAGAAACACATCTCTGAAACTACGTGGACGATTGACGTGAGACTCAAGAAACTTCATCTGCGTCAAGAGATGAACTAAGCTTGTTCTCAGGAGAACAGGATTGGTCAATTTGTCTTGCAGCCATCTTGGATGATCTTAATAAGGAAAATTAATTGATCTTTCCAGTTTAAGCTATGCCCCGCCCATCACTAGCTTGGCTCCACCCACACCTCACTCGTGTTGGGATCGATCGATCCCTGAATTCCACGACTCTCAATTTCCATAAAACTATACAGGTAACCTATTAAATCTTTTGAAACTAATTTGACTGGATGCTGTTGCTGCCTATGGCAGCAACAGTGCCCAGTCAAATTAGTTTCAAAATATTTAACAGAATGTTTATTAAATGGTAAAGAAATACAATTTGTCCAACGGTTCGGCCTATTAAGCATTAAAGACAGACTATATTGAGTCATTCAAGACATCATGATTATTACATCGTCACACACATCACTTAGTGGATTATGATGTCATATGACATCATATGATGAATGGATAAACTTGGAAAGGTTCATTACCTCTCAGTGATGATGAAATTGTTTGAGTGTAACTTTCGTGACCATCTCGGTCACCTCTTTAGCAGTAACTGATGTTGCTGGCTATGTCACTCTGGTCGGTTCTTGTGGAGTCAAAACAACTCTGGAACTGTTAACAAGGTCTGGGCTAATCTTGGCAAATATAATTAGGGACTTAATGGGCCATTCTAGGTAATCTAAAAGCGGTTGATACCTTAAAAAACATAAACACTATTGTGCAATCAATATTGAGCCCTTGGGCGGGCATTTTGAATGTTTCTATTTGATGATTTTGATGTGGAAAATTGCTATACATATGTTAGTCGGACTCCTAAATTTGAATTGCCACTTTCCAAATATTATTGGCGAATGGTTTACAAGCAACCGTGAATTTTTTTTCTCTGCTTCCACCGAACCATAGAATTTAGAGCAACCAAACTTATTTCAAATCAGCAGGCTGAAATTGCACAGAGAATTTGAGAAAATGTACAGGCTCCTCTGCCAGTAAACCGCCAATTAGATATTTAAATTATATATTTTTTCTCTTATTAGCTCACCTGGCCAGAATGGCCTTGTGAGCTTATGACATGGCGTCCGTTGTCCTTCCGCCGTCCGTCCATCCGTCAACTTTTGATTTAAAATGCTACTCTTCATTAACCGCTTGGCGGATTTCAACCTAATTTGGCTGGAATGACCCTATGGGGGTAGGCTTCAGAAATTCTATACAGAATTTTGATTGGTCAATCTTTTCAATGCCAATCTTGAATTTTCCGAGAAATTGCGGGAAATTGTTTAAAACGCTACACCTCATTAACTGCTTGGACAATTTCAACCAGGCTTAGCTGGGAGGATAGCAGGGCTGGGGTCAAATACAAAGGTATTTGTATTTGAAGTACTTGAAATACATTTTTGAGGTATTTGAAAGTATTTGTATTTGAAAAGTATTTACGGCAAAAGTATTTGTATTTGTATTTAAATACATTGTCAATGTATTTGAGTATTTTCAAATACTTTTCAAAATACTTCTGTGTCTATCTCTGATAAATTCTTACATTCACTTGTATATGCAAAGCGCAAATTAAAATTTAAAACAGATTTCTCATATCTTATGTAACTCTGCATGTCATACTCTGTTTAACATTTAAAATTAATTTAACTGTTACAGTTATTGGTTTAAGAAGCAACATCTTCCAGTGAAATCTTTGTAAAAATAAGCAACAGTATGGTAGTCTTGAAATATAATTACTAGGACTTCAGTGTTAAAAATATGAACCAATAAGAATAGAACTAATCCTTTTATAAATAGAAATTTGCAAATTGCCTTGAGATTATTTTTCATACACTTCACACATGTTATCCTTAGTTTTAGCAGCCTTGTTTTAAAGAAGATGGAAATGAAATCTATAGAATATCTTTAGAATAATTTAGTTGAGTGTGGTGTGGCCTTAGGCAACAACAATTTTCAGTCACATGGTTTTCAAAATATTCACAAGATTTTCTCTGTTTTATGTAACACACATCAATGCATATATAGAATGAAATGAGCTTTGCTTCCAGTCTGGCTTTGCTGGCTATTACATCTCAATTTCTTACCAATGTATAGTACTGTAAGGCCCTCAAACTGAATCATACTGTCTGAGTCTTGTATAGGTGGTTTAATTCTCAAATTCTTATCTGTAGTAGAATGGGCAATTAGCACCTTTCAAAACAAGCTAGGTAGAGCTGGTCAAGTTACAAGAACACCTCCATTATACTACAAGTAGCTTGCAGGACTCATACCAGAGTCCTTTTTCACCATAAATTTTGTATTCAAATCATTCATTTAGATTGGGTGGGTGGCAGTGGGTTTAATTACCCTTTCTTGCGCATTTATGCCAAATGATTAATATTTGTAGAAGAAAGAATCATGTATATGTTGGAAATAGTGTTGTTTTCTTAGACAGCAGCTGCCTACAAGTATTACTTTTCAGTATGAAGACCAGTTGTCATGTGAAAAGGAATGAAACTTAAGAATCTGAAGTTTCAGAAACTTACAAATAAAATAAAAGCTCTGAATATTTTTGGGTATAATTTGAATACAAGTGTTTCCCCAAAACTACTTTGAGTCAGATAGGTTTAGCACATCTAAATAAATAAATAAATAAAATAAATAAATCCTGCTATTCTATTCATACCAAAATTTTATAAACCTTGTTTCAAAGGTAATAAATATATCCCAGTCCACTGGAATGACTACATGTATCTTGCAAAAATAGTATTCTCTTGGCTTGTAAATGGGCAATACTCAAGATCAATGCAGAGACCAGTTTTGGCTGGTTGACCATTAAACATATTGAAGGGTGAACAGCATAAAACTGTGATAGATAATTGAATTTGAGTAAGAAAGTTGTGTAGCTGGTCTAAATATCACACCTCTTATCAGTGACATATTGGGCAATTATCTCCTTTCAAAGCAACCTAGGTAGGTAGAGCTGGTCAGGTATTAACAACACCTCCATTGCTCTAGCTTGCATGGCTATATACCCCAGTGTTAACCATTTTCATCATGAATTTTATATCTGTAGCTTTCATTTAGATGACGGTTAATTATCCCATTTTATAATGATGTTAAAAGATTAATTGTAGAAGAAATACTGGTGTACATTTTGGAAATAGTATTCCTTTTCTTAGACAGCAGCAGAATAACGCAACATTGGTTTTAAAATTAAATAAAGATCAGAATATCTTTGGCAACAATTTGAATGCAAGTTTTTAAATGAGATAATCTTAAGAATAATCAGCAAGGATTTAAATAAATAAACAAAATCAATAAATAAACCTTGTTTAATGTTATTCCTTTTCTGTCTGAACTTTAACTCTTTCACAGATGAATTCCACATTTTATCATTTTGAAGGCAACCATATAAAAAAACTTGAATATTTGAAAATAATTCTTCCCGTCAAATGAATTTCAAAATATTCAACAGAATAAGTTTTATATCGTAAAGAATTTACTTTTTCATGGATTTGTTGGTGAAGGGGTTAATAAATCTGGTTTCAAAGGTAATATATAATTATAAAATTAATAAGTATTTAAAAAATAATTTGACTGGGCGTGCTATAGTCATAGGCAGCAGCAACTCTCAGTTAAATTATTTTCAAAATAATCACATGATTTTGTATCAATATGTATTCTCTATATTCTCCCCTAGGAATTGCAGCTATAATTTTCACTTATAAATACAAAAACCCACAATCATGAAAGCCTCACCAGCAAAGCAAGATTTATGTCTTATTTTGGGGGTTATGATACTATGACAATGAGTATGTTAAAAATAAAGCGTCTAATACAGTGAGATACAGTGGGAATGGAATAGGCCTTGAGAACATTGCCATACATCAGGAAAGTATAATTTCATCAAACTTAGATTAGATAGGTTATCTGCCATTTTGAATTTGATATAATTTTGCATTGACCAATCAGGATGCTAACTTTACTAGCTAGTTTTCTATTTCAACTTTGGCTGGGATCTAGTCAACTATATTTAACTATGATTAACCCATCGAACTTGACCCTAGATATGGCATGCAATTAATTTCATCCACAAATATGTCAAAAATAAGATACTGATATCATAGATATTTTCCTTACATAATATTTCCTTAGTTTGGTATCTATGATTGTCTGTGCTCATGTGAATTTGAGGGTTTGGCTGTCTATCACTAGAGTTACATCTGTAACATACTTTGGTCTTCTATGAGTATTATAAGAATTATTTGAGAAGTATTTCAAATACTTACCCTAAGTATTTGTATTTGTATTTAAATACTTTGCTAAAAGCAAGTATTTGTATTTGAAGAATTCCAAAGTATTTGTATCTGTATTTAAATACTTTTGAAAGTATTTGACCCCAGCCCTGTAGGATAGTAGACTGGTATGTTTCAGAACTCGTATACAGAATTTTGATTGATCAATTTTTCCGGCGCCCATCTTGGATTTTCTTAAAATTTCTGCAAATCACTTAAAAGCATACTTCTCAATAACCACTGGGCCGATTTCAATTAAATGTGGATGAAAGAACCCTAGCGTGGTAGGCTTCCGAACTTTTATACAGAATTTTGATTGGTTCATTTTTCTGCTGGCCATCTTGAATTTTCCAAAAGATGGTGGGAAATTGTTTAAAACGCTACTCCTCATTAACAGCTTGAGCAATTTCAACCGGACATGACTGGAAGGATACTAGGCTGATAGGTTTCAAAACTTGTATACAGAATTTTGAGTAGTCAATCTTTCTGGTGGCCGTCTTGGATTTTCTGAAAATTTCTGGAAATCACTTAAAAGTCTACTCTTCGATAACCACTTAGCCGATTTCAATCAAACTTGGATGGAATAACCCTAGCCTATGATGCTTCAAAACTTGTATACAGAATTTTGATTGGTCAATTTTTCTGCTAACCATCTTGTATTTTCCGAAAAATTATGGGAAATCATTTAAAACACTACTCATTAACTGTTTGAGCAATTTCAACCAGACTTGGCTGGAAGGATACTAGGCTGGTAGATTTCAGAATTTTTTCCGTGCCCATCTTGGATTTTCTGAAAGTTTTGGGAAATCAGTTAAAAGGCTACTCCTCATTAACCGCTTGAACGAGTTCAAGCACACTCGGCTGGAAGGACCCTAAAGTGCTATGCTTCAGAGCTTATATATAGAATTTTGATTGCTCAATTTATTCTGTGGCCATCTTGAATTTTCCGAAAAATGGCTGAAAATCGTCTGCTCATTAACTACTTGGGCGATTTCAACCAAACTCAGCTGGAACAACCCTAGGCCAGTACACTTCAGAATTTGTATAGAAGGATCCTGTTGTTGTAGCCTCTAGAAATTCTATTCAGAATTTCGATAGGTCAATGTTTTGGCAGCAAGCTCTGATTTTCTGAATGTTTTCTGGAACAATTTAAAAATGGTACTCCTTCAATCAATAACCCGATTTCAACAAAACTTGTGTGGAACAATCCTTTGACGGTAGGCTTCAACATATTAAACGAGAGTCTTGATTGATAAATTTTTTGGTGGTCATCTTGGATTTTCCAAAAATCATCCCTCATGTCTATTTAAATGCAAATGGTTTAAATGCCAATGGTCCAGGTGAGTGCCACAGGCCCTTGGGCCTCTTGTTAGCTCACCTGGCCAGAATGGCTAAGTGAGCTTATGCCATAACGACCATCCATAGTTGGGGTAGGCTTCGGAACATGTATACAGAATTTCCATTGTCCAATTTTTTTGGTGAATATCTTTGATTTTAAGAAGGAATTTACCGAAAATTGTTAAAACGCTACTCCTCATTAACCGCTGGGCGGATTTCAACCTAATTTTAGTGGAAGGACCCTATCTCTCAAGGCTTCAGAATTGTATACAGAATTTTGATTGGTAATTTAAGGGCGTTAAAATCTTAGATTTAATGGGGAATTTACCCGAAATTGTCAAAATGCTACTCTTCCTTAACTGCTTGGCAGATTTCAACTTAATTTAACTGGAAGTACCCTATTGTTGCTAGGCTTCAGAAGTTGTATACACAATTTAGATTAGTCTTTTTTCAGTGACCATCTTGAATATTTAAAAAAATGGCGGGAAATCATTTAAAACACTACTCCTCATTAACTGCTGGGGAGTGCATGTGCGGGCTAATGAATCCATTAAATTTTGAATACCAATTATAATGTCCAATTATTGTAAACCTAATGATATCTGCTGTATATTTCGAAAACAGTTTGCCTGAAAGCTGTTCCTACCAATTTTCAACCCAGAATTGGCTGGAATGACCCTATGTTGGTAGGCTTCAGAACTTGTATATAGAATTGTGATTAGTCAATATTTCTTGTGAGCATCTTAGATTTTCCAAAAATTTTGGGAAATCAGTTAAAAGGCTCCTCGCTAACTGCTTGGCCGATTTCAACCAAACTCATCAGGAAGAACTCTAGGCTTGTACACTTCAAAACTTGTATGCAGAATTTTGATTGTTTGATTTTCTTCTGGTGGCCATCTTGGATTTTCCAAAAAGTTTAAGATCGCTTGAAACGCTACTGCGCATTAACTGCTCGGGCGATTTCAACCAGACTTTACTGGAAGAACCCTAGTGTGGTAAATTTCAGAACTCTACACAGAACTTTGGTTGTTCAATCTTCCCGATGCCTATCTTGAATTTCCGAAATCCAAAAGTGTTTGGAAATCAGTTGAAAGGCTACTCCGCATCAACCGTTTGGCCAATTTCAACCAAACTCAGATAGAAGGTCCCTAGGCGGGTATGCGTCTGAACTTGTATCCACAGTTTTTATTGGTGAATTTTTCAGGCAACCATCTTGGATTTTCTATGGCCCAATTTTAACGAAACTTGGGTGGAACGATCCTATGGTAGAAGACTTCAACATATGTAACGAGAATGTTGATTGGTAAATTTATTTTGATCACCATCTTGAATTCTCAAAAAAGTATCCATCATGTCTATTTAAATGCAAATGGTTCAAATTCTAATAGTCCAGGTGAGCCACACAGGCGATTGGGCCTCTTGTTTAAGTGGGAAATTAAAAAACCCGTCTTGCTAATGAACCACTGCAGGTGTTTCTAGCCATTTTGAATGTTAAACCTTTAACTCCATTAGTGCTTAATGGTCAATCACTGATTAACGACCATCAGCTGTAGCTCTGTTGCGAAGCAGGCCCTAATTGGTCAAGTGCAAAACCAGCCATTGCAGCACGGTAATACTGTGAAATGTCCATATGAAGGCCCAGAGAAGACTATTTAAAAAGATTTGGCTCAGGGTGACCGGCTCCATATCTTCTCTTAGCCTGCAATTGGACATTTATTAGGGGAAAAAAATGTAAAAATCTCCTTACCCAATTTTTACCATTAAACTGTGAGGGAAACTGGACCATACTGTGAATAACTGTTAATGTGTGTCCATTGATTGGTTTTACATTCTAATAAAAAGTATTTAGCCGTATTGTAATATTTTTGGCAGATGTATTTATTTTTTAGCTCAGCTGGTTTGAAAGGTTAAGTCAATTAGCGTCCATCCATTATTAGCTCACCTGGCCTGAAAGGCCAAGTGAGCTTATGCTGTGGCGACCATCTGGCAGATGTATTTATTTTTAGCTCAGCTGGCTTGAAAGGTTAAGTCAATTAGCGTCTATCCATTATTAGCTCACCTGGCCTGAAAGGCCTAGTGAGCTTATGCCGTGGCAACCATCTGACTGTCTGCCTGCCCATCTGTCTCTGTCTGTCTGTCTGTCTGTCTGTCTGTCCGCTAACTTTTGCTTTAAACAACTTCTCACGAACCACTGGGCCGATTTCAACTATATTTGGCAGGAAGCATTTTTATGGCATGGACATTCAAATTGGTTAAAATGAAGCCAATCAGTCAATTTGACAAGCAGCCATCTTGGATTTTGGCCACTTGGTGGATCGATTCAAAACTCATGAAATATCATCTAGGGCAAGAGCTGAGCCAAGTTAGTTCAAGGGAATTTGATTGGCCAAATAGTTCAGTAGCCATTGTGGATGACATAGTTTTTGTGAAAATAACTTCTCCGGAACCATTGAACAGATCGGGACATGCATTGGGGGATATAGTTAGGGACTGAGTGTCATTAAAGCTTGTTCAAGGGAAGTTGATACATAAAACAACATGGCCGCGGTGGGCAAATAAAAATGTAGTGTGTTTGACAGCCATATTGGATTTTTTTATTTGATGGATTTTGAAGCCGAAATTGGTTTCATATAGGTTTTGGGGTATACTAATTTCAAAGTTGATACGTAAAAAAGCATGGCCCCCGTGGGCCTATTAAAATGTAGCGTGTTTGGCAGTCATATTGGATTTTTTTATTTGATGGCATTTGAAGCCGAAATTAGTTTTTTCACAGGTTTTTGGGTATTCTGATTTAAAATTTGCCAATTTCGAAACTGTCGGATAATCGGTTTGGCGCCCATCTTGGATCTTTTCCCTGCCAAAGGTTGGATACTAATTAAGCAATAGGAAATTTTAAATGTCTTCTCGAGAACCACTGGGATGATTTCATGTATATGTTGGAGAAAGCATCCTTAGAGCATAGAGGTACAGGTTTATCCAAATGAAGCCGGTTGGCCCATTTGGTCAGCGGCCATCCTGGATTTTGGCTGATTTTGAGAAATGTCTTTTAAAATCTTCCCAAAACCGCTTGGGGGATCGATTCAAATCTCATGCAACATTTAGGGCAAGAGCTGAACCAAGTTTGTTTGAGGGAACTTGATTGGCTCATTGCTTCGGTGGCCATCTTGGATTCATGTTTCAGTTTTCATGAAAACACCTCCAGAACCACTGAACGGATCGGGCTGAAGTTTGGGAGATATGATTAAGGACAAATGGCTATTAAAGTTTATTCAAGGGAAGTTGTCCGACATGTTCTTGTTACAATTCTGGTCCTCTCATTAGGGTTCTCATAGCCAATGGCCTTTCTGGTTCCAGTAGAGCGATGCAGGACCCTTGGGCCGCTTGTCTACTTGACTTCCAACCAGGCATGGATGACAGCAACGGTACTTTAGTTAACCCTTTACCCTTGAATTTGTTCAAGAAAATTTAAATTTTCTCAAAGAACATTCTCATTTGGCGTGTGTTAAAGGGTTAGCACGATAACCTTCAAATCTGATTGGTGAACCATGGTTTAGGTGAGTGACACCGGCCTTTGAATCTCTTGTTAACCGCAATGTGTCCCCTTATATAAAATCAGCTAAAATGGCGGCAGACTCGTGGACAACTTGGACAATGGCAGACATCACTGAGGAACTAACCTCATAATGTCATAGTAACACAATGGATGATTCCAGTTTATTCATCAATCATATGACGTCATAATTATCTATGTGACGTGTAGGGTGATGTCATAATCAATTACATGTCTGACGTAGATATGTTTGTAACGAATGCTTAATTGATGACGGACAAAGTGCTGCTGTATGAATTGTTTACTATTTAATAACCATGCTGTTGAATAGGCAGCAACAGCACCCAGTCAAATTAGTTTCAAAATATTCAACAGCTTACCTGTGTAGTTTTCTGGAAATTCAGATTCATAGAGTGCAGGGATCAATCGATCCCAACATGATCAAAGTGTTGAGCTTAGCGAGAGATGCGTGGGGAATAGCTAAAGCTGGATTCCTCCATTGCTTCGCAAGCAGACAATTTTGGTCATCTGCAGACTACTGACCATGACATCATTACAAATTCCATCTTCATTACAAAATCACTTTCGTACCCAACAATGGATAGATCTGATCTGTCACTCAGTTATTACTACATTACAACCTACCTCCTTGCATTACTTTAGCTCTTTCCTTCTCTGAAGGGAAGCATAGTAGGATGAATTTGTTACAGCCAATGTTTGATGGGTATTGTGGTTACAGAGTGACTGAAGGCTTCGTCAGGAATCTCCATACTCTCTCTAATGATGAGATCCATAGTAAATCACTTGAATGCTATATCTCAGAATGAGGCAAGAAGAGGGTTAATCCAATACCCATAGCCACTGAGAAGGCCATTAAGCACAATGCCAACCTCATTGGCTGATAGCTATCACATGACCTTGTTGTAGCAGCCATGATTTCATTCCTTTTCCTACTCTAGATGGGAATGGGCGTAAAAAAAATGTGCAGCTAATTTATAAGTTTATTACTTATAGAAATCAGCCTGTGGATTTGAAAGTTGTGGATAAAGATCATCAAGATGTCTGATAAGAGGAAGAAACCTCCCAAGATAAGTGGTTATGGTGTTATTTCGTGGTAGGTGCTTTACCAGTTTTGGTTACTTGTGTCTAGAGTGTTTTGACATATGAGTTGTCTATTTGTGCTTCTTTATTAACAATGGCTTGTATAGTTACTGTATTGTCATGCTTGTATGGTATTGAGCATGAATCCTGATACTCTCTCTCAAAAAGAATTTTTTTTTTAATTTTGAGATCGGTAAGGTCTCTTTTTGTAAATCTTGGGATTAGCGCAGCTAATTCTGAGTCATACTCTGAGCGTTACTCTATTGGGTCTTACTGTTTTACGATTCAGATCCGAGAATGTCTCCGAAGAGGCCATAGGTAAAATTTAAAGAGAAGAATGTGAATCACTCTATATGATGTTCTAATGGCAGCTTCCAGAGATTTATAAAATTAGACCACGTTGGACATGGTGTTCCAAGTGCACTTAGTGTACCCTTGAGTCTTCCTGCCTTATTTGCAGGTCATGGTCGCTAGCTATTAGAATGTCTTTTGTTAAAACCTATTTCTCCATCGACCTCTGAAACCAGGGAAATTCTTTTACCTTATGGTCGGTCGTTAATAGAGGCTAAATCCGAGATCAAGTCGGAGTCATCTATTATTCTGAGGAAAATTGTTTATCACTTGAGCGTCTTCAAAAACAGGTGAGCAACACTGATTCATCCATTGATAAAAGGATTAACAAGATTATCATGGACCAGTCAGTTTCCAATGCTTCATCTCCTGACATAATTGAGGGCGAAGCATTGGAACTGGCTGTTCCTAGAAAACGCTTGGTTTCTAAAACTAATAAATTCTTTTAACCAGTTTGCACTGTTTCAGAAGTACAACTAAGAAGAACCTGAAGAACAAGGGCACCAAATCTCGGTATACGCCTCGTCCACTGCCTATTCATGAGCCAGTCACGCCTCCACAGATTTTGTCATCTTCATTCAACATTCCGCAGCCTGTGCCCTTGCAGACCGATGAAGGTCTCGGGCCTAATCAGGTTATAAGTCGGTCCGGCTCAGTCAACATTCTGCAGCCT
The DNA here is from genome assembly GCA_034401795.1 of Chaetoderma sp. LZ-2023a. NCBI lineage: Eukaryota > Metazoa > Mollusca > Caudofoveata > Chaetodermatida > Chaetodermatidae > Chaetoderma > Chaetoderma sp. LZ-2023a. Next base: position 145,514,626 of record CM067359.1, read on the forward strand.
GCACCTGTGCAGACCGCTGAAGGTCTCGAGCCTTATCAGGTCATAAGTCGGTCCAGCCTGTCACTACTGTGTCTTCAAGGGTCGCCACACATACGCTATCTGCTACTAAGTCAATGACATATTCACATATTGTATCTGTTATTACTGCGGCTAGACTTCCGGTCCCGGGCCTGGGATTTTTCCTGGCCCCGGGTCTGGATGCTGACCGGCTTAGGTTACCGATTCAATCGGGGTGCCGGACCCGGCTTGTGGTCAGGGGCCAGCCTCCGGGGTGACGTCGGGTTTAGAGGCTGTGCAGGCTCTGGCTCCGGGTCTGGGTTTTTTTCTCTGCCCCGGGTTGGGATGTCGGCCGGCTCAAGTTGCCGATCTCATCCTTGGGTCCGGCTGTTAGGGATTCTTCGGATTCTGATTTTCTTGGGCCCTACCCCGTCCCCAGGATTTTCCATGTCCAGGGTCATGATCCTCCATTAGGATTTTCTGCCGGCTGTCCCGCCCCGGTTCGAACCCAGGCCCGGCACGGGACCGGTCATTCCGGCGTTTCAGAATCAGTTTTGAATTTTTCTCCCAGTTTCCCCGCCCCGGCTCGAGTCGGGACCGGTCGTTCCGGTGTGTAAAAATATAAATTTTAATCACTTTCTTTCCTTAGCTGTGTTTCTGCTGGATTTCCTGCCCCGGATCGTGTCCAGGCCCGGCTCGGGACCGGTCATTCTGGTGTGTCAAAATTAAAATTTTAATCACTTTCTTCCTTTGCTGTTTTTCTGCCGGCTGTCCCACCCCAGATCGGGCCCAGGCAAATTTCTCCCGGTTTCCCCGTCCCGGCTTGGGCCCCGGCCCGAGTCGGGACCAGTCATTCCGGTGTGCCAAAATTAAATTTGTGGTTTTTTTCTCCCGGGTTTCCCGCCCTGGCTCGGGTCGGGGCCGGTCATTCCAGTGTCAAAATCAAAATTGTAATCCTTTCTTTCGTTAGATTTGACATTTTTTCTCGTTTCCCCGGTCAATTGGATCTTTTTTCAGATTATTACATTTACATATGCATATTATTATCTTATCTAGCAGTACTCTAGTTCTATATCTTGGTAGTTCAGGCTTCTTCAGTAGCCGTCAATTGATCGTCATCACTCCTCATTTCGGCAGTCGATTCGTCCTATTCTTATTTCGTCTCGGCGACATTATCGCTGTTTCTCTTCTATTTCCCCCTCTTTTCAAGGCTATTTTCTTATGTTTATCTAAAACTTTTTATTTAGAGTCATGTTCTTTCCCATCAGTTCGGGATTGGTGGTTTTGGGCTCAAAATTTATCATCTTTCATTCCCGTCTTATCTACTTCCGGTAACTGTCAGATTGTCATCATCATTCCTGTCAATTTTGATATAGGTCGATGACAATTCGCCCCGTATGTGTTTACATGAAGTTTTATTTTGGTTTCTATATAGATCCTTTACATGGTTCAGTTTATTTTAGCTAATTCTATTTAACTATAGCTGGATTCTCACCCCTCCCATAGATTTCTATGGGATTTTTACTTGTCACTAATATAGTTTAAACACTGCAATTAATTTTATCTATATTGTTTCAATGTCTACAACCTTAATAAGCTTGGCTATACTTCTTTGATGCTTATTTCTCCATCCGTTGATAGTGGTAGAGATTGAATAGTAGAAATCAAAGCTAGTTACCTCTCTCAGGAAGGGGTTAGAATAAGGATATAGCTCTTATATCTATGATAGTAACATTACTTTCTATTCTTATCGTATCATCCAAAAATTCTCTAAATAGGTTCTTGATCACTTTAGACTTATACTTAGATAACTCAAGAAATATCTTATCTATCAACATCCTATCTATTTCAGCCTAGTCCTAATTGGAATATTGAGGCTTTTTAGCCTTTATTTTTCAGTTATAGCTTTCTTTTATTCAGTTATTAGGTATCAATCTAGTATCTCTTCTGTTGATAGGCTTCTTATCTCCTTTCGTTATTAGGGCTTCTGTCATGGGGCTATTAGGTCAGACAGAGATTTCAGTGGATTATAATATATCAGTGATTTTACATATAATGTTGTTAGCTGTTATGACCAGAGCCTGTGTGAAACCAAGTGCGACCATGCCCAGTGTATAGTGGATCAAGGACAATAGCCCAATTACCTGTCAGAACAATCAATATACCTATAAGCCGGTAGTAAGGATAATATCTTGAGTCTTGCACATACCTGTAGATTGATTCATGTAGGCTTATTATTCTGTTTGTATTAAGTGTGTTTATAATCCGATGACCCTTTTCACTCTGAATTCCCACAAACATAGTTTCGAAATATTGGAATATTAAGCCTGCAGAATATTTTAGAAATGATTTGACTGAAAGTTGTTGCTGCCTAAAGCAGAGACAACTTTCACTTTGATTATTTTCAAAATAGTCATCAGGATTTACTAATACTTAATTTTTGTAGGGAAAATATCTGCTGCTAGTTAGAATTATTAAAGTGGTTAACTATATTATACTTCTCATTCATTTCTATAAATCCTGTATAATTAAAATGAACTATTATAAATTGATTTAAATTAGTTAATTCTTATAAATGCTTTTAGACATGTTTTGGAATCCAAAACATGTCTCTTGACTACATTTATGACATCCAAAACATGTCTCTTGACTACATTTATGACATCACTGTTTTCATAGATACCACTTGTTATAAAAGACAGATGATTTTGTAAATTAGGAGGAGAGCTTTAGAGTTAGCATTAGAGAGAGATAGGGTAGATAGCATTAGACTTAGAATTAGAGAGACAGCTAGAGATTGATTGAGAGCTAGATTTAGAGATACAGAATTAGTCTTTAGAGTTAGATTGTTAGAGTTATATTATTAATTAGTGTTTATAAAGTTTATTTTGAATCAAGTATATATTTGAAGTATAGTTCTGGATAGTAATAAAAGCTTAATAACAGTTATAGTTGAAGAAGATCTTACTTATTGTCTATTCGAGTATCTTCAACTGTCGTCTCATCCTGAAGTGTTTACGACCTATTCCCACCCGGCTAATCCCCCGTGTTTCGAGATAGGTGGCGAATCGCGACATAACACTTCTCTATTTATTTTACTGTATTATGTGTATGACAGATGTACACTTTCTTTTTATCATCAGGATCGTTTATAATCTTTTATTGGGCGGAGGGGGGGGGGGGGGTTGTCTCCATATTTTGTCTTGCTGGTCCCAAAGTTTGCTTTTATTCTGAGATAATGTGGAAGGGTCACTCTGATCTGTGTTTTTACCCCCTGGAGGACTCTTCGACCTCCCTCAAGGGAGGTTATTTCCCTACCTCCCAATGGGTAGATAATGGTATTCTCATTTCAACCTCAAGATAAGTCAGTTAGTTTCGGCTAGTTATTTCCTCAGTTTCATAGGCCTCATCCTTTAGGTATATGAAGTGATTCCTTGGGCTCCTCTGATGACAAGACCTTTCCAGTTCTATCTTTTATGCCACTGGAATCAGCTCTAGATTTCTTAATCATTGGATTTTCATCTTTCAACTCATGAACCATTGCCGTTTTTGGAATATCAGTCAATCCTGTTATTTGGGGTCCCTCTTCTTGCATCATTTTCTCAGGCCATCCTTTTCACGGATCCATCTATGCTAGGTTGGGGCTCCTATATAAATTTCAGGATCCTGGTCCCTCACAGAATTTTCCTTTCATGTCAACCTTTCAGATCTGTGGGTGTTTTTTCCATACCCTAGTTCATTGAGATCCCCTGATTCTCTGTCTCTATCTTATCTGTTCAAACTTTCTCAGTAGGCTCATTTTTCTTTCATCAGGGGTTGGGAGGGCCATGTGTGTGTGTGTTCAGGTTGGTCTAGAATCTATATCTGTCGAGCGTCTCTGATTGTTTCTTCATTGGTCCATTTCTGCAGTTTTCTCTCTCAGGGGAAGTTAATCCCCTTCCCAATGTTCAGACGTTGATGTACACAATTCAGGCTCTCATGGTGGACCAATTAGTTACAGCCAGATCCTTCTTAGAATCATAGGCCTCATGTTTTCAGTCGTAATAGTGATTCCTTGGGGTTCTTTGATGAGAAGACCCTTTGAGTCTTATCTTATGTCTCATTGAAATCATCCTCTAGATTCCCTGGATTTTCCAATTCTCGTCAAGTTCTCTCTATTCACTCATTTCCAGCTTTGGAAAGACTGTCAGTCCATGTTTAAGGTACTTCTACATCTTCCAACCCCTTAGGCATTTATCTTCTCAGTTGCATCCCTGGATGGGTTGGGTTCCATTTGGGATTTCAGGTGGATTGCGGGAATCTGGTCTGTCACTGACTCTTCTTCCCCTTGTCTACCTGTTAGAACTGTGGGGTGTTTTCCATGCACTAGTTCGTTAGGAACCCATGATTCTCGGTAGATCAATACATTGCAGATCAGACATTTCACAATGGCCTCGTTCATCAATAATCAGGGGGGGAGGGGGGGGTGAAACCAGAGTCCGTTATTTTGCTTCACTCAGAACAGAAAGATATCCACCTTCATCTCCCTTTCCAGAACCCAGGGCTCTGTTAGTGGATGGTCTTAGGACATCATGTTCACTTACGTTTTTTCCCCGACTATCCTCATTCCTCTAGTCCTCAGAATGATCGGACATTATCCTTGTGTAGTCATATTGATAGCTCCGTTTTGGCTGTCAAAGTCTTGTTTCCTGATCGCCAGACTGTTTGTGGATCTCCCTCTGCAGCGCTACTTCCTGTCTCCCTCAATCTATTGTCCCAGAACAGAGGCAGGATTCTCCATCACAATCCAGAAATCTTTCACCTATCAATCTGGAAGCTGTAGAGGGTCATTCCATCTCATATCACCCAAGGGCGGAAATGGCACCGACACCAATATTGACTAAATTTTGTCTATATATTATGTCTGTCACAAGAAACAAAAATATTAATTTTTATCGCGATCTGCCCAACCATTCAAGAGTTATGGCCCTTTAAAAGTTGTGAAAAATCACAAAAAACGTAAAAAATGTCCGAACAGCAAAACTTCAAACAACTATATCTTTTGAACTAGTGGACCGAATTGGTTGTAATTTGTGTCATTTGAAAGGGAATAACACAAGGATTCTAAATATGTGATCAGAATGAGAATAGGACTAGGTTTATATATGATGACCTTTTGACCTTTGATTGACCTTGAATTTGACCTTGTGGGCAACCTGCGAATAAAAAATTTGATATGACAAATTACACCTATACATGTTTTCTACATTATGTTAAAATTTAACAGGTATAATGTTCCTAGTTTTTGCACATTTTATTTATGAAAATGGCATGCACCAGTAAAAGAACAAAAACACATTCATTTTTGTTCTTTTACTGGTGCATGCCATTTTCATAAATAAAATGTGCAAAAACTAGGAACATTATACCTGTTAAATTTTAACATAATGTAGAAAACATGTATAGGTGTAATTTGTCATATCAAATTTTTTATTCGCAGGTTGCCCACAAGGTCAAATTCAAGGTCAATCAAAGGTCATCATATATAAACCTAGTCCTATTCTCATTCTGATCACATATTTAGAATCCTTGTGTTATTCCCTTTCAAATGACACAAATTACAACCAATTCGGTCCACTAGTTCAAAAGATATAGTTGTTTGAAGTTTTGCTGTTCGGACATTTTTTACGTTTTTTGTGATTTTTCACAACTTTTAAAGGGCCATAACTCTTGAATGGTTGGGCAGATCGCGATAAAAATTAATATTTTTGTTTCTTGTGACAGACATAATATATAGACAAAATTTAGTCAATATTGGTGTCGGTGCCATTTCCGCCCTTGGGTGATATGAGATGGAATGACCCTAGAGTTACCATCTTCTTCGTCAGTTTTTTCTGCCAGACCTAAGGAACTTTTGGAAGAGCTCTCAGATCTTTGATTAGAAACTTTTTAAAGCTTGATTTGAGTTTCTCAAAGAGGGTTCTCAGACCGTTCTACCTTGTCCTCTGAGGCCTCTGTAACTCTAGTCACTGAGTTCCTGGTCTTCATCTCTGATCAGTTTAAATCTTACAGCTAATATTATCAGATCCTATCATTTCGTTCAGTTTTTTCGGATCGTTCAGTGTAAGTTCAAGAACATTTTAATGTATTTATTAGAGGTATGGGTTATTCTCGACCCCCCTTTAGAAAACCCCTCCATAATTGGAACCTTTCACTTGTTCTACTAGTTCTAGCAGTGTAACACTTTGAACCTTTGGGTTCTGTTTGTTTGTAATACCTAACACTTAGAGCAGTTTTTTCTGTTAAGCAGTAGCTTCAGCCTTCTGTCGTTCGGAAAGTCATACACTTTCGGTAGAACTAGATAGGTTTCATATTACTGGGAATATCATTATTCCCTGTACTAGGGTAGATTTTCTATCCACACTGCATTCAAATTCTTACGTAAACCTGTTGTAATTCTCAAGCTTCCTTCTTTTTCCGCAGCCTATTCTGTCTGGTGTCCAGTTAGGGACATTAATAGGTATAAACTTCACACACTGAGTCCTAACGATCCAACAATAGACATCTTTGGTCTCATTTGCTGAAAGTGTGGATCGTCCTTCCTTATTAACAACTTTCTCGCTGGATAGTTGTTATCCTCTAAATTTGCCATTAATTGACATCTCCTGAGGACAATTCTACTGTGGGTGTCAAGGCCCATGTTGTTAGGGGCCTTGCCTCCTCTTGTGCCATTTTTATGGATCTTCTCTAGATGACATTAATCAAGTTGCTTATTGGAAATCAGCAAATATTGTATTGACTCTATATTAAAGAATCTGGGCTTTCTTAATTTTCTATAAGAAAATTCATAAAGTAGCTTCGGGGAACATGACTCGTATTCCTTCGTCATTTTCATCATCCTCTTTACGCTTTTCATCATCTTCTTTCATATAAGTCTTGTTCTAGTGTTGAGTGTGAATTCATTTCTTCCCCTTCATGAATATATTTCACCCTTTTTCATATCAGTTCTTTCATCACCCTTTTTAGCGGGAATCTGGTCTGTCACTGACTCTTCTTCCCTTTTTAGTTATCTCCCCTTGCATGATCTTTATGTTTATTTTCTTCCTGGAATCAACTATGATCCCTCTTCATTTCTTCTCCTGTTTCTGCTATTTCTTCTATTAAGATGTTTTGAGGGTAATTCCGAGGAATTACTATCTTTAGAGTACCGCACTCGTCTTGTTATTACTAACTTCATACTTGTCTATTTTTACATCAATGTTGAGCAAAATTGGCCTCCCTCCGGGCTTTGTTTGAGCTATAGTAATGCAAGGAGGTAGGTTGTCATGTAGTAATAACGACCAGATGACCCAGAGCATCTGGTCTTATGTTTTACTAATTACATATACCTACCTCCTTGCATTACGGCCCATGTCAAGCCTCCCCTCTGTCAAATTTGTGTGTGTGTGTGTGGGTGTGGTCTTGAGGCTTCATTGTAATGGTCATATCTTGTTAGATTGGTTATATTCAACTAAGATATTCATTATAATATCATTAAGCCTTTGGGTATACCCGAATATGTAAGTTTTGTCATATTTGGGTATTTCAGATTGAAAATTTTAGTCATATAATGTGGACTTTTTAGGTTAGTTTTAATTTCAGCTTTAGTCAGATATTCAGAGCCGAGTACTGACAGGATCATCTACCGCTTCATGGATCTGCTTAAAACTGGATTATATGACTGGCGTCGTCAAAGGAATGTAATCATGGTTGCTACAACAAGGTCATGTGATAGCTATCAGCCAATGAGGTTGGCATTGTGCTTAATGACCTTCTCAGTGGCTATGGGTATTAGATTAACCCTCCTCTTGCCTCATTCTGAGAAATAGCATTCAAGTGAATTACTATGGATCTCATCTTTAGAGAGACTATGGAGATTCCTGAAGAAGCCTTCAGTCACTCTGTAACCACAATACCCATCAAACATTGGCTGTAAAATATTCATCCTACTACGCTTCCCTTCAGAGAAGGAAAGAGCTATAATAATGCAAGGAGGTAGGTATATGTAATTAATTAGTAAAACATAAGACCAGACCCTCCAAGTCGTCTGGTTGATATATAACATCATAATCAATGACGTCACATGTAGGCTGACATCACATGCAAAATGTGTAATAAACATCATATCTAGTTCTGACAAAGATTGAATATAGTCCATCAAGTGTAAGAGTTGTATGTCTATGCTAATTTAATAAAGATTTTGTTGAAGATTTTGAAACTAATTTGACTGGATGCTGTTGCTGCCAGTCAAATTAGTTTCAAAATATTCAACAGGTTATCTGTATGGTTGTCTTGAAATTGGGATGCCGGGAATTCAGAATTCAAAGTATATAAATTGATCCCAACATGTGTAAAGCGTGGGCGAGGCTTAGCTAGAAATGGGTGGAGCTTAGCTACGAATGGGTGGAGCTTAGCTAGAAATGGGATGAGCTTAGCTAGGAATGGGTGGATCTTAGCTAGGAATGGATACCGCTATGTTTTATGCCAGAATATGATTGATAAACTTATCGGAAATTTCCCACCCTTTAAAACAATGCTATCCTCCCATGCACCATGTGGAAATCTGACCTCTTCAATAACCTTAATAAATTAACAGATGTGACTCGCCATCCTTACAACTTAGGCAGCGTTCCCAGTATGTATAAAATTAGACAGACACACTGACTGACAGACAAACTGATATATACTAGTTGCGGGTTGCAACTAAAAATTATACACCAGAATGACTGGCATGATAACTGAGATCTGTTGGCCTGGAATGAACATTTCTCACAACCTCTGTGTTTGGTTTTGGAAACATATTAACATTACTTATACTGTTGCATCTCTTAGAACACTGACTGACTTCATAATGAACATTTACCATGCAATAATGGTAATTTCTTTATCACTGTCAGTGACCTGATAACATCTCTCATTGTCTTCCTTCCATAAGGGGAAGAGAATATTGCGATCATGTATCTGTGACTGTGCGCATAAGTGTCTGTCTGTCTGTGTCCATCCATCTGTCTTGCTGTCTGTCCATCCATCCATCCATCCATCCGTCCATCTGTATGTCTGTTCGGAGCTATATCTAAGAAACTACTGGTCTGATTTGGCTCAAATAGCCCAATAAAGGAACTTGCCATGAAAGAGGTAATTTCCAGACTTTGGTTGTGATCCGTATAAAAGAACTTGGATCCGATTCGTATCAAATTCTGGATCTGTGGATATCTCAGAAACTACATGTCTAATTTGGCTTAAATTTCAGTACTAGAAATGGTGTCAATATATACTAGGATTTCACAACTTTTGGTGTGATCCAAAATATGTTGAAAATAAAAAAAATCAGGAAAGTCTGGATAATAAAAAATCTGAAAAATCTGGATAGGTCATAATGACCATTGTTGTATCCTACACTTAGGACATGGTCCAACAGCATCAGTCTGATTATAACGATCATGCTCTACTGTGGTCTGTTTCTATTTAATTTTAGATTTAATTTACCAGTTTAGAGTCAATCTGAAGCGGCTGTTTTGATTAAGTCACTACTTTTGTCTCTTGGTACACGCAATTTCAATGTTATAGCATTCATAATCTCTTCTTTAAATATCTGGCGTTAATAGACACGTTGTACTTAGACTGCATAATTACGTGTTGCAATTGCAAAATCTTGGGGAGATTGCCATCAATGAGGAATCAAGAGAAGACTATTTTTGAAAATTTACCACTGCAATGACTAGCTGGGTAATCGAGCCAGTCATTCCAGTGGTAAATTTTCAAAAATAGTCTTCTCTTGGTCTGCAAATGGACATTTTTGAAGACCACTGCAGAAGCCGTTTTTGGCTGATGTGAGTGTTAAAGGGATACTCAACTTTTTTGTCAAGTTGGCATGATCCAGAGTATCACGCCGTAGCCTTTCATGGCTTCAATATGCAGTACAGCTCATAAATAAGTTAACTTGTTTTCAAAATAAAACAATTTTGAGTAAGATGTACTGTTGAATATTATGAACATAATTGTATTGGAAGACATTGCTGCCTAAGGTTTCCAATCCAAATATGTTCAAGATATTCATCAGATCAATGTGATTTTACCAAATTTTCAGGAGAACGCTTCTGAACTCCCCTATCACACAATATTCGTATGCTCCTCTCAACCCCCCTGCGGAATTATTGGCTCTCCCCCACCCCCTCCTTCCCTCAGTTATTAAAACAAATATACGCCACTGATAACTATGAATAATCTGTATGATCTGTACCATTTCACATTAACTGAATGTGTCTAGCCATATAGGAATGATGTCACAGCTGATGACAAATGTGATGACGAGTATTGCAGTTATTTATAGCATCATTAAATTGTATAACAAATCAACTGGACCAATGCCAGAAAGATTTTATGCGAGTGACGTTCCTCCACATCAGGACTTTTCAGATTAACCTCTTCACCGATGAATTCCCCATATGCAACCATACAGGAAAATTGTTGAATATTTTGAAATTAATTTAACTTGAAGCCATTGCTTCCTAAGGCAGCAATAGCTTCCAGTGAAGTTAATTTAAAAATATTCAACAGATTATGTTTTATAACGTAAAGAATAGACTTGTTCAGGGATTTGTTGATGAAAAGGTTAATAATCCTTGACCCCTCAAATACGTTCAAGAGAAAATCTCAATTTTCCCACAAAAAATTTCCATTTGCATACTAAGAGAAGGGTATTTTGGAAAATTTATCACTGGAATGACTGGCTCGGTTATTGAGCCAGTGATTCTAGTGATAAATTTTCATTAATGTTCTCTTGGTATGCACTGCAGAAGCCGGAAGTTTTGGCCGGCTTTAGAGCTTAAGGGTTAATATAAAAAAAAACCTACTCAACATCCCTATTTTAAATTAAAATTAAAAAAATCTCAAAAACAGAATTATTAGATTGTTCCATGTAGACACAACATGTGGAAGGGCCCAGGAAAGCGAAGCTGAGCAGATGTCTGCCATGATCATGCGTTACATAACAGAGCTCCACAGGTTCGATCTGTTTCTGTCTGACATTTGTCTGGTTTACCAAGACTAGAATGTGATGTGATCGATTCAAACCCTTGTAGGAAATGTATTGATCCTGTCTTATTTATTGATTGTCCGCATCCTGGAAACACACCATGTGAGCGTGATCAAGCATAAAGCTTACAGACCACTTAGCAATTACTAATTAACCACATAGTAGCTGACTGACCACTTAATTAGCAGGTCAACAATGACCACCGCTAATTAACCGTGGACAATTTGAAGGCAGGAAATTAACCATTAATCACCTGCAAATAGACAAAGGTCCAGGGATTATGCTGGATTGAACAATTACATTGTAGGATTGGTATTATACATACAGGAATCTATAGAGTGTACTGTTATATGGGCTAATTAGCAAATGACATGTCACATATCTTCACTGTCTTCGTGTTCTTCATCTTTTCTACCTGTTTAACTGACATATGGGATTATGGGTGCGGACAGGAGTGATCGAAAAGTTTGTCTTATAAGCTGTGCCCTTGTAGAGCTTGTCCAGCCTCCCATTTAAAGCTTTGATGGAGGGGACTGTTACAACTGAAACTTGCAAGTTATTCCAGTGATTTGTGATCCTGTGGCTGAGGAAAGGTTTTCTGGTGTCTGTCTTGAAAGGTTGTTCATGTATGTAATGGTACCCATTTGTCCAGCAATAACAGTTCAGCGTAATCCTCATTGGAGGCATAATAATCCTCTACTGGTCATAATTTGTCAAATTTTTTTAGCTCACCTGGCCCGAAGGGCCAAGTGAGCTTATGCCTTGGCAACTGTCCGTCGTCCGTCCGTCATCCGTCCGTCAACTTTTGCTTTAAAACACTACTACTCATTAACCGCTAGGGCGATTTCAACCAAATTTGGCTGGAAGTACCCTATCATCGTAGGGTCCAGAATTTCCATTCAGAATTTTGATGCATCAATTTTTTGGGTCAAAATCTTAGATTTTATGAAAAATCTACCTGGAATTGTCAAATTGCTACTTCTCCTTACCATTCTGAGCGATTCGAACCACATTCGGCTCAAAGGTTCCTGTGGTGATTGCCTCAGGGACTTCCATTCAGAATTTTGATTCATCAATTTTTTGGGTCAAAATCTTACATTTTATAAACAACTTATTGGAAATGCTCAAAATCCTACTCTTCCATAGCTAGCATGATTGACAAATTTCAACCAAATTTGGTTAGATGGCTCCTAGGATCATAGGCTCTAGAACTTGCATTCAGAATTTTGATTCATCAAATCTTTTGGCTCAAAATCATATATTTTATTACAAATTTACCGGAAATTGTCAAATTGCTTCTTCTCCTTTAATGTAACAAATCATGTATATTTAAATGCAAATGCTTCAAATGCTAATGGTCCAGGTGAGCCTCACAAGCCTTGGGCCTCTTGCTTCTTTATTAAATGTATGTTTGCATGTAAAAAATTTTTTTTAATTTACAACCGAAATGACTGGTTTGATTATCAAAGTTCCAAGACATTCTTTTATTGGCCTGCAAATGTACATTCTTCAATACCATTGCAGAGGCCTGACTTTAGCCGGCATGTTGAGTAGCACTTAAGTCAGGCAAAAATGCCTTAGAGGAGGCGGTAGCTCAGACAGTAACGAGCAGAGCTGTGAAACCGGCAACCCCGTGATCACGTCTCCGTTCGTCCAACTGACGATTGCTGGAAACATAGGCAATCTCCTTCACTCCTCATTGCCTCTCCACCCAGGTGTATAAATGGGTACCAGTGTAAAAACTGGGGAAGTTACCAATAATAGACTGAAATAAAACCAACCTAGAATGGCGCAAATGGGACCTGGAATCAGGGACTCGATAGATGCCAAACAAACCAATAACGTCGTCTTTTCTTCTGCAGTGGTCTTGGAAAATGTTGATTTGCAGACCAAGAGAAGACTATTTTTGAAAACTTACCACTGGAATGACTGAAATTTGAGGGTTAAAGCATTACCTAGGTGGGCTTTGACGTCTTTTTTCCAATATTAGATCGCTTTACCATGTGTCTGGTTATATACACAGGCTTTTGTCATATATTTTGATAGATGTGAAAAAGAACTGAGTGTTGAAATTTGTATTACAGACCATTCTTTCTTTAGAACATCGAATCTACATAGAGCAAACATGATGATTATGTAAGAAAAACATCTCAAAATAAATATTTCACCATCAGGCTTTCCAAGCCCAGCTGGTGCCGAGACAGTTTCTACAAATCTATTATGTTTTTTTTCTCACCATTTCTGCCCAGAAAACCTTATAAAACATGATGTTTGCTTGATCATGAACTTTACTGTCCTGAAAACTACATACAACTTTGGAAGCATTGTTAAAATAGGCCTGCTGTTATTAGGCAACTCTAATAAAATATGTCTCTATTAAGCATTGAGTGTTATTGAAAGCAATGAAAAAATCTGCGTTTTCTTGTGATTAGGCATTATACATATTTAACCCCTTAGCCCTCAAATTTGTTAAAAAAAACATAAATTTTCTCATAGAACATGTCCATTTGCAGACCAAGAGAAGAATATTTTTGAAAACTTACCATTGGAATAACTGGCTCGATAACCAAGCCAGTCATGCCAGTGGTAAAATTTCAAAAATAGTCTTCTCTTAGTCTGCAAATGGATGTTTCTCAAGACCACTGCAGAAGCTGTTTTTGGCTGATATGAGTGTTAAAGGGTTAACTCACTTATTGCTGCAAGCAACTAGACAATAATTTTCAAGGGCAATAACTCTGGACCTGCTGAATATTTTGAAAACAATTTGACTGAATGTTGTTGGTGGCTTAGCCATCAACAACTTTCATTCAAATTGTTTTCAAAATAATCGGCATATCCAGAGTTAAACCCCATGGAAAATGTAGTCTGCAGAAATTCAGTCGTCAAACCGTTAATGCGATTATGATTATCCATCTTTTAACATTCGCAGACCGGAAATGACAAATTCTTTATGATGTAACTCACGTAAGGAATAATGCATTGAATATTTTGGAACTAATTTGACATTGTTGTTAATGCCTTATTTGTCAACAAGAGATTCCAGTCGGATTAGTATTGAAGTATTCAATAACATTCGCTGTATATGTGTTTTGGAATTGAGGTACCGAAAATTCATAGGGTATACACGTAAATTTGAAAGTAACTGGACAGTAGAGGAATGATTTTTATAAAATTATTGAACACTTATTTTAAGGCTTGCACTATTAGCCTCGCTCCATAAGGGGAAGAGGGTCTTGCATTGAGGTCTGTCTGTCTGTCCGTCTGTCTGTCCGTCTGTCTGTCTGCCTGTCTGTCTGTCTGTTTTTCCATTTGTGTTTCTGGAGTAATGTCTAAAAAAACCTATTGTTCTGCTTTTGCTCAACCTTTAGCACAACAAACAAACTTATAGTAGAAGAGGATTTCCAGGCTTTGGCTGTGATCTGGATTTAAGAAACTGATCAAAGTCGGATCAAATTCTGGGTCTATGAACATCTTGGAAACATCTAGTTCATGCTTGCTCAGATTTTAACACAAGACGGGGTGTAATTGTGCAATAGGATTTCACAACTTTGGACATAATCCAAAAAATTGGGAAAATCAGGAAAAAATTCAGAAAATCTTAAAACTACAGTGCAATAAATAACATGATGGTGATTGCACTTCTGTATTAATCTGTCTAAAATGCACAAATATTAGATTTTACTTTTATTGTGCTGCATGGCATCTAGCCTACAATAAAATGATAGGTTTTTATTGGACTGTTCCGAGACTATTTCCCAATCATTTCTAGACCATTCATGCATGATGTCTGGCATGAGTTTCCTTATTAACCATTTCACGGACAAGTCCCGGAAAATATGTATTCCTATCGACAGAATGACCAGGAAGATTGAAATGTTGAGTTACGTTGGTGTCCTCGTCATGTCTAATATCGCAAAGGTGTCTAGTTGCTCGCCATCTGAAAGGGCATTTTGTTTCACCGACATACTGCTTTTGGCATAATTTGCAAGATATTAAATAGATAACATTTTTAGAATCGCAATCTAAATTAGACTGAAGTTGGAATTTGCTTTTGTTCTGATAACTGACAAATGTTGTCTGATTAGGTAGATAGAGGTCTAATTTACACCTCTTCTTTCCACATTTCTGAGATTGTCCTACGCCTATAATCGGACGATTGTGACGAATTTTGGTAGGCTTTTGATCGGCAGCCTTATCAGTAATAGTTTCCAAATCATGTAAAGTTTCGGATTTTATTTTGCGCAAAAATCGTGTTGAATATCACCTCGGTTTGAGGGCTTTAAATAAGGTGGAACACGCAGATTCAAAATTCTTTCTATCACTAGAATTTCGGTGAAATCGGATAATCTGTGATTTGATAATACCTTTAAAAGTATGAGGTGGATGGAAAGATTTCTTATGCAGTAGTTGATGGGAATCGGTGGGCTTAAAGAATACTTTGTAATCAAGAAGCCCACTCGTGTTATATTTTACACCTTTGTAGAGAGTAACGTCCAAAAAGTCTACGGACGACTGGTCGATGTTGGCTTTAAGTTTGATGTTGGGATCGTGATTGTTCAAAATAGTGAAAAATTCATCAAACTCTTCCCTCGAATGATTCCAGATCATAAAAATATCATCGAGGTAACGTCGGTAAAATAAGGGCTGCTTAGGACATTTGTTAAGCGCATCTTCTTCCCACTCAGCTACATAGATGTTGGCAAAACTAGGACTAAAACGTTTACCCATAGCGCATCCACAGATTTGTTGGTAGATTTCGCCAGCGAATTCGAAATCATTGCCCTTTAAACTCAGCTCCAGGAGAGCTAATATTTCGCTAGTGGGCCTATTGTTATCGGGATATTTATCAAATGCTCTGCGAACAGTAGACAAACCCCTTTCGATGTCAATGTTTGTGTACATAGCATCGATGTCGAGGGTTATCAAGAGTGAGTTTGGAGGAACAGAAATTTTGGAGATCTCGGATAGGAAATCCTCAGTGTTGTTCAAAAAGCTGAAATGTCTATTCGCAATTGGTTGTAGGTGGTAATCAATAATTTCACTAATTCGATAAGATTCAGAGCCGCAATCGGAGATAATAGGTCGACCCGGTGGTATCATAGGGTCGGACCATGACTCAATAGGTTTATGAATTTTTGGCAAAAGGTAAAGCGTACGTGGATTTGAATCTCGTTTAGCAGTAAGGTATTTAAACTGCTTTTTCGTTATGGCCTTTTTGTCAGCCATTTCTTGAAGGATTCCATTAAATTTATCACAATTATTTTGCCAGAGTGGTTCGTCTAATTTGTGGTAGTGTTTCAGATTACTGAGTTGCCGATGCGCTTCACGAATATAATTATCCTTACGCATTAATACAGTAGCAGATCCCTTGTCAGCAGGCTTTATAACGATGTCATTGTTTTTACGCAAACCTGTTAAGGCTAAACGTTCTTGATATGACAAATTTTGATGATTTTTAGGAAATTCTAAATTTTCAACACGCTCCTTGATAGCTTTTATACTATCAAGGATCGCAGGGTCAACCAACTTCGAGTTAGGTGCCCAGCCAGTTTTTTCAACAAAAGGTAGAAAGTTGTTTTTCTTGGAATTTCGAAAAAAGTCTGCTAATTTTACACGGTGAGAAAATTCTTCAATTTCCCATAAGCCATTATCTAAAAGAGCATCTATGTCGACTTTGGGCCGTGGTGTTGGTACATATGTTAGACCAAGATTTAGCAACGATCTTTCTGCTTCAGACAATGTAGAACCAGTTAGGTTAATGATATTACCACCTAGGCCAATTTCTGGGTGGTTAGTACCCTGACCCGTAGTTAGTTTAAATTAAGGTGCGATAACCAACTATTATACATCCTATTTGCAGTGCACTCAGTCCAGTGGATGTTGTCCTCAACCACCTGAAATTCAGACACGGGGAGGCTGGGCAGGATAGGGACCTTGGCCCTTAAGGCCTCTACACGGCTGTTAACGAATTGTATGTTTCGTTTCTGGGTTGTAGTCAGGTGCTTCGAATAATTTAGTTTGGCAAAGTGAACTTTAGCCTTTGGAAATTTTGAACGCATGATACTAAACAGATTCTCAATTCTTTGGGAGGTGTCATGCTGAAGTTCGTCCTTATCATTAATTCCGATGTTAAGGATGATACGCTGAGGTTGGAAGACCTCATTGTGTTTTCTAACCATATTCCTAATTTGGTTTATCTTAGCACCTGGATAGATTGCTACCTGCATATCTGGATGAGGTGTCTGATTGATACGAGCTAAATTTGAAGACCCAATCAGCAGAATCTTCTTGTTCAGAGTAGGAAGGCGCCATTCATTCTTATACGTCCCGGAAAATATGTATTCCTTACAATATAAAACTTATTCTTTTGAATATTTTGAAATCAATTTGACTGGAAGCTATTGCTGCCTTGGCAGCAACGGCTTCCAGTCAAATTCATTTCAAAATATTCAACAGTTTTCTTGTATGGTTGCCTTGGAAAGTGAGATATGAGGAATTCGTCGCTGAAAGGGTTTAGTAGGATGACTAGGGTCCTGTCTAAAGATTTCAAAAGCGGAGTTTTATATGTATGCTGTAATAGTTCATCAGTGGTTCACAGACATCTCTTGCTTTATCATATTTCATATTGTATGTCCTAGACGATATTTAATATGTTACGACTCCAGGTGGGATAACTCTTATTCAACAGAAAATAACCCGCGTATGCACTCATACATGCGCACGCACACACATGATTTTAATCATTAGCCAAACATTTGCCTTAAATCAGGCTTTCAATTTTAATTCTGGCTCACTGATAGGCAGGTGGTGGTGGTTCTGGTGGTAGGTGGTGGTGGTGGTGGTGATGATGGTGGTTGTAGTGGTGGTTGTAGTGGTGATGTTAGTGGTTGTGGTAGGTTGTGGTTATGTTGATGGTGGTGGTCATGGTGATGATGGTGGTTGTTGGGGTCGTGGTGGTGGTCATTGTGGTAGTTGGTGGTTGTCGTGGTGGTGGTTACTGGTGGTCGTTGTGGTGATGGTCGTGGTGGTGGTCATGGTGGTGCTCGTGGTGGTGGTCATCGTGGTGGTCGTGATAGTGGTCATGGTGGTGGTTGTAGTGCTGGTGGTGGTCATGGTGGTGGTCGTCATGGTGGTGGTCGTGATGGTTGTGGTGGTGGTCATCGTGGTGGTCGTGATAGTGGTCATGGTGGTGGTGGTAGTGCTGGTGGTGGTCATGATGGTGGTAGTGCTGGTGGTGGTCATGATGGTGGTCGTCATGGTGGTGGTCGTGATGGTTGTGGTGGTGGTCATCGTGGTGGTCGTGATAGTGGTCATGGTGGTGGTCGTAGTGCTGGTGGTGGTCATGGTGGTGGTGGTCATGGTGGTGGTCGTGATGGTTGTGGTGGTGGTCATCGTGGTGGTCATCATAGTGGTCATGGTGGTGGTCGTGATGGTTGTGGTGGTGGTCATCATAGTGGTCATGGTGGTGGTCGTGATGGTTGTGGTGGTGGTCATCATAGTGGTCATGGTGCTGGTAATAGTGCTGGTGGTGGTCATGATGGTGGAGGTCATAGTGCTGGTGGTGGTGGTGGTCATCGTGGTGGTCACGATAGTGGTCATAGTGTTGGTGGTGTTCATGGTGGCGGTCATGGTAGTGGTGGTGGTGGTCATGATAGTGGTCATGGTGGTGGTCATAGTGCTGGTGGTGTTCGTGATGGTGGTGGCGGTCATGGTGGTGGTAGTCATGGTGGTGGTCATGATAGTGGCCATGGTGGTGGTCGAAGTGCTGGTGGTGGTCGTGATGGTGGTGGTGGTGGTGGTGGTGGTGGTGGTGGTCATTGTGGTGGTCATGATAGTGGCCATGGCGGTGGTCGTAGTGCTGGTGGTGGTCGTGATTGTGGTGGTCGTGCTCATGGTCATGGTGGTGGTCATGCTAGTGGTCATGGTGATGGTCATAGTGCTGGTGGTGGTCGTGATGGTGGTGGTGATGGTGGTGGTGGTCATGATAGTGGTCATGGTGGTGGTCGTAGTGCTGGTGGTGGGGGGAGCCTATAGCGGCAGCATGTTTACAATCCAATATTTTTTGTATAGTTGTCTTAATATTAACCCTTTAACCCTCAAATTTGTTCAAGAAAATTAAAATTTTCTCAGTGAAGATGTCCATTTGCAGACCTCGAGATTATTTACTTTAGAAACTTTATCACTGAGATTACTGGTTCGTTTATAAAAAATTTCAAAAATAGGGTGTTAATTTTTTAACAAATTTGGTCGGAGATGGTGTTGTCGTAGACAGCAACATCTTCCACCAAAAGTCTTTAAAAATGTACACCAGTTTCTTTGATATTGACAAGGTAAAAGATAGAATATTGAGATCAGAGTGGTAAAGGGTTAATGGTTTTAGATAGCGGATCATTGCTGGAACCTCCGGTATCATCAACACAAATGTTTCAGTTAAAACGTTCACAAAATTATCAACAGGTTAACAAAGATTTATAAAGTTTGTTCACCCCGAGATATACTTTAAAAGGATTTAGGCCAGACACTACGTAGTACATGGAGGGAGAATCTATTCACAAAATTGTTTCATGTTTGCTTCCTTTGAAATTCAGTTACTGTCTGGAAATACTGTGTTAACTCTTGTATGCTCCTTTATCAAATATAAGTTCTTTACCATGTCTTTTCGGCGTTTTCCCTGAATATATTGAAATTTGCATCTGCTAGGTTTGCAGTTAGAAAAGTGGCAGTTTCGAAATGAATTAATTAAAAAATATCCATTTAGCTTACCTATGTTGGGATGAAATTAAGATGTGTGGATTTCAGGGATGAATGGGTTATGGAAACTACTGTAAGTCTGCACCTGTTGTCTCCATCTTCCTGATGACGTGGGTATTGTGGAACAAAATGAGGCAAAGATTCCCACATGAAGGGTTTTATAGAATAGTAACCTATACCAATGGTACCGCTTTAACTCTCTTTTCACTTTTCTCATAGAAAATGTTTACTTCATACCAAACGAAGAGTATATTTGAATATTTACCACTGAAATGACTGGCTCAGTTATCAAGCTAATCAGTCCAGTGGTAAATTTTCAAATATATTCTCTTGGTCTGCAAAGGGGCATTTTTCATGACCAATACAGAAGTAGTTTTTGTCTGGTTTGAGTGTCAAAGGGTTAATGTTAAACCAGGCCAAAACCGTGCTTTGCATGGTTTTTGAGAAATCTCCATTTGCAGGCCAAGAGATGACTCAATAACCAGTCCAGTTATTCTAGTGGTAAATTTTCAAACAGTCAATTCTTGGCCTGCTAATAGACCTTTCCACTTTATCCATCATCCGTCATATGATGTGTAGAATGACATCATAATTAATGATGTCATGAATGATGTAGATAAGTATGTCAGGAACGCATAATTGAAGATGGACAATGCGTTGTTGTATGAATTGTGTGTCTACTATTTAATAAAAATTCTGTTGAATATTTTGAAACTAATTTGACTGGGTGCTGTTGCTGCCCAGTCAAATTAGTTTCCACATATTTAACAGCTTATCCGTATAGTTTTCTGGAAATTGATATTCAGAGTTCAGGGATTGATCGATCCCAACATGAGTGAGGTATGGGTGGAGCTTAGCTAGAGGTGGGTGGAGCTTAACAAAAACTGGAAAGGTCAATTGATATTTCGTATGACAGTGTTGACATTTTCTTGACAAAATTTGACCATTAAAGTGTTAGTGATCCAGATTGATCCAGAAAACAACACTCTTCTTTATATTAGTGAATGCCAATTAGAGGCCAAGAGAAAATTATTTTAGAAAATTTACCTCTAGAATAACTGATTCAGTAATCGAGTCAGTCATTATTCCATTGTTTTCTGTACTTCTCTGTGTCTTGAATGATTTAGACGAAACTTTGGAAATTTATTGGTGCTGATGCGAAATCCAATTTGACCACCAAGTAACAATCACGAATATTGCTTTATTTAGATGATAACTCTACCTTGCTTTGATCAAATGTTATTGAAAACATTGGAAATCCTGTGGCTGAAGTATGGTGAAGACGTTTCTTGGTATGAATGTAAAATTCAACAGGGCTGCCAGTTGCATGGGCATCTTGAAAATTGGTTTCCATGTGATATGTCACTGTAGCATTAACTGAATCATTCAAAACATTGGGATCCATGTCTGGCTATACCCCACCGATTTCTAGCTAAGCTCCACCAACATTTTCACGTGTTTCAATTTATGAATCCATTTCCTCACTCAATCATATGATGTCATATCAACTATGTGATGTGTAGGCTGATGTCATAGTCATTGAATCATGAATGACTCGATATAGCCCATCTTTAGCGCTTAATAGTCTGTCATGTTGTGCGAATTGTATGTCTTTACCATTTAATAAACATTCTGTTGAATATTTTGAAAGTAATTTGACTGGGCACTGTTGCTGCCTTAGGCAGCAACAGCACCCAGTCAAATTACTTTCAAAATATTCAACAGGTTTCCCTGTATAGTTTTCTGGAAATTGATAGTCAAAAGTTTAGGGATCGATCGATCCAAACACGAGCGAGGTGTGGGCAGAGATTAACTAGGGATGGGCAGAGCATAGCTAAAACTGGAAAGATCCATTGATTAGAGACTTCAAACCATAAATTCCCAGAATTCCAATTACAAGGTACTTAATACAACCCGTAAGATGTTCAATATTTTGAAACTAATTTGATTCCCAGTCAACTGAGTCAAATTAGTTTAAAAATATTCAACACAATGTTTATTAAATCATAAATTCGTCAAAGACATACAGTTTAATGCCAGACCTTTTGATTTTCGTGACCAAGTTATGCCATTTTGATTGTGATGTCACCTAACATGTGACGTAATAGATCAGAACCTTACAGTCAATAGATGTTGAGTGGATCCCCTTCTACAATTATTGTCTAGGTGCAAAATCTGAAATGGCCACAAGAAGACCATCTTGAACATCAGTTTCCATGGTTATATAACTCGCTGTAGTCTTGACCGAATCATTCAAAATGTTAGAAATCCATTGGATGTCACTGCGGTGTGGGCGGACACTTAATCTGGATCTCAGATCCAAATAGCCACCAGTCAGCCATTTTGAAAATCAGTTTCTGTGACATATAGTATCTCTGTAGCTCTCATTACTTCAAAAGTTTGTGGAAATCCATTGGGTGACATTAGACAATAATATGAGGAGGAGTCATCTAAAAGATTACTCCATATTTGAAATCTAATACGGCCAACAGGCAACTATTTAAAAAAAACCCCAACAGCAGAGCTCATAAGTTAACATGTTTCCATAACAAAAACATGTCAGTTAGAACAATCTTGAACACGATGTTTATATGTTCTGTTAAATAGTCTGAACATAATGGAGGATTGCAGTTTATCTATTAATCAATCATATGACATCATAATCAACTATGTGACGTGTAGGATGACATCATAATCAACTACATGACATGTAGGATGACATCATAATTAACTACGTGATGTGTAGGATGGCGTCATAATCAACTATGTCATGAATGACGTAACTAAGTTCGTCATGAACGCGTAATTGATGATGGACTAAGCCTTGTTGTATGAATTGTGTGCCACTACTTTATAATAAACATGCTGTTGAATATTTTGAAACCAATTTGACTGGGCGCTATTGCTGCCTATGCAACAACACCCAGTATCAAGATAGTCAACAGCTTAGCTGTATAATTTTCAGCAAATTGATAGTCAGGGAGTTCAGGGATCGATCGATCCCAACACGGGCGAAGTGTGGGTGGAACTTAGCTAAAGATGGGCGGGACATGGCTAAAACCTGATTCTTCCTTGGACTGCCTTAGGTAGCAATGTCTTCCAATCCAATTATGTTCAAAATATTCAACAGTACATTTTATTTTGTTTTGGAAATGTTGTAAGGTATTTCTGAGCTGTACAGTGTGTGTCTTTGATCAATTGATCGAAAGCTCCATTAGGTGTGGCATGGAGAAGATTCCTATCGAAATAGGTCCGGCGAAAAATTGAAGATTGCCATTCAGCTCACAGCTTGCCATCTTTGCTTCCGCTCACTATTATTAACTGTCTAACTGCTGAGTATTTGCAGATGACATTCCAAGGGTTATATCTCTGGACCTGATAAATATTTTGAAAACAATTTGACTGAAACTTGTTGGTGGCTAAGCCACCAACAACTTTCAGTCAAATTATTTTCAGAATATTCAGGAAGTCAAGAGTTTTTGCTCATTGAAATTATTGTCTGGTGGCTTGCAGCAGCGATGCAGTTAATTCTCAGTAAATTTGAACAACTAATTAAAAACTGAAATTAAATTCACTCATTTAACCCTGTTAACCTTGACATCCCTGTATCTCAACTTCAGACCAAATGGACAAGCGCGCTATTAAATATTTTGAAATTAACGTGATTGCCTTAGGCAGCTACTCCTTAATTCCAGGCAAATTAGTTGCAACGCAATATTTTCAAACACACTGAATAATTTACATTTCGGGTTGATATTACTTTTGTTTATTTATTTCAGTTATTGTTGAGCTCAATATATCATTATGTAACCGCCTTTAACCCTCAAATTTGTTTAAGAAAATTTCAATCTCTTCATAAAAAATGTCCATTTGCAGATCAAGAGAAGACTATTTTTTTAAATTTACCACTGGAATGACTGGCTCGGTTATCGAGCCAGCCATTCCAGTGGTAAATTTTCAAAAATAGTCTTCTCTTGGTCTGCAAATGGACATTGCTCAAGACCACTACAGAAGCCGTTTTTGGCTGATATGAGTGTTAAAGTGTTAACGGCTGGTATGTCATGCCTTTGTTGTGGCAGTCGAAAGGAGAATATTATGAGCCAAAAAGCTGTTGCTACTGTATCTGTAGTTGTTGCATTTATTTATCAATTCCTTATGTAATATTTTTTCAACGCAATTCAGTGGGGGAGGGGCCATTAACCATTTAACCCTCAAATTTGTTTTAAAAAATAAAATTTGTTCATAGAAAATGTACATTTGCAGACCAAGAGAAGAATATTTTTGAAAATTTGCCACTGGAATGACAGGCTTGGTTATCGAGCCAGTCATTCCAGTGGTAAATTAAAAAAAATAGTTTTCTTGATCTGCCAGATATATTGTTGCATTTATTTATAAATGAATGAAAATTGAGCACATATAGTAAATGAAATGATTAATGTGAGTTAACAATAATGGGGTTAGATATTTTTTGTGAGCCAGTTATTTCCTTATGTAATATTTGTTCAATACAATAGGGGTGGGGTGGGGTGGGGTGGGGTGGGGTGGGGACATTAAGGTAATTATTATTGCTGCGATTAACCCTTTAACACTCATATCAGCAAACAAACGGCTTCTGCAGTGGTCTTGAGAAATGTCCATTTGCAGACCAAGAGAAGACTATTTTAGAAATTTTACAACTCGAATGACTGGCTCGATAACCGAGCCAGTCATTTCAGCGGTAAATTTTCTAAAATGGTCTTCTCTTGGTCTGCAAATGGACATTTTTTTATGGGAAAATTGAATTTTTTAAAACAAATTCGAGAGTTAGAGGGTTAAATCAAAATTTATTTTAATGAAAAGGTGAATGACAGCAGCTGTCTCAGGCGGCTATAGCTGCCCATAAACACCCGGGGACGTATTAGTCACGTTTTTTTCCAGCACAAAGCGCATGATATCCGAGTCATGTTTATCACACGTATAACCTACTTTTACAAATCTTAGATTATATGCTGGTGACAATTATATAATCATATTTTCTAGCCACATTGAGCGTGTTTAAAAATAAAACGGTCAGAGGTCAAAATTCTGCTTGAGTATGGTTTTGGATTTTAATGATATCTTTCAGAAAAAACGTATAAAACATTGCTAGTGATGGCAATTTAATTTTTTTTTATTTTATTTTTTTTGTCATTTATGCGCTTGCATTCATTCAGATTTTGGTTTACATTCAATAACTTAAGACAGACTGGGACTAGTACTATATATTTAGGGCCCTGCAACTTTCGGTGCAGAAGCCCTATAGTACTCGCCACATCTGTCCGTCTGGCCGGGCATTCGTCCGGCCGTCCGCAATATCTCGTAAACAGCATGTACAGAACCATTAAAAATATTTTATTGAAATTTGGTGTATGCATCATTTATGATATGCAGATTTGCCTTTTGGAGAATTCACCTTTATAGGTCCAATATATTGGGTGAAAATGGGATTTTTAATGCAAAAACTCAATTTTTGTCAGTTTACACGTAAACACCATATAATACAGAATTGCTTAGAATAATTTAATGACACTTGGCCGGTGACTTCTTTACGATCGTTAGAGGTACATTTTGGAGGATTCACCGTTATAGATTCAAGATTTTGTGTAAAAATTGTTTTTTTGTGTGCAAAAGCTTACAATTTTTGTCAATTTCCTTGTTTGTTTTTTTAATTTTTATTTAAAAAAAATGTATTTACTTATTTATTTTTTAATAATATGAAGGCTTTGAATAAAATTACTACCTACTGCTAAAGGAAAGGTATTTCCAGTGATTGTGGGGTCCTCTGTCTCAAACAACATTTTATAGTAACCCTGTAATTGTTAAAGGCAGCCAAAAATGCCCTTTGCGGATGTCTTTGAAAATGTAAATTTGCAGGCCAAGAGAAGATAACTTTTTTTAAATTTACCACTGGAATAACTGGCTTTAGTAGTTCTTAGCTCACCTAGAGAAAATGGCCAAGTGAGCTTATGCCATGATGATCGTCCATCAGTCTGTCAACTTTTTCTTTAAACGACTTCTCCTCAAGAACCACTGGGCCAATATCAATTATATTTGGCAAGAAGCATCCTTAGGGCATGGAGATCCAAGTTTGTACAAGGAAGCCAATTTGGTTTGTGGTTATCTTGGATTTTGGCTGAAATATCTTGAAAAATCTTCTCCGAAATTGCTTCGCGGATTGTTCAAAACTCACAAAGCATCAACTAGTACAAGTTCTGAACCAAGTTTGTTCAAGGGAACTTGATTGGCCAAATGCTTTGGCGGCCATCTTGGATGACTTAGTGTTCGCGAAAATTACTTTTTGTCCAGAACCACTGAACGGACCAGACTAAAATTTGGGAGATATGATTAGAGACTAATGGTGATTAAAGTTTGGTTACGGGAAGGTGATACGTAAAAAACATTGCCACCATGGACCAAACAAAATGTGGTGTGTTTAGCGACCATATTGGATTTTTTATTTGATGGATTTTGAAGCCGATAGTGGTTTTATGTGTGTTTTTGGCTATTCTGATTTCAAATTTGACATTATCTTGGATGACTTAGTGTTCGCGAAAATTACTTTTTGTCCAGAACCACTGAACGGACCAGACTAAAATTTGGGAGATATGATTATAGACTAATGGTGATTAAAGTTTGGTTATGGGAAGGTGATATGTAAAAAACATTGCCACCGTGGACCAAACAAAATGTGGTGTGTTTAGCGACCATATTGGATTTTTTATTTGATGGATTTTGAAGCCGATAGTGGTTTTATGTGTGTTTTTGGCTATTCTGATTTCAAATTTGACATTTTTAAAACTGTCAGATAAATGGTTTGGTGGCCATCTTGGATCTTTTTCCCGCCAAAAGCTCCCATACTAAAACAATAGGAAATTTTTAATGTCTTCCTCTCAAGAACCAGCCGATTTCAAGTATATTTAGCAAAGCGTCCTTAGACCATAGAAATTCAAGTTTGTTCAAAGGAAACCAATCAGCCAATTTAGCCAGTGGCCATCTTGGATTTTGGCAGATTTTTAGAAACATTTTAAACACATGTTTAAAAATCTTCTCTCAAACCAGGTGGGGGATTGATTCAAAACCCGTATTATTTAAAATATAGAGCAACCACTGAATCATGTTTGTTCAAGAGATGTTAATTGGCCAAATAGTTTGGCGGCCATCTTGAATAACCTCATTTTCACAAAAACAATTTCTCCAGAATGGCTAAATGGATCAAGCCGAAATTTGGGAGATATGATTATGGACTAAGCCCAATTAAAGTTTCTTTAAAGGAATCTGTTATGTAAAAAAACATGGCCGCTGTGGACCTATCAAAATGTAGCGTGTTTGCCGGTTATATTGGATTTTTTTATTTAATGTATTTTGAAGCCAAAATTGGTTTTATATAGGTTTTGGTATTCTGATTTCAAATTTACTGTTTTCGAAAACTGTCTGGTCAACGGTTTGCCGGCCATCTTGGATCTTTTTCACACCAGGAAGCTCCCATGCCACAGCAGTAGGAAATTTAAAATGCCTTCTCGAGAACCACCAGGCCAATTTCAATTATATTTGGCAGGAAGCATCCTTAGGCTCTAGAGATCCAGCTTTTTTCGAACGCAGATGATCGGCCAGTTTGGCTGACAGTTATCTTGGATTTTTGTCAAGTTTTAGAAACGTCTTTAAAGATTTTCTCCGAAACGGCTTGGCGGACTGATTCAAAACTCATGAAATATTTCGGGCAAGAGCCGAACCAAGTTTGTTCAAGAGAACCTGATGGGTAAATTTGCTTGGCAGCCAACACTCTGGCCAAAACTTTAGGGTTCTACTTAGTATTTCTAGTTGAAATGCCTATGTTCTAGTTGAGTGATACAGGCCCTTGGGCCTCTTATCTAAATTTTATTTGATAGGCGAGAAAATAGTTTTTAAGCTCTTTAAATACAAATACTAATAACACTCACCCCATTAAGGGAAGGTTGTGCGCTTGTTTTTCTATCTGTCTGTCTCTTGGTCGGTTGGTCGGTCGGCCGGCCGGCTGGTCGCTCGGTCAGTCGGTTTGTCTGTCTGTGCCTGCCTGCCTTGTTTGGACTTTTTTGCAACAAGAATTAGAAGAATGTTAACGTTTTTCAATGAAAATTTAATTCATCAATGACTTATCCCAACGGATGGCAATAAAACTTTGCAGATTCTTTGTATAGCAGAATTGCATCTACTCAGCATCATAATGAACATGAGTTTCATCATTAAGGGCTTATAATCCAATCTCGATGGCCTGCCCTATGTGATAGAATGCTGTACGGTAATGGGGTTATTCTTGAACCCCTTAAAAATCTCTGTAATAAAAACTGTTCTACCATATTTTGCTAATAATGAAGATATACCGTACATAATTGCAATTAATTTGATCGCCATTTAAAAAAATAAAACTATATTAAAGTCGGAAAATGCCTGGGACTCTGAAAGTGGACAACACTGATCAGTCGACATTAAATATCTTGTAGATGATGGAGTCATACAAACAAAAAAGTCTATGCATCTGTATTATGTCTAACATATCTATGAATAAAAAGAATTTGAGAGCTTTTCCTTGGCGTTTTAATATTTAGCTCACCTGGCCTGAAAGTCCAAGTGAGCATATGCCATGGCGTCCGTCCATCGTCTGTCCGTCCATCATCCATCAAATTACTTCTCCCTAATGGTCTGACCGATTTCAACCAAATTTGGCTGGAAGGATCCTATTCTGGTACCTTCCAGAGCTTTTTTTCAGAATTTTGATTGATCAATTCTTTTGGGTTGAAAATCTTAGATTTTATGAAAAATTTACTGAAAATTGCCAAAATGCTACTCCTCCTTAGCTACTTTACATATTTCAACCAAATTTGTGGTGGTAGATTCTAGAACTTCTATTCAGAATTTTGATTCATCAATTTTTGGGGTAAAAATCTTAGATTTTATGAAAAATCTACCAGAAATTGGTAAATTTGTTGCTGAAAGTCTTGAATTTTATGAGAATTTACCGGATATTGTTTAAAACGCTACTCCTCATTAACTGCTTGGCCGATTTCAACCAGACTTGGGTGGAAGGACCCTATGGGAGCCGGCTTCTGATCTTCTATGCAGAATTTTGATTGATAAATTCTTTGGTGCCCATCTTGGATTAAGCCTATAGCTTTTTAACCACTTGGCAGATTTCAATCAAACTCAGCTGGAAGGACCCTAGTTGGGTAGGCGTCAGACTATCTACAGAATTTTGATTGGTCAATTCTTTTGGTGGCCATCTTGGATTTTCCAAAACTTATCCATCATGTCTAATTAAATGCAAATGGTTCAAATGCTAATGGTCCAGGTGAGCGCCACAGGCCCTTGGACATCTTGTTTAATTAATGATTGAAAAGCTGTAACATACGTGGTGCTATTCCATCAAACACACTGGCAGCTTTGAAAGCTACGTGCTACCCATACTACTTTGAATTAATAGTTTTATGAGGATTTAGACTCCTTTGTAGTCCAAATATATCTATTTTATTTTAAAATAAAACACGAAGAATTTGCAGTTTTATTTTATTAATGACATTTTACATTCCTCTATTAAGATTTCCGTAAAAAATATTGAATCATGTATGTCTTGTTCTGCGCCAGATTTTGTCTAGAATATGATTCACTGCAGTAAATACACGATTGAGTAAGCGTGAGTAACTGCGGTTCTCCACTTAGATGTAGGGTATTCCAAAAATAGAAGAAAGATGGCGTTCTGAAAAAGTTTTATAAAATTTCCGTCAATCATATTTGCTTAAATCACAAATGTTCAAATTGTGTGCAACACAAGTTAATACGCTTTACCTATGCCATATTTATTAGCTCACCTGGCCTGAAAGGCCAAGTGAGCTTATGCCATGGCAACCGTCCGTCATGTGTCCATCCATTTTCCATCAACTTTTCCTTTAAACAACTTCTTCTCAAGAACCACTGGGCTGATTTGAATTATATTTGGTAGGAAGCATTCTTAGGGCCATAGGGATCCATGTTTATTCAAACAAAGTCGATCGGCCTATTTTGCCGGCAGCCATCTTCGATTTTTGACTGATTTTTAGAAGTGTCTTTAAAAATCTCCGAAACTGTTTAAGGGATCGATTCAGAATTCATGAAATATCATCTAGGGCAAGAGCTGAACCAAGTTTGGTCAAGGGAACTTGATTGGCCTAATAGTTTGGTGGCCATCTTGGATGACCTAGTTTTGGAGAAAAAACTTCTTTTCCATAACCGCTCAACAGAACGGGCCGAAATTTGGGAGATATGATTAAGGACTAAGGGCCATTCAAGTTTGTTCAAAGGCGGTTGATCCATAAAAAAACATAGTTGCCATGGGCCAATCAAAGTGTAGCGTATTTGGCCAGAATGGCCAAGTCAGCTTATGGCATGGCGACCATCCACCGTCCGTCCTCCCGTCGTCCGGCATCCGTCCGTCCGTCAACTTTTGCTTAAAAACGCTACTCCTCATTAATCACTTGGCGGATCTCAACCTAATTTAGCTGGAAGGACCCTATGGGGTAGGCTTCAGAACTTATATACAGAATTTTGATTGGTAAGTTTTTTCGGCGCCCATCTTCAATTTTCCGAAAAAATTGCAGGAATTCGTTTAAAACGCTACTCCTCATTAACTACTTGAACAATTTCAACCAGACTTAGCCGGCAGGATAGTATGCTCATATGTTTCAGAACTTGTACACAGAATCTTTATTGCTAATTTTTTCCGGTGGCCAATCTTGGATTTTTTACAAATTTCTGCAAATCACTTAAAAGCCTACTTCTCATTAACCACTAGGCCGATTTCAATCAAACTTGGATGAAAGAACCCTAGCATGGTATCCTTCAGAACCTGTATACAGAATTTTTATTGGTCCATTTTCCCGGCGACCATCTTGAATTTCCCCAAAAATGGGAAATCGTTTAAAATGCTACTCATTAACTGCTTTAGCAATTTCAACCAGACTTGACTGGAACGATACACAGACTGGTAGGTTTCAAAGCGTGTATACAGAATTTTGATTGGTCAATTTTTCCGGTCACCAGCTTGGATTTTCTGAAAATTTCTGGAAATCACTTAAAAGCCTACTCCACGATAACCACTGGGCCAATTTCGATGAAACTTGGATGAAAGAACCCTATCCTGGTATGCTTCAGAAATTGTATACAGAATTTTGATGGGTCAATTTATCCGGCAACCATCTTAGATTTTCTGAAAAATGGCGGGAAATCGTTTAAAATGCTACTCCTCATTAACTGCTTGAGAAATTTCAACCAGACTTAGCCGGAAGGACACTAACCTGGTAGATTTCAGAACTTGTGTACACAATTTTGATTGGTCCATTGTTCTGGTGGCCATCTTGTATTTTCTGAAAATTTTGGGGAATCAGTTAAAAGGCTACTACTCATTAACCGCTTGAACGAGTTCAAGCAAACTCGGCTGGAAGGCCGCTAAAGTGCTATGCTTCAGAGATTGTATATAGAATTTTGATTGGTCAATCTATTCAGTGGCCATCTTGAATTTTCCGAAAAAATGGCTGAAAATCGTCTACTCATTAACTTCTTGGGCGATTTCAACCAGACTGGCTGGAATGAGCATAGGGCGGTAGGCTTTAGAAGTTGCCTATAGAATTTTGATTGGTCAATTTTTCCGGCCGCCATTTTGGATTTTCTGAACATTTTGGGAAATCAGTTAAAAGGCTACTCCTGATTGACCCTTACCACTCTAATGTCAACATTTTTAATTTTCAAATTAACGTAAAAGATGAACTGGTGTTTATTTTTTAACAAATTTGGTGGAAGACGGTGCTGTCATAGACAGCAACATATTCTACCAAGATTGTTGAAAAATGTACATTAGTTTCTTTGCTATAGACACTGCAAAAGATAGAATATTGACATCAGTGTGCTAAGGGTTAACTGCGTGGCTGATTTCAACCAACTAAGCGGGAAGAACCCTAGGCCTATACACTTCAGAACTTGTATACAGTATTTTGACGGCTTGATTTTGATGGTGCCCATCTTGGGTTTTCCGATAAATGGGAATTCATATAAAATGCACTCCTCATTAATCGCTTCGACAATTTCAACAAATTTTTGCTGGAAGGATCCTATTCTCATAGCCTCTAGAAATTCTATTTGGAATTTCGATAGGTCAATGTTTTGACAGAAATCTCTGATTTTCTGTAAGTTTTCCGGAACCATTTAAAAACGGTACTCCTTCCTTCAATCAATAACCCGATTTCAACAAAACTTGGGTGGAACGATCCCATGATGGTAGGCTTCAACATATTAAATGAAAGTCTTGATTGGGCAATTTTTTGGTGGTCATCTTGGATTTTCCGAAAATCATCCTTCATGCCTATTTAAATGCAAATGGTTTAAATTCCAATGGCCCGGGTGAGCACCACAGGCCCTTGGGCCTCTTGTATTTATTTGATGTATTCTGAGGCCGAAATTGGTTTCATATATATTTTAAGTATTCTGATCTCAAATTTGCCATTTTCAAAACTGTCGGACAAATGGTTTGGTGGCCATCTCGGATCATTTTCCCACCAAAAGATCCCATACTTATAAAGCAATGGGAAATTTAAAAGGAATCCTTGAGAACCACTGGCCGATTTTAATTATATTTGGCAGGACGAATCCTTAGGACATAGAGGTTCAAGTTTGTTCAAATGAAGGCGCTAGGCCAATTTTGGTCGACGCCATCTTGGACTTTTTAACCAAAAATTTCTAGGGAACAAACACAGTTTTCCAGTTTAAACATTATAAATTTAGTAACAAAATAGACCTGTGGTAGTATTACTAGAATCTTGGAATATAGACCATGTTGACAGAGACATAATGGATGACAAAACTTTAATAATTTGTGGGATTGCATATATTTCATCACATATGCTACACAAAATGTCAATTTGTCAAATCACATGTGTCACATGTATATACATATTTATATTCTTTGTGTTATAGCATTGTAAAATTATGAATGGAAGATAGTGAATATATACTTAAGGCACAAAGTTAGACCGTATAATATATTAAATAGTTGAGGCACTAAAATTTGCCATGCCTCTTCTGTTTTTCCAGTCACATAGGTTGTACCAATTAAATTAAAGGTTTTTATCCAAAATCTGGATTGCCAAAGTATCAGTTTCTTGTTTAGCCTAGAATCAACACGATGACGAAAAGAAAATGTGCTTTTTTTAATTTACTGAAAATTGATTCGCTCCATTTATCGAGTTATAGCACAGTGTTTATTATGTCCCTTTAAGAATAATGATGGAAACTGAGGCGGAAGTAGCGGAGTTAAATGTGGAACATAACAGTTGAAGAATGCAGAAATATTAATACTGAGGCTCCTCAGTAAACAGTCATTATAGAACAATGTTGACATATTAGGCCGGTGTGTATTGAAAGGTGGTCATAATGTACAGACCATCTGCTCAGAAAGCCTGACTTAACCCTTTAACCCTTGAATTTGTTCAAGATAATTTCAATTTTTTCAAAGAAAATGTCAATTTGTAGACCAAGAGAAGACTATTTTTGAAAATTTACCACTGGAATGACTGGCTCGATAACCGAGCCAGTCATTCCAGTGGTAAATTTTCAAAAATATTCTTCTCATGGTCTGCAAATTGACATTTCTCAAGACCACTGTATAAGTTGATTTTGGCTGATATGAGTGTTAAAGGGTTAATCCTTTCATCGATGAATTCCCTATATTTCAATTTGAAGACAATAATACAGAAAAGACGTTGAATGTTTTCAAATTAATGTGACTGGGAGCTGTTGCTGCCTTAGGCACAACGGCTTCCAGTTATACTACCTTCAAAATATTCAACAGATTAATGTGACACAGTGGACAACTAGGCCAGGAAATGACAGATGACTCAAGAGGGGATTGGGTGACAAGACAACCATAGCTTTAATGCCATGTTGAATATTTTCAAATTAATGTGACTGAGAGCTGTTGCTGCCTTAGGCACAATGGCTTCCAGTCATACTTCCTTCAAAATATTCAACAGAATATGTTATGCATCCGAACGAATTTACGTTTTCAGAGATTAATTGGTGAAAGTGTTAATGACCTGAGGAATGCATCATCACACATGTTGTCAATCTGCTGCCAAGATTCATGTAGTATATTAACCATTTAACTCTCAAATTTGTTTAAAGAAGATTCAAATTTTCTCATAGAAAATGTCTATTTATTTGCAGACCTGAAGATTATTTTTGAAAATTTACCACTGGAATGACTGGCTCAGTTATCGAATCAGTCATTCCAGTTGTAAATTTTAAAATAGTATTTTCTTCGGTCTGCAAATAGACATTTCTCAAGACCATTGTAGAAGCCCTCTTTGGCTGACTTGAGTGTTAAAGGGTTAATTATGCTTTCGGTTTGCAACTGTATTTGAATTTTAGATTGTTTTAAAAAAGGTGGTCACAAAATTTGAACTATATGGTTTATATCCCTCCGACATGAAATACGAAGGTTGGCTGAAAAGTTTATATGCTAAACATGATGCCCTTGTGGGATAAGACCATGTATGGGCTATTTATCAACATATTCCCCTTTGAGGTACACACACTTCTTCCAACAGTGCTGCAGCACTTGGATCCCCTTGGCATAGCAGCATTCATCCTCACGGGTAAAAAAGTCCTCAGCAGCAGATATGACCCCCAATCATCGCTCAGATATTGCTTCCCAGCCAATGTTTTTTCATGTTCGGAAACAGGTGGAAGTCAGATGGTGCCAAATCAGGAGAGTACGGTTTGTGGTCAACCAGTCCGAAGCCACAGTCATGCACAGCAGCCATGGCAACCACTGACTTGTGAGTTGGGGCATTGTCCTGATGAAACAAGACCACCGTCATCAGTTTCCTCGGCGTTTGGTCTTGATAGCCTTGCGTAGCTGCTCAGCAAGCTGGCATAGTACTCTCCATTTATGGTTTCACCATTTGGAAGGTAGTCCACGAACACAATGCCCTTTGCATCCCAGAAAACTGAGGCATCACCTTCCCAGCAGACGAATCGACCTTGATCTTCTTTGGAGGGGGTGAGGACGTGTGTTTCCACTGCATGGATTTCCTCTTTATCTCTGGGTTAAAGTGATGGACCCAGCACTCATCCTGGGTTAGGAAACGTTCTATGAAATTAGTTGGATCTGCTTCAAAACGCCCCAAGTTCTGACTTGACATGACCAACCTCATGCGCTTTTGATCAGGGGTCAGAAGACGCGGCACCCACCGAGCAGAAACCTTTGACGTTCCAGGTTCTGTACTCAGAATGTTCTCAACACTCTCATGGGAGATTCCAACAGCATTAACTATCTGATTAATAGTCCATCACTATCGTCCATCACTATGTGGTATACACGATCAATGTTTTCCTCTTAAATTCAGCTGCCCTCTTTTGTATTGTTGATAAAGCTGGAGCGTTATCCCCTAATGTAGCAACCATATTTGCATGAATGTCCTTGGGAGTTAAACAATGCTTCTGCAGGTACTTGATGACACCGCGATGCCAAATTTGCTCCATTTTTCTGATTACTCACTACCACCAACTTTCACAGTCATCTACGAACCACCAAATACAGCCTTACCTGGACACAAACAATACAATTAGTTATCTAAAGGGTTGATATCAATGCATGCTAAGTTTCATTGATCTGACATCACTCCTTCATAGTCAATCTACACACTTTTCAGCCAACCCTCGTAGAGTGATATAATGGCAAACATGTATGTCTGTCCCTCTTTCCCTCTCTTTCTCCCTGCCACCCTCTCTCCCTCCCCCTCCCTGCCTGCCTCACTTTCTCTCCCTCCCTCCCTCTCTCTCTCTCTCTCTCTCTCTCTCTCTCTCTCTCTCTCTCTCTCTCTCTCTCTCTCTCTCTCTCTCTCTCTCTCTCTCTCTCTTCCTCACGCACGCACGCACGCACGCACGCACGCACACACGCACACACCTTGTCAATCATCAAGATGCATCATCATGTTTTTGTTAAGTACAGATCATGAAGAATGTTGAACTCACATTAAGAATCTTTTCAGTGGATTTATATTAGGAGATGCAGTGTCATGATTTCATTTCAGTGAAATCCATCCAAATTTGCCAGTCATCTCCCTTAAAAAAACTGATGTTCATAAACACATTTTTTTGTCCCTACAAGATGTTTAGGAATTTTGAAGCTACACTTGCAATTGCTTTTCAGTGGATATACTGCACTGTTTTCATTTTAGTGAAATCCAACAATATGCACCAGTTATCTCCCCATTTTCACGGAAGATATGGTTGCGGCCAGATTACTTGAAAATGCATAGACATTTACTGTTAAGATTTGATACAGAATCTGGACTGTAGTTTGAAGAGGTTTTGTATGCGGTAATCCTTGTACTTGGTCTATGAATGCATTGGATGCTAACGGTGTATAATGTAGCTATCGAAAGTATGTCAGCATAACCTAATTTTCAGGGTTCACTGAGCATCATAGAAAATACCAAGGACAGTCACAAATTCCATATGTGCATCCCAAATTCATTTAGTTTGGACCATTACTTCAAGAGGTTTTTCCATATATAGTCACCAAACTTGTTCTACGGATGCATCATAACATAAAGATGTGTTCTGTTTCAAAGACCTACTGTGCCTGGTTCACTGAACATCAGAGATTGTTCTTGTGCGGGCTGTAGTTTCAAGAGTGATTTCTATACAATAACCAAACTTGGCATATAGCTGTTGTAAGCTAAAGGTGTGTCCCGTGTAAAAGTAGGTCAGTGTGACATACTTTTGAGGGTTCAATGAATATTATAGAAAATTATTGTCCATGCTGTAGTGCACACTGCATAATATCGTTAGACCCCCACTCAGTGACATACACATGGCATTGAACTCCACGTTAAGCCCGCTACTTCCCCAGACAATGGGCAGCAGCTGCAAAGTATAGTAACATTGGGCCCAGCACCAGCAAAGTAAACTCTATTTTCATAGACATTGAAGGGAGCTTCCACTGATAGAGGACACACCTAGAGAGGGCGACTATCAGAAAACAATGAGTATCCCAGCCTAGCCGGTACCAAAATTCCTCAATACCCACCCATCCAAGAACAGATATGAATGTACTTGTACAGATTGGTGATGAATTTGGCGTGTATGTCAGTGGACCTTTCCAGCTTTAGCTATGCCTTACCCATCCATAGTTAAGCTCCACTCACACCTTACTCATGTTGGGATCGATCCCCGAATGCCCTGATTAATCAATTTCCAGAAAATTATACAGGTAAGCTGTTGAATTTCTTTAAACTAATTTGACTGGGTGCTGTTGCTGCCTATAGCAGTAACAGCACACAGTCAAATTAGTTTCAAAATATTTGGCAGAAATGTTTATTAAATGGTATAATTCGGACAATGTGTCAGACTATTAAGCATTTAAGATGGACTAAATCGAGTCATTCATGTTCTAATTGATTATAACATAATCCTACATGTCACGTAGTTGATTATGACATCATATGATAGAACGATAAACTGGAAAGGTCCATTGAGGCCTGAGTGGAGAGGTTGATGCAATCTGTCATCAGACAGTGCCAATTCATTAGCTCACTGTAAGAAGCATCCTAGCTATCAGCCACAACAGGCGCGCGCAAGCTGAAATTGGGGGCTACATGTACCAAACTGACAGTTTCAATGCAGTTTTTCTCCTCCATGCTAAAATCAGAAGGTACCATGGCTTGAATAATGGAGTCCCATGCTAGATTTTGTGGGTGTTTTTGTACAAAAACATAGAAAATTCCAATATTGAATAATCATCATGATTTTAAGGGTTCAAATGGAACCCACTGCCATCATTTTTTGGGGATCCCAAGGTTATTAAGCCAGGAACATATGATAGGACATAGGGCTCTTTTAACCCTTTAACACTCATATCAGCCAAAACAGCTAATGTAGTGGTCTTAAGAAATGCCCATTTGCAGACCAAGAAAACACTATTTTTGAAAATTTACCACTGCAATGATTGGCTCGATAACTGAAAATAGTCTTCTCTTGGTCTGCAGATGGACATTTTCTGTGAGTAAATTGAAATTTTTTGAATAAATTTAAGGGTTAAAGGGTTAAGGATATCTCGCATATCTCTGATGTTGTTGTTATCTCCCTTGGACGTGTTTAACCCTCTAATGGGCTAGCCGGCCAAAACCTGCCTCTGCGGTGGTCTTGGGAAATGTTCATTTGCAGGCCAAGAGAACTCTATTTTTGAAAATTTACCACTGAAATGACTGGCTCAGAAACTGAGCCAGTCATTCCAGTGGGAAATTAAAAAAAATAGTCTTCTCTTGGCCTACAAATTGACATTTACCATGAGAAAACCTGGAATTTTCTTTCGCCAAATTTGACCGTTAAACGGTTAACTTGTTAAGCCTCATTGAAAATCATTGCTCTCTAGATCCAGGCCATTCTGATGTCATAATGACCAATTAAAGCATAGTTCAGAAATACTCTCTTCAATGATCAATACACACACCCTCTGATACTAGCAGCAGAATCGCCTGTCTCATAATCATTTTCGAATGCTCCTGCTTTCTGACACGAGAATTGTTCTCAAAATAAAATGTTTACATTTGAATGTTTTGCACTTACATCATTAAAAATTTTTTAATTAAAAAAAATAGTCTTCTCTTTTCCCTACAATTGGACATTCTTTGTAAAAATATAAATTATCTTGCCCAATCGTGACCGTTAACCCTTTAACACTCAAAACGGCCAAAAACGGCTTCTGCAGTTGTCTTGGGAAATGTCCATTTGCAAACCATAAGAAGATTATTTTAGAAAATTTATCACTGGAATGACTGGCTGGAGCCAGTCAGTCCAATGATAAATTTTCAAAAATAGTCTTCTCTTGGTCTGCAAAACAATATTTTCTTGAATAAATTTGGCGGTTAAAGGGTTAGAAAATAGTTGTTGACTCTATCTAGACCATTCTGATGTCATAATGACCAATTAAGGCGGAGTTCATAAAACAAGCTCTTGGACAATGATCAATACATACACCCTCTGATACTAGCGACCGAATCATCTGTCTCTTAATCATTTAATTTCAAATTCTGCTTTCTGACAAGCAAATTATTCTCAAAATGAATTATTTATATTTGAATGTGCCTTTCATCATTAGATTTAAATCTATGAGCTGCTAGAAAGTAATATTTGACTTTTTGATACAAGAAAATTAACTTGATGTGTTAGTCACAGTTAGCGCTGGTTATGATACTATTGTTGATTAATATTAGTGTTTTCATTCTTGTTGGGTAGTGGTGGTCAGTAGTTGTGTTGGCCAGTAATTGTGTTGGTCAGTGCTAGTGTTGGTCATTCCTAGTGTTGGTCAGTGCGAGTTTGGGCAGTACTCATGTTGGTCAGTGCTAGTGTTGGTCAGTACTAGTGTTGGTCAGTGCTAGTGTTGTCAATACTAGTGTTAGTTAGTACTAGCATTGGCCATTCATAGTCATTCTCTGTGTTGGTCAGCACTGAATTCCTGTTCTTAATATATTTAATATTGTATTTTAGTGGCTATGAACCGAGACAATATGAAACAGATGCCGGATATACGACAGAACACAATGGGCATGCCGAGTTACGGAGCGGTCATCCCTACATCGCCGCTCATCGGGATCCATAATAATAACCAGCAGAATTCACAGCTCGTCATACCCCATCCTGTCAAACCAACCAAAGCACAGAAGACGTATACCTGCAAAATGTGTGATCAGGTAAGATATTCGGTCAATGATGACGACGACAATGAATGATGATGATGATGCATGACAATGATGATGATGATGATGGATGATGATGATGATGATGATGATGTTTCTACAGTACAGCTCAGAAATAACTTAACATGTTTCCAAAACAGAAACATATTAGTTAATAAAAAATGTTATTTGAATATTTTGAATATAATTGGACGATGATGATGATGACAAGGGTGAGGAGGATGCATGATGACTATGATGATGACAATGATGATAATAATGATGATGATGATGATGATGATGCTTGGTGACTATGATGATGACAAGATGATGATGATAGTGCTGGTGGTGGTAGCGGTAGTGGTGGTGGTGGTGATGGTGCTGATGATAATGATGGTGGTGGTGGTGATGACGACGACAACGGCGTCGGTGGCGATGACGATAATGTTTCTACAGTACAGCTCAGAAATAACTTTAATTGTTTCGAAAACAGAAACATGTTAGTTAATAAAACATGTTCTTTTGAATATTTTGAATATAATCAGATTGGAAGGGTGTGTGTGTGTGTGATAACTACATTATGCCGGGCATCCGCCATTAAAAATGCCTCCTATCAGGTGTTGTTGATGCCTTGCGGTTCCATACAGTGTAGTTGATGTATCCAGTGTGATTCCTTAGATCTCCATGAGCTGCTATTGTCATCATCAGGATCTGATGATAAGACTTGAATGACACGATATTGCATGTCATTTCTGGTATGTCCCGGGAGGTTGAAGTGTCTTGATACGGGTGTGTCATAGGATGCATGCCTGTAGAAGTATGAGATGCTCCTAAGGTGTTCTTTGATGCTATTCTAAAAGGTCGTTTCATTTCAAGTCACACTTGCACTCAGCATAAGGTTTCCTGATATAATCCATTTGAGGCCAATCACGTACGTTTGAAGATGTGGTTATTAACCCTAATTGGATTGGAAGACATTGCTGTCATTAAAAATATTCAACAGTATGTTTTATTATTTTTCGTTAAGTTATTTCTGATCTGTACTGTAGCAATAATAACTATGATGCAAATGGTTTCCCGTAGAAAATGTCCATTTTCATACCAAGAGTTTTGTAGCACAACAAAAATACTAAGCCACTCAATTCACTGTTTGCTATAAGTCACCTGACTTAGATATCTAGATAAATTTTAACCTATTCATTCCCATGGTGTGGGTTCCCTTGTAAACAAGGTTAGCAGAGATATATCCCTCCATTGGGTAGTCTTGATAGTATCTCTTTAACTCTGAAGCAGTCATTGCTCTAGGGAACCGGTTCCTCTATTCCTATAGAGAACATATAAACGAGTCTGTGAGCATGCACACTTATGCTACTATGCATGTGACCGAGTCCAAGCCGTCATTAATTAATTTTCTGTATTACAGGAAACACCTAACTTTTATCTCAACAGATCCTATTCATTCCATAATCTTGTGGAGCTACATCCACATTTGATTTTTCATGAATACCACAGTACAAGCAGTCTTTGTTGAATAAGTCATAGTACTTATGTAAAATGGTTATAATTTACGTGAATATGAACAGAAAGTTTGTTGTGACCAAGTTGAAAGAAAATGGCGCCAGCTTCACATTACAGGCCAGATGAAGTCAATAACTCTGATCCTATTTTAGCCACGAGACTCGTTCCTACGAAAGGTATACTATATAACGGTTTGGAACATCTCCTACGAAAGGTATCCTACATAACATATGTAACATACCGGTTGGGAAGTTAGTGGATCAATTAAGAGTTTTGACTAGGTACGTATTTCCGAGCGTCATTCTTTCCTACATAAGGTATACTACATACCGGTTTGGATCGAATCCTACATAAGGTACCCTCATTAACTATGTAATATACCGGTTGGCAAGTTATTGGATCTATTAAGAATGTGACTGGTGCAAACAGGCGTGGTGGACCGGATGAACACCACAAGATACACCACGATCATCCCCTGAAAAAAGCGAGTGGTCCTTCTAAGGACCGTTGCTAACCAACTAACATGAAACTCGCAATTACTTCATGATGATCAGTCATGTCAGTCGTATTACAATAAAGACAAGACCATCATATTAATTCGCGATTCGGTCTTCGCTTTAAGTTGGCGCCGTTTTTGCAGGCTAATTTAACATTACTAGCAATGGGCCGTGAAACCTTTTTACCCTTTATTTAATATCTTATAAAAATTACTTGAGATTTTATGTTTTCTAATACCGGGCTGGGTTATTCGACAGAAGTCTTTTTTATGCCCTTAGTTTCATGAACAATGTAAACATTGCGTTGCTATGGGATGTCCTCTTTAGTGTGTCGTAAATTGGCAAATGTCGGACGATCTCGGAATGCCCGGATGTTCAAAATTACGAAACTGATTTGAATCCTCGTAATCACATAAACCTCTTTTGTTAGATAGGCTATTAAGCCTGTGTCAGATTATCAGGTTCACTTGATTTGTAAATCTAGCGAGAAACTTGCGTTCACTTGATTTCTAAATCTAGCGATAAAATTTATCATATATATTACTGGTTATATTGTAATGTGAGTGACCAACATAAAATGATCCAAACATAATGCGATGTTCGAGAAAAATTGCTTGAATGCCTGATAATTAAACTGGGTAGCCCGCTTCTAATGTTAGCGAGCCAGCCAGTGGCAAAGTAAATCTCCGTTTGGAGGTGCTGATGAGAAGCGTAGATCTCATTGCCGAATTTCCGATTCCAGGATAACTATATACTCGCTTAAGATACTTCATTAAAATTTGCTTTAACCTGATCTGGTCAGATAATATCACGTGATTTATATATCATGTGATT
This sequence comes from Chaetoderma sp. LZ-2023a, assembly GCA_034401795.1. Taxonomy (NCBI): domain Eukaryota; kingdom Metazoa; phylum Mollusca; class Caudofoveata; order Chaetodermatida; family Chaetodermatidae; genus Chaetoderma; species Chaetoderma sp. LZ-2023a. The sequence goes on from CM067359.1 coordinate 145,557,033, forward strand.
ATCACGTGATTCTGATTTATATATTATAAAGACGACATTTATGTCAAGTTAGGATTAATTTTGATGAAAAAAACAATCTTTATTAAAGGATACGCAATATTTAGGCTGTTCAATTTAATAATTTCACTTCTGCGAATGATGTTTTGAGGTACACATTAAGCATAGCCGCGAGGTGACAAGATTTGTGAAGGGGGTTTTCGTGGTATCTTCAGACGTTAAGATGTTTAAAAATTCAGAGGAAAATGTTTTATCCTTGTATATAGTGCGCGCAAATTTTTTAGAACGTGTAAATTGAGCATAAATGTGCGACCTATTTATGGATTTATAAGTAAATACGCCACTCCCATATTTGCTGGTACTCATTCAGATTCAACTTATTTCAGTTGCAACTTATGACTAATAACCTCGAGAGTTAAATGGTTAATATTTTGATAGTAAACACTACAAACTTTGATGACCAAGTTTTACTATATCAGAGATGTGTGTCGATCTAAGTGTTTTAGTAGCAAACATAGCCTTTGGATCAGGAATGTTCTTGACTATTAGCCCCTTTTATTAGCCCTAAGATGGGTTTTTTCCTACTTAATGTATGGTCTAATCTCTCATCATTTTGGAAATTCTTTGTGTGGGTACTTAACTTGGGCGAAATTGGATATATAGAGCACGTACCCAGGCTATGATGGATCATTCTATCTGCTCTCAATCGATTAATTGTTATAGTCAAATATAACATTCTGCTTGTGGAAATCATCTGAAAGTCTACCAGAAGAGGGGGAGAACTAACCTAGTTAGAAAAAAAAAAAATTCTCTAAGGGGTGTGCAAACTGTGAAATGTTTTGTCTGAACATGTTGTTTCCACTCCATCTCTTAAAACATTTGAAAATGGTTTAGGTAGGCTTTGGCATAGTCAAGAGGCAATGCATGACTACACCGTACACGCAACCCATGACCAGAAGTGACGGCACAGGCATGGAGATAAATGAAGAAGAGATGAACATAAGGCCTAATTGTCCTGAGCTGGGTATTATTACCTAGATTATAACTCTCAATTTTTATGGTATAGCAACTGATTATGATTAAACTTCTGGTTTAGGTATGCCAAATCAATTCACTTCTGTTGTTTTGCTGGTATTGTTTGTTTCTAAATCACGTTTGACAATTTAAATGCCCTATTTTTGGGGCTCTTATTTTTAAATCTTTAATTCTTTATTAGTTGTTCTTAGTGCAATGGCTGAACCATCCAATTATCCTCATCCTTCGTAACCTTGTGTACACCCAACTCTTCGCATTTATCTTCTAGGAATAATTTTATTTTTTCTTATGATTCTAGCAGTTCTTTTGTCGTTTTGATTTCACTAGATTTCGTTTTGCTCCTGAATCTTCTCATGTATTAGTCTCTTCCTATCAGCCTTCATCTTTCGACCTGTTCTCTCAAAAAATTGGAATCAATCATCTTTCGATTCTCCTAATATCAATCTGCAAATAAGTGCGTCAGTCTTTATTATTTTAATTGTGAATAGTGGTTTGCTATCTTTTGGTATCATATCTGGCCTGATTTATTTTTAACATAGTTTTTCAGTTTTTCTTTTCTATCAGTAGGATCCCTCGCCATGATGAACCATGTCTATGGGTGAATGTAAGCTTGTCACAATAACAAAATCTCTTTTGTCTTATCAAGATTTACACCGCTCCTTTCTCGAGTTCAGTATAAATTTTGATCTTTTTATTTGTCTAGTGATATGTCTATTTCTGTTATTTTCATATGGAGCTGTTTTCTCAGCCTTATCTGTTCAAGCCTATTTTTATTCTAAATTCTAACTTTCCCAGGCATTATTAAATAAATTCCTCAAGGGGGCCTAACCAAGATGATTGGGTCATTGCCTTCGCATTGATTGTGGAATATGTTTTTTTCCTTTCACCCTTCTGTGTAGTTTCAGTCCTTTGTCCTTATCCATCATTGATCTGGTCACAGGTTTGATGGACTTCTTTCCTGTTTAATCATCTGATAAAGATATTAACAATTGAGCTCATATCATACTAGCTTTGTTTTAAAATTAGATTTGTAAAGTAAGATTCTGCAGGTTTATTCTGGTCCTAGCTGTCATGCTTAAGCACTTCTGATATAATCTCTACTCTTTGCCCTGTAGGTGGGGCTTAGAATACACCTTCCATATCCTCTGCATGTTGTACGAGGCGACTAAAGGAGGTAAGGGTTGGGTAACCCTGACAGAAACCTCGAGTGCTGAAGACGGAGGTTCCAGGCCGCACGGTGCACTCTAATAAACCATGGATCCACGCACTTAGCGCTTATGATCATGTCGATAGTCACTTACAGGACTGGCGGTATGATCAGCAAACGAAAAGAAGAAGAATAATCTCTACTCTATCAAGGGTGAGGATGGGTATAGCTAGCCTCATGCATGTCTTAGGTAGCAGATTTCCTACATATAAGGTACAATCAACGTAGTCATTGAATCCCCCTTTTTTCTATCAAACCATGTTGGGCTCCTCTGACATTAGTCCTGCTTCTGTCCCTGGTCAATAATTTTCTGCTCTTTTCAAGTAGAATACAATGGAGGAATGGCAGAATCCAAAGACTTTAAGGATTATGAGGTGCTGGCAGATCATCTTTTATAGGTTCTCGGCTCTTATCTTCAACTCATATATTTATCCTTTTCTGACAACTTCCAAAAATTTTACACTTCATGTCCTTATGATTTAATACTAATTCTGTTGTATGTTTTGGAATCATTTTGTCTGGAACCCATGGCTGCTTTGATACTGTCTGAGACAAAAATTACTTAGTCAAATCATTTTATAATATTCAACTCTTTTCCTGATATATTGTCTCAGAAATGGAGTTCATCGATGAAAGGAATAATATGGACATGGAGTCATTTTGGCCAGTCAACACTGGTCTCGTCAAGGATAAGGGACTGTTTTCCGATATTTCCATACATACAGAATTGATCCTAACTGGATCTGGGTTCTTTTAATTACATCATGGCCAGTCTGGGATTCCTCTGGCTTGGAAGGTTCCTTAATTGTGTTAAAGTTTGGGCCGAATGGAGTCAGTTTTGTGTACGAAGGTCAAGTCTGGTAATTCAGAACTGTGTCCCTCACCACGACCGCATACACTGCATTTTCATTCGCTGCGTGTCATCGGTACCAATTCACCAGTTTATCCATCTGCAGGTCCAGTTTGATGTCTTGTTCTTACGTGTTTGGGGGAGGGGATCGCTATAGAATTTCCTCTCATTCTTGTGTCTATGGAATCAGATAAAGTAGTCTTACTACTCTCTTCCTTTTCAGTAACTAGAACAGGAACTAATACTCTAGTATTCCTCTTCAATACTCTGGAATATTGGAGAATGAAGAGATATTGTCTCTTTCACAAGCCACCTATCTGCTCATGCAGTCATTTCTATAGTAGTGACATTCTTCAACAAGCAGGGAAGTTGAGGTTATCATATTGTGTCTGGAGTCTTGGTCTTCCTCCTGCGGTGGAGATGTCAGGAAATCTTTCAGCAGCTCACATTCCAGTTAGAATGATTTTCCTTGTAGCTCATTTATTACATCCCATTAAGTTTCTACTCAGTATAGTGTCCAGTTCTGATGTTCATATTCTTCTTCCAGACTAGGCTCTGGCGGTAGATGCTCTGGCCCAGTCATAGACTTCACATTTTGTTTAAATATCTTCAATTTAACTTTCTCGTGCCAATTGTCTTTAAGAACATTTGTCAGCGGTTTCTAGTGCAATTGTCTTTAAGAACTTTTGTCAGCAGAATGTATTATCCCTTTAATCACTCCTGCTTGGCCCAATGAGAGTTATTCAGTGGATCTCGTAGTCCTCTTTGTGGAAATCCAAAGCGTCTTACCAATTTTGCTGATTTTCTATCTCGTTTAACAGCAGCTTTCAGTTCATCATTCCACAAATCTTCAATATGTATATATGGTATTTTCCAAGAGACCTGTTTTTCAGAAATTGATTTTTTTGTCTGAACTTTAGTATGCTTAATCAATCCTAACTATCTGTTACAGGAGAATTTACCAGAGTATATTTAAGGTTTTCAAATGGTTGTTAGAACAACACATTATCACGCCCGTTTCTGCATCCCATCATCAAGTCATAGATTCATGGGATATTTTTTGATGACAAATCTCTGTATGCTGGGGTGGTGTTATCGTTTTCACTAGCATCTATCCTTCTTTATTTTCTAGAAGCTGGTTTGAGAGTTATTAAATATTTACATCATTTATCCATGATACAGGTATTTTTAGGGTATAGCACAAAGACAAATACCTATAATAAATTCCTCTATTAATTCATTCATGGGTCAGTTTAATTGTATAACTCTGAAATCATTATTTTTCTACTAGCTGCCACGTTTGTTAGTTTCGACTGATGACTAGTTTAAGTCTGTAAGCTCGACCTCATGATCTGAATGGCGTTAATAAAGCATCCGAAAATTATATAGAATGTTAAATCTTGTCAAAGCACTCCAGTTGCTCAACATGGGCAAGCCCAGATCTTTAACCCTTTAACCCTCAAATTTGTTTTTTTAAATTTCAATTTTCTCATAGAAAATGTCCATTTGCAGACCACGAGAAGACTATTTTTGAAAATTTGGAATGACACATTCCAGTGGTAAATTTTCGAAAAAGTCTTCTCTAGGTCTGCAAAATGGACATTTCTCAAGACCACTTCAAAAGCCGTTTTTTTGCTGATATGAGTGTTAACCCTTTAACACTCATATCAGCCAAAAATGTCTTCAGCACTGATCTTGAGAAATGTACATTTGCATACCAAGAGAATACTATTTTTTTTAATTTACCACTGGAATGACTGGCTCAATAACAGGAAATAGACATTTTCTATGAGAAAATTTAAATTTTCTTGAACAAATTTGAGAGTTGAAGGGTTAACTCCTTTCTGTATAGCTGATGTTTGAATTCCATCTCAGCTTTCTATCAAGCTTTACAGCAATGTTTCTATATAGGCATTTCTTCCCGCGGTAATTTAAATTGTCACTTGATCACTAGCCTGAGGGACATTTTGGCGCTAGGTTTCATCAAGTATTTGATGTTCGATTTGTAAGAAATGGTGCAGCTGTAAGCTGCATTTAAGTACAAACTATCTCGTGTCATTTATCAATAAATTATAGAAAACCTACATTCGTTAACAAGCGGCTGCAAACCTTCACCGTGTCATTTTTGTCACACGCTAAAGATTTTTTGGCCCCCAGATATATATATATATATGTATATATATGGTTTGTGTGATTTTTCCTATCATGAAGCTGTAGATTCTTAGTATAGGGCCACACCCTTTCTTGTGCTATATAAAATTGAAATTAAATCATAACAGCAGTTTCCGAGATAGCCCTAGATCTAGAAGTTGATCCGATCCCTATCCAGGTTTGAAAAATATCTGTAAATAAAGTTCCTCTGTTGTGTTACAATTTGAGGCAAATTGGATCAGTAATTTTTGAGATACAGTTCTCGATCCTCAAATACACAGATAGATGGTGAAACAGACTCATGCACACTCAGGCGACAGATATACAGACATGACTGCAATGGAGTAATCCAGTTTTGGGTATGATGTCCCACCCATCTCTACCTGAAACTCCACCCACGCTTTACCTGTGTTGGAATCGATAGATCTCTGAATCACAACTTCCCCAAAATTACACAGGTAAACTGTTGAATATTTTCAAACTAATTTGAATGGGTGCTGTTGATGCCTATGGCACAGTTTAATTAGTTTCAAAATATTCAACAGATTGTTTATTAAATAGTAAAGACATAGAATTTGTACAACCTGACAGACTCTTAAAGATTTATGACGTACTGAATCATGTCATTCATAACGTAATATGATTATGACATCAGCCTACATGTGACATTGTTGATTATGACATCATATGATTGATCGATAAACTGGATTCCTCTATTCTATCATCCCCTTACAGGGCGAGGGTAAATATAGACTGATGTTGTATCATCTGCACAATGCCATCACAATTGACTCGATTTCAGTTTCTCAGTCAACCATATGACGTCCTAATCAACATCGATGACGGCTGATGTCATAATCAATTGTCTCATGGATGATTCGATTTAGTCCGTCTTAACATTTTAACACTTGAATTTGTTCAAGAAAATTTCAATTTTCTCTTAGAAAATGTCTATTTGCGGATGAAATGAAGACTATTTTTGAAAATTTACCACTGGAATGACTGGCTCGGTTATTGAGCCAGTCATTCCAGTGGTAAATTTTCAAAACCAGTGTTCTTCGTCTGCTAATGAACATTTCTCAAGACCACTGCAGTGGCCGCTTTCGGCTGATATGAGTGTTAAAGGGTTAAACACCTGTCTGTCAAGTTGTACGAATAGTATGTCTTTACTATTTAATACACATGATGTTTGGCCAGTCAGATTAGTTTCAAAATAGTCAACAGCTTACATATATAGTTTTCTGGTAATTGAGATTCAGAGAAGGAATTGATCGATTGATCCCAACATGGGCAAAGCGTGGGTAGAGCTTAGCTAGAGATGAGTGGGGGGGGGGCATAGCTAAAACTGGATTCCTCAATTGCATAGTTAAACGACCCAGACGTATATATACTGATCTGGCGTTTTGTTAGCTTACTAAAATACTTACCACTCAATTCACTGTTAGCTATAAGTCACCTGACTTAGATATCTCAGAAAATTTTAACCTATTCATTCCCATGGTGTGGGTTCCCTTGAAACAAGTTTAGCAGAGATACATCCCTCCATTGGGTAGTCTTGATAGTATCTCTTTAACTCTAAAGCAGTCATTGCTCTAGGGAACCGGTTCCTCTATTCCTATAGAGAACATATAAACGAGTCTGTGAGCATGCGCACTTATGCTACTATGCATGCGACCGAGTCCAAGCCATCATTAATTAATTCCACAAATTTTTTATGATTTGCAATTTAACGATACGGGGTGGCTGAGGTGGGCCACAGTGAATTGAGTGGTAAGTATTTTAGTAAGCTAACAAAACGCCAGACCAGTATATATACGTCTGGGTCATTTTGTAACACAACACAAATACTAAGCCACTCAATTCACTGTTTGCTAAAACATAGAATTGGTCAGAGCCCAAATACTAGGTCGGTTGGTAAATTGCAAATCAGGAATGAAAGGTTAATCACCAAAAATACTAAAACCAACTAAATCGCTGAAGTGCTGAAAGAGCACGAACAAACAAATGTTCTAAATAAAATACAATAATATAATGATAATTAGAAAATCTCAGCAAAGAGAATTTAAAAACAGCCGTGAGATGGTAAAGAAGACGGCTGACTAAAGAATCTAGGCAAATGAGCCTAGGTTTGAGTGGCGAAACGAGAAATGTCAGATTGTGAATTGAATCTGATCTTTCAGATAAAAATAATGTAGAATCTGACATTTATACTGCAACTTACATAATGTCATCCACTGATAGATCTGCATAGAATGCGAAGGAGAAGGCCATACCACGAACATCGTGTGCCTTAACACAAACTGAGTGTCTCCTAGAGATACATTCTAGTGTCAATTAATGGTGTCTGTAATCCAGTTGATGAGATGCGCGCTTACTAAACAAATTCGCATAAGTAATCTGAACGGTAGATCTGCATAGAATGCGAAGGAGAAGGCCATACCACGAACATTGTGTGCCTTAACACTTACTGAGTGTCTCCTGGAGATACATTCTAGTGTCGATTAATGGTGTCTGTAATCCAGTTGATGAGATGCGCGCTTACTAAACAAATTTGCATAAGTAACCTGAACGGTGTTTCAAAAAGATCTTTTAAATTGGGCATAGTTTTCGGAAAGGATTGAAAACAATTAATTAGGTTTTATATATATAAGATCTCTTCAAGGGCAAAGAATGAGGCCAGATCTCCTAGCACCTAGAAAAGATCATTCACAAAAAGAATATGAATATCAAAATGCCATCTAACAAACGCGGCCGCTAGTACAAAAAGAATGATTTCAGAGTTATACAATTAAACAGATGGACCCAAGAATGAATTAATAAAGGAATTTATTATAGGTATTTGCCTTTGTGCTATACCCTAAAAATACCGGTACCATGGATAAATGATGTAAATACTTAATAACTCTCAAACCGGCTTCTAGAAAATAAAGAAGGATAGATGCTAGTGAAAACGATAACACCACCCCAGCATACAGGGATTTAAATCATCAAAAGATATGCCATGAATCTATGACTTGATGATGGGATGCAGAATCGGGCGAGATAATGTGCTGTTCTAACAACCATTTGAAAACCTTAAATATACTCTGCTAAATTCTCCTGTAACAGATAGTTTGAATACTAAAGTTCAGACAAAAAATCAGTTTCTGAAAAACAGGTCTCTTGGAAAATACCATATATACATATTGAAGATTTGTGGAATGATGAACTGAAAGCTACTGTTAAACGAGATAGAAAATCAGCAAAATTGGTAAGACGCTTTGGATTTCCACAAAGGACTACGAGATCCACTGAATAACTCTCATTGGGCCAAGCAGGAGTGATTAAAGGGATAATACATTCTGCTGACAAAAGTTCTTAAAGACAATTGTAATAGAAACCGCTGACAAAAGTTCTTAAATACAATTGGCACTAGAAAGTTAAATTGAAGATAATTAAAAAAAATGTGAAGTCTATGACTGGGCCAGAGCATCTACCGCCAGAGCCTAGCCTGGAGGAAGAATATGAACATCAAATCTGGACACTATACTGAGTAGAAACTTAATGGGATGTAATAAATGAGCTACAAGGAAAATCATTCTACCTGGAATGTGAGCTGCTGAAAGTTTTCCTGACATCTCCACCGCAGGAAGACCAAGACTCCAGACAAAATATGATAACCTCAACTGCCCTGCTTGTTGATGAAGGTCACTACTATAGAAATGACTGCATGAGCAGATAGGAGCTTGTGAAAGAGACAATATCTCTTCATTCTCCAATATTCCAGAGTATTGAAGAGGAATACTAGAGTATTAGTTCCTGTTCTAGTTCCTGAAAAGGAAGAGAGTAGTAAGACTACTTTATCTGATTCCATAGACACAAGAACGAGAGGAAATTCTATAGCGATCCCCTCCCCCAAACACGTAAGAACAAGACATCAAACTGGACCTGCAGATGGATAAACTGGTGAATTGGTACCGATGACACCCAGCGAATGAAAATGCAGTGTATGCAGTCGTGGTGAGGGACAAAATTCTGAATTACCAGACTTGACCTTCGTACACAAAATGACTCCATTTGGCCCAAATTTTAACACAATTAAGCAACCTTCCAAGCCAGAGGAATCCCAGACTGGCTATGATGTAATTAAAAGAACCCAGATCCAGTTAGGATCAATTCTGTATATATAGAAATATCAGAAAACACTGTCCCTTATCCTTGACGAGACCAGTGATGACTAGGCAAAATGACTCCATGTCCATATTATTCCTTTCATCGATGAACTCCATTTCTGAGACAACATAGTAGGAAAAGAGTTGAATATAAAACGATTGACTAAGTAATTTTTGTCTCAAACAGTATCAAAGCAGCCATGGGTTCCAGACAAAATAATTCCAAAATATACAACAGAATTAGTATTAAATCATGAAGTGTAAATTTTTTGATAGTTGTCAGAAAATGATAAATATATGAGTTGAAGATAAGAGCCGAGACCCTATAAAAGATGATCTGCCAGCACCTCATAATCCTTAAAGTCTGGATTCTGCCATTCCTCCACTGTATCCTACTTGAAAAGAGCAGAAAATTATTGATCAGGAACAGAAGCAGGACTAATGTCAAAGGAGACCAACATGGTTTGATAGAAAAAAGTGGGATTCAATGACTACATTGATTGTACCTTATATGTAGGAAATCTGCTACCTAAGACATGCATGAGGCTAGCTAAACCCATCCAACCCCTGATAGAGTAGAGATTATATAGAAGCGCTTAAGCATGACAGCTAGGACCAGAATAAACCTGCAGAATCTTATTTTACAAATCTAATTTTAAAACAAAGCTAGTATGATATGAGCCCAATTGTTAATATCTTTATCAGATGATTAAACAGGAAAGAAGTCCATCAAACCTGTGACCAGATCAATGATGGATAAGGACAAAGGACTGAAACTACACAGAAGGGTGAAAGGAAAAAACCATATTCCACAATCCATGCGAAGGCAATAATCCAATCATCTTGGTTAGGCCCCCTTGAGGAATTTATTTAATAATGCCTGGGAAAGTTAGAATTTAGAAGAATAAAAAATAGGCTTGAATAGATAAGGCTGAGAAGACATCTCCATATGACAATAATAGAAATAGACATATCCCTAGACAAATAAAAAGATCTAAATTTCTACTGAACTCGAGAAATGAGCGGTGTAAATCTTGATAAGACAAAAAAGATTTTGTTATTGTGACAAGCTTACATTCACCCATAGATATGCTTCATCATGGCGAGGGATCCTACTGATAGAAAAGAAAGACTGAAAAACTATGTTAAAAATAAATCAGGCCAGATATGATACTAAAAGATAGCAAACCACTATTCACAATTAAAATAATAAAGTCTGACGCACTTATTTGCAGATTGATATTAGGAGAATCGAAAGATGATTGATTCCAATTTTTTGAGAGAACAGGTCGAAAGATGGAGGCTGATAGGAAGAGTGTAATACATGAGAAGATTCAGGAGCAAAACGAAATCTAGTGAAATCAAAACGACAAAAGCACTGCTAGGATCATAAGAAAAAATTAAATCATTCCTAGAAGATAAATGCGAAGAGTTGAGTGTACACAAGGTTTCGAAGGATGAAGATAATTGGATGGTTCAGCCATTGTACTAAGAGCAACTAATAAAGAATTAAAGAATTAAAAATAAGAGCCCCTGAAATAGGGCATTTAATCTGTCAAGTGATTTAGAAACAAACAATACCAGCAAAACAACAGAAGTGATTTGATTTGGCATACCTAAACCAGAAGTTTAGTTATAATCAGTTGCTATGCCATAAAAATTGAGTTATAATCTAGGTAATAATACTGGAACACAGGACAATTAGGCCTCATGGTCATCTCTTCTTCATTTATCTCCATGCCTGTGCCGTCACTTCTAGTCATGGGTTGCGTGTACGGTGTAGTCATACATTGGCTTGACTATGCCAAAGCCTACCTAAACCATTTTCGAATGTTTTAAGAGATGGTGTGGAAACAACATGTTCAGACCAACATTTCACAGTTTACACACCCCTTAGAGAGAACATTTTTCTAACTAGGTTAGTTCTCCCCCTCTTCTGGTAGACTTCCAGATGATTTCCACGAGTAATAGTCCATTTGCAAGCAGAATGTTATATTTGACTATAACAATTAATCGATTGAGAGCCGATAGAATGATCCCTCATAGCCTGGGTACGTGCTCTATATCCAATTTCACCCAAGTTAAGTACCCGCAGAAAGAATTTCCAAAATGATGAGAGATTAGATTATACATTAAGTAGGGAAAAACCCCATCTTAGGGCTAATAAAAGTGGCTGATAGTCAAGAACTTTCCTGATCCAAAGGCTATGCTTGCTACTAAAACACTGAGATCAACACACATCTCTGATATAGTAAAACTTGGTCATCAAAGTTTGTAGCGTTTACTATCAAAATATCAACCATTTAACTCTCGAAGTTATTAGTCATAAGTTGCAACTGAAATAAGTTGAATCTGAATGAGTACCAGCAAATATGGGAGTGGCGTATTTACTTAAAAATCCATAAATAGGTCGCACATTTATGCTCAATTTACATGTTCTAAAAGATTTGCGCGCACTATATACAAGGATAAAACTTATTTTCCTCTGAATTTTTAAACATCTTAACGTCTGAAGATACCACGAAAAAACCCTTCACAAATCTTGTCACCTCGCGCTATGTTTAATGTGTACCTCAAAACATCATTCGCAGAAGTGAAATTATTAAATTGAGCAGCCTAAATATTGCGTATCCTTTAATAAAGATTGTTTTTTCCATCAAAATTAATCCTAACTTGACATAAATGTCGTCTTTATAATATATAAATCAGAATCATGTGATAATCACATGATATATAAATCACGTGATATTATCTGACCAGATTAGGTTAAAGCAAATTTTAATGAAGTAGCTTAAGTGAGTACTCGGATATAGATATCCTGGAATCGGAAATTCGGCAATGAGATCTACGCTTCTCGTCAGCGCCTCCAAACGGAGATTTACTTTGCCACTGTCCGGCTCGCTAACAATAGACGCGGGCTACCCAGTTTAATTATCGGCCGTTCATGCAATTTTTCTAGAACATCGCATTACGTTTTAGATCATTTTATGTTGGTCACTCACATTACAATATAACCATGCAGTAATATATATGATAAATTTTATCGCTAGACTTAGAAATCAAGTGAACGCAAGTTTCTCGCTAGATTTACAAATCAAGTGAACCTGATAATCTGGCACAGGCTTAATAGCCTATCTAACAAAAGAGGGTTATACGATTACGAGGATTCAAATCAGTATCGTAATTTTGAACATCCGGGCATTCCGAGATCGTCCAACATTTGCCAATTTACGACACACTAACGAGGATATCCCATAGCAACGCAATGTTTAAATTTTTCATGAAACTAAGGCCATAAAAAATACTTGCGTCGAATAACCCCGCCAGGTATTAGAAAACATAAAATCTCGAGTAATTTTTATAAGATGTTAAATAAATGGTAAAAAGGTTTCACGGCCCATTGCTAGTAATGTTAAATTAGCCTGCAAAAACGCCGCCAATTGAAAGCGAACACTGAATCGCGAATTAATACTGATGGTCTCGTCTTTATTGTAATATGACTGACATGACTGATCATCATGAAGTAATTGCGAGTTTCATGTTAGTTGGTTAGTAACGGTCCTTAGAAGGACCACTCGCTTTTCTTCAGGGGATGATCGTGGTGTATCCTTGTGGTGTTCATCCGGTCCACCACGCCTGTTTGCACCACTGTCACATTCTTAATAGATCCAATAACTTCCCAACCGGTATATGACATAGTTATGTAGGATACCTTATGTAGGATTCGATCCAAACCGGTATGTAGTATACCTTATGTAGGAAAGAATGACGCTCGGAAATACGTACCTAGTCAAAACTCTTAATTGATCCACTAACTTCCCAACCGGTATGTTACATATGTTATGTAGGATACCTTTCGTAGGAGATGTTCCAAACCGGTATATAGTATACCTTTCGTAGGAACGAGCCTCGTGGCTAAAAAAGGATCAGAGTTATTGACTCCACCTGGCTTGTAATGTGAAGCTGGCGCCATTTTCTTTCAACTTGGTCACAACGAACTTTCCGTTCATATTCACGTAAATTATAAACATTTTACATAAGTACTATAACTTATTCAACAAAGACCGCTTGTACTGTGGTATTCATGAAAAATCAAATGTGGATGTAGCTCCACAAGATTATGGAATGAATAGGATTTGTTGAGATAAAAGTTAGGTGTTTCCCGTAATACAGAAAATTAATTAATGCTGGCTTGGACTCGGTCGCATGCATAGTAGCATAAGTGCGCATGCTCACAGACTCGTTTATATGTCCTCTATAGGAATAGAGGAACCGGTTCCCTAGAGCAATGACTGCTTTAGAGTTAAAGAGATACTATCAAGACTACCCAATGGAGGGATGTATCTCTGCTAAACTTGTTTCAAGGGAACCCACACCATGGGAATGAATAGGTTAAAATTTTCTGAGATATCTAAGTCAGGTGACTTATAGCTAACAGTGAATTGAGTGGCTTAGTATTTTTGTTGTGTTACAAAACACCTACCTTAGCGATTGCAAAAGGTTTCATCTATGGTTAAAATCACCACCCGAGGCTGTGTGTATAGAGTTAAGGCAGAGAATGTACCCCTTTAACACTCACATCGGCCAAAAATTGCTTCTGCAGTGGTCTTAAGAATATGTCCATTTGCGGACCAAGAGAAGGCTATTTTTGAAAATTTACTACTGGAATGAATGGCTCGATAACAGAGCCAGTCCATCTAGTGGTAAATTAAAAAAAATAGTCTTCTCTTGGCCTGCAAATGGACATTTTCTATGAGAAAATTGAAATTCTCTTGAACAAATTCGAGAGTTAAAGGGATAACCCATACAAGCCAGAATTAGCAACAAATTCTTCATTATACTTTATGATCTCAGAAATATTATGATGAATATTTTGATACTAATTTGACTGGAAGCTGTGGCAGCAACAGCTTCCAGTCAAATTAGTTTCAAAATATTCAACAACTTTCCTGTATAATTGTCTTGAAGTCGTATCACCGTGATTTCAACATTTAAAGGATTTACCGTTACCACTCTGATGTAAATTTTCTATCTTTTACTGTCTTAAGAGCAAAAACACTGGTGTTGATTTTTAAACAATTTTGGTGGACGATGTTGCTGTCTATGACAGCAACCTCTTCCACCAAATTTGTTGAAAAATGAACACCAGTTCATCATTTAATTTAATTTGAAAATTAAAAATTTTGACATCAGTGTGTTAAGGGTTAAGAAATAATTGTATATTTTGATTTCGTTTATGGATATTAATTGCAAGTAAGTCATAAATTAGAGCCATCATTAAAATCCGGGAAGACCAGCTGATCGATCAAGTGATTATTTTTCTGCGCACAATTAACCTTTCCAGAGTATGCATCGTAATCAGCTAAGCGGCGTGTATGTTGACATCATAATCATTACGTCATAAATTATTCTATATGGCCCGTTTAACTCTTAATAGTCCGACACGTTGTGCGAATTGTACGTCTCTACTATTTAATAAACATGCTGTTAAATATTTTGAAAATAAATTGACTGGGCGCTAGGCAGCAACAGCACCCGGTCAAGTTAGTTTCAAAATATTCAACAGCTTACCTGTATAATTTCTGGAAATTGATAGTCAGGAAGTTCAGAGATCGATCGGGTGTGGGTGGAGCTTAGATAGAGATGGGTGGGGCTTAGCTAAAAATGGAAATGTCCGTTAACCATTCTCTTATTATTGTCCACATAGATCTGTAGTGAGAATGTGAGCGCATTTAATCATTTCATAGTGAAGTCGAGCAAAACAAGCCTCTGCAATGGCCTTGGGAGATGTCCATTTATAGACCAAGAGACCACTATTTTTGAAAATTTACCACCGGAATGACTGCATCTGTTACAGAGCCAGCCATTCCAGTGGTAAATTTTCAAAAATAGTATTCTTTTGGCCTGCGAAATGGACTGTCATTAAGTAAATAATTTAATTTAAGAAATGAGTTAACACATTTCATCCTGTATGTTGTAAAGGTTGGTAAAATCTTTAAGATGACCAAAAACAGCCTCAACAATAGTCTGGTGAAATATTCATTTGCATGCCTATAGAAGACTATTTTTGAAAATTGACCACTTAAATGACTGACATGACATTGTCTTTTTATGGAGCTATTGGAATTTCAAAGTTAAATGTTTTAGAAATATCGTGTTCATGTAACCGTGTACAATTTATAGCATTGCATAATTATCTCCCTTTCTTTTGTAGGTTTTCAATACAAAGTCGGATATGCTGATACATAGTCAACAGATCCACAAGCAGGACCCCAAACCGTACAAGTGCCCCACGTGTTTGAAATCTTTCGCTAACTCGTCATATTTATCTCAACATAATCGCATTCATGCGGGAATTAAACCATACAAGTGTGAGATCTGTGAAAGAAAGTTTACACAGTTGTCTCACCTTCAGCAACATATACGGACGCACACAGGTAAGGATTCCCCACATGCTGAAGCACACACATACGCACGCACGAACGCACGCACGCACACACGCACGCACATGCACACAGGTACATGCATGCTTATCATTCACATGCGCAGACATGCATGCACACAGAAGGGCTACATCAAAGTTCATGGAAGCAGTTCTGTCAGCTTTGAGTTCAGTGCATGGAGAAATAAATGAAGAAGACGAAGACGAAGAAGAAGAACAAGAAGAAGAATGGATGGACAGATGACAGATGAACCATTCAAAATTCTTGTTATAATTGTTGAAGCATACCGAAATAGTGTCGTTAAGTTCGGGACATTGATTAAAGAAGAGTGTTTTAACCCTTACCACACTGATGTCAGAATTTTAAATTTTCAAATTAAGTTAAAAGATGAATTGGTGTACCTTTTGCAACAAATTTGGTGGAAGATGGTGACAGCAACATCGTCCACCAAAATTGTTGAAAAATGTAAACCTATTTCTTTGCTAAATTCCCAGGCCAAAAAAAGCTTGGATATTCATGAATATCCAAGTTCTGTGGAGCTTGAATAAACCAGCTAATCCATAAAGTCCGAGCTAATTCAAGGAAATCCAAGCTGGTATGAGTTGAATAATTTTCCA
Source organism: Chaetoderma sp. LZ-2023a (assembly GCA_034401795.1). Classification (NCBI taxonomy): domain Eukaryota; kingdom Metazoa; phylum Mollusca; class Caudofoveata; order Chaetodermatida; family Chaetodermatidae; genus Chaetoderma; species Chaetoderma sp. LZ-2023a. The sequence goes on from CM067359.1 coordinate 145,573,484, forward strand.
AAATCCTAGATCATGTTAACCCTTTCAACGACAAATCCCTGAGAAAGTAAATTCTTTACGCCGTATAGCATATTCTGTTGAATATTTTGAAATTATTATGACTCAAAGCCATTGAAGCCTAAGGCAGAAATGGCTTCTAGTCATATTAATTTCAAAATATTTAAACAAGTTTCCTGATTGTTGGCCGTGATATTGAGACATGGGTAGTTTATCAGTGAGAGGGTTAACATCGCTATCAGCAGTGAATCGACTGCCCATTATTGATTAGTGATGTATATCCTGAGCTGAGCTCTCATCAAGCATCATGAAAAGTAGGACAAAATGAAGTCATTTTGAACACATTCTAGAGTCATTAACATGTGCTTGGATTTATTATACATCCTGAAATCTGTATCATCTGATAAATTTAAATGACATCTATAACATCTATTTCCTTTTAATCCTTTCAACGACTAAATTTGATCAAACTATAAAAATATTTGCTTATTGAATGTCCATTTCCAGGCCAAGAGAAGACTATTTTTGAAAATTTACCACTTGAATGACTGGTTCGATTATCGAGCCAGTCATTCGAATCGTAACTTTTCAAAAATACTCTTCTCTTGACCTGGAAATGGCCATTCCTCAAAGCTACTAAAAGGGCCTGGTTTTGGCCGGCTTCGGCATGAAAGGGTTAACCCTTTCAACTACAAATCCCTGATAAATTAAATTCTTTCAGATTTATAGCGTATTCTGTTGTATATTTTGAAATTAATATGACTGGAAGACGTTGCTTCCTATGGCAGCATAGGCGGCAACAGCTTGCAGTCAAATTAATTACAAAATATTCAATAATTTTCCTGATACTGGCCAAAACCGCGCTGTGGTCTTGTGGAAGAAACCAAGAGAATACAGTTTTTCAAAATTTACCACCGGAATGACTGGCTCCATAACAGAGCCAGTCATTCCGATGATAAATTGTCAAAAATTTTATTCTCTTGACCTGTAGATGGACATTCAATAAGAAAATATTTATATTTTCTTGAAGAAATTTGACTATTAAAGGTTTATTGGGCAAGAAAATTGAGACGTTTGTTCTGTGAATAACGATACGCTCCAGATGCTGAATTGTGATCATCTGTCCATCATCTGTCATCTGTCCATCATCTGTCATCTGTCCATCATCTGTCAACCTTTGTTTTAAAACAGATCTCCTCCTATACCGCTTGTCGCTTTTTTAACCAAATTCGGTTGGAGGCATCCTATGGTGGTGGACTTCAGAATGTATGTTCAGAATTTTGATTGGTCAATTTTTACTCCGACCATCTTAGATTTTTCAAAAATTCTCTAGAAATTCTTTAAAGTGCTGTTCTTTTATTAGTCAATGGCTCGATTTCAACGAAACTTGAGTGGAACAATCCTATGGTTGGAGGCTTCAACACTTCTAAGAAGAATTTTGATTGGTCAATTTTATTCGCTGGCTATCTTGGATTTTCCAAAATTGTCTGCAAATCCTTTAAAACGTATCTACTCCTTAAGCACGTGGTGGATTTTGTTGGAAGTATCCTAGACCCTCAATTTAAAGTCAACCATTTTCAAAAGATCTTGAATATATTAAATCAGATTTGTCTGAAAAACTGTAATGCCTTAGGCCACAATGGCTTCCAGCTATATGTTATCATTTCAAAGTCTAATGTTGCAGGTACGCGACAGGCCATTAGGTCTCCTGTTTCATTGGCCATCTTGAATTTTCAAAAGATTTTCACGAATCCTTTAAAACAAGTCTCCTAGCTCATAAACCTCTTGGTGGAATACAATTTGCCTGGAATGATTCTATGGTCATACGCTCCAGAACTTCTATTCAGAATATTGACTTCTTTTGTGGTCATCTTGGGTTATCCAAAACTTATTTCAGAAATCCTTTAAAGTATGTTTCTTCCTAAAACAATTTGGTAGATTTTAGCCAAATTTGGCTCGACTGATCTTATGGTAGTAGACTCCAGAATATTCTATTCATAATTTTGATTGATTGATCTTTCCAGTGGAAATCTTCCGGAAATCCATTAAAATGTAGCTTCTAAACTTCTTGGTGGATTTTAACCAAATTTGACTGAAAGGATCCTATCCTTGTAGGCTTCAGGACGTATATTCAGAATTTGTATTGTTCCATTTTTCAGCGTCGATTTTGGATTTTCTTAAACTTTTCCAGAAATCATTTAAAACGCTTCTAAATAATCAATGGCCTGATCTCAACGAAACTTAGGTGGAGTGATCCTAGTGTGGCAGGGTTCAACTCTTCTAACAAGAATTTGGATTGGTCAATTCTTTTGGTGGCCATCTTAAATTTTCAAACGGGACCTGGTAATTGTTTGAAATACTAAAATGCCTGGCTGTAAAATTTTATATGTTAACCCTTTCACAGATGAGATCCCAATATCTCATTTTCAAATCTAGCATCGGCAGCAACGGCTTTCAGTCAAATTAATTTCAAAATATTCAACAGAATAAGTTTTACGCCGTAAAGAATAAACCTTTTTAGGGATTTGTCGGTGAACGGGTTAATTAATTTATCACATCATTTCATATGTTAATTTATCTCATCATTTCATATGTTAATTTATCACATCATTTCATATGCTAATCTATCACATCATTTCATATGTTAATTTCTGCTTTCAGGTGAGAAGCCGTATAAATGCTCACATCCTGGCTGTGGGAAGGCGTTTTCTCAGCTGTCTAATCTTCAGTCACATTCTCGGTCTCATATGACAGATAAACCTTACAGGTGGGTCAGATAAAGCAACATTGGACAAACCAATAATAGTGATGCTATAGTTGACTAAGCCTTGGTTTTAGCTGAGTATTTTGAAAATAGTTTGATTGAATGAGTATTCAATTTGATTTGACTGCCTATTTTTGAATGACCTTGAAATTGTTCATATACAAAATTTATAATTGGATACCTCCTGACAACTCAGTTGCAATTATGCTTCACCGTATTCTGTCAATAGAGTGAAAAATCTTAAATCCAATTAATGAATCTAGTCCTAAGAGCATAATTCTAGAAAGTGTGGCTAAGTTTGTCTCAAATTTATGACAAGTTCATTCTAGGATTGTGCCTCAATGAAAATCAGCACATAATCATCAGAGTTATCTCCCCTCCTGAAGAACTGAATAACTATCTCACCAGAGTGTCGTGGCTAATGCTCGAGATCAGCATGAGAACAACACGGATCTCTTCATCCTCTGACATTATTTCTCATAAGAATTAGCCACCAGTCATGTGTCCATCGATGCATCTGTCTGTCGATCCATCTGAGCTTGTTTCTGTTTCTGTAACCTTAGACTAGGATTGTCTGAGTGGATTTGCATAAAGGTTGATGTGTCAATACCATGTGAGAAAACTTCGGTTTGCATCGAGTTGCCTCTACCCTGACAAAAATTAATTCATCAGATATCGTTATCAGAGCATAACTTTATAACCCTGTATAAATGGATTCACCAAAAATCCGCTTCTGCAGTGATCTTGAGAAATATCTATTTAGAAGACAAGAGAAGACTATTTTCAAAGTTTTTTACTAAAGTGTCTGACTCGAGAAGTCTTCTTCTTTTCGATCGCTGGTATCACACTTGGAGAGCCATTTTCTGGATGAAATCTGTGGTTTTCTGCAGTTCTTCCACAGGTCCATACAGCTTTTCAAGAAAAGAGGTTGACAAAGGCCAGATCTCTTCTCTCAGCAGCTGATATGTACTGCAACATTGAAGTTTGTGCTCTGTGGTCTGTTCTGCTTCTCCACAAGGATAAGCGGGTGATGTTGTAAGGTGGAACCGCCTGTACTTGTGTTGGTTTAGTCTGTTGTGTCCAGTTCTGAGATGAAAAATGGTCACTTGCTCTGGCCTCGAGAGATGATGGTAGGCATCTTCTGATTGAGGTGTTCTATAGAGTGACTTGATGATAGTCTTCATCTCTGTATGGGTAACCATGTTTTCTGTCTGATTCTCTTCTGCACCCACCTTTGCCATCTTGTCTGCTTCCTCATTTCCTTGGACTCCACAGTGTGAGGGGATCCACTGCAATGCTATCCGGAAGCATTTGATGGTTTGTAGTGCTTCTTCAAATTGTGGCAGCTTACGTTTGGTGATAGCCTCAAGGACGGAGCGGGCATCAGATAAAAAGACAATCTGTGCAATAGGGTCTGCTGTTCTGCTGATGGTATTAGCTGCATGAACCAGTGCTTCGACTTCAGCTCTGTAGTTTGTGCAGTGTTTGCCTATCTGTATTGCAGCTGACTCATGTTGTCCCTTTGGATACTGTATGTGCAGTCCGGCACCTCCGCTCCTAATTGCATCTTTGGCTGATCCATCTGTGTAGATCCTTATCCATGTCTCCTGAGGGTACATTTCTTCCAGCATGGCTAGGGTTAGGGCCTTCTTGCTCACATCACTGTGTTCATCTTTGGTTGTGAGATGAGGTACTGTGGTGCGAATAGCTATGCTCTCTAGTTTGTTTTCCCAGGGTGGAGGATCAGGGGTGTGGTTTGGCTCTTCTATATGTGCTGGTAACATTTCTTGGTGTTTCCTTTGAAGTGCTTTTGTCTCTTTCATAAAACTTGATCTTTTAAGTCTTTCTGATGACAGCTGTGCTTGCCTGATCTTCATCGGGTGGTTGTTGAACGATTTGAACTTTGCAGCTTGACTCAGTGCTTTGCATTCCCTTCCTTTGCTAAGTGGGGGGATGCCTGCTGTATGCTCCATTTTTTCTATTGGTGTTGATCTCATTCCACCAGTGATGATGCGCAGTGCCTGGTTTGTACTCTGTCGAGGTTCTGTTGATGAGATTTAGCTGCTGTCATCCATGAGCTGGATCCATACTCAAGGTGTGGTCATACGGCACCTAGGTAGATGGTCTTGAGGATCCTTTCATTGGCACCCCACTTTGTTCCTGCCAGCTTCCTCATGATGTTTGAAGCATTAATTCAAGTAATACATTATTAATGTCTTCTCTTGACCTTTAACTGGACATTGACTAAGCAAAAACCTCAACTTTATTGACCAGTCTTAACCAATAAAGGTTTAACTCTTAAACCCTCAAATTTGTTCAAGAAAATTCAAATTTTCTCATGGAAAATGTCCATTTGCAGAACAAGAGAAGACTATTTTTGGAAATGTATCACTGGAATGACTAGCTTAATAACGCTTGGTTATCGAGCCAGTCATTCCAGTGGTAAATTTTCAAAAATAGTCCTCTTGGTCTGCCAATGGACATTTCTCTAGACCACTGCAGGAGTTGTTTTTAGCTGATATTAGTGTTAAAGGATTCACTCTTAAATGGTAAAAACAGCTTTTGCAATACTGTTGAATGCTAAGAAGATTCATTATCCATTTTCATGGCTACAAAAGACTCACAATTTTTCACCGGGATGACTGGTTAGATTTTAATGGTAAATTTTCTTATCTTGGCATGCAGATTCACATATACTAAGCCAAAATTTCAATTTTATTGACCACTCTCAAGGCGTCAAAATGCCAGCGTGACAAGCATTCATCTTTTTGAATTTAAAACAGATATTTGAAGCAGTTGCAGCCTCAGACAACAACTAAGACAACAACAGCTTTCATTCAATTTAATTCCAACAATTTGCTTGTATGTCTTGTTAGAAACCTAGATACCTGTAGTGGTATTTGAGGTTTTTTTTTATAGGAGCTACCTATTGTTAAAGTCACCTTGATTGTCATAGTTTTAAAGCCTTCAGGAGTTACCTCCCTTTGAGTTTGCGCTTTAACCCTTTAATAGTCAAGAAAATTTAAATATCTCCCTATTGAATGTCCATTTACAGGCCAAGAGAATATAGTTTTTGAAATTTTATCACTGGAATGACTGGCTCGGTTATATCGAGCCAGTCATTCCTATGTTAAATCTTCAAAAATTGTATTCTCTTGGCCTGTAAATGAGCATTCCACAAGACCATAACGGAGGCCGGTTTTGACCAGTATGACCATTAAAGGGTTAAGGAAATTACTCGACCTGTCTGTCAATCATTTTATCAGGTGATTGCTTACCTTACACATTTCCGTTGAATGGACCTTTCCATTTTTAGCTATGCCCCGCCTATCACTAACTAAGCTCCACCCATACCTCGCCGTGTTTGGATTGATCGATCCCCGAATGCCCTAGCTATCAATTTCCTGAAAACTATACAGGGAAGCTGTTGAATATTTTGTAACTAATTAGACTCGGTGCTGTTGCTGCCATAGGCAGCAACAGCGCCCAGTCAAATTAGTTTCAAAATATTCAACAGAATATTTATTAAATAGTAAGAGCAAACAATTTGTACAACAACCCATAGACCGTCATCAAATATGCGTTCGTGACGTACTTATCGACGTCATTCATGACGTCATTCATTATGATGTCATTGTACACGCCACGCAGTTCATTATGACGTCATATGATGGCTGGGTACTCTGGAAAGGTGATTGCTTACCTTACACATCTCCGTTGAATTGCGATGACCTCTGTGAGCACCAAAACAAGACCACTAAAGCAGACGCTTTTTTATGACGGTTAACCCTTTCACCGATGAATTCTCCATGTCTCATTTTCAAGGCAATCATACAGAAAAACTGTTGAATATTTTGAAATTAATTTGACTGGAAGCCCTTGCTAATGACTTCCAGTCAAATTAATTTCAAAATATTCAACAGAATAAATTTTATCATAAAGAATTTACTTTTTTAGGGATTTGTCGGTGAAAGTGTTAACCGCTTAATGGTCAAGCTGACAAAAAGCAGCCTCTGGGATTAAAATTTTTTTTTTTAGATTTGACCACTGGAATGCCTGTCGAAAAATAGTCTTTTCACCTGCAAAAGGATATTCAATAATCAAATGTTTTGATCTCCTGAGCAAATTTGACCATTACTAGAGGGCTATACGATGATAATACAATGACAAAGTATTTTCATTGGATGCTGAGCGTCCAAAGACTTTGTGATTTAACCCCGTCAACTCCCGAGCTTCCTCAAAAACATTCATTTTCAGACTAAGATAATACTATTTTCAAAATTTACCACTAGAATGACTCAGCTCGATAACTGAGCCAGTCATTCTATTGAGACATTTTTACATAATTGGATTGGAAGACATTCCATTCCAATTATTTTCAAATTATTCAACAAAATATTTACCTGGCCAGAGATTAAGTTTTTACACTTAATAGCTAGGCTAAAACTGACCTCTGCGGTGGTATTGAGGAATGCCCATTTTCAGACCAAGAGAAGACGTTTTTGAGAATTTAACACTGGAATGATTCATAATCAAACAAGTAATTCCATTGGTAGATTTTCAAAAGTATTCTTCTTGACCTGTAAATTAACATTCACTAAGACTACGTCACATGTAGGCTGATGTCATAATCAATTACGTCATGAATGACGCGATATAATCTGTCACAAATGCTTATGAATCTGACAAGTTGTGCGAATTGTATGTCTTTACTATTTAATGACCATTCTGGTGAATATTTTAAAATTAATTTGACTGGGCGCTGTTGCTGCCATAATTTTCTGGAAATTGAGATTCAGGGAGTGCAGGGATCCCAACACGGGTGAGGCGTGGGTGGAGCTTAGCTAGAGATCGGCGGGGCATAGCTAAAACTGGATTCCTCCATTCTCTTGACCATTGACAGTTAATAAAACATCTGTATCAGAGACATTCCCCTGTTTATCAGTTATCTCCCTTACTTCCCTTGTCCATGTTAGCTACAGTAGAGCTCATAAATAAATTGACATGTTTCCAAAACAAAAACAGAAACAAGTTAGTGTAATGTTGAACATGATGCAAGAAATGTTCTGTCAAATATTTTGGACTTAATTTGATTGGAAAGCAATCAAATTAAGTCCAAAATATTCAATAGTTAAGATTTATATCAATAAAACCTGTTTATGCTAACAAACCATATGACATCATGTGACCAGCTAACTAGACTGGCCAGCCTGGGAGTGGGCATAGGCTGAATCCCTGTAAGTCTTAACAAACCACATGACTAACTAGCTGGTTAACAAGCTACTAGACAATTACACCTGGCCAGTCTGGGAATGGGCATAAGCTGAATCCCTGTAACTTTGAGCTAGGTGATACATTCAGACAGCTATCTGCTTATAACTAGCCAGCCTGGGGAAGGGCATCAGTTGAACTCCTATGAGCCTGAGCAAGATCTAGTCAGTCTGATAATAACCATGTGACGAGCTAACAAGTCATTACACCAGCCAGCCAGGGAAAGAGCATACGCTGAATTCCTATGAGTCTGAGCAAGGATCTACTTCATCTGTCATTGTTGTCTACTCGTGTCTCACATTCAGTCAGACAATCACCGTCAATGGATCTTTCCATTTTTAGCTATTCCCCGCCCATCTCTAACTAAGCTCCACCCACACCTCGCTCATGTTCGGATCGATCGATCTCTGAACTCCCTGACTATCGATCTCAGGAAAACTATACAGGTAAGCTGTTGAATATTTTGAAACTAATTTGACTGGGTGCTGTTGCTGCCTAAGGCAGCAACAGCACCCAGTCAAATTAATTTCAAAATATTCAACAGCATGTTTCTTAAATAGCAAAAATTACAAAGACATACAATTCATACAACGTGTCGGAGTATTTGAGATTTGGTGATGGTCTATATGGAACTCTTTGTGACGTAATGATTGTGACGTCATCATACACGCGCTGAACTGATTATGACATCATACGAGGTCAGATGATAGATGGATACGCTGGAAAGGTGAATTTAAATCACTTTCTTATAATATCGTTTCTATTTCAATTAATTTAGTGGTGTTGTAAGTGCATATGAAGGCCTATGCCATCTTGGTAAAATCTTATTTCATTTTGGAAACTTTTAAACTTATTTCTGTGCTCTATTATATGCAATTGCCGTTTATATAATTATTATGCGTGTATTTTACTGTGTTTGTAGGTGCAATTCTTGCTATAAATGTTACACTGATGAGGCTGGTCTTCGGGATCACATACCCAAGCACTCGGACACTAAGCATCTCAAAACCCACATCTGTAGAGTATGCGGTAAATCATACACACAGGAAACATATCTGGCACGGCACATGGCTAAGCATTCACAAGATGGAATGCCAAAAATTAACCGTGGTGTGGGCGTGGGTGTAGGTGGGGTTGTGATGTCCGGACTCAGCGGGCCTCATCATTCTGTCAAGCAAGAACCATTGGATCACAATTCAGAAAACTTTCCTGGAAATCCAGTAGGCCTAGTACCTGGTAAAGGATCATCAGCGTTTATGGCAATTTCTACGCAATATGCCAATCCTGGGCCTATTGTTCCGTCAACAGGGTCATACCCATATGGGTTACCACTGCCTACCAGCAGCCCTAGCTCACCGCTGCCGCACATATCATCCATGACATCAGCTCGATACTTTCCTTATGACCCGCTGTCATTCAGACCAAAATCGGAGCCACCAGCACGTAATTTGAATGTAGCATCGATGTCATCGCGGGATAGCATGCTCGCCAATAGCCTTTTAAGTTTACAGCATATAAAGGATTATGCTTCTCAACAAATGCCTTCGTTTACTAACGTTCCGCCGAACACGCGGTTAACGTGAACATAGTTCTCAACAACGCATGTCTAGCTTACCTAGTTCTATTTAATTTGTGTTTATTATTATTATTTTTATTATTAGTAATAATAATAATTAATAATGAAAATAATAGTAATATTATAACAGTTTTCAGTTTAATATTTTTACTTAAATATTATCATCGAAAATGAACAATGTTATTAATTGACATATCATAGGGCCAAAGTTTGTATATAGCCATTATTTATAGCATAACAATTACCACTATGACATGAAACTTAACACATCAAAGATGTTGACATCGACGCGATGTGTCAAATAATCACCTGTAAAAAGTGCTAAAAAGTTAATTAAAAGACATACGCCTACAAAATATGTTGAAAAATCAATTAATATTTTGTTGATTTTATTAATTGCCATTGTCGTCTTAATGGCAATTACCGGGAAAAGTATTTATTATGACGGCCTCAATGGTCAATAAAGATGGTGGTCTTTAAAGACAGGTGGTCATTAAAGACAGGTGGTCAGTAAAGGCAGGTGGTCAGTAAAGACAAGTGGTCCGTAAAGGCAGGTGGTCAGTAAAGGCAAGCAATATCTTAACCCTTACTGGTCAAGGTTGATAAGGGAAATTGAGAATTTTACTTTGGTAAATGTCCATTTGCAGACCAAGAGAATATTTTTGAAATTTTACCACTGGAATAATTGGCTCAGTTATCGAGCCAGTCATTCCATTGGTAAATTTTTTGAAATACTATTTTTTTCTCCTGTAAATGGGCATCCTTCAAGGCGACTATAGAGGCTGGTTTCGGCCAGTTTGACCATTAAAGAGCTAATACTTGCTAGTTGCTTAGGAAATTACTCCTCATTTTGTCACCAGACAGGTTTCATCTCAAATCCCTTGAAAATTGGGTTTCACTCAAATTATTTTCAAAGAAATAAAATTTAGAAACAACTGGTTCCTGGACCAGAGTTGGCGGCATATGGTTGTTGCTCTTGCCTGGTATAGGATCAATGTCTAAATTAAGATAATTCATGATTGTTCATAATCAGTGTGGGTCAGTCAAATCAGTCAGCGAGCGAAAACTATCTGTTATGCTCAAAAGATGTGGGCTTTTAAGATAGGCGGTTTTCTTTAAGACATTTTCTACAGTGTTCTTGAGAAATGTCCATTTATAGGGCAAGAGAAGAGACTATCAAACCAGTACTTCCAATGGAGCTTTCCAGAAACTAGTCTTCTAATAGCCTGTAAATGGACAGTCATTAAACTAATCCAGTGTTAATAAGGTTAGGAAATAGTTACAATGGTTCAGTTGCAATCATCTTTGAAACTGCCATTTTAATTAGATGTTTGAAAGTGCCATTATTAACTCAACTGGCCTGAAAGGCCAAGTGAGCTTATGCCGTGGCGACCGTCCGCCGTGTGTCCGTCGTCCATCCATCTGTCAACTTTTCCTTTAAACTACTTCTTCTCAAGAACCACTGGACCAATTTCAATTATATGTGGCAGGAAGCATCCTTAGGACATAGGGATCCAAGTTTGTTCAAACGAAGCCGATCGGTCAATTTGGCCAGTGGCCATCTTGGATTTTGGCCGATTTTAGGAAACGTCTTTAAAAATCTCCGAAATCACTGGAGGGATTGATACAAAACTCATGAAATATGATCCATGGCAAGAACTGAACCATATTTGTTTAAGGGTTCCACCGTGAATCATTTTCCTGCCAAACGCTCCCATACTAAAACAATGGGAAATTTAAAATGTCTTCTCGATAACTACTGGGACATTTCAATTATATTTGGCAGGAAGCATCCTTAGGGGCATAGAGAGTCAAGTTTGTTTAAACGAAGCCGATCAGCCAATTGGGTCAGTGGCCATCTTGGATTTTAGCTGATTTTTATAAATTTCATTAAAAATCTTCTCCGAAACCGTTTGAGGGGTAGATTCAGAACTCGTGAAATATCATCTAGGGCAAGCGCTGAACCAAATTTGTTCACATGTGAACTTGATTGGCCGAATCAATCGGTGGCCATCTTGGATGATGTAGTTTTTGAGAAAACAACACCTCCAGAACTGATGAATGATCGGCCCAAAATTTGGGAGATGATATTGATGACTAAGGGCCATTAAAGTTTGTTCAAGAGAAGTTGATACATAAAGAACATGGCCTCTGTTTTCTTGTTACAAGTCTGCTCAACTCATTAGATTTCTCCTTGTTGTTAATGAACATTCTAGTTGAAATGCCTATGGTTCAGGTGAGTGATACAGGCCCCTTGGGCCTCTTTTGGGGATGCTATTGTTCTCCATGTTGTGTAATGCTCAGTTTATACTAAACATTGAGCAACAGGGAGACCAATAGAATCTCAAGTAATGGCACTTGCAAATATCAAATTAAAATGGTTGTTTCAAAGAAGATGATTGTCACTGAATTATTGTAAATAATAAGTAATCACCATTCCTGTAGCGCTAATCATAGTCCCATTACTATTGGCTTCCAAAGTGACCAGAGCTGCATCGATATCGCACAGTAAGAGCATCGTAGTTCGATTCTAATTGTGTATTTTTTATGATAGACGTGAAATGTGCTGGGTTATATATTTGTATAACAATTTGACTGAAATGAATCTTTCAATTAGGTTGTTCTTAAAATAATCAGCTAAGCCTTCAATGGAATAACACTTGCTGATGATATTTAGAGCAATTTGAATGACAGTTTCTCCTGATTAAGGCAGCAACAGATTTCACAAATTCATCTCAGAATAATCAGGCTTTCAATATTATTAGCTAACAAATTAATGTATAATTAGTTAGGCCTATGCCATATATATTGTCAAGATCCAGTGTGAAATATGTCTGAAATCTGTTCAATCAGTAGGTAAACATGTCACTGCATGTCAGATCGTTCATGTACTGGGTGGACCTACATGTCCATAGAAATATATTTTACGCTGGATCTCGATTATGTATAACACCGCCCAAACTAATTGTACATTTGTTAGCTAACAATGGCTGTATTCGACTGGGACCTTTCCATAGAGCAAATTTACTCGCAAAGTTGCCAAAATGTGCTCTACACAAACGTACCAGTCGAATAAAAAAAACCTAGCAGTATGGAAGGTGCAGAAAACGACTAAATTGCCTAAATTTTACTATCTTGAAAATAAAATCCACCTTTCAGCGCTGTTTTCTGAAAACAGCGCTGAAAGGTGGATTTTAGCATAGTGAATGCTGAATAATAGTAGAATTCAGCTCCTAAGTCCCGCATTTTCAAATTTTGCATCACATGACATACTTCATGAAACATGCCACACGTTTTGACTATGGCTAGTTTCGTGCTCTGTGTTTTTCCGGGAAATATGAGTCGAATAAAAAATATACTCTATGGAGCCAATATACTCTAACCTTTCACCCAGTCGAATACAGCCAATGCTGAAAGTCTGACAGTGATTATTCTGAGAATTTGCTAAAGTTATTGCTGCCTTAGTCAGCAATGACTGCCAATTGAGCTGCTAGAAATATCTTCAGTAAAATACTAATATTTGGTATTGACAAAATTAATTTCCAGCTCAGAGCTAAAAGCCTTTTTAACCATTTAACACTTGTATCAGCCAAAAACGGCTGAGAGAAAATGTCCATTTGCTGACCAAGAAAAGACAATTTAAAAAAATTTACCTCTGAATGACTGGCTCGATAACCGAGCCAGTCATTCCAGTGGTAAATTTAAAAAACCAGTCTCTTGGTCTGCAAATGGACATTTTCTATGAGAAAATTTAAATTTTCTAGAACAAATTTGAATGTTAAAGGGTTAACTGATGACCATCTTGTCCTGAAAAAGCAAAGATTCTGTTACTATTTCACCTGCCTTTAGTGACCAACTTTAGGTGCCCCCAAGATGGTAATTTAAGATTGTTTTGACTTAGAACATAGTGTAGATGAGATAAAATGCTTTTGTATATTATGATAGTAGTAGTCATAATAAGATACTTAAGATTAGTCTTAATCTGCTAAGAATGTTTAAGATTAGTTAACGTATTTCTAAGTTACGTTAACGTGTGTCATATTTATAAAATTTGTTTCTAAGCTTTGTTTGTCTGTTTGTTTGTTGTTCAATTGTTTAAAACAATTAATTACATTTTACTATATCATACATTCTAGCTTTTGCTGAATTTTAAAATTAAAGATCTAATTAATCTTAAGGCATATCAAATTGCAGTTAGTAAATGCAAATTAACTATTTGCCATTTCATATAACAATTAAGTTCCCAATTTTCAGCCATTATGCAGACAATTAATAACTATTAACTTAATATTGAAATAACTTCCAGTTAGATTGTTTGCTAACACGTTTAGCAGCATTTGACCTGTGCTTAAAAAACAATATAAAGTTATAAAATTTTGATTTGAAAATTAACAAGTGTGAGCTCACTATAGTTGCAGCATAGTTGGCCTTTCCAAATGTGTTGAAAATTTTACCAACCAACCAACTTAACTGTCTGATGGTTGCAAGCCACTAGACAATAATTTCAATTGACAATAACCCTGGATCTGCTGAATATTTTGAAAACAATTTGACTGAAAGTTGTTGGTGGTTTAGCCACCAACAACTTTCAGTCAAATTGTTTTCAAAATATTCAGCAGATCCAGAGTTAAACCCCATGATAAATGGAGTCTGCAGAAGTTCAGTAGTCAGCTGGTTAAGAATCTCCGTCAGAAATATTTAAAAATGTGACTGACAAACCTATTGACGGACAGGTTTATACTAGATGTGAGACACAGCTGAAAAGCTACCTATGTCACAGCTAGATCACATCACATTGGTTTATTTTCAAATAAAAATCTACGTTGTTTAGGTATCAATGCTGCCGAAAGTGTCTTCTGTAGTAACCTTGTGAAATGTACATTTGCAGAACAAGATAATAATACTTAAGAAAACTTACCATTGGAATGACTGACTCGATAACGGAGTCAGCCATTCCAGTGGTAAACTTTCAAAAAGATTCGCTTTGCCTGCAAATGAACATTCATTGAGGAAATTTCTATATTTTCTTGAGCTATTCTGAGCAGTCAATCGTCAAGTTATTGACGTTATGTTTTCTTTGTTTAATGTCGGAATTAATTATCTATTATCCTAAAGTATTGTCATTTGAACAACATGATACAGAATATAGATACACGCATGCATGCACACACAGACACACACTCGCACACGTACACCAAAACACATGCACACATGCTTGCACGCACACACCCACACAGGCATGGACACACTTATAGTATAGCCAGATATAATAGGAACTGTTATAGCTTATGCAAGTTCACATTTCAACTGGACAAACCAGATTCTTGACCTTATAGCCTGTTTAATAATGTTTTGAAATTAACTTAACTTGAAGTTGCAGCAACAACTTCTAGTTAGATTAGTTTCAAAATATTCAACATCTTATATTTCTAGATGGTTTGGGATACTGGTGTTCGTTGGTGGAATCGTGAACAACCACAACTAGAACAAACTCTTTGATGAAGCGATGATGGTCTGTTTCAACAACACTGCTGTCAAATATGAGATTGATTAAGCCTGTCTTTTACATAATTATAATGATTTTAACAAATATATCCTCAATTATTACGACTTCCTAATTATAATGATTTAAATTTTGATTTTAAAATGAATTATATTTAATCTTTTTCTTTTTTTTAATTAAAAAAAGGCACTTGTTCCTATATACGTATATACTAAGCATACTGAACAAAATCAAACCAAAAACGCTTGTTTTTTCTGCCAGCCTTACTGAGATTATTGTAAATAAACATTTTTATTTAACTGTTTTTTGGGTAAGATTCATTGATCAATCCATTTATCATTGAGTGTCTATCAATCGTATTTATTATTATTATTATTATTATTATTATTATTATTATTTCATTATTATTATTATTATTATTATTGTTATTATTATTATTGATAGACTGAAAGCTTTGTAGTACTTGTGAGATTTTATTGCGTTATTTGTTTTTGTCTTTATTGATTTGATACAGTATTCATATGCCATCAAATGTAAGATATATATCGCAGTTTCCGTGTGCATTAAAAACTAAACTAAATTTAAATGTTACAAGTGCATATGCCTTGGTTATTGTTGTTGTTTTGTTTTTTCAGACATTAAAGTGAGTTATGAATTTGTTGGCCATTATTTACTAATCCTATACTATGCCCAAAAAGCGAAATTAGTCTAGCCATTTACACCGATGACAGAATTCTAATTTTTAAACAAATGGGAGAGAAAATACGCAGGGCGACCAGCTCTCTGGATTTATCAGAAAAATGCAGATTTTTTATACAGGCCTCCAGATTCCCGGACACCCTGTAAAATATCCAGACTCATCCACCCCTCAAATTTTCTTTTAGCAAAATAGCTAATAATATTAAATACTAAGTGTTAATAAATAAATCTGTTGAATTATATTTATGCTTTTACAACAAATTATAGTTTAAATTGATGATTTGTATGCATTTCTGCATGCTAGCATATGCAAACCTTGGAAGAGACAGATCATGCGATGTACAAATAGTGCATACCACGTGCGCTTGCCTAAAATTATTTTACGGTAAAAAATCATGACAAGCTGGTCGCCCTGAATGCAGTTGTATATATTGGAAACAATATTGCTGAAAGATGCTACTGTCCTCGACGTGCTGAATAATTTGAAACTAATTTGGCTTGGCGCTGTTGTTGCCATAGGCAGCAACAGCACCCAGTCAGATTAATTTCAAAATATTCAACATCTTACCTATATGGTTAGCTTGAATTTGAGATTCTGGGAATTCAGCTTTGATTCCAACACATGCACAACATGGGCGGAGCTTAGATAGAGATGCACATAACAGCTCCAAGGAAGATTAATTTCAAATTATTCAACAGATAATGTTTAACACCAAAACCAAGATGATTCTCGCATTTCAAGTTTGGTGAAGACCGACCGACCCACCGAAAAATTGGCCGACAGACAGAGACTACAAGAGTCGTATCAAGAGAAATTATGATTACTAACATGTATGTACCGGTATAGCTCTTTGGTGTTGATTTTCTAATGTTTTAAGAGAATTTGATCAAATGAATTTATAATTTGGTCATTAAAAAATTAATTTGGCAAGGTTAATTATGATTAGTTATAAGTGTGTGTAGCTCTGTGTCAATTTACTTGTATTTTTAAAAGATAATCTAATAAAGTGGATTCCTAATTTGGTCATTGAAAACTAATTTTCATTATTGAAACATTGTCTTGTTTAGATAGTTAGTTGCTGCAAAGTTTTCAGTTTATCTCGTATCATTATGCATTATTCTGCCTGCTTCCTTTCAAATAATACAATGATTTCAGTGTTCTAGTTTATATCGTTTACAATGGTAAATTAAATTTTAATTTGATTAATTTCTAAGTGTTCAACGTAACCTTTTCACTCCAGGAGATGGAGGAATCCTTTTTAAATTGTTTATTTCATGATATTTTGTAGCCTAATTAAATAAAGAAATAGTCTTAGGGCACCCCACTTTTAGGCTGCATCAAACATCAGTGCTGTTATAACTTTGCTTCCCGTATATTTCATGGTAATAGCCAGAGTATTCTAGTTTGGTGTTGTAGATTAACCCGTTTATGGTCAAATTTGGTAAAGAAAAAAAAAAGAAAAAGAAAAAAAGAAAATGGCAATTTTCAGACAAAGATGAGTTTATTTTTTAAAATGTACCACTGGAATGACTGGATCGGTTTTCGAGCCAGTTATTCCAGTGGTAAATTTTCCAAAATTGTTGTCCTGTCCTACAAATGGACATTTCTTAAGAACACTACAGAGGCCAATTTTGGCTGGCTTGACCATTACAATGCTTTCGTGCTAATTTTCAGAGTATTGGGTAGACGATTTTGGTGATTACTGTAAATTATACGGTGAGTATAAGCATACCCTAAAACAATAAAACAGTACCTAATGGGGGCCGTTTTATTCGTTATAATGCCTTTGTAAATGAAGTTTTACGCTGTCATGTGTCAAAGCATTTAGGCCTCATGTTGTTATTTCTGTAGATAAATCTAAAAAAAAATTTATATCTAACTGTTTTGTGTTCTTCAAAAATAATTTCAATCTTTATTTGAAAAAAATAATGTAATAATTTTATTATGAACAATCATTGTATAGATGTAAAAGTAGACTGGATTTTAAATTTTTATTAATTGATTCATTAATGTCTGGCGTCATCATCATCCCTTGATGAACAAGTTAGTGTTCATCCACACGTGTCATTCAAAGATTACAGATTGTTTATAATGCAAGCTAACCTGAGTGCTCAACAGAACATATGTCTTTTAGTGCCAGATAGCGGTGGTTCTTTGTCCCAGGTGGTCGAGAGACCAGCTGTCTTTATCCTTACCATTCTGATGTGAATTTTCTATCTTTTACTTTGTCAATAGAGAAAGACTGGGTAGATATTTTAAAACAATTTTGGTAGATGATGTTGCTGTCTATGACAGCTGTCTACCAAATTTGTTGAAAAATTAACACTGGTTCATCTTTTTAAAGTTTTTAAATTTTGATATCGGAGTGGTAAAGGTCAAAGGACAACCATCTTCTGGCAGTAAACCTCATATCATACCTGTATTCAGAGACCACCTGTGTATAGTGACTATGGTAGCAACAGCACCTAGTCAAATTAGTTTCAAAATATTCAAAGAATATTTATTAAATAGTAAATACATACAATTCGTACAACAATGCATAATGTGTCTTCAATTATGCATTCGTGACATACTTACATGACGTCATTGATTATGATGTCATTCTACACGTCATGTTGATTACGACATCTGATGGATGGATAAAGTGGAACTGTCCATTGTTACTGATCCGATGAGGTGGTGTCTTTAGACATGTGTTACGCTGTTATGATTTAATGACCCACAGTTACTTCCTTAGTTACCAATGTGAAGTGACTTATATAGCATTGCGCTAATTTAAAACATAATTTAGGACATGATCAAATAGTTATTTAATTTTCGTTGGATGTTCATGTAATGGATATATCAACGTTATTTTTGTCTGGGGTTTGAGAGGTAAAAAGACAATGGTTAATTTGTAAACAAATTAATTACCTTGTTGTTCACTGAGAATTGTCAATGTTCACTGAGAATTGTCAACTTTATATAAACCTGCTTGGTTTGTGCCAAAGATATCTATGAGATATTTTTATTGTTTTCAAATTATTTTATGAATGCAAACTTTACGTTTTCTTCCATAAGTTCCACGATCACCGATAATGTTGGATGCAGATTTAGTTGTTAGAGTGTGCTCTTTATCTATATGTTCATGTTTCGGTTGATGGCAGATGAAGCAGTTGCTATAAACATTATTCTATTTTAGGTATATAGTTAATAAAAACAATTTTTATGAATTTTTATTAACATTTAATATTACATATTAACATGTAACACTCAAGGTGGCCAAAACAGTTTCTGAAGAGGTCTTAAGAAATATCAATTTGCGGCCCAAGAGATTATTTTTGAAAATTTCCATTGGAATGACTGGGTCGATAACAGAGCTAGTCCTTCCAATGGTAAATTGTCAAAAATAACTTTCTTGTACTGCAAATGGACATTTTCGATGTTAAGGTTCAATAAATTTAATTTAATAAAACAAAATTAAAGCAATCTTCTTTTTGAGACAAATTAGGATAAAATTAACCCAGTACAATTGTTTGGGGGTGTAGCTTCCATATTTTGGGGTAAAAATATTGCTTTTTAAAAGTGAAAAATATAAAAGTATTTCTGTTTGTATTTTATTTGAATCATTATTTAATTTTCAGTTTCATTAGTCATATCAGTTTTAAATAATTACGATTATTGTTATTATTAATATTCAAATATAGAACATACAAGAACCAAATATGCATATTTATGCCGAAGACAGTTATAACAATAAATATGTAGTATATGTTTAAAAAAAAATTATTTTAAGTTTTATTTGCTAAATAATTATTTAATTAAATGTTATGTATGTATGTATGTATTTATTTATTTTATTGTATATTTGAATGTACAGATTTAACAGTTTGATCAGTTAATTAATTGTTGATAATTAGAATTATTTTAACCCTTTGTGTGTCTGAATTTCTAGGAACCTTGTTATAAATGGTCTATGTATAAAAAGTGTTGAATAATTTCTTTTAAAATATTCAACATAATTATACTTAACCGCTTACTGGTCAAGCGGGCCAAAACCAGCCTTTGCAGCGGTCTTAAGAAATATACATTTTCCGGTCAAGAGAAGACTATTTTTAAAATGTTACCACTGGATTGACTGGCTCGGTTATCGAGTCATTCCAGTGGTAAATTTTCAAAAATAGTATTCTGCTAGTGGACATTCACTAAGCAACAATTTGTTATTTTCTTGCCGAACCGTGACAATAAATGGTTAGATCATTTTGTACAAAGTCCTTACCATCTGTGACATGAAAAGGGTTACAAATACTTCCTATATTTTATGTTGTAATCTTTGGTTGTGGGACGTTTAATCAAAGGGTAAAAACAATATCAAAAATATTAAATAAATAATTACATATGAATTATAATATCATGGCAGTTTTCTCTGTATAGGTACATCGTTTTTCGTTTTCGTATATCATTTCACAAATTAAACACATTATTTCCTCGTAAAAAATAACCCTGTCATGTGACCCACCCATATCATGAATACATTGCGTCGCTGCGTTTCACTTGTGTCATCACAAGGAAGATGCTTGTATTTCTTAGCCAAACAGTGTTAGAGTTTCTATCTTTTCTACCTGTACCTGGGAGCATAGTTTAGAATCACAACGTTATATTCATTTAATTAATTAGACATCACCATAGCAACAGTTAGCGTAGTAACAGGATGTAAATAATTAATATTAAATATAGAATTTATTATTATTATTATTATTATTATTATTATTATTATTATTAATGTCATCGCAGTGAACTTGTTTTTTGGTTTTCTGTTTGTTTATAAATCAACATATCTCTGTTTTCTGAGAAATAACGGGCTGTTATTATACATGTAATGGGGTAGTCTCTCATTTTCCTTACATTTTTAAAAAGGGCAGGTTGCACATGGGCTGTTTGAGCTTGTTTCAAATTTTAAAATAATTTGTTTAATTTAACATGTTAAGATTTAAATTGGATATGTAGAGTTTATGCTTCAATGAAACTTTTGGAATTTTGGAATTTAGACATTTTTATTCCTAGATTGATATATATCTATTATCAATCAACCGTTTAATGGTTAAGCCAGCCAAAACCGGCCTCTGCTCTGGTCTTGAGGAATATCCATTTGCAGGCCAAGAGAAAACTATTTTTGAAAATTGACCGCTGGAATGACTGGTTCGATAATCGAGCCAGTCATTCCAGTGGTAAATTTTCAAAAAAATTGTCTTATCTTCACCTACAAATGGGCATTCAGTGAAGTAAAATCCTGACCATTAGAGGGTAAAGATCAATATGGAACTGGTTGACAATTTTGTAGTCGATATTGTTATCTATGGAGCAGTGATCTCCCTTTAACACTCAAGACTGCCAAAAATGAGAAATATCCATTTGCAGACCAAGAGGAGTATTTTTGAAAATTTATGAATGGAATGCCGGGCTCTATATAACCGAGCCAGTCATTCCAGTGCTGAATTTTTAAAAAGTCTTCTCATTGTCTGCAAATGGACAATGAAAAAATTTTCTTGAAAAGATTTGTGTGTTAAGGGGTTAGGAAAGTTGTACTGATCGCTGGTGTACTGCCCTTTAAGGCATTTACTGGTCACAGGGGAGATAAATCTTGGTCAAAAGGAAAATTTAAAAGGGATCCGATCTGTCGCTCAAATATTTGATATTGTAATCAATTACCTCGTCTATCGGCTGACGTCACAATCATAGTGACATATTATAACTCCGTCATGAAGGTTGATAAGTCTGTCAAGTGTACCAATTGTATGTCTGATAGATTTATAATTTAATAATTTAATAAACATTCTTTTGAATATTTTAAAACTAATTTGACCGAGAGTCGTTGCCATAGGCAGCAAAGCCCATCCCCACTCCCCAGTCAAATTAGTTTTAAAATATTGAATAACTTACTTGTTTAATCACCTGGAAATTGAGATTCTGGGAAATCACGATTAAAAGTATACAAAATTGATTCCAACACAAGTAAAAGTGTGCGGAGTTTGGCTAGAAATGGGCGGGGCATAGAAATGGGCGGGGCTTGTCTTCAAATAGATCAGTCTATGCAGTTATTTAGGAAAGCCTTGCGGGCAATATTCTTTCATGGCTCCTGTTTAAAAATCCATGTTTTCCAAACATTCATTATTATCTACCAATACATGGAATTGGGTATTTATAAATGATGAATTATCTCCCCTGGGCCGATGTGACAGGAATGGCCTTATTAACCCTTTGAACACTGAAGTTGCAGAATTTTACGGTAATTATACAGGTAAGCTGTTCAAGGTTTTGAAAGTAATTCTAAAAGGAACTTGTTGCCACCCTGCCATGGCTAGCAACAGCTCCCAGTCAAATTAATTTCAAAATTTTCAACATATTATTTCTTACTCTATAAATGATTTCCTATTTCAGGTTCGAAGGTTTAACCCTTTAATGGTCATTTGCAGTGGTCTCGATTAGCGTCCATTTGCGACAACCTAACCAGTTATTCCAGTGTTAAATTTTCAAAAAATTGTCTTCTCTTGGCCTGGAAATGGACAATCGTGAAGCAAAACTTTTCTTTGAAAAATCATGACCATTAAAATGTTAAAGTTTGTTATGACATGACTCCTTATCCGCCATGCATGGACCAGCATAATAATAATAATAACTATTATATTAAAATTATTAATAAACATATGTATATTTGTTGTTGTCATGGATACATTTTTATTTCCATGTTTGTTGATACCGATTTTAAATTACTACTATAAAACAGGGTGCATTGTTTGAAATAAACCGTTGTTGTTGTTGTTGTTGGTCACGGAGATGAAAAAATAACATTAAATAATGTTTTTGTTAAGGAATTATTTTATCGCGATGGTAGTGAGTGTGCTAATGAGTCGCTTAATCCCTTTGAGTGCAGAGGGAGATAACTCCTGCCAGATAATGCAGCTTACTGGGCCGATGCTGGGTATCAGCCCAGTAAGCTGTGCTATCTGGGCTGTTTACAGAAAATAACCAAAGATAAGAAAAATGCTTTTAAAACTTTTTCACTGCTTTGTCTGAGTCAACCAGTGAAAAGGAAAACAAGTCTTTCCCTTCCAGATATTTATTAGTGACTGGAGTTACCTCCCTTTCCACCCATGAACATTAAAGGGGCAGTGTTGTAAGTGCTTTCTTGTTTAAAATTGAAACTTACAGATAAACAAATAATAAAAAGTTACAGGTAATTTTGCATTGTCTGCATTTAAAGTGGTTGAACATGCACAATGAATGTGACATTACTTTGATGTTGTTATTGAGATTAATTTTATTTCTTTAAAATAATCAAAATTCTAGAAATGCAGGTGTACTAGATGTTCTAGCCATCTTGAAACTTCCATATGGTGATCCATATCTCTCAACCCCAACCATAAAATCTCGCCAGACCAGCTACACCCCACAGGGAGGCTTTTAGCTATGTCATGAATTTTGTGATGCATTACAGAAGACCACACACAAATGCTATACGCAATGGGGTCCTCCTCAAGCTGTTGAGGATCCACCTGCTACTAACCTTCCCCCCCCCCTCTTGAGATTGATAGACCGGTACTGAACACCCAGATAAACTTGCTGTTGTTCAGTTGGTTTTATTGGCCGCTTACACAGTGTATTTGAGCCATGGCTCTCTTTGAGGTGCTTCCCCGAAGGATTGCCTGGATGATGGCTTTACGTCCCCTCCACAAGGACATGTCATGCGAATGATGCAGCATCAGGGAGCGAAGGCGATTGCCTATATTTCCACCAATTGCCTGTCAGCCATCAGATAACCCACACTACTGATTACCAGACGACCTCGCAACCGCCACGGCCAATCATCCCCCTTCAGATAAACTTCATTAAGGTAGTTGTGCCTTTGAGATTATGAGTGTCTATACATATGGGCGCCTACACTGAGACACCTGTGTCTTCAACTGTAAAAAAATGCCAATTTTCATAGGGTAATGTATTGAGAAAAGCTGTCCCAAGAATTGATGATAATGTTGCGCTAATGGCTGATCAGAACCACAATTCTTGCAGAGCCTTGTAGCTCTTCAACCAAAGCCCACTAGAGAAGCCAATCCCAGTCCATAACAGGAAGCATACATGGACTGTTTGTACTCGACCAGCGAAGCCTATATGTATCATTGCAGGACTCTCATAGACACCTACTCCAGGTGTCTAGAGACCAGAGAAGGCTGCCCAAAGTCGTTGGAAGCATACTGTCTCCATGCAAGATAATGAGTTTGATAGTTTACTGGATGAAATCCTCTCAGACAAGACAACAGGGGAGTTCCCGGGAAACCCAGACTTTGAGACTGCCATCTAGAACTAGCTGTAGGCTGACTAGTCCGTGGGCATGGGGAAAAGGATGTAGCGGTTTTCCTAGCTTCAACATTGCTAGATATTAACCTTTTTGTGGTGGCTCCTACATAGATCTGCCTGCTGTCATCAAGCAAAATAAGGTTATCAATACCAAGAACAAGAATGTCTATTGTCTGCGCTGGTCTCTCATAGCTGCTGCATCCACTGTGCATGACTATGTGTATAGGTCATCAAAGTATGAGAGCCAATGTGACAACCTTAGCTTAGGCTAGACTCATCTACATCTCTCGCTCAGATAAAACATGTAGCAGCAGCACAAAGTTTTGGCCATTAACATGTTTAACATGATAACGGGGATGGATCTACCCACTTCAGCTCAGTGATGCTGATCAAGGCATCCCCCAAACATACCTGCGAGAGAGTGATGGTAAGCAACACTACACATGGATCAAACACTTAATTGCTTGCTCCATGATCAGAGTGCTTACAATGAGAGAAATCTGCTCTTAACAATGATCTAGTTACCCAACACAAGCCAGAGTGCTAGGGGGTCAGCTGTTGTCTGAAGGACTTAGGGTGTCAGGAAGGCGCTACATTTCCTCAACCACCACAAACAACTTGAGGCTCATTATGTCATATACGTTGACATTGAAGCCGTGACAACCCAGATCGAAGAACCATCCCACTCCAGCACTCAAACAATGTAGCACCATAAGGCTTGTGGCTTCTCAATTTGCCAGTAGATTATGGGTCATCCAGACAGTGCTGAATCTTTTTGAGCATCTATTGATGCATCGGCTCCAATTTCTGAATAAATGTGTCAACACTTGGTGCGCATACAGTGTAGTCTGATTTTTTTTCTAATGTCTGTACACAAACATAGTGTGAAAGCAACTTCTACCATCCAACTCTGAGACAGCCCTGAGATACTGTCATTGCATGTGTCCCAATCCACTGTCAAACAGTCAAGGCATTCCTCACTCAGGTCAGCCAAATCAACTCACTTCTTGCTTTCTTTGCTGTGTGAGTGAAAGTGTCATGCCATATCTCATCAAATTATGTAGACATCCTAAACTTAGTCATGTCCAGTTGGGCCTTGTTTTGCATGAAATCACTTACTCTTTCATTTGATGTCACTGGGTAGGTGGTGCTCTACTCTTCGATCTCTAGTGCTGCCATCATCATTGGTGATTTGGGTGGGCGGGTGGGGTGAAATCCATTGCCACATCCATTGCTGTGGCAATGTCTTGCTTGTGCCAATGATCTTATACATATCTGTGTATTACTGAGCACATTCTGCCAAAGAGTGTTACCTTTGTCAAGGAGATGGCGGTGATCAACCATGTGGTACAGCATGCATCCTAAATGTCTAATCTTACCCAGTCAACCATATGGCCAGTGCTTCCAGTGCATTGAGAAAGCAATTTTCTGGACAGAGCTCATGGCCTTGATTAATTAGCTTCCTAGTGCTGAGGTGACAGAAGAGCTGACAGCGCTGAAGATCCGTCGAAGGTTTGATATGGAATAGATCTGCTTACTGAAGCATGAGTAGTTTCTTCATGGGTTGGCATGCATGATGCCTAGGGCACTATGGTCTCCACAATGGAATATATAGGCTAAGAGGGCATTGAACTCGCCAGTGTCTACTGCCTACTGAGACACTAACAGTTGAGCTGTGGATCAGTCACTTGTATTAGGCAGACTCACATCTAGCTCATAGAGGGTTCACTGTGTAGTAGTGTGGATATGATCTTTCGTATGCTGTTGAGGAGCACAATGGGATGCACATTGGCTCGGGGGGCCAGGTGGCTTCTTTGGCTTAAGTAGCATAATAAGGGTGTCGTGGCCTGCAGCATTGATTGGAAGCTGGTGCATAAAGGCTGAATTGATTAGTTGCATGATCGCTTTTGAGATAATGTCACTTGCATATTTGAATAGTTCATTGCTCATGCCATCAGGTTTGGATGCAAATTCATTTTTCAGGGCTTTCAGTGCCATCTCAATTTCTGCTGTATTAATTGGTGTTAGTAATGACCTGGGGTCACCTGAAAATGGGTGCAAGGGTTCATCATCGTAGTAGGTGAACTGTCCCTTGAACCATTCTCGAATTGCATTCACTTTGCCCTGGTTAGTCCCGATAAAGTGTCCTTCAGAGTTATGTGCAGTGAGTGGTGGTGTGTAGTCAGTAACTCTCAGGGTTCGGGCTACCCAAAACATTTTGTGACAGTTATCTGTGGCAGTGATATCATATATGTTAGGGAGTCTGCTTGTTGAATAGCAATGTCTTTTAAGCATTCACTGATGTGGCGCAGAATGTTATTCCGTTCCTGCGTAGTTTCGTGCGGTCTTCACTTTGGCCCCTTTGATAGATGCGCAAGCGCTGTTTTCTGCTCTACTGATAGTTTTACTACTACAGGGTCATCGGTATACCTAGTTCGATTGTTGTTTTTGAGAACTCGGATGGTGCAGGTGGATGATGATTCCATACTTTTGAGTATTTTGTTTTGGGCTTCGTTTGGATGGGAGCTGACACCAAAGGTAGCTATCTGCTCCCGAGTACCTTTTGTATGACGTTTGGGTGTCAGTGTCACTGATGAGCTTGGGTAGTTTGTGGGTGACTCCACCCTCTACATTAGGTGGAGATGGCTTATCTGAAGGCTTTATTGACTTGCTTTTAGTCAGAATTGAGGTATGCACCTCAATAGGAATGAGCATCCTGAAGTAGAGACTTTGCTTGTGTTTTACATAGTATGAACTCTATTTGTTTAAAGACTGTTGTTGTTGCATTAGAGCCTGTTGGGGCTTACGTGCGATCAGCAATATGTCTTGTCCATGTTGTCCGGTGATGGCATGGGTGTTTCAAAGGAATACTACCAGTGCATCGCCATTGCTGTTATGTGTGCCCTCTCCATATGACCCCCCGTGCATAATCCAAGTCACGATTTCTTGTACGCATTGCCGAGTTTACCCAGCTTGGAGTTGAAATCTCCACACACGAATAGTTGCCATCTGGCTGGAATAGTAATGGTGGAGCTCAGTTCTACATAGACGGAATCTAATATTGATGGATTATCTTTGATTTTTCATTAGTTGGGTCATGCGACACTTAGTGTTGGTGCGTTTTCACGTTGGTATAGCCAAGTCGATGAATGCACCGAGATCGCTGACATATCCAAAACTAATGATATGGTCCAGAAGTCTTGGTCAGGTTACAAAGCCCAAACCCTGATATGTGGGCTGTTTTTGCTAAGTACTAACTTGTGGCTTGTCTTTGCTATGTACTAACGTGTGGCCCATCAGAAGTTGCTGTTCTGAGTGGGTTACTACTTTAGTCTCTTGAATGCATGTAATATCGATGTTATAGTGTTCACATTCTGAACCTAAGCCTATTTGATGTTGCAGTCAGACCATGTACAGTCCACTTAGCGCTGGTAAGCTCATGTTTTTGCCAACAATATTGGTACTTACTGAGGGGACCGTAGTGGAGGTTTCATTTTCTCCACAATTACTCTATGCCACATCTGGGACAAGATCGATGACTTCACTGGATCATGTCAAAGTGGCTTTAAACGTGGATGCAGCTGCGCAGACATTGTATGGTCTCAACATATGCTTATGTCAATAGTCATGTCCAAGCACTGAGATTTCCACAAAATGGGCGTTGACATGTCACAAGCCTGCGACACAGTTAAATGCTCAAAGGTCCTAGATGTACTGCTCCAAGCCAGTTTAAATGAAGATAAGCTGCGAATAATTAGACTATTGCTTGCCGACACCAAGCTCAGAGTACGGGTACGGGTCAAGACAGTGAATGCTGCAGAGTTTGAGACATCAATTAGCTCCACACAGGGAGATAGACTATCCTCTGTGCTTTTCAGCTGCTGCATTGAAATCCGTGCAGGAAAATTCCACAAGACCAAACACCCCACCCACCCCCCTAGAGATGGAATATGCTGCCGACATGGACTTCACAGACGAGGAAAAGAAATGACAAACCACTCCCTATAGCCACAAGCAAACTAAACAAAAGACACACCAGCACAGAGAGCCTTAGAATTTGCCCTAAATTGAGCCAGCAAATATAGAGCCAGAAGAGGACATCAGTGAATAAATTTGTTAAGCGTGCTATGAGGTGACCTCATGAAACAGGACTTGGTACACTCAGTTCAAGAATGGACCTGAGGAAGCTAAAGATTGGTGGCTGAAGACAAGACACAGTGGTCAAATGCGAAGGACTGATTGCAGCTGTAGGATGTTTCTACTACTACAGCCACAGAATACAGTAATCATACATACATACACATGGATCCTGAGATATCTGGAAATGAGCACAGCCTCAGAGGTACCCATTGTATGGATGGAACAATTCAGCACCAATTCTTTATCCTGTCATCATTCAGTTGGTGCTTCCAGAGATTTGGGCCAATCATCGAGGTCTGAGCTTTCTTTGCATCGGTGCTAGTTATGGTATAGTTGATCAGCGATCATGGGTTGATTACTCATCACATGTAATGGAGCATGGGTCTATGTCACCAGCAGTTCCGACAGACCGGGCTTGGTGTACTGCGGATGGTCATTTATCTCTGGGTGACTGTTGATCACTAGGAAGGGATCTTGTTTTGGTTTTTCGTGCCTCCATGTCCACATGCTAACCAGTGCTTTTAAGAAATTACTGGCCTTCTTGTTGCCATAGAGATTTTGGCGCTTCAAGGTGTAGGTATGTGTCCATAAAGGAGAGCTTTGTTGACTGACTTGTTCATGGATCACAGGGAACTATGGGCCACTATGACATAGTTCTCATGCTTTTCCAGCTTCTTTATGACATGCTGCTGTCCATGTTCCAACTCCATGAAAAGAGTAGTGGCAGCGAGTCAGTAGTGGTTGCAACTATCGCATTGGCTCCTCTAATAATGGTGGAGATGTCTGTCACATCAGAACCGGCACGCTATGTCACTTTGATGCTATCATTCTGTTGTATCATGTTACAGGGACTGAGCTGCTGTCCTTTGGAGGAGGGGTACAGTTCAGGTTGCCACTCTGATATAACCATGAAATATGCTGGATATAAAGTGGTCTAATCACCTGTATGAGACATCGTGGAATCTGACTTGAGTAGTCTAGAAATTCTGATAAGCTTTCTGGTGTGAAGACAGATGTCAAGTAGTCACCTGCTGACAACCACAATCACTGATGTCAGCCGATTTTGCAGTCGTGACATCTGGAACTTCACGTTCGTGTCCTAATAATATTCCCAGCATTGCTGAGATTTCTTGCATTTATAGTCCCCACACCATGCTTTATTCCCACAGAATCTCATCCACAGGATATAAGCACATCTTCCAAGAGCATATATATATATATATATATATATATATATATATATAAGCAATGATGCCATTTCTGATTGTACTTATGGCACAGTGTTGTCTTGGATGACAGCGCTAGCGTGGCACAGTGTTGTCTTGGATGACAGCGCTAGCGTAGACGTCAGAGACTGCAATGATATTGGATGATTGACAAGTGGGCTTATTTGCAGAATGAACCTCAGTACGTCTACCATAATTATCTCAGAAATGACCACTCATCCTCAATAAGACATTGAGGCTACCTGCTATGGCAATGATGAGGGTGTGTTGCCATAGCTCACCATCAGCTTTGGTGTGTTGTTTATAACCATGCTCATTTCTCCAATAGCGATGATGGCAGATGCGTATGTGTTCTACTGATGGAGCATTGTCATGGTAAAGGTCTATGGACAATTCCATCATGGTGAGGTCACCAGTGTCACCTTACCTAGTTTACTCACATATGCTCAGATATGAACCCTATGTGTACAGATTTGAACACTGCCACACTTATCAATGACCCTCTTGAGGATGTTGTTATATGTTGACATTTCATTGAACTCTGATTATGGCTAGGGAGGTTATCATAATAGAAGCTGATTGGAAAAGCCACTACACTATTACTGCATATATATGCAAGCTATGTGTCGATACCAGCTAATCTGTTGTAAGTGGAGCGGTTGTTTATTGATGGTAATACTGTAGGTAATATAGAGCTAATCTCTTTAAACCCACAGTTGTCACTGAAGTCTGGTGTATCAGTAAAATCTGGTCAGAGCTTCAGATTTGTGTAACGCACAAGAATATGAAAGTACACATCTAGTGAAACTAGATCTGTGTTATCAGGGAGATCCATTATATCAGGGAATGTTGATGTAATATTTCCGAATTGTCCTCAGAAATTTGGATTTGTCTCCTGAACAAGGATATTAATTAAGAACACACATAGGTGACATGAGTGACTATGAGAATAAAATCCTGTGGCTAGGGGTGGCTGGTAGGCACTCCTATTTGCATAGACACTCATAATATCTAAAGGACAATTATCTTAGCACGGTTACACTAGGGCCTTTGGCCTGGTCTAACAATGTCAAGAGGAGGGGTGGCTGAAAGCTAGTGGGGGTGGCTCCTTGAGACTTAGAGCAGTTATGGTATTGTGTAATGAACTACAAATGCCAAATTATAGCTAGAAGCCTTGTTGGCTGTAACTGTCCTAGCAAGACATTTGACTTAAGGTGTGGGAGGCACAGATCACCAAATGCAGTCTTCAATAGGGGTGTGGGCTAAGACTCATAGAACATCTAGTCATGCTTACCTGAGTGCGTTTTCATTGTTCTTCATAGTTTTATTATACAGCTTGTTTAATAGCTTAAAAAGAGGGGGACATTTTAAAATTCTTTCCCTTTGTTGTTAAAAACTATTCATGAAAAAGTAAATTTTGTTATCAATTTGATATATTAAAACTTACATTATTTTAAAGCAGCATTTGTCACAATTTTAACCCTTACCACTCTGATGTCAATATTCTATGTTTTACTGTGTCAATAGCAAAGAAACTGGTGTATATTTTTCAAAAATTTTGGTGGACGATGTTGCTGTCACAGCACCATCTTCCATCAAATTTGTTGAAAAATGAACACCAGTTCATCTTTTAATTTAATTTGAAAATTTTAATTTTTGACATCAGAGTGGTAAGGGTTAAACACTAGGATAATTAATTTTTTCAGTACACAATGCAATCATACAATTTCAAACATTTATGCTTTTACCAGTAAATTTTCACATCTCTAAACCTGATGCAAAATAAAAACATCTGATTATTTTAACACGCTAACACTCGCACACCAGAAAGTGACACATTTCTTTATGATTTAAGGAATATTCTGTTGATTATTTTGAAACTGATTTGACTGGGAGATGTTGATGCCTATGTGAGCAACATGTTCCAGTCAAATTAATTTCAAAATATTCAAGATCATTCCTGTATAGTTGTCTCGAATTTGAAACATTGCGGTTTCAAGGGTTTATAATAAAATTAGGATTTGGAAAAAGGAACAGGTTAGGTTCTCTTAACGTTTGTCATTCTGGATTCCCAGAAACTTGATTTAAATATTAATGAATAGAAAACATGAATATTGTGCAATCAATTGGAATGTGTAGCAATGACTTTGAATAAAAAAATCATTAAAACTAATACCTACCAGTACATCCCGTTTTGCAATCTCAATCTAGCCTATTTAAAGTGGAACACAAACAGAAAATGGTCAGAATGTGCCAAATTATGCTTTTGTATAATTTAAATAAAATAAAATATATTATTGGCATATTTTCTGATTCCTAAATAATAAATTTAAACACCAAAAGTAATTTTTCTGACATCATCGCATGAATTACTGTTGTGGTATGACATCATTGCGTGAATAATTTGACAGTTCAGAAGAGCTCCTCTTAATGAAATGCAAGAGATACAATAGCGTTTGTCAAAGTAGAACTTGATCTGAGCTGATGTCAAGCTCTGTAGAGCTGCATTAGATACTAGTTTCATCTATCCTGAACACACAAGTAGCATAATTTAAATCCACAGGTGGTGACAGTTCATGTGATGACATCATACCGTGAATTTAAGTGTGTGTCAAAATTCATGACTAACTGAAGTCTTAACAGCAATAAAGTTTGTGAAAAGGTTTAAAATTCTTGTGATCTCCTTTAAGCGCAGTTATAATGAGTTGTAATAGATCATATATAATCACCATTCACTTAATACTTTAACCCTTTACTCCTCGAATATGTTAAAAAAATTTATATTTTCCCATAGAAAATGTCCATTTGCAGACCAAGAGATGACTATTTTTGAGAATTTACCACTGGAATGACTGGCTTGGTTATCGAGCCAGTCATTCCAGTGGTAAATTTTCAAAACACGTCTTCTTGGTCTGCAAATGGACATTTCTCAAGATAACTACAGAAGCCGTTTTTGGCCGATATGAGCGTTAAAAGGTAAATGGTCAAGCTGGCAAACAATGCCTTTTGCAGTTGTCTTGAGAAAAGTCTATTTACATATTCATAGACTAATTTTGAAATTTACCGCCTCAAATAGCTGGCACGATCTCTCACCAATCTAACATCAAGAGCAATCTAGTATGCAGCCTCTCACCCTCCCGTTTTTGTCAAACTGTAAGAAGTATTTGGATTTTACACATTTTTTCGTATATTCCAGATTTTTTTGCCAGTTTTTCTAGGTTTTTTCGGATCACGCTGAATCTTAGTGCAATGCTCACACACTTTCTTGGGTTGAAATTTGAGCACAATCAGACAAGTAGTTTCCGAGATATCCAGTTCCCAAATCTGCTCCGATGTTGATCCACGTTCCTTTATACGGATCACGGCCAAAATTTAGAAATCTTGCACGGTATGTTCCTTTGCCTTTGTTGTGGTAAAATTGTAGTCAAGTTGGATCAGTATTTTTTTAGATACAGCTCCAAACAGACACAGACAGACTCAATCGCAGTACTCTCTTCCCCTTACGGGGCGAGGTTAATAAGTCAATATAAGTCAAGTTAATATCGAGCCAGTCATTCTAATGATAAAGTTTCAGAGAATAACCTCTTGGCCTGCAAATGGTTATTCTTGACCAATCTTGACCATTAAAAGATTAGACGTATTACCTCCTGCTTTTGTAGTCCAATGATAGATCAGTCACCAATGTTCTGAGCTCTGAAATCAACTACCATACCCGAGGTTTGGCCTCTGGTCAGCCGCCTGGCCATCGTCAAAAACTTGGGCAGTCTACTTCCTCCTCATTACCTCTCTCTACCCAGGGGCATAAATTGGTATTTAATAGTTCAAAAAGTGGGTTAGCTACCCGCAATGGACTGATATTTTGTCCATGAGGAGTAGAAATACTCTCAGCCACTTAGTGTCACAGAAACCGGAGCGGATCACTGACCTGATGCTCCCTCATGAAGCCCATATATTGTGTGCGCATAGCGATACTACCTCTCGTATGTAAATGGCATTTAAAACTTACATGGTGACATAATAGAAGTATACATTAACATTCTAACCATATAATATATATAGCCCTATGTCAAACTATATTATAATATACTGATTCTCTTTGAGATAATTAATTTTTATGTCAGATTTCTTAACCCTTTAATGGGCAATGTCCATTTATATATCAAGATAAGACTATTTTTTAAGTTGTACCACTGGAATGACTGGCTCGGTTATCGAGCCAGTCATTCCAGTGGTAAAATTAAAAAAAATTAGTCCTTTCTTGCCCTATAAATGGACATTGCTCAAGGCCTTTGCAGAGGTCACTGTTGGTCAGTTTGGCTGTTAAAGGTTTAGACATTCGTCTTAACACTTTATATAATCAAGTTGGTCAAAAAAGGCTTCTGCAGCGTGTTTGAAATTTGCAGGTCAAGAGAGGACTATTTTTGAAAGTTTACCACTGGAATGAGTCATTTCAACTGGTAAATTTTCAAATATATTTTTGACTATGAAAAGATTAATCGCTTTAATGGTCAAGAGGTGCAAAACCCGTCTTTGCAGTGGTCTTGAGAAATCAACAGAAGGATATGTAAGACATTTTACCACTTAACTGACTGGCTCGATAACCGAGCTTTGAGTGGATCGATAATCAAGCCAGTCATTCTTGTGATAGATTTTAAAAAGTATTCTTCTCTTAGGCTGCAAACGAAAATTCAGTAATACCAAATTTAGATTTTCTTTACCAATCGTGACCATTAACTATCTGCCTGCTGAATTTCTGCAGACTGCATTTTTCATGGGGCTTTACTCTGGATATGCTGAATAGTTTGAAAACAATTTGATTGAAAGTTGTTGATGGCTAAGCCACCAACAACTTTCAGTCAAATTGTTTTCAAAATACTCAACAGGTCATGTGTTATTGCCCATTGAAATTATTGTCTGGTGGCCTGCAACAGTGAGACAGTTTAAGGCGTAAAAATATATTAGTGGCCTAAAACATGTATTTCTAACTAAGGTGTTATAGGCTTAGGACTGATGAGGAATCGAACCCACAATTTGCAGAAGCGCAAAGTTATCATATCCCACAAATGGTTCCACTACACCAACGCCGCAGGTCTAAAATCCTACTTTGCCATTGAGACTTTCAAGAGTGTGGCTTTCTGTGGTGGCTGACAAATTGACCATAATTATAACTGGCTATAGCCAGGTAGAGATTATGTGTACAGAGGGTCCACACATCGCAGAGACCACACATTTTACAGCCATTGTACTTAGTTATACAAGTAGTCGTGGCGCTACACTGTTTTAGCATTGATGGAATTGAACCCACAAGCCTGTTGGTTATGATGATGGCGCTGCCGCAATTGTGGGTTTGATTCCCCGTCAATGCTAATATACTGTAATGTCACAAATACTTGTATAACTAGGGTTAGGACTCTGGCCCTGTTTTTGTTAGGATATTCAATTGTGGTTTATTATGAGAAAAATCTACCTAGTTTTGTTATGTTATATACTTATTATCATTACTGTCATATATGTTTTGTGTATGAACTAGATAGCGTTTCATTTAAGAATTGTGTCATTTTGTGCTAAATTTTGCTAATTGTTGTTGTTATTTTTGTACAATTACGAAACAACATACATTAATCAAATGCATACAGAAATATAAGCATATAATTCCTGATTTTATGGTTAATTTATAAATTTAACTTTTATATTTAATTTATTTAACAATTTTAATGAAATATTGATAAATTCTTATCAGAATTATCGACTACTATGACACTTATTAGATAAATTTTGTGTTTTTTATTTCATCCTGACAGGGTTCCTTTAATAAAGGTTTTCCAGATACGTTAGAATTAAAAATATGTTATTAAATTAAATTCGCAAGTGCAAATAATGAAACTGACATAGAATACAACATGAAATATGCGTGCAGATATGTGCCTAAGCATGTAATAACATCTATGTATTAGCATATTAAAGTGATTTCATATACAGCTAAATAAATAGACATTATAACAGAGAGACGTCTATATGCCTTAAAGCTGAGCTGTCATGCTAAAAAAAAGTGTTTAATGCCTACCAGTAACAGTGCTATCAATAATTTCCGTTTTCCATAACTTGATACATTGGGTAATTGATACATTAAACAACACTTCTAATCTCAGCGGCTATAACACGATTCATTCAGTACAGCAATTAGTTATCGGTTAGGAGACGAATCCTTTCATAATGCGAGGACTCAGTCGGTCTTGTCTAACTATTTCACACTCAAATTTGTTCAAGAAAATTTCAATTTTCTCATTGAAATTGTCCATTTGCAGACCAAGAAGACTATTTTTGAAAATTTACCACTGGAATGACTGGATCGCTTATCGAGCCAGTCATTCCAGTTGTTAATTTTTTTAAATAGTGTTAATTCTCTTGGTCTGCAAATCGACATTTCTCAAGAACGCTGCAGAAGCCGTTTTTGGCCAATGTAAGTGTTAAAGGGTTAAAGTAACAATACCTGGACTCATAATAGTTACCAGAAACAGAAATTTATTGATAGGACTATGTTACTGGTAGGTGTTAAACATCATTTCTTTTAACATCGCAGATCAGCTTTAAACTCTATCTATATACATAATGGTCAATAATATTGCATAATACAAGTCATCATCACATATTCACAGATAAATTTACAGAAATATTTGCTTTTTGAATGTCCATTTGAACTTATTTTTGGAAATTTACCACTGGAATGACTGGCTCGGTTACCGAGCTAGTCATATCAGTTGTAAATGTTAAAAAATAGCCTTCTTGTCTGCGACTGGACATACCTCAAAATCACTACAGTAGTGTTACCCTAACATAGCGACAAACTTTTTATGATGTAAGAAATAGTCTAATGATTAATTTGAAACTAATTTAACTGGGAGCTGTTGCTTCCTATGAAGCAACAGGATGCAGTCAAATTAGTTGCAAAATATATTCAACATTTCCTGTATAGTTGTCTTGAAATTGAAACATTGGTTACGCTTTTCCATCATAAATTCTCGTTGCTACATGTGGCGGTAAAAATGTCAGTCAAATTATCTTTAAAAATATTTAAGTGTCTGCTAAAACATATACAATTAATAACTATCCTTAATACACATACATACAGAGCTTGAGTTACAGTTTACTGCTCAAGTGACCACCTGTCATTCGAGGCCAAAATGGTGGTACTTTAAGTGTCGTAACCCTTTAATGGTCAAGCTGACCAGAACTGGCCTCTACACCGGTCTTGAGAAACGACCATTTGCATGCCAAGAGAAATTAAAATTTATCACTGGAATGGCTGGCTCGGTTATCGAGCCAGTCATTTCAGTGGTAAATTTTCAAAAATTGTTTTCTTGGCCTGCAAATGGACATTTACTAAGTAAAACTTTTCTTGGCCTATTTTGACTGCTAAAGCGTTATGGAACAGTCATCTTGTATCCCCATGATGTCATATCCTATGGTGACATACCTGTATTGTGAGACCACCTGTGTTTGGTGTCCACTTATTAGCGCTCTCTATCAGGTGGCCACTTTAGACAGGTTACACTGTATATCATTTCTTGATATTGCCCACAAGACAAGAACTAGACCTGGAAGAACTAGATCTTGGGCCGTAGTTACGAAGGGTACTTAATTGCGAAAAATGCATAAATATAGCGTTTGTGCAAAAAAACATGTACCGGTACGTCTGCATTAATTAAAATTAGATGAAAATTTAGCCACCTGTTTGTGAAAACAACGTAGTCAGGGATTCTGAAGTGTCAGTAGTTAGGTAACCCTTTAACACTCATATCAGCTAAAAACGGCTTCTGCAGTGGTCTTTAGAAATTTCCATTTGCAGACCAAGAGAAAACTATTTTTGAAAATTTACCACTAGAATGACTGGCTCGATAACCGAGCCAGTATCATTCCAGTGGTAAATTTTCAAAATTAGTCTTCTCTTGGTCTGCGAATGGACATTAAATTAAATTTTTAAAAACAAATTTGATGGTTAAGGGTTAACCCTTGAATGCTCAAGATGGCTTAAAAAGGCTTCTGCACTGATCTTGGAAAACTGCACTGTTGCGGAACAAGAGATTATATACCAAGACTATTTTAGAAAATTTACCACTGGAATGACTGGCTCGATAAATGATAACTCGATAATTTTCTCTTGGGCTGCAAATGAATATTTTCTTTGAGAAAATTTAAATTTCTTTGAACAAATTTGAGTGTTTAAAATGTTAAGTTAGGCACTCTTCATGAATATGGCCCCTGATCTATAAATTATACACTTGAACGAGTGTGGATGTTAACAATTTTAGAACTACATTGCTGTTACAGCAGTTTAAATGAAATTTAAATTAAAAATTACCAATTATGGAATTTTAACTACTGTTTATGTATATTTCTTTAAATACTGTCATGCACATCTCATTATTTCCTTGACCCTTTAGTGAACAGACTGGTGAAAACTAGCCTTTGCAGTGGTCTTGGGGAAGTTGCATTTGCAGGCTGAGAAGACTATTAAAAAAAATGTATCACTGGAATGCCTGACTCAGTAAATGAGCCAGTCATTCCAGTGTTAAATTTCTTTAAAATAGCCTTTTCTTGGCTTGCAAATGGACATTGACTTAGAACACTCTTGCTTTTTTTCACCAATCTCGAACATTCAAGCGCTATAATATGTATATTTGCGATATTTAGTAATGTTGTTAATAGTGTGATCTCGTTGACATATTCTCTGTGTTCTAAGTCCAGTCAGTATATACCATTTATATTTGATACTTTTCACACTTCTGTGCGCACACACATGCACAAATACACACAGTGTGACTGAGTCCACATAAAATATGGATTTTTTTATATATAGTCCAAGTTTTTGCTACTAAATAGGAATTTTAAGTATAAATTGTCCATTGATATCCTACATATCAGTTCTTCATAGATTTAAGCTATGAATAGAATGGATTCATTGTATTTTCTTGTTCATATTTTCATTAAAATATACAATTCTGATTTTATTTCGGCCATGAAACTGACAAATATTGGAGTTTTAACCACAAGGAATTAGAATAGGCTAGTTTTAGATTTATCATTAGGCCAATTAACTCAAGATACGTCGAAAACAATCAAGTTTTAATTTTATATTTGAGAAATTTTAAAACGATTACCGGTACTGCGAACGGTGATCGAATTGGCCATTCCGTAAGGCGAACGTGTCAGTGACCAAAAACTGACACGAGAATAAAAATTTGTCTTACTGAGCATACCGCAGGATAAGGCTTTACACATATAAAGTGCCTAGATATGAGAATTGCAAGTCAAGATAAGTAAGGTTCCAAGAATCTTCATCTTTAAGCATGAGATAAATGTTATTTTTTATACTTGAAGTTTTTCATGCATTCAACATCTCCGTTAATATGATCTTTAGCTACAAGCAGTTTATACCAGTGCTGATATAATAACATGTGCTATATGAACTAAAAGCTTTAACCCGGTTTGTAGTGGTCTAGTGGAATGTCCATTTGCAGGCAAAGAAATGACTTCTTTTGAAAATTTAGCACTGGAATGCCTGGCTCGATAACCGAGCCAGTCATTGCAGTGGTAAATTTTCAAAAATAGTCATCTCTTAGCCTGGAATTGAAGTCATTGAGCAAATATTTTGATTTTCTTGAACAAATTTGACCATTTAATAGTCTTCTGGATATATGAAGAGTATGTAAAATATATTTGTTGAAAATTTAGAAAATGTGACACAGGTATAAAGGGAAGCAAGTTCATTAACAGGTTGGTTACTATGGCAGGTCATTGCAAGATGAATATTAGATATACAGATAGGTGTCCCTCAGAATGATAGAGATTTTTTAACCCTTTAATGGTCATACCGGCCAAAACCGGTCTCTGTTATGGTCTATTTGAATTTTACCACTTAAATGACTGGCTCGATAACCGAGCTAGACCCAGCCTTTATCGTAGTCTTGAAGAATGTCCATTTGCAGGCCAAGAGAAGACTATTTTTAATTCACCACTGGAATGACTGGTTCGATAAGCATTATCGAGCCAGACATTCCAGTGTTAAATTTTCAAAAATAGTCTTCTTGGCCTGCACATGGACATTAATTAATTATAAATTTTAATTTTTGTGATCAATCTCGATCATGAAAGGGTTAATTATGATTCACACACACATTATTAACCCTTTAATGGTCAAATTTGGTCAAGAAAATTTTAATATCTGCCTATTAAATGTCCATTTACAGGCCAATATAATTTTTTGAAAATTTATCACTGGAATGACTGGCTCGGTTATCAAGCCAGTCATCCAGTGGTAAATTTTCAAAAATTGTATTCCATTGGCCTGTAAATGGACATTACACAGGACCATAACAGAGGCCGGTGAAACCGACCTGACCATTAAATGGTTAAGAACTGTACTGCTCAGAAACAACTTAATAGGTTTCTATAACAAAATGAAATGTACTTTTGAATATTTGGAAGATAATTGGATTGGAAGACATTGCTGCCATAGGACGCAGTCTTTCAATCTAATTATCTTCCAAATATTCAACAGAACAGTTCTTATATCGTGTTAAAATTGGACTAACCAGCATGTTTCTGTGTTGATTTTTGGAAGTATCTTAGCTTATTATATACTGTATACATACAGTTCATTAATTACATAACTATCAATAATGTTATAATTATTATTAGCTTGTTCTAGATTAGTCATTCTTATAAACCGTAATGTCTTGGGCGATGCAATGATATTTTTGTTAGGTTTTTCATCAATGCATTTACTTATACCGTATCATAATTATTATTTACATAACTTGGTTGACTTAGGAGTTCTCAATATTGAGCAGTTTGTTATAAATTTAATGCACGAATGACAAATTGAAAAGAAAGACTTCTCAATTAGTTCAATTTGACGCTTTGAAAAGATTTAAATTAAGACAGTATGTACTATAGCTCACTCAGAAAAGGTGCAATATTATGGAAATCTGAATTTTGATAATCAAGTTAGGCAATAAACAATTGTACAATGGCTAAATAGTCAATTACTATATGTTTATAAATTAACTGTTTCGCTGCTTCAAGGCACAAGACAATAATTTCAATGAGCAAAATCTCTTGATTTGCTAAATATTTTGACAAACAATTTGACTGAAAGTTGTCAGTGGCTTACCCACCAACATCTTTCAGTCAAATTGTTTTCAAAATATTCAGCAATTCAAGAGATATAATGCATAAAATGTCATCAGCAAAAAGTCAACAGCCAGGCGGTTAATCATGTTTCTAAATTGTGTAGCAAATATCATTAGAGATTGACTTGCAGGATTTCCAGAAATGTTATTTCAAAGGTACTAAATGAACGCTGTCAATTACATTTTGTAAAAAAATTTACTGAAATTCACTGCTTCCACAGACAGCAACAACTCTTGAGTCAATTTGTTTTCAAAATGGTCTGTGTGATCTTATGCCTAGTTTATAGTACATATCATCTGCCTGAAATGATATAACGCTTTCTTCCGTGTATCGCAATTTCACAATAACTGTGAAGATAGTATGAATGGCTTGGAGTCAAATTAATTAAAAACTATATTTTCTTACATCTGTAACAAATTTTTGGTTATAGTTTGCAGGGTTCAAAGGGTTAACATATCATTATATGCACTGAAATGATATCCTATAAATGATTTGGAAATTTGTTTTAACCTTTTAACATTAGAATTTGTTCAAGAAAATTTCAATTTTCTCATGGAAAATGTCAGATCAAGAGACTATTTTTGAAAATTTACCACTGGAATGACTGACTCGATTACCGAGCCAGTCACTCCAGTGGTGAATTTTCAAAAATAGTCTTCTCTTCGTCTACAAATGGATATTTCTCAAGACCACTGCAGAAGCCATTTTGGCTGATATGAGTATTAAAGGGTTAAACATTTTTATCATTCAGAAATTTGGCTTTACTAAGATTTCAGTTAAATATGTGCAGATATTTCATAATAGCCAGCTATGGATTTGATATTATTTAATTGATTAATATTGAATTAAGATCAATTAGCCATGGCACTCAATATTTGTTATTATTAGGACATTGTTGTTGTTTACATTGAAGGCTATTTATCCGAGTAATTGCACTCCTGCTTGTACTGGGGTGGCTAAATCCTAATGGTGCTGCTCTGTCTATATTTGTTATCTCCCATAGTGCTGTTTTAACATGGTATTTTTCAGTTCTTTTGTTATGTAAATGAGGTATAGTACACATTTCCTGCATATTCTAAAAAGGAAAACGTTTTAAAATGCTTTGCTTGTGTAAAATCTGCTTTTTTAGTTTTTATATCATAGTCAATATTATGATAGTAGAGTGCCATTTTGCAGAATTAGCAAAATGTTTTGAAAAGTTTTCCTTTACGAATGAAAGGCTGTATTCATGGAACACAGGTAGATAGATATCATGTTGTATTACTTTTTGTGAATAATTTTGACAAGTTTGTCGTGTATGTGAAGTGCTCCATAAATTATTAAGTCAACATCAAAATTTTTAAATTATTGACCTCGTTTCACTTTGAAATTTAATTTAATTTTTCTCATCAATCGTTGTCATTTCTGCAAATGTTGTTATTGCTGTTGTTTCTGTTGTCGCTAAAGTAAGCTCCTACATGTAGCATATCAAGTTGTTATTTAAAAAAAGCAACTGTTTGTCCGATTAAGTTGCTCAGAGATGAGCAACTCTAAAATATAACTAACCATAATATTATTAATAATAGCCACCAAAAATGTATAATTTATTATTAAACTGTTAATTAAGTAATTAATTATTAACTGATTATTAATTACCCAATTAACACAGTAATTATTATATGCTTTATATGCAACAAGGTTAAAGGTGGTCACACTGTAATTATGGTATATATATATATGTCTGTCACTGCTCATGTATGGCTTTGGATTACCGTATACTCAATAAACATTCAGAAAAAATAACACCTGTCTGGATTGTTAATCAAAGAAACAGGTATTCCCATTACAACCAAATTTCTATGATTTTCACTGTTGATCTGTCAAATCTTTACACCCCCAACAGAAGATTCTTCAGGACTCCCAAGGGTAACAGAGGATTCCAGTTTATCCATCACTCATATGACGTCATAATCAGCTGTGTGATGTGTAGGATGACATCATAATCAATTACCTCATGAATGATGTAGCTAAGTTCATCATGATCACTTAATTGATAAGACTAAGAATTGTACAAATTATGTCTACTATTTAATAAACATGCCATAGGCACCACCCAGTCAAATTAGTTTCAAAATATTCAACACCATGCCTGTATAGTTTTCTACAAATTGAGATTCAGAGTGCATGGATCGATCAA
The DNA here is from genome assembly GCA_034401795.1 of Chaetoderma sp. LZ-2023a. Lineage (NCBI taxonomy): Eukaryota > Metazoa > Mollusca > Caudofoveata > Chaetodermatida > Chaetodermatidae > Chaetoderma > Chaetoderma sp. LZ-2023a. The sequence goes on from CM067359.1 coordinate 145,616,361, forward strand.
TCCCAATACGGGCAATATCTAAAATGGTTTCTTCCACTGGCCAGCCAAGTTTGGTGCAGATCACTCTAGTAGAAATTGAATTATTATGCCATACCTTTTCTAACATGATCCTGACCTTTGACCTTACCAAACCCCAAAACATCAAGAAGCTCCTTCAGGACGCGAGCAACAACCAGAGAGCCATGTTTGGTGAAGACACCTCCAGTAGAACTTGAGCTATGACAGACAGACAAATGGACGGATGGCTAGACGGACGGACAGACACAGGCAGACAGACATGGCTATTACAAGTCTTGTAAATCTATACATTTTATTTTAACCATCGAATTGTTCAAGAAAATTTCAATTTTGTCGTAGAAAATGTCCATTTACAGACCAAGAGAAGACTATTTTTGAAATTTAACCACTGGAATGACTGGCTCAGTTATCGAGCCAGTCATTCCAGTGGTAAAATTTAAAAAATAGTCTTCTTGGTCTGCAAATGGACATTTTTCAAGACCACTGCAGAACCCATTTTTGGCTGATATGAGTGTTAAAGGGTTAAAAGGTTTAACTACCTGGATGTGATCCATCATTGCTACGATCTTAATTGTCAGAGTCTTGGCGGAGTGAAAGAATGAAGCAATATGACATGTATTATGGAAATTAATTAGAGCGATATATTAACCCTTTAACAGTCAAGCCAGACAAAAACAGACTATGCACAGTTATTGGAGGATTATCTATTTGCAGGCCAAGAGAAGACTATTTTTGAAAATTTACCAATGAAATGCCTGCGGGGGGGAACAGTAGTTTCAGTGGTACATTTTCAAAAATTGTTTCTTACACACTCAATAAGCAATTTTATTTATTTTGCTGACAAATCTTGACTATTGGAGTATTAACGCTTCAATCCTCAAATTTATTCAAGAAAATTTCAGTTTTGTAACAACAAAAATACTAAGCCACTCAATTCACTGTTTGCTATAAGTCACCTGACAGATATCTCAGAACATTTTAACCTATTCATTCCCATGGTGTGGGTTCCCTTGAAACAAGGTTAGCAAAGATACATCCCTCCATTGGGTAGTCTTGATAGTATCTCTTTAACTCTAAAGCAGTCATTGCTCTAGGGAACCGGTTCCTCTATTCCTATAGAGAACATATAAACGAGTCTGTGAGCATGCGCACTTATGCTACTATGCATGCGACCGAGTCAAAGCCGGCATTAATTAATTTTCTGTATTACTTACACGAACTTACACGAATCCTCTACTGACAGCTGGCATCAACAAGCCTCTAACGTCAGGAATGGGCTGCATATATATTTATGGTTTATTTTAATGTTATTACGTTGTTATTAACAATTATACATTGACTATGTTATAATGATTCTGCAGTATAACTATTACAGATGGGTTCACAGTCGTAGTTATAGCGCAATGGATGACTTTCCCATAGCTTGTCTAGTCTAGCTTTGAAAGAATTCACTGAGGGGGCGCTGATAACGGATTCGGGTAGTTTATTCCATTGATCAGTACAGCGCAACGGGAAAGAAAACTCGTATATTGAGTCTTGGTCTTATTTTCTTAATTTTTAGGCTGTGGCCTCGAGTTATGCTATTTGTGTCTTGTCGCTCAATAAGGTCTGCAGTAACTTGGTCATATTTATTGCTAAGAATTTTATATAACTCGATCATGTCGCCACGCAATCTTCTAAATACTAATGTTGGTAACGTTAATTTTTGGAGGCGTACGTGATATGGTAGATTACGCATACCAGGAACAAGTTTGGTTGCCCGTCTTTGGACATTTTCGATTGCATTTATGTGCTTTTTCAGATATGGAGCCCAAACCACATTAGCGTATTCAATATGTGGCCTAACAAGAGATTTGTAGAGATGTTTAAAGTTTTCTTTATCTAGATAGTCAGATGTTCTAATCAGTCCCATTATTTGGTTAGATTTGCTTATTTTTCCATTTATATGTTCATCGAAGCATAGTTTATCGTCTATTATGACACCTATATGTTTTTCACTAGATGAATGGGCTAGAGTATCGTTATTAAATTCCATTGTATAAGTGTGTAGATGTTTTTTTTGTTGATATTCGCATACTTTTGCATTTATCTGGGTGGAACCTCAATAATGAATTATCAGTCCATGAACACATAGAGTTAATATCATTTTGCAGGGTGTCGCAGTCTTTTGGGTTAAAGATTGATCGAAAGAGTTTAGTGTCATCTGCAAATAAAAAGATCTCAGACCCACTACTGATTACATCGGGAAGATCATTAATGTAAATTATAAACAGTAATGGCCCTAAAACTGAGCCCTGTGGTATACCGCTTGTTACGTCTGTTGGTTTAGATATGATTCCATTTATAACTACTTGTTGCTGCCTTCCGGTTAGGAAGGATTGGATCCAGTTTAACAAATTACCTTCTATGCAATATGCAGCTAGTTTTTTAATTAGACGTTTATGTGGAACCTTATCAAATGCTTTCATGAAGTCGCAGTAAATCACATCAATCATACACCCCCTTGTCCAGAATCAGTAGCCATTTTTCAAGAACAGTCAAAAGTTGGAGAACTGTTGATCGGCCGCTTATAAAACCACACTGTTTTTCTGATAGCATATTATTAATCCTAAGATGTTCCATAATCGTGTCTTTAATAACAGATTCCATTATTTTTACAAACAACAGATGTTAAGCTAATTGGACGGTAATTGCCTGGTTTGGTTTTATCTCCTTTTTTGAAAATTGGTGTGATGTTTGCATTTAACCAGCATTGTGGTAATGTTCCCAGGCTTAGTGATTTATTAAAAAGAGTTGATAGTGGCAAGCTTAGTTCGTTGCTTAGTTCATAAAGGAATCTTGGATGGAGTTTATCAGGCCCGGGTGACTTAGAAGTGTTGAGATTCACAAGTTTTTTTCTTACAATTTCAGGTGTGATCTTTAATGTACCCATTGGCACGTGGGCTCTACAAGGAATAGTTGGGGAATCATCGTCAGGTTCTGTTGTAAATACTGATCTGAAGTAGCTGGCTAGGGTGTCTGCCTTCTCTTTATAATTTTTTGTAAATGACACTTCCATATCATGCTCAGTGGCACTAGGTATTTGCAGATCTGGAATACCTGATCTGACATTAGTCTTGGATTGCACATAATTCCAAAACTTTTTGGGATTATTTTTGGCTGATATAGAAATATTTTTCTCATATTGTTTCTGTGCTTTTCTTGTTTCTCTTCGAACCTGGTTTCTTGTTTTACAATATTCATCATACGGTTACCGCCTGTATCAATACATTTTTTCCATAGTCGCTTCTTCCTGTTTATTTTGGTTCTTGTAGTTTGGTCAAGAGGATATTTGTGCCTTTTGTTTTTTATTGTTCTTTTAGGAATAAATTTATTTTCAGCTTCTTGACACATTCCAAATATGGTCTGCCACATATCATCAATATCGTTTATTTCTTTTAGGCGTGTGTTCCAGTCTATATTTAAGAAATTAATTATAGCTTTATAATCAGCTTTATCATAACAGACCCTTGTTTTACTTGTAGTAGTAAATTCGCCATTTAAGCGAATCTCCATATGTATAGTGGAATGGTCACTTTTTCCAAGTGGCGCATTTGTATGAATATTATCCACCAGGTCAGGGTAATTAGTAAATACTAAATCCAATATTGTTGGCTTGTCGGACCCACGCCCTCTAGTAGGCATTGAAATTAGCTGTTGTAAGAAGCAATCTCTTACAGATTCGATAAACTTAAACGTAAAGTCTAGGCTAGAGCTAGAGGTGTTGTATGCGTTTGTAAACCAATTAATATGTGGCATGGGCTTCTATAAAACACTCCCAAACGTAGTGTTTCATGTTTACATCGTATGTCGCAGAGGATGTATTCTTCGAACATACTTTGGTTAATGCTTAGTAGATTATATGATAGTGTTTTTTATGTATAGTAAGATATATCTTCCTATTGTAGTAGTAATATTTTTATCTTCAATGCTGTAGTCATCTAGATTGTAGTCTGCTATACTAGGTTGAGTTCTATAGTTTTTTGGCTTGGCTTCAACTATAGCTATGATATCTGGTGGGTCATCTTGTATTATGTGCAGAAGTTCGGTTTTCTTCTCACATGTAAAGACGTCAGCATTTGTATAGAGGATCGTAATCTCATTAATTGATTTTGTACATTTCGTATTTACATTATTTGGTTTATTTCCTCTAATTTTGGAGCCGACCAGAGATTGTGTCAGACATTGGCCATGTTTATTATTTACACATTCGTCTGAAAGTAAAGTGAAACAGTTTCTAGTGGATATAGGGAAACAACGTTCCTTAAGGACATAATCATCGCGTACATTACCAGTATTTTAAACATTCCACTTAAATAGAGAATCTACATTCGCACAATGTGACTTATCAAAGCAAAAGTTAGAACAATTGAGATATTCTGATGTATGTACAGTGTCATGCAAATTACTATGTATGCCATTAAATCTATTTACAGTTGCTGGGTCATTAGTTACTGTAGTTTGAAAATTGTGATAGTACTGGGTTGGTCTGTACTGTGATTGGTGGTAGGTGGGGGCCCGATTTGCCCAGGAGCTCTGCGTTGTAGTTCTGGTGACTCCTCCCATTGTGAAAATATGGATTCATGAAATGATTGTCTACATTCTGTAGCATAGGTGTCATGTACGCAGTTTGTGACATTATAAGAATCGAGCTTAAATAGTTTGTAATGTTTTCTTACAAAACACGCGTTCCATTGACATTTGGATGAATGCAGTCATGGAATAGCTCTGTGTAAACTGTTCCACTAGGATCATTGAAGAGCTGGGAATTGTCTATGAATATTGCATTTTTTACGGGAAACACCTAACTTTTATCTCAACAAATCCTATTCATTCCATAATCTTGTGGAGCTACATCCACATTTGATTTTTCATGAATACCACAGTACAAGCGGTCTTTGTTGAATAAGTCATATTACTTATGTAAAATGTTTATAATTTACGTGAATATGAACAGAAAGTTCGTTGTGACCAAGTTGAAAGAAAATGGCGCCAGCTTCACATTACAAGCCAGGTCAAGTCAATAACTCTGATCCTATTTTAGCCACGAGGCTCGTTCTTACGAAAGGTATACTATATACCAGTTTGGAACATCTCCTACGAAAGGTATCCTACATAACATATGTAACATACCGGTTGGGAAGTTAGTGGATCAATTAAGAGTTTTGATTAGGTACGTATTTCCGAGCGTCATTCTTTCCTACATAAGGTATACTACATACCGGTTTGGATCGAATCCTACATAAGGTATCCTACATAACTATGTAATATTGGGAAGTTATTGGATCTATTAAGAATGTGACAGTGGTGCAAACAGGCGTGGTGGACCGGATGAACACCACAAGGATACACCACGATCATCCCCTGAAGAAAAGCGAGTGGTCCTTCTAAGGACCGTTACTAACCAACTAACATGAAACTCGCAATTACTTCATGATGATCAGTCATGTCAGTCGTATTACAATAAAGACGAGACCATCGTATTAATTCGCGATTCGGTGTTCGCATTCAATTGGCGGCGTTTTTGCAGGATAATTTAACATTACTAGCAATGGGCCGTGAAACCTTTTTACCTCTTATTTAATATCTTATAAAAATTACTCGAGATTTTATGTTTTCTAATACCTGGCGGGGTTATTCGACGCAAGTATTTTTTATGCCATTAGTTTCATGAAAAATTTAAACATTTGTGTTGCTATGGGATATCCTCGTTAGTGTGTCGTACATTGGCAAATGTTGGACGATCTCGGAATGCCCGGATGTTCAAAATTACGATACTGATTTGAATCCTCGTAGTCATATAACCCTCTTTTGTTAGATAGGCTATTAAGCCTGTGCCAGATTATCAGGTTCACTTGATTTGTAAATCTAGTGAGAAACTTGCGTTCACTTGATTTCTAAATCTAGCGATAAAATGTATCATATACACCTGTGCAAAAGTTAAGCACCAGCAAAAACAATAGAACGTAGAAACATGATGGTACAACTAGGCTGCCATACTTTTTGTCCCCGTGTTAGCTGACATAATTCCAAGTACGAAATGCACATGCATGCATGACTTCACGCCGCTTGATGTCCGTGCGTGGCGGGAAACAGCACACGTGTTCAGTTATGTAAAAGTCCAGTTTGAGGTGTAGAACATTACATACAGATTTAGGCGACAAGATTAGGAATGTTGTGTTCATGACCGTGGTTTATTTGTACAGAGAGAATTAGCTCTTGATTGTGAACCGCTATGGCAAGACGAAGGTTAAGTGATCGTGTGAAATGGCAAATCATAGGCATGCATACCACTGGTATGTCATGCAGAGAGATTGGCAGACAGCTGAACATTAACCATACTGTAATCAGTCGTTTGATTGCAAAACATGGGCAAACTAACGAGGTGAAGGACAGGCCTAGATCTGGAAGACTACTGCCCGTGATGATCGAGCCCTAGTACGCCTTGTTAGGAGATCTCCATTCACCAACAGCAGAGTGCTCAGCCAGCAATGGGAAACGCGCAATAGAGTGTCAATGTCTACCGTCAAAAGGAGACTGTATGCTGCTGGCATGAAAGCTAGGAGACCTGTCAGACGTCCTCTCCTCACTGCACACCACAAAGAGGAGCGTCTGAGGTGGTGCAACGAAAGAAGACACTGGAACATGAGATCCTGGAGACGGGTACACTGGTCCGATGAAAGTCGGTTCCTGCTTCATGCCACAGATGGTCGAACTCGTGTATGGAGGTCCAGACGCACGGCGTACGACCACCGTAACATCATGGAAGAAGTTCAATTTGGTGGAGGTTCCGTTATGATATGGGGGTGCATCTCATTTGATTGTAAGCTGGATCTGTTGACTGTACCTGGAACACTAAATGGACAAAGATATCAAGATTCCATACTGGATAGAGTTGTGGTCCCTCATTTTGTAAATCATGCACCTGGAACCCACCCTATATTCATGGACGACAACGCCCGACCACATCGTGCTAGAGCTGTGCATGAATACCTCCGCCAGAATGCCATCGAAACCCTACCATGGCCAGCAAGGAGCCCTGACATGAACCCTATTGAGCATATCTGGGACATTCTGGGAAACATGGTGAGAAGGAGGGATCCTCCTGTGCAGAACCTACAGGAATTAACAGACGCACTCCATCTTGAATGGCAACGAATACCACAATGGCGTATCAGTCGGTTGGTGACCAGCATGAGACGTCGTGTCCAGGCCGTCATCCAGGCACAAGGTGGATATACCCGGTATTAATAATGACAGTCTCAAACTCGTGCACAGATGTTAAACTTCGTTTTCAGACACCATTAATGACAATCTAGCCACGTGTGTCAACTGTAGGGCAATAGTTGTCAGTTGTGTCAACGTAACCATATTCAGGCCTCGTTTTCAAGTTCAAACAGAAACATACAGTGTTTCCCCACCATCATAATCAGCATTCCTCTAGTTGCATTATTACCTCTTGCACTAAGATGGATGGGTACATAAATGTTTATGCTATTGCTTTCTTCATAGCACATGAATATACCCTCGCATGTGATTTCCATGCATGTATACTTACTACTAATACTAATTATAATAATAAGTATATGAATATTTCAATAACTGCTTGTAATAATATATCACTCAGTAACAGATATGAGGTACTTAGTATTGATGATACCTGCCATGCTAATATACAATCTGATACACTGATGATATCTGAATCAGATGAAGGTGCTTATATGATGACTTCCACTACTGATTTAACTGATAGTGTCATACAAACCAATGTTGTGGCCGTCAATGACGATGATGTCAATGATGATGATAATTATGATGATGATGATGTCAATGTAGATAATGATGATTATGATGGTGATGTCAATGTAGATGATGATGATGATCGTGATGATGATGGTGTCAATGTTATTGCTAATGATGATGATGATGTCAATGTTGTGGATGACGATGATGATGATGATATTGCTAATGATGATGATGTCAATGTTATAGATGATGATGATGTCAATGTTATTGCCAATGATGATGATGATGATGATGATGTCAATGTTGATGATGACGATGATGTCAATCTTATTGCTAATGATGATGATGTCAATGTTGTTGATGATCATTGTGATGATGATGATATTTTTGATGACGATGATGATGATGATGATGATGATGATAATGATGATGATGATGATTCAGTTAAATCTAGAAATAGCAGGGCAAGGATTCAGGAAACATGTATAAATTATATGAATATTTTCTGGTACATTTCTGAGAAAAACAGGGCCATAAACTTCATTAATTATCTTAATATTGTTTCGTACTGCTCAATCAAATGTGTATCACAGAGAGGATTTGTTAGCAATAAGCCATACATGTACACATATTTGCCAAACTTAGGGGTACAGTGGAAATGTAACAATGATTTTATTAATGAAGTAATAGCATATGATCTGCCATCATTCAATATTAATTCAAAAGGTATAAGGATTGGCCATTTAAATGCCCAACACCTGCTCCCTAAGATGGACCAATTAAAATTGATACTGGAGAAACCCAAAAAAGAAATTGAGCTATTTTGTATAACTGAAACTTGTATAAACACTATAATCCCAGACAAATCCATTGGGATTGCCAGATATAATATTGAGAGAAGAGATAGGAAAACAGGTGGAGGTGGAGGAATTGTTCTTTATGTTGCTGATAATCAGTCATATGTGAGGAGACTGGATTTTGATAAACATGATATTGAAACTATGTGGCTTGAAATTAGGCCCTATAAAACTAAGCCATTTATATTAGGCTGTGTCTATAGGCCGCCCAATTCACTCGCTAGTTGGATTGATGAATTTGAAGCTATTTTAGAAAAAGTATACCCTGAAAATTCTGATATTATTCTTATAGGTGATTTTAATTTTGACAGCATTAAAGCAGATAATAATAAGTGGCAGTCTGTAATTGAGCTCTTTGATTTACAACAAATTATATGTACACTAACCAGAGTTACTAAAAAAACATCTACATTGATTGATCATATCTATGTTACAAACACGGACAAAATTCAGTCAGCACAAGTAGGCTCATTAGCAATAAGTGACCATTATCCAATTTTTGCAGTACGCATGTGTAGGCCATGTAAAACTCAAAGTAAACATCAGCTCATTAAATACAGAAGTACGAAAAACTTTGATGAAACCAAGTTCCTTCAAAATCTTTTAGAATGTGACTGGAGTTTTATTTATCACCTAAATAATCCAAATCACGCACTTGATCAATGGCATGAAAAATTCACTAGCATTGTAAACAAACATGCTCCTGTCATTGAACGACGAGTCAAACGGTATTGCCAGCCAGGATGGATGAACAGTGAGATTTTAAATACAATGAAAGAAAGAGATTATCAGAAAAAAATAGGAAATATGTTAAGTTTTAAGACATTAAAACATAAGGTCATGTCTTTGATTGAAATTTCCAAGCGAAACCATTTTGCCATCAAATTAAACGAAGGCAAACATAATCCTGCAAATATATGGAAAATTTAAAAAAGTATAAATCCTAAAACAAATACGTTACCCTCGATATTATATGATTATAGTGGGAATGTAGTACAAGATCCACAAAGGCAATCTGAACTGTTTAATGAATACTTTAGCACTGTAGCATCCAGACTGACACAATCCATGGCAAAGCAAACAGCTGGAACTTTTGAGAAACTGTCAGATCATGTTGAGAGTAGAGTTCCAAAAGATGTAGAATTTTGAATTCCATACATATCTGTAGGTTATGTTTACGAGATTATTAATTTAAAAACAAAGAAGTCGGCAGGATATGATGAATTAAATGCATACTTTCTAAGAACTTCAGCCTCAATCATCGCACCCTCAATAACAAGTATAATAAACCAAAGCATAGCTAGGGGTGAATTCCCAAAAATGTGGAAATGTGCTAAAGTAAAACCACTATACAAATCTGATTCCAAAAATAATATCAGCAACTATAGACCCATTTCTATATTACCTACTATCTCTAAGGTTATTGAACGACATATACATGATCATATTTATAAGTTTATAACTAAGCATGATTTATTAATAGAATCACAATCTGGCTTCAGACCCAAGCATTCTTGCGAAACGGCATTGCTAAAACTAGTAGAACGATGGAGGTCTTCATTAGACAATGGAGATCTTGTTGGCTCAGTAATGATTGACTTTAAGAAGGCATTCGATCTTGTCAATCATGATATTTTACTGAGAAAACTAAGAATATACAAATTTGGAGAAGATGCTTTAAACTGGTTTTGTTCATATTTAAAGGACAGACAACAATACGTTTCAATTTCTGGAAAGGTTTCTAACCATTTGCCAATTGATATCGGAGTACCGCAGGGCTCTGCATTAGGACCGCTCCTGTTCATTTTATACATCAATGATCTCCCTATGTGTGTCAATAACCTTATGGATATGTATGCAGATGATACGACTATGCATACTGCTAGCTCCAATAGCTCTGAAATACGAAAAAACTTAACTAACGGTATGCAGTCTGTAGAAAACTGGTGCGTAGATAATAAAATGTTGCTGAATACAGATAAAACTAAATTGATGATGTTGGGAAGTAGGTATAAATTAAAACATATAAACACACATGATGTTATAATACCTACAAGCAATGGAAACCTAAACGTTGTTAAATGTGACAAACCTTTAGGCTTAAATATAGATAATGCACTTACATGGAATGAACATATAGGCAAATTGTGTAAAAAGATTTCATCGTTGATCTATATGCTAAAGAAAAATAAGAATTATCTTAACACAGAACAAAGAAATCTGTTTTATAAATCTTATATTCTTTCACACATAGATTACTGCAGTCTTGTATTTTGTCAATCTTCACCTACAGTGTTGGATAGGCGAGAAAGGTTACAAAAGCGAGCTGCTAGAGTAATATTAGATATGCCTTATAGAACACCATCAGCGCCATTATATAAAACACTAAATTGGACAACTTTAACTAAAAGAATGATGATTAAAACAGGCATTATGACATACAAGGCGAGAAATGGGCTTGCTCCCAGCTACATAAAAGACATGTTCATTTCAATCGAGGATGCACACACTAGGAATTTGCGCTCAAAGACATTTAATCATCTACAAGTTCCCAAAATTAAAACAGATTATGGAAAGAAAAGCTTTACACATGCAGCCCCACAACTGTGGAATTCTCTACCCTCAACTGTTACACAGTCTATCACTTTAATGTCTTTCAAGTCCAATCTTCAGGAATATATAAATCAAATGTAATGATAAAGTAATAAACTCAGAGCCATTACACTCTGAATTCCAAGGGCATAGGTATAAAGCCAGCTAAGTATGTTAATGATGACATGATTTAAAGTTTGTTTAGCAGTGACACCCATGCTGCTTTAAAAAAAAAAAAATAAATAGCTAGCATTCTAATAATTGTATATCATTTGTACACAGGATATAATACATGTATGTAAACTTTTGACTAATAACTGACTATTTCTACTTGTAATATGTTGTATATATAAAAGATGCTATGCGCAAACTCCAAGCAATTCAGAATGCAGCCGCTAGAGTTGTTTCCCTAAAGCGTAAGAGTGATCATATCAGTCCCATTCTCCAAGATCTTCACTGGCTTCCAATAGAACAGAGAATACGCTTCAAAGTCCTCTGCCTAACCTATCTATGTATCATATCTACAGCACCAACCTACCTTTCAGAACTGCTAGAAACGTACACGCCAAGCAGGCCACTTAGATCTGCAAATCTAAACCTGCTTAAAATTCCGAAAGTTAAATCAAAAACCTATGGTCACAGAACATTTGCTTTTGTTGCTTCTACAGAATGGAATGATCTTCCAGCTAGTCTTAAATCTTCATCCACTCTAGCTATATTTAAATCAAATCTTAAAACGTTTTTGTTCCGTCAGGCATATCCAACTGTATGATCATTTTATTTTATTATTGTAAGCGCTTAGAGCACGCAATATTTGCGTGGAATTATAGCGCACTATAAATATCCTATTATTATTATTATTATTATTATTATTATATATTTGTACATAGTATGATTTGTGTGTAAGTGTACTTGCAGTGTTCTTCTCTGTCAGTTTGTCTGTGTGCGTGCGTGTGTATGCATGTGTGTGCATTCTTTCTGAGGGCCTCGGGAAGATCAGATTTTACTGACGTTGTTTACCATCATTAAATAAAGATTATTATTATTATTATTATTATTATTATTATTATTATCCACAGTTCTGTTACTGGAGCAAAACTCTCCAATTAGAGCTCCTCCTCCTGCAGCTCCTTCGATCTCAATGTGAAGGGAACTTCAAAGCATATGTGGAAGCACTGAGGAAAATCATACCATGAATGTTCGCATTGGACCACTACCATTATTCCCGCTGGCTCACTGTTCATGTTTGTGATCTCGTACAGCTTCAGCACCATTGCCCGAGTGCATTATCAGAATTTTGCAAAGGTCATTTTGTGACTCAGAAAACATGCCACAAATTTTCAGCGATGGCACATGACCACGTTCATGAACAACTCAATGCAATGGTCAAAGGTGAAGGAGGTGCTATTGGTATAACCGAGAATGAAGGAGCCTTATGACGGTGGATGGTAGCTGGACCAGAGGTATCAAGAATATTATGTTGACAGTCAATTGTCAGGAAGTACAAACAGTCGTCACCATGAACAAATACCAAGCATACAAAAATCATTTGCTTCAATGTGAGAAATGTTGTGTATGTGATTGGTGAGATGGGTAACCCGTTTGTAGATGAAAGTGATGAATTGTACTCCTTGGATAAGAAAATAATAATGTCGGAAGAGGTGGTTAAAAGCATAAGAACTGCCTAACAAATTGGTGACTCCCAGTACAAGTTTTGTTGATGACAGAATTGCAAACAGGCACACTCCTTTCTAGGACACCATAAGCAAGAATAACTTACCACTATTCAAGTTGGGGAAGAAGCCATTATCAAAATCTAAGACGAAGCTGGCCAGCCTGAAAACACACGTTCAGTTGTTCTCCAGGATGTATATTTCTTGTCAATCTAGAGATGGAGATCTAGAAACATTCTCGTGGCAACCATGGCTAGCTAAAGAAAACACAATGAACCAGGGCAACAAATCTGAATTGCTTGCATGCTTTGAAGATCTCGCTCCATGTCATGTTGAAACACCTGTAGTAGAGGTGAAGACTATAGATGGTACTGCATCGATTAGATCCAAAGAGATCCACAATAACAATCAAATCATTTAGTGACTATTCGCAACACATGTTCATGCCATACATACATAAAGAACTTCAGACCTCCAAGCGATTGGATTTGGTGTGGGATGTCTATAAGACAAATAGCTTGAAACCACATGTCAGACAAAGTCATGGTGATGGCATAGCCCTCCCGAGTTGCTGGCAACACAATCATCCCTGGAAACTGGGCAACCTTCCTGCATGTTGATTTGAATAAAACAAGATTGTTTACATTCTTGGCCAATGAAATTAGATCTGCTAATGTTCCAGAAGGAAAGGCGCTACTATCAACAGATGGTGAGGAGGTAGTGTCATCACCCAACCTCGATATATCGGCCATCCAACATTGCACCCATGAGGAAGCAGATTACAGAATGTTGTTGCATGCATCACATGCTTATCAGCAAGGTTATCGACATATCATAGTTCAGGTGACTGACACAGATGTTCTGTTATTGGCAATCACTACGCCTAGTGTTCTTAATGGATGTGAGATTTGGTTGGCCTTTGGGTATGGAATCAAGTTTTGATATTTTCCCGCCCATATTACTGCATTTAAGTTAGGAGCAGAGTGGTCATGGGGATTACTGTTCATGCATGCTGTATCAGGATGTGATACAGTCTCATTCATCCACAGTGTAGGAAAGAAGACAGCATGGGAAGTTTGGCGCTCTCCAGCATATTGGACCTGTCTTTTGATATTTGAGTGTGATATGAGCGAATTGGAGAGGTATTTTGTGTTACTTTACAGTTGGACGTCGTCTTTGACAACTGTCAATGAAGCTTGTCAACATCTGTTTGCCTATGGCAATCGAAAGCTAGAGAACATTTCTCCCTCATCAGGGGCACTGAGGCAACATATAAAATGAGCTGCATACCAAGCTGGTCATGTTTGGGGACAAGCCCTTGTGCGGAATCCAACTCTACCATCACCTGTAGAATGAGGTTGGATGTGAGACGCTGATAACGGCTGGATTCCCATGTGGACAACTCAAACAGAAGCATCACAAGCATGTCGTGAACTTTAGGTGAAAGTTCTGCAAAGCAAGCCTTCCGTGTACACAGTTATGTTTATGTGCCGGGTAATGTTATACAGACTGAGAGCACTAATATTATGTGCGTGATAGTTATACACAGAATTAGGACACTTACATCTTATGTGCAGGACAGTTATATAAGGACTGAGGACACTTATATTTTATGTGCAAAACAATTATATGCGGACTGAGGACACTTATATTTTATGTGCAAAACAATTATATGCGGACTGAGGACACTTATATTTTATGTGCAAAACAATTATATGCGGATTGAGGACACTTATACTTTATGTGTGAAACAATTATATGCGAACTGAGGACACTTATATTTTATGTGCGAATAGCTATACCCAAACTGAGAACACTTATATTTTATGTGCAGGGCAGTTATACCCAAACTGAGGACACTTAATTATATTTGATGTGCAGAGTAGTTAAACGTGAACTGAGAACACTTATATTTGATATGCAGGGCAGTTAGATGCGAACTGAGGACACTTATATTTTATGCGTAGGACAGTTATAGAATTAGAACACTTATTTATTATTTTTCTTTTTTTAGAATTAGAACACTTATAATACATTATTCCCAATAGAATGCATAATGGTTTGGGTGAGGTTTGGAGGACCATAGATTGCAAATGTCATACGAAGACTTTATCACTACCTGGGCCTCCATTGGGCCCAGGAACTCTGTTAATAAAACCTATGGTTTTCGGAATCTCACCCAAACCCCGTTTTGTTCTACTTTCATGTCATCTTGGGCCATGGGGCGGGATGGTGGGTAGCACCCTCGTCCTCCTGTCGTTAATAGATGTAATATTAAGCATAATGCGCATCTGTTGATAAGTTCTTATGCAGTATATTTGTGAAAATGATGTCAGAAGATATACATTGCATGATTTGCCTATCTCATATTTGTTTCGCGGTTTACATGGCGGCCATTTTGAATATCCACCATTTTGAGCAGGAAACTCGTTTTACAACTTGTCACCTCTTTTTTTTTGGATTCAGCATACTCAAAAACCGCTATATGCCAAATTTCATGCTTTCTGCCAGAAGTGCACTACTCTGGTGTTCTTTGCTATATATCCGCTCCACTGAGTGGAATCTTAGTTTCAAAATATCCAACAGGTTTCCTGTACTGCTGTCCTTTAATACATTAATGGTCAAATTTGGTCCCAAAAAAAAAATCAAAATATTTGCTTATTGAATGTTCATTTGCAGGCCAAAGGGAGGACTCTTTGAAAACTTACCACTGGAATGAACTCGGTTAACAAGCTAGGCGTTCGTGGTAAATTTTCGAAAATAGTATTTTCTTGGCCTGCAAATGGATATTCCTCAAGACCACTGCAGAGGCCGGATATGGCCGGCTTGAAAATTAAATGGTTAATTGGGAAACTGATATTTCAAAGGTTAATAAAGGCTTAATGGTCATACAATTTTAAGTTATGACAAAGAATACTTAATTTCAAAGTTTACTCAATAATTGCTTATTAAACGTTAATTAAATTTAAATATCACAGTGAAACATGTATACATATGAGGAATGTTTAATGGTTTAAAAGGCAAAATATTGATAAAGATTTACATAAAAATGTCTTAACGTTATCTAAAGTTGAAAGATAAACAGAATTAAAGCTGATTTCTCATTGAAGATCACAAGTTTAAAATAAATGTAGAGATTTCAAACCCTCGCTCTCCTGTTTGTGTCTCTTTTTGTCAGATTCTCTTGTGTGTGTGCGTGCGTGCGTATGCGCGTGCATGCGTGTGTGTTTCAGATCTTTTGGATCACAACCAAAGTCACACCCTTTCTTGTTAAGACTCGGTCTAAAGCGGATCAGTACTTTCCGAGATATCCATAGATCAGGATTATGTACAAATTCTGGAAATCCTCTTTCACGGTAAGAAAACTAAGATCCATTGTTATGTTAAAATTTGAGTCAAGTGAAGTTTTTGGCACGCAGAGCCCCGAATGCCATACACTCTTCCCCTTACAGCACCAGGGTAATCATAGATATATATATGTACACAAACTTAGATTTAGCAAAGGTTTTTCTTTCCCAATTGTGACCGCTACTGGATTAGTGTTGACCAATCTTGACCACTAATGGATTAGTGTTGACCAATCTTGACTGCTAATGGATTAGTGTTGACCAATCTTGACCGCTAATGGATTAGTGTTGACCTATCTTGCCCATTAATGGATTAGTGTTGGCCAATCTTGACCACTAATGGATTAGTGTTGAGCAATCTTGACCGCTAATAGATTAGTGTTGACCACTAATGGATTAGTGTTGACCAATCTTGACCGCTAATGGATTAGTGATGACCAATCTTGACAGCAATGGATTAGTGTTGACCAATCTTAACCGCTGATGGATTAGTGCTGACCAATCTTGACTGCTAATGGATTATTCTTGACCAATCTTGACCATTAATGGATTAGTTTTGACCAATCTTGACCACTAATGGATTATTGTTGACCAATCTTGACCATTAATGGATTAGTATTGACCAATCTTGACCGCCAATGGATTATTGTTGACCAATCTTGACCCCCCCATGAATGATATAATGAACTGATGAATGTTAAAACGCACAAGTAAAATGTTCATGAGATTCCTGCCTATATATCAGAAAGACCATATCCTGCCTACTAGCCGTCATTAAACATTAACAAATTACTTCTGCAGGTGTCTTGAGAAACTATGTTCATTTACAAGCTAACAAAAGCCTGTTTTTGTAATTTCAGTGGTAAATTATCAAATATAGTATACTCTTCACCTGGAAGAGGACATTGACAAAATTTTGATTTCCTTATCCAATGCTGACAGCTTAAGTATCAGTAGAGATAGCAGATCCATCCACGACAGTTTCAATAAGTGTAGAGCAAAAGTCTGTAATATCCTCCCTCGGAATTAATGATATCTGCTCCAAGGCAATTATAGTCTGAAAATGTAAATAAAATAAGCATATCCAGATATGCATCCGTGGTAAAGCAAACAAAACAGTCTCAATATTAACTAACCCGTTAACATTTGAAATTAAAACCTAAAACACTTAAATTGCTGCGTAATGTAGTGATGAGAATTTATGATGAAACCACGTAACAGAGAATACTGCTTAACCATTGATATGACAATGACATAATTTCACGACAACTATACAGGAAAGTCGTTGAATATTTTGAAATTAATTTGCCAAATTAATTTCAAAATGTTGAACAGAATATTCCTTGTATCATAAAGAATTTGATGTTTCTGGTGTGTGATAGTTAAAGTACGACGTTTTCAACAGGAAATCTGCAGTTCTTCAGATTCCACATGGATAATTAGAAGAGTATGATATTAGTTATCTTCAGGAAACACAATTTCATAATTGAATCACCATGGCCTTGGCCTTTCTAAAATCCAAATTCAGTAGTAGTAGTAGTAGTAGTAGTAGTTTTTGTTGTTGCTGTTGTTCATACCATGTCTGCCCTTGTCCTATCTGAAATGTATGCTGCTGCTGATATAATACCAACAGCCAACAACATCTTATCAGCTTCTACTGAGGAAAACCTCAACCTGTAACACAGTTATAAATAAATTTGTGCATATAAGGATGGTCTACCAGCTTTAGCAATGGACTTATCCATTTCTAGCAATGCCCCGCCCATTTCTAGCTAAGCTCTGACCACTTAATAAACACATTTGAATCGACTTTAAGACTTTGAACTCAGAATTCCAATTTCAAGGTAACTATACATATGAGCTGTTGAATATTTTGAAACTAATTGGACAGGGAGCTGTTGCTGTCTAATTTGACAAGAAGCAGCAACACGCCCCAGTCAAATTAGTTTCAAAGTATTCAACAGAAATGAGATTGTTTCTTATATTGTAAATTCGTCAAAGACATACAATGTAGACATTTTCGTGATGGACCATTGACACTTTAGTGACAGACCTACATCATTTTGCTTATTTAACGTGATGTCTTTAATTATGAACCCAGATACTTGACAGATTGGATCCTACTAGTGTTGTTCCGATTAATCGATTTGATCGATGATTGATTGGTTTGCCTGTTCAACCAAGTGATTGATCATCATTTCAGAAATCGATTTTGGTTATAGCTATAAATTGACTTTATTAATATATTTTAACTGGTCAAGCTAAAAAACGAATACTTTTTGGAAAAGAATTTACATTTAATTGTTACAACTATATAGTATTACTCCTTAGTCTAAGACATTAAACGAAATCACGGATTTCTTTTTTCACGACAGTTGATACTTACCACCCTGATACTTCATGATATTTCCTAAATATCGACCTAGCTTCAATAATACTCAGAATTAAAAAGAAACCGCCCCCACTGGGCAGGTTACACAACTGACAGTCCAGCGGATGTGCAGCCCAAACTCGCACATGCGCGGGGCTGCCGCATTCTATTCCAAAATATTGGCTGACCTAATTGCAACATAAAACACCGATAGACCGAGCCTCTGTGGGGCGGAGAGGCCGGGATCGTATCAGGGTGGTAAGTATCAACTCTCGTGAAAAAAGAAATCCCCCCACAGACCCCCCTTGCGGGTTAGTCTGTTGTTTTATTAACCACTATAAAAACATACTTACCATTCAATCACTACTTGCTAAATCAATTATTTGCATTTTGCTATCAGAATAAGATTTTTATGCCTGCATACACACCTCCCCATGCCTAATCCTATTCCTATGGACCCTCAACCAGGCTACTGGTTGAGTCCCATCTCCAGCCTACCATCAGGTATAGACTGGCACCAGTCTATACTCACCTCATAGTGACGCTTGTCGCTAAGCGCGCTCGCGCATGTGCGTTGGAGCCTGAATAGGAAACAGATTCACTTTTCTAAATTTAAGTGCAAAATATTTAAAGTCTGATTCTCAAATCTTACCACGCGGGGTGGTTGAGGCCGGGTCGTAGTGATTGAATGGTAAGTATGTTTTTATAGTGGTTAATAAAACAACAGACCAACCCGCAAGGGGGGTCTGTGGGGGGTTGTTATTACACCACAAAAACATCCATTACCGTTCAATCACTACTTGCTAAACCCGTAGATTTGGTCAGTGCCCCCTGTCCACATAAGGTGGGAGGAGATTAGAGAATCAGTAAACCAGGATAATCAAACCAATCTTATCCCAATGTTAATAACATAACATAATAGTGCATTTAGCTCACTTACACCGTGATTAGCAAATAAGAACAACTTGAACTTAAAGAAATAAATAAAAACCAAAAGAAGACTCTCACCATTTCTCACAGACGCATAGTCCTAACGAAAATGGTGGTAAGTGCTTGGTAAATAGTCTTCGCCTTTTTTAGTTAACAAACAAGGATACAATTAAATCAATCTTATCCAAATGTTAACAACATAACCTAATAGAGCATTTAGCTCAATCACACCGTGATTAGCAAATAAGAACAACTTGAACTTAAAGAAATAACTAAAAACCAAAAGAAGACTCTCACCATTTCTCACAGACGCATAGTCCTAATGAAAATGGTGGGAAGTGCTTGGTAAATAGTCTTCGGCTTTTTTATTTAACAAACAAGGGTAAAAGTAAACCAATCTTATCAAAATGATAATAACATAACCTAATAGTGCATTTAGCTCAATCACACCAAGATTAGTAAATAAGAACAACTTGAACTTAAAGAAATAAATAAAAACCAACAGAAGACTCTCACCATTTCTCACAGACGCAGAGTCCTAACGAAAATGGTGGGAAGTGCTTGGTAAATAGTCTTCGCCTTTTTTAGTTAACAAACAAGGATACAATTAAATCAATCTTATCCAAATGTTAACAACATAACCTAATAGAGCATTTAGCTCAATCACACCGTGATTAGCAAATAAGAACAACTTGAACTTAAAGAAATAACTAAAAACCAAAAGAAGACTCTCACCATTTCTCACAGACGCATAGTCCTAACGAAAATGGTGGGAAGTGCTTGGTAAATAGTCTTCGGCTTTTTTATTTAACAAACAAGGGTAAAAGTAAACCAATCTTATCAAAATGATAATAACATAACCTAATAGTGCATTTAGCTCAATCACACCAAGATTAGTAAATAAGAACAACTTGAACTTAAAGAAATAAATAAAAACCAACAGAAGACTCTCACCATTTCTCACAGACGCAGAGTCCTAACGAAAATGGTGGGAAGTGCTTGGTAAATAGTCTTTGGCTTTTTTAGTTAAAAGTGGAAATGTTATGAAAGAAGGAAGCTGCTGCACTCTGGTCTTTGAGATAAAAGGATGTAAAGGTGTATTCACATTTCCCTCCTGCCACCTGCATGAACTCATCTAAAGACGAACCCTCAAAAAGAGCGAAAGAAGTAGCCCTACCTCTAACGTCATCGGCTTTAATAAGGGAGAGATTAACTTGATCCGGTGAGGCTATCTCATAACAAGGCTTAATTATTCTCTCAAAATCCATCTGTCAATCGAAGAATTAGAGACCGGCTTAGATATCTCTTCCTCGTAGGAAAAACATAAATGAGATGGATCGACTCTTATAACCTCTGATCGCTGATTGAATGTTCCTAATGCTTTACTAGGACACCAAAGTTTTTCGGGTGGCGACAGACAAAAAAGATTTTTAAAATGATCGGACTAGCGGGATAGCGGTTAGTTTGAGTTTTAGATAAAAAATTCCTTCTGGGATATCAAACCAAGCCGTCTTCTGAACCTATAAATCTCTCCTTTTCAGCCGAAAGAGCATGAATCTCTTGAACACCTTCCAGCAGAGGCTGTAGCAACAATAAACAACAGCTTTGACAATTAAAAACAAAACCAAGCTTACTACTGGTAGAATAAATAGGTTCAAAATGGCGACCTGCCAAAACTTGAAGAACCAAAGCCCAACTCCAGGAAGGTACAGGCTTAGCAATCTGAGGACGAATATTACTTAGACCTCTAATAAAGCCATTAAAAGTCTTAGTATCCTAGTATACTGGAAGAAGAAGAGGGAAATCTACCAGAAATCTAGGTCTAAAAACCAAATCCTCTTTGGCCAAAAGGGAGCTATCAGCAGAATTTCGCAAACCTGATCCTTGACCCTCTTCAAAACTAACTGAATCAAAATCGTTCGAGAGAAGGCATACGCGAACATTCCTGTCCACTACTGAGACAGAGCATCCACCCCCAGGGCTTGACTGTCCGGAAAAGGATACATGTAAGAGAAGATCTGAGCATCCAGAGAGGCCGCGAACAGCTCTACTAAAGGACAATCCATAAGACTAAACCTCATTCCTCCTTCTAAAATTGAAAGAAAAATCCCATGGCAATGACTGAACGAATCGAGATTTAGAAGCCTAACAGACAATCCAACCAATGCACAGAAGCCTGGATCTACTTTCCAATGAATAGCCTCTTCTCTAGACTCCTTGCCAATCATAGACAAGCAACAACCCCTCTAAAGCTAATAGCTTCTAATAATAAGGAACAGAAGACCATTTTGGAAGAAGAGACAACATAGAAGGATTCTAGATCCAAGAATATCTAGCCCCTTTTAATAAGGCCCCCCCCTTAAAGAAGTGTCAAACTTACTATATGCTAAAGAAGACTGCTCATAGAAAACACATAGATTACATATGCCAAAAATCCTGGGCTATATCATAATGCTTAGCCCTCACTAAATAGGTAACTCACGTTTATTATGGATATTTTAATAATACCGCTTACTCTGAATGGAGACCAAAAAGGGTCATATCAGTATAGCCTAACTTATTAATAATGCTAAAGACTCTGCAAAAATTATAGATAATATTATTTACAGAGATTTAACCAGAGATTGTGGCAAACCAAAACCCCATAGTAAGTCTATGGGAGTGCTTATAGTCAAGATATAGCCAAATCATGTGCCCGAGATCTACATGAACTACGGGAAAGTTACTAGTGATGACCGTCATCACAATTCTATGAAAAGAATACATGACAAGGTCCTGATAAGAGAACTATGGCCAACATTAGACTATCTACATAAACCATCGTATAACAATGGAGATTTGATAAAAATTTGTATTGAATACATCAACGGTTGCCTAGCCGCTCGGGCTTGCTGATAAATAAGATCTCCTAAACAATTCGATATTTATGCCAAGAGGCAGAAACTTAAAAGATTTTACTAAATTTATTGATTCTTATATTTATAGTCTTAGCATCAATAATTTCATCTTTGTACTAACAAATGACATTGTGTTAGAAATCCCAAAGAAAGGAAAGATTGAACACTGATACTAGATATTAACGGATTGAATACTGAATTTTGCACACGACATATTACAACTGTAATATCTCTGGACTTGCAAAGATTTAGAAAACAGTTTGACCGAAAATAGTTGGTGGATGCTTAAATCCAAAGATTCTCGTCCGCTCTTCCCCCCTCCAACGCAACCCCAACCCCACTCCAACCGGTCCAGCAGATCCGTATACCATGATCGGCGTGGCCAATTTGGGGCGATCAGAAGCACTTGGCATTCCTGCTGCCTGATTTTCTGGAGAACTTTTGGAATCAGGATTGCATACATTCCCTCCCAACTGATAGCTAACGCATCTATTGCGATAGCGCTCGGATCTGGAATCGGAGAGACGTACGGCGTCATCTTCGCATTCTTGTTCGTTGCGAATAAATCTATGTTGGGCTTGCCCCAGTGGTTGAACAAGCAATTCCGCCACACATTGATTTAGTTGGCATTCTGTGGGAAGAATGCTCATTCTTCGGCTCAATGAGTCTGCTAATAGATTTAGCCTTCCCGGAATATGAACTGCTTTCAGGGAAATCCCATGATCTAGGCACCAGCAAAGCAGTTTCCACGTCATCATACAGAGACTGGGCGACTTCGTTCCACCCTGGCAGTTTATGTAAGTCACTACTGTTGTATTGTCTGATCGAACCAGAACACTCTTGCCCTTGACCTTCTCTAGGAACTGTTCCAAGGCTAAGACTACTGCTCGCATTTCCAGAAGATTGATATGTTCTCTTGACTGATCCAGATTCCAAAGCTCTGAAGCTCCCCATCCCTCCATTGATGCATCTGTGTACATCGTTAACTGAGGGTGGGGAGGTTACAACGTCACCCCTGCCAGGAGATTCTCTCTCTTCATCCACCATTGAATGTGGTGAATAAGAGGTTCCAGCACTGCCACTTTTGAGTCCAGGAAACCCGTACTCTGGGTCCACTGTGTCATGAGAAATAATTAGATCGGCCGCCGGCGTAAGGCTGCCTGAGGAATGACTGGTTCCAAAGAAATCATCAACCCCAACATTCTCAAGTAGACCCGTGCCAGGACATGACGACTGTTGCACACTGACTGTATGACTGAGATGAGTGTTTCTACTCTCTCTTGAGATGGATAAACATATCCTATCTCTAGATCGAAGAACATGCCCAGGTAAAAAAATTTCTGGGATGGAGTCAGCTCTGATTTTTGAAAGTTGATTATCCAGCCTAGATCTGTAAGAGCTTTCAAAACTATCTCCAGATTTGCTGATAGACTTTCTTGAGTGTGTGCCTTTAACAGCCAGTCATCTATGTACGTGTGGATTGCTATGTGTCTCCTGCGGAGGTATGACGTCATAGCTTGGACCACTCGAGTGAAGACCCGAGGAGCCGTCGATATACCAAATGGGAGAACCCTGAATTCCCATTGGCGGCCCTGAAATGCAAATCTCAGGAACCGACGAAAGCTCTTCGCAATGGGAATGTGAAAATAGGCATCTTTTAGATCTATTGATGCTGTCCACATTCCCTTCCTCAATCCTGCTAACACCGTTCTTACAGTTTCCATTTTGAAACTTGGTGTGAGGACAAACCTGTTGAGAGGTTTGAGGTTGAGAATTGGTCTCCACCCTCCTGTGCTTTTTGTCACTAGGAACACGGTTGAATAATAACCCGGACATTTTTGTGCCGGTTGAATAGCGTGTTTTAGTATGAGGGATTGAATTTCTTCCTCTATACACAACCGTTGATCTGGATCTCTTGGATTTTGAGTCCAGCTCAGAACCAGAGACACGCCCGATGGCTGATTTGAAATCCAGTCGGGATGGTAACCGACTGAAAGCCATCGCAAGACTGAGCGGTCCTGAGTAACCCGCTCCCACTCTTGCATGTGGAAGGCCAGACGGCCTCCCACGGGTGCACCTAAGGACTGAGGTGGACCCGAGAAGTGCAAGAGAAGCCCTGTCTCTGGTGGCTGTCCTAGCAGCACTGGTGTGGTCTTTTTGAGAGGCAACCCATCAGGCTCTCACGACCAGAACCCCGCGCTCCTCTACCAGCGCCACGCGCACCTCGGTACGCAGGCTTTCTGGCGGGTTGCGCTGGAGGAGCCTGCGGTCCCCCCCTAGCTGGCTTACGCTGTCGTTGCCGTGGCCGACGCTGCGTAGGTGGTTGGCCTCTAACAAGGCCACCACCACCTCTCGCCTGCTGAGGGTGGAAGGCAGGGGGCGCTGCTCGAACACGCTCCCTGCAGAGCACTTCAAACTGTTCTCACAGCGCCCTCTGGTTGTTCA
Organism: Chaetoderma sp. LZ-2023a; assembly: GCA_034401795.1. NCBI lineage: Eukaryota > Metazoa > Mollusca > Caudofoveata > Chaetodermatida > Chaetodermatidae > Chaetoderma > Chaetoderma sp. LZ-2023a. Next base: position 145,641,276 of record CM067359.1, read on the forward strand.
CCAGGTTTACGGTTTGTTGGAGGTGCAGACATCCTTCACCTCCAAACAACCCTGGACCTGCCATCGGCATCCGAAGAAGCCGATTGTACAGGTCCTGCGAGGGGCACAAATTGTGAAGGGCAAATGTGTGCCTCGCCCGTAAACTCCTGGTTACGGATCTCGTCATGCAGTCCAGAGCCAGGTTAATGCCGTCCTGGATGGCTCTCTGGACTGCAAGAGGAGAAATTTGGCGGGCCACGGATGCTGCTACTACCCCCTGTAGCAGCTGGGAAATGTGTGAGAGAGCCGAGATGGCTCCTCTCGTACTTTTCTCCGTGTCCCGCAGCGTGGAATTAGCATTGCGCAGAGTGCTAGCGCACAAGGGTCCCATGTCAGACTGGACCCAAGCCGCGTGTCTTCGCCCAAAGCCGCATGGTCATCGGTGCAAGGCTTTGGAACGACGCCATACTTCTGATATAGATCAGACCTTATACGGCAGCGCCGTGCCACCTCGCGAGGGGCCTTCGCAAGGCGTCCTTTCGGCAGAATGGACATCTCTGCCGCAGCGAACATATCAATGATATGCTCCGCATACCGCAGAGATGGCATGGTGCTCGTCACCGGTTTCCCTCCCAACCACAGGCGCTGGTCCCGCTGGGAAGCCTAGGGCCTTCGTCGTCCTCAACCACATTCACTGGTGGAGTAATGGCCGGAGGTGAAGATACTCCTGGAAAGCCAGGGAAGCCATACAAACCCGCAAGGGAGGGAATGGCTTGCGCCATGGCTATTCCAGGAGCCGGATCTACGGCGTCATGGGAGGCTAAAAACATGACATCACAGTCCGGGCCTTCCTCACGGTAACTCTCGGCAAGCCGAGGGCTATGGTATGGACGGCCATCGGCTCCTAGCCAGCCTAGCCGTTGAGCCGTGAAACCCACTCCCGAAGAAGTAGTTCCATGGAAAAGGTCACCCATGGGCCCCCGTGGGGGCCCATGGGAATCCATTTCCATGGCCATCGACTCATCGGTAGGCCGTAAGTGTCCTCTTCTTGCCCAGTCGTCCTCAACCACATTCACTGATGGGGTGATGGTAAGAGCTGAAGATACTCCTGAATAGCCAGGGAAACCATACGGACCCGCAAGGGCCGGCATGGCTTGCGCTGTGGCTATTCGAGGAGCCGGATCTACAGCGTCATGGGGGGGGGGGGGCTAAATGCATGATGTCATAGTCTGGGCCTTCTTCATGGTAATTCTTGGCAAGGCCTAGCCATTGAGCCGTGAAACCTACTACCGAAGAAGTAGTTCCATGGAAAAGGTCACCCATGGGCCCCCATGGGTATCCGTTTCCATGGCTATCGGCAGGTCATAACAGAGTGTCCTCTTTTTCCTGCCCAGAAAGATTAGACGCCAAGCTTGAAAAGGGATCAAGCTCGGCCTGGGCAGGAGGGATACGCGTGAGGTGCTGATACCCTTAGCTGCTCTAAAGCACTCGATAAGCGAGCGCTCGAGGCCATGGCTTTCGCTCCCGGGTCCACGGGCGAGGCAAGCCTCAGCGCCGGACCAACGGGAGCCATCTCTGGGTCTATAACAAAAACTTGTTTGCTAAGAGAACCAGACCCAGGGACGGGAACACTCTGTCCCGGAGCAAATGAAGAAGACAATGACGAACTTGACCCGGGAAGCAAGCTGTGAAGCAACTCTGGGACAAGATCCGTGATCGTCTTCTTCATTTCTCCCATCATTTTAAGACGGCAGGCCTCCATGTCTGGCATGGACGCCTTCCTCTTCTTACCACACTCCTTTTCCAGATGCCTCTTCTCGTCCGCCGCCCGGTCCTTTACCTGCTGATTTAAAAAATCAGTTAAAACCTCCACCGGCCACGACTCACACACATGGCAATTTAGAAGAGGCCCGCACGTAATGCACCTAGTGCAGTCATGAGGGAAAAAGCGGGCCTTCACAAAACGGTGGCAGGAAGGGCATTTGTTCTCAATAACCCATCTGAAAAGACACAAACGGAAACAATTAGTTTTTGGTTATGACGAACCAAAACACCAATTGCAGAAGGCTAATAAGATCCGTAAGGAAAACTTTTGACCATCAAATGAAAGATAAGCCAGGCCCATAGAAAAAACTATAGGCCTGACAAAAAGTAAACAAATCCTAAAACCTTGTTATACTTCTTTAAGAAGACAAGGGAGACATAAGAATTTGAACTTGAATACTTGAGAGGCAAACTTTTTTAGACTTCACAGCTCTAAACACAGACTCATTAGTAATTGAACTTTATAAACACAATGAACCTATGCAAATCATCAAGAGAGATAAATAACTCAACACTCAGTCAAAAAACTTCTAAAATATCTAGAAATAAAATGACTGAAATTTTTTCTCTCCTAAATAACCTCATAAGATGACTTCTGAGGACGAGTGAAGTCTGATAAACAACACAGGAATACCTGATCCTGAGTCCAAAAACCCTGTGGTGGGGGGAGAATGCGGAGAAATTACTTCTTATGGTAATAACTCCCTCAGCAAACTCATAATAAAATGGAAGGACCCAGAAACCAAGTATAAATATTGTTTAAATAAAAGGATACCCTTCAAATATCAGCTCATGTGTCTGAAAAATAAAGCACAACATGCGTTAGCTAATATATAGGCCTCCCCCATAAAAGAGCTAGCCTAATAAAGACGTATCCATGAGATAGCGCGAATCCCGGAAATACCATCCGAGTCAACACGCAAATTTTTTATCAATAAATTTACTAAAGTACACCTGATGGCTAGGACCGGGAGCATCCTCTGGCGACTTGGCAGCGTCAGACATATTAATATAATAGTCAAACAAGTTGCAAAACAACTCAAAGCTTAAAAAAGACAAAGCAAATTATTAAGAATCTGTCATACATGCGACTTGGTTTGAAAGGGGTAATTATCCTTGAACGTGTTATAATTACTGCATTAAAAATCTGTAAAAGATGAGAACCAGTTATGATCAATCATTAATTGATCATCAGTTAGTATATAAAACCAATCATCAATCACAAAAATGGTACCATTCCCAACACTAGATCCTACCATAGGCATGAGTGATGTAAAAGCTGGTACACATTGGATTGGGGAACTGGTGCATGTTGAGGTGTATTGTGTGATTGTGATAGATCAGACATGCCGAGTCATGTGAGGGTAGTGATGTTATGTTAGCCATTGTAATACATCATTGCTTGACCTGAACACAGCTGAAGCACCATTTTCAATGATAGGCAAAGGTGATACATTTATGCAAATTCATTCACTTTGCATAATGAATTTGTATTTTGGCCAATCTGTAATAGCTGGGTAAAAAGTATTGTAAGCAAAGCAAGAAGAAATGTGATATTGGTTTGATTGGCATCTCAAGTTCCTGATTCCAGATACCCTTCACACTATATCTAACCTGTTTTTTTATTTCAGTCTATTATTGGCAACTTCCCCAGTTTACACCGGCACCCATTTATACTCCTGGGTGGAGAGAGGTAACGAGGAGTGAAGGAGATTGCCTATGTTTCCATCGATTAATCGTCTGCCACCCGATCACCTGACATATATCAAGCAAAGCAAATCTAGAGTACTGCTTTTCTTGAATTGAGATTTAAAGTGTCTGGGCAATACATTTGTCAACTGCACATAACTAATATATGTGCTTAGGGGATTTGCTGTAAGAAAATGATGATTCAGTTAACAAAGTTTATATTTTCAAGGCAAATACCTCCCCCAAATGTTGACAAAACAAATGCAACACAGAATCAACATCTGTGTTACAAGTATTTTATTGGGTGGATTCCACTTAGTCTAACACAAGTTACTGATCGGAAAGGAACAAATTACTGAAGTTTGTATTTTTAAGGATGCCAGCTCTGGCAAATACCGAGAAAAACTAATAGAATACAAAGTTCTGATGTCCGGCTAACGTGCTAAACTATATCCTAAATTTGGCTGAAATCTCTTTAGTCTATCACACATTACTGCTCAGAAATGAACAAACTAACCATCTTTATTAATGGCGACATCAATTCAAGGGCAATAACTCTAGCAAAAGTTGATGAAAATCAATGGAGCACAAACTTAGCCTCCACCTTTCTAGTAATAAGTTATATTTGGTTAAGATCTGTTTAGTCTAACACACGTTACTGCGTGAAAAGCAATTAGTCCCTTTCGAACGAACTAAGGAACAAATTTACGAACGGAAAAATTCCATTTTATTCGTAAAACTTATGACCTTTGAATCCTGGTGTACAGTACAGCTCAGAAATAACTTTAAATGTACTGTTGAATATTTTGAACATAATTGTACTTGAAGGCAGTAATCTCTTCCAATCCAATTATGTTTAAAATAGTCAACAGAACCTTTCTTACATCGTGTTCTAAATTGTACTAAATAACACGTTTATGTTTTTGTTTTGGAAACATCGTAAGTTACCTCAGAGAGGTACTGTCATTGAAAAGTTAATATCTTAACACAGCAGCTTAACTTAACCGTCTGACTGCTTAGTTTTTGCAGACAATATATATGGCAATAGTTATATCTCTGGACTTACTAGACATTTTGAAAACAATTTGACTGAAAGTTGTTAGTGGCTAAGCCACCAACAACTTTCAGTCAAATTGTTTTCAAAATATTCAGCCAGTCAGGAGTTTTTGCTCATTACAATTATTATCAGGTGGCTTGCAGCAGCGAGACAGTTATATCATAGATATCATCTAAGTCCGAAATTGAGTGCTATATTTATACGCTACGGTTATAAAGTACAGCTGATTGGTCAGAAAAGATTTTCACGGTAACGCTTTAACTCATTAATGGCTAAATTTCGTCAAGAATATCAAAATATATTTTTTATTAAATGTCCATTTGAATGTCAAAAGAAGACTTATTGAAAATTTACCACTGGACATGTTACTGAGCCAGTGATTTCAGTGGTAAATTAAAAAAAAAATTCTATTGGCATCCAAATGGACCATTGCACATGCCCGGCTTTGGCTGGCAGTGTCACGAAAGGGTTCATGGCAGGCTGGTCAAAAACAACTTCAGAAGTCATTCTGAGGAACGTTTATTATCTGTAGATCAAGAGAAGATAATCTAGTCACAGTCATTCCAGGGTTAAATGTTTAGAAGTCCAATGGCTTGAGAAATGTTATATGCAGAATAGAAAGCAATTTTTGAAAATTTACTTCTGTCTTGACTGGCTGGATTTACAACTTCGCCAGTCATTCCTGTGGCAAATTCTCAAAAACAGTTTTCTTTGGTCCTACAAACGGACATTCACAAAGCAATAATTTGTACTTTCCTGAGCAATCTCCACCGCTAAGGGATCAAAAGCGTGAATATTTCGATTGTTAACTCTTTAGCCCTTGAATTTGTTCAAAAACGTTTCAAATTTCTCAAAGAAAATGTCCATTTGCAGACCAAGAGAAGACTATTTTTGAAAATTTACCACTGGAATGACTGGCTCGGTTATCGAGCCAGTCATTCCAGTGATAAATTTTCAAAAATGGTCTTCTCTTGGTCTGCAAATGGACATTTCTCAAGACCACTGCAGAAGCCGTTTTTGGCTGATATGAGTGTTAAAGGGTTAATTTAAGTTATTGACATACTTGTCATCCTGTGATGGCATCTGTTCACAAGAAGCAACCTGGTATAGCTTTTTATAGATATGAGTCTGTTTCATGTAGAAAACATCCAGCAGTTTTAGCCCTAATCCATGGAACACCTTCACAGGGAACTCTGCGTCTTGTTCGCCTAGGAACGCGCAAAGAAATCATCACTAACAGAGCTTTCCACTCTATCCATCCATCATAAGACGTCATAATTAACTATGTGCCATGTAGAATGACATCATAATCAATGCCATCATTATGACATCATGAATGATGTAGATAAGTATGTCATGAAAAATTGAAGACAGACTATGAATTGTTGTACGAATTGTCTTTACTTTTTAATAAAGATTCTGTTAAGTAATTTGAAATTAATTTGACTGGGAGTTGTTGCTGCCATAGGCCATTTCTAGCTAAGCATTAAAGCTATGCCCACTTTTTATGCGTGTTTGAATTAATTTTAACACTTTGAACCAGGTAGTCCCAGAATATCATTTTCAAGGTAACTATACAGATAAGCTGTTGAATATTCTGAAACTAATTTGAAGATGTTGCTGCCTATAGCTGTCAAATTAGTTTGTTATGGACCTATGTCATTTTGATTGGCCTATGTCATTTTGATTGAGCTATGTCATTTTGATTGATCTGTGTCATTTTGATTGACCTACGTCATTTTGATTGATCCATGTAGTTTAAACGAAATCACGGATTTCTTTTTTCACGATAGAGTTGATACTTACCACCCTGATACGCTATGATATTTCCTAAATATCGACCTAGCTTCAATAATACTCAGAATTAAAAAGAAACCGCCCCCCCCACTGACAGATCAGCGGATGTGCAGCCCAAACTCGTGTATGCGCGGGGCAGTCTCATTCTATTCCAAAATATTGGCTGACATAATTGCAACATAAAACACTGAAAGACCGAGCCTCTAAGGGGCGGAGAGGCCGGGATCGTATCAGGGTGCTAAGTATCCACTCTCTTGTGAAAAAAGAAATCTGTGATTTCATTTATTTCATATCAAGGGTATACTTACCACCTGATACAATATGATATTTCCAAAATATCGACCTAGCTTCAATAATACTCAGGATTAAAAAGAAACTTCCCCCGATGGGCAGGTTACTCAACTTACAAATCAGCGGATGTGCGGCCCAAACTCGCGCATGCACGGGGCTGTCTCATTCTATTCCAAAATATTGGCTGACATAATTGCAACATAAAATGCCGAAAGACTGAGCCTCTGAGGGGCGGAGAGGCCGGGATCGTATCAGGGTGGTAAGTATCAACTCTCTCATGAAAAAAGAAATCCGTGATTTCATTTATTTCACATCAAGTGTATACTTACCACCCTGATACTCTATGATATAGCCAGAATTCGTAAGAGAATTCGGCGGGAGGGAGGCGAAGGTCATCCCTGGAAGAGCAAGCTCTTTTGCTTTTGGAGCACAAAAAACATCTGAAATTGTGTATGTAAACACAGTCGAGAAATGATTTGGACATCGGATAACACGGCCGATGTTAAGAGTAATGACCGTTTAACATTCGCTCCACCCCCCTTTTAAAGAGGGAGCGATGACTTCAATGTCCTATACACTCGCTATGTACTCGTGCTAAAGTACTATAAGATATCGGACGAAAGCTTCATTTCATATACTCTCAGATGGAACCGCAAAGAACATGAACCATCACCATTTTAGTAAGTAATAATAAATGTGACAAAAAATAACCATCACCAAATAGAGGACTAACTTATTTTGACGAGATTCGCTTTAATCACCGCTGGTGATGATAGGTACAGTACGGAAAAGTGGGAATTCACCCACTAAATTGCACTGTGTGTGAGTCAACGGCCTTATGTACAATATTCACAAAAATTTATATCATCGAATAATTGGGTTTTCGAGGGTGTAAGCACATTTTCGGCAATTTAATATAAGAGTAGAAATTTTATCAACAAATTTTGTCAATTTCGTAACTAGCAAATATTCACTGAAATAAAACATGCATAAAAATAAAAATAAACACTAAAATAACCCTACTGCTTTTAAATATCCACTACCTGGTCTACAGATGCAATCTCAGTATTGCGTCATGTTTTTTCGATGGAGATGTAATTGCGTAATTTCAACTCTAGTGAGGCGGTGAATTGATGTCATTTTTCTGATTTGAGAACATTAAAAAAGTTAAAATCTTTCAGTTTTTGGTTTGGCAATTTGTAAATGTGGTATTGAAAATGAACATAAGTGTTTTGCCTACAGGAAAATAGAAAATAGAAAATAGAAAATAGAAAAAAATTATTGAAATTTATATCATATGTGCCTGTTTGAATTGCCATTGTGGGTAGAGAAAAATCAATCTAGATCTGAAAACTACATAAGCACCCCATGCCAGTTCCACGCATTGGGAGTAATAAATTATTGCTATGGCAACAGGTTTGCTATGCTACTCAGGACGGTAACTGGTAGATGTCGTTGGACGCAAAAACTAGATTGATTTGTATCGTTTCCTTACGAGTTATCTGTATTTTTATCACGGGTCAAAAAAATATTAGTGAAAATACATGTTTTTCACTACACTGACATCAAAATGCATAAATTATTATCACTTGTACTACGCGCATCTTTTTAAAATTTACACTTGTGGTGTAAAAATACTGTATCTATTTAATGACACATGATTTGTTGACATCGCCTAAGCGACACGCACGTGAGAACATCAAAAGTATGTACCCTCGAAATTACACCTTACTGGATGATACAGTTTAATGTTTATGTAAAATCGATAAGGCAAGTGGATTTGACGTCTCACGGAGGTAATGATCTGTAAAACTAGACTCACAGTGCCATTGTGCTACCGACGTAATGTCATCCACTGGCACCCCGTTAAACAGAGCCGTGGATGCCACTACGCCACTGACACTAGGAGCCTTGGCCACGTCAACTTGTTTTCCCATGGCGGCTTTGTGGCAATGCTGGATGCATTCCACAATCCACCTAAAAATGGTATCTTTAGAAGCTCTCCCATGGGCTTCAATGTAAGATAACCATAAAGCACTAGGGTCCACCCGCCATTCCTCTGTACGTTGTTTATAACCTGTTAATGCACTGACAGGACACCAAGCCTTTGAATTAAGATCAAACCTAGTCAAAGCGGGTAAAACAATAGGCTGACCAGGATATTTTAGACTGTTTTTTCGCCATAAAGTTAACTCTAGATGGATGCCTGAGGCCTTCCCCTGTAAGCACAAAATGGTCTGGCTCTGCTGACAACGCATGTATTTCACTACTTCGTCTGGCTGAAGCAGCAGCAATGTTTTAAGCATCAACACTTTCATGAAAATGGAGCTTAGTAGTTCAAAGGGTTTATCCGCTAATACTTGAAGTACTAACGATAAACTCCAAGACGGAATCACTGGAGGATTCCTTGGTCTAAGATTACCCATGCCTTTGATTAAAGTATTTCGCTTACATACTTCATCACTTCCCCTATTAGCCAAGCAAGGTATAACAGACATTAAAGCTGACTTGTAGGCAGCAATAGATTTAGGCTTGAGGCTATAGGCATAAAAAAAGTGACAGAGGAAATCGGCTACTACCTGAATAGATGCATCCAATGGATTAATACATCTTTTTGAGCACCATTCAGGAAATCTGTTGATTTTATAATTATATGCTCAGGAGGTTGAGCCCCTTTTGTCTTTACCCATAAACATAGCTGCTTGCTCAGAAAAGCCCTCTTTAACTGCTGATTCCTTGACAACATCCATGCAGTCAATTGGAACATTGACGGGTTGTTGTGCAAGGCCTTGCCCTTGAAGATTATGTCGTCCATCTGAGGCAGAGGAACAGGATTGCAGACCAGAAGGTCCAGCAGATCCATATACCATGATGGGCTTGGCCAATTCGGAGCGATCAGAAGCACTTGGCATTCCTGCTGCCTGATTTTCTGGAGAACTTTTGGAATCAGGATTGCTGGTGGAAATGCGTATGGGGTCAATCCATGCCAAATCACCCAGAGGTCCCCGGATGACCACCTCCGATTTGCACGAAATTTCACACAAATGTTCATTTATCGAAAGGATTGTGGCATGCAAAGTTTTACTGCCAAATTTCAATTAGTTAAAAAGATATAATTAATTAAAATTAAAGGGGCATGGCACTTTTTGGCACTCGCGAATCCTGTACGGTGTGATGGAGCATTTTAAAATGCTAATAACTTTCTTAATTCTGAAGAGATTGATCTGTAAATTGCTATGCTACACAATTACTACATGGGGAATAAGAATATCAAGTAAAATCTTAAGATATCTCTTATATTTACTGTAATATTGATGTCTAAATATGGGTGTTTATGCAATTCTGAATGTACTTTAGCAGATTTTGACATAGAATCACTAGCTAGTCATTCATCATACAGATTTCATTTGATGTTACCTGGATTATATACCCATAGGTACTTCTTCAAGAAAAAACCCATCTAAATTAACTCAAATATTAATGTGCAGCTATGGGTCAAACATGTGACAAAAATGAAAAATGTGGAATTTGGGCCCTCATACCAGGGGTGATTTGGCCACGTGGGCAACTACCCAGCATTCTGAGCTTTTGATAAGATTAACATACATATATTAGCTATAAGTGTACCAAGTTCTGATTTTGTGTCTCAGCTCCTTCATATTGAAATAATTTCTATGAAATTGTATGAAATTTCGTGGAAATCGAAGGTGGTCACCCGGGAAGATTTATGAATTTTGGGTGATTTGGCGTGGAATGACCCTATGCATACATTCCCTCCAAGCTGACAGCTAGCGCATCTATTGCGATAGCGCTCGGATCTGGAATTTAGGAGACGTATGTCATCATCTACGCATTCTTATTCGTTGCGAATAAATCTATGTTGGCTTGCCCCAGTGGTTGAACAGACGGGCCGCCACACATTGATTTAGTTGCCATTCCGTGGGAAGAATGCCCACCCTTCGGCTCAATGAGGCTGCTAATAGATTTAGCCTTCCCGGTATATGAACTGCTTTCAGGGAAATCCCATGATCTAGGCACCAGCAAAGCAGGTTCCATGTCATCATACAACAGAGACTGTGGATAACAACGTAGTCAGTTATATGAGGTAGTTATAGGTTATTTAGCCTGATGTGTGGTCTGAATGATCTTGACTGGAATTTTCGTCCCTTTTATACCATTCTTGGGCGAGGCCGTGGATTGAGTCGATCTTGACTATATATGGGCAGAAAAAACCCGTTGTTATTAACATCATACAGAGTCTGAGTGACTTCGTTCCGCCCTGGCGGTTTATCTAAGTCACTACTGTTGTATTGTCTGATCGAACGAGAACACTCTTGCCCTTGAACTTCTCTATGAAGTGTTCCATGGCTAAGACTACTGGTCGCATTTCCAGCAGGTTGATATGTTCTTGTGACTGATTGAGATTCCAAAGCCCTGATACTTTGTTTTCTTCCAGGCAAGCTCCCCATCCCTCCATTGATGCATCTGTGTACATCATCAACTGAGGGTGGGGAGGTGACAATGTCATCCCCGCCAGGAGATTCTCTCTCTTCATCCACCATTGAATGTGGTGAATAAGAGGTTCCAACACTGACACTTTTGAGTCCAGGAAACCCGTACTCTGGGTCCACTGTGTCATGAGAAATAACTGGATCGGCCGCCGGCGTAAGGCTGCCTGTGGAATGACTGGTTCCAAAGAAACCATCAACCCCAACATTCTCAAGTAGACCCGTGCCAGGACATGACGACTGTTGCACACTGACTGTATGACTGAGATGAGTATTTCTACTCTCTCTTAAGATGGGTAAACATACCCTACCTCTCGATCGAAGAACACGCCCAGGTAAACAAACTTCTGGGATGGAGTCAGCTCTGATTTTTGAAAGTTGATTATCCAGCCAAGATCTGTAAGTTTTCAAAACTATCTCCAGATTTGCTGATAGACTTTCTTGAGTGTGTGCCTTTAACAGCCAATCATCTATGTACGTGTGGATTGCTATGTGTCTCCTGCGGAGGTATGATGTCATAGCTTGGACCGCCCGAGTGAAAACCCGATGAGCCGTCGATATACCAAATGGGAGAATCCTGAATTCCCATTGGCGGCCCTGGAACGCAAATGTCAGGAACCGAAGAAAGCTCTTTGCAATGGGAATGTGAAAATAGGCATCTTTTAGATCTATTGATGCTGTCCACAATCCCGTCCTCAATCCTGCTAACACCGTTCTTAGTTTCCATTTTGAAACGTGGTGTGAGGATAAACCTTTTGAGAGGTTTGAGGTTGAGAATTGGTCTCCACCCTCCAGTGCTTTTTGTCACTAGGAACATGGTTGAATAATAACCCAGACATTTTTGTGTGGGTCGAATTGCGTGTTTTAGTATGAGGGATTGAATTTCTTCCTCTATACACAACCGTTGATCTGGATCTCTTGGATTTTGAGTCCAGATCTGAACCAGAGACAGGCACAATGGCTGGTTTGAAATCCAGTCTGGATGGTAACCGACTGAAAGCCATCGCAAGACTGAGTGGTCCTGAGTAACCCGCTCCCACTCTTGCATGTGGAAGGCCAGACGGCCTCCCAAGGGTGCACCTAAGGATTGAGGTGAACCCGAGAAGTGCAAGAGAAGCCATGTCTCTGGTGGCTGTCCTAACAGCACTGGTGTGATCTTTGTGAGAGCCGACACATCAGATTCGTCACCCATGACCAGAACCCCTCACTCCTCTACCAGCGCCATGCGCACCTCAGTACGCGGGCTGCTTGGCGGGTTGCGCTGGAGGAGCGTGTGCTCCTCCTAGCTGGCTTACGCTGGCGTTGCCGACGCTGCGTAGGTGGTTGGCCTCTGACAAGGCCACCACCACCTCTAGCCTGCTGAGGGTGGAAGGCAGGGGGCACTGCTCGGACACACTCCCTGCGGAGCACTTCAAACTGCTCTCGCAGCACCCTCTTGTTGTTCATCAGGTTTACGGTTTGTTGGAGGTGCAGTCATCCTTCACCTTCAAACCCTGGACCTGCCATCGGCGTCCGAAGAAGCCGAGTGTACAGTTCCTGTGAGGGGCACAAATTGTCAAGGGCAAATGTGCGCCTCGCCCGTAAACTCCAGGTTACGGATCTCGTCATGCAGTCCAGAGCCAGGTTAATGCCATCCTGGACGGCTCTCTATACTGAGAGAAACTTGGCGGGCCACGGATGCTGCTACTACCCCCTGTAGCAGCTGGGAAACGTACGAGAGCCGAGATGGCTCCTCTCCTACTTTCCTCCGTGTCCGGCTGTGCGGAATTTTCATTGCGCAGGGCGCTAGCGCAAAAGTCCTGTGTCAGACTGGGACCTAAGCAGGGTGTCTTCGCCCAAAGCTGCACGGTCACCTGTGCAAGGTTTTGGGACGCCGCCATACTTTTGATATAGATCAGAACTGATACGGCAGCGCCGTGCCACCTCACGAGGGGCCTTTTCAGCTGAATGGACGTCTCTGCCGCAGCGAACATATCAACGACATGCTCCGCATATGGCGGAGGTGGCATAGTGCTCGTCACTGGTTTCCCTCCCAACCACGGGAATTGGTCCCGCTGGGAGGCCGGTGGATCCACCTGGAGTTCCGGCTTGATGCTCACCAGCCATTGGCAAGCATCCAGCCAGTCCTCCTTGGAGGCCACCTGTGAATGTTCGACAAGCCTAGAGCCTTCATCGTCCTCAACCACATTCACTGATGGGGTAATGGTAAGAGCTGAAGATACTCCTGGATAGCCAGGGAAACCATACGGACCCGCAAGGGCCGGCATGGCTTGCGCTGTGGCTATTTGAGGAGCCGGATCTACGGCGCCATGGGGAGGGGGGGATAAATGCATGACATCATAGTCTGGGCCTTCTTCACGGTAATTCTTGGAAAGGCCTAGCCATTGAGCCGTGAAACCTACTACCGAAGAAGTAGTTCCATGGAAAAGGTCACCCATGGGCCACCAGAAAGATTAGACGCTAAGCTTGAAAAGGGATCAAACTCGGCCTGGGAAGGAGGGGTATCGCCTGAGGCGCTGATACCCTTACCCGTAGACTGCTCTATAGCACTCGATAAGTGAGTACCCGAGGCCATGGCTTTCACTCCCGGGTCCACGGGCGAGGCAAGCCTCAGCGTCGGACCATCGGGAGCCATCTCTGGGTCTATAACGAAAACTGGCCTACTAAGAGAACCAGACACAGAGACGGGAACACTCTGTCCCGGAGCAAATGAAGAAGACAATTACGAACTTGAACCGGGAAGCAAACTGTGAAGCAACTCCGGGACAAGATCCATGATTGTCTTCTTCATTTCTCCCATCATTTCAAGACGCAGGGCCTCCATGTCTGGCATGGATGCCTTCCTTTTCTTATCACACTCTTTTCCAGACGCCTCTTTTCGTCTGCTGCCCGGTCCTTCACCTGTTGATTTAAAAAATCAGTCATAACCTCCACCGGCCACGACTCACACACATGGCAATTTAGAAAGGGCCCGCACATACTGCACCTAGTGCAGTCTTGAGGGAAAAAGCGGGCCTTCATGAAATGGTGGCATGAAGGGCAATTGTTCTCAATTACCGTCTGAAACGACACAAACGGAAACAATTAGTTTTTAGTTATGACGAACCAAAAAAACAATTGCAGAAGGCTAATAAATTCCATATGGAAAACTTCGACCATCAGATGATAAGATAATCCAGGGCCATAGAGAAAAACTTTTGGCCTGACTGAAGGTAAACAAATCCTAAAACTTCTTCTTCTTTAGACTTTGAACTTGAATACTTGAGAGGTGATTTTAGACTCCACAGCGCAATACAACGATTCATTAGTAGTTGAACTTTATAATCACAATGAACCTATGCAAACCATCAAGAGAGATAAATAACTCACCAAACAGTCAGTCATAAAATCTCTAAAAAAAATTTTTGAAATAAAATGACTGAAATTTTTTCTCTTGAAAATAAACCTCAGATGATGACTCCTGAAGAACGAGTGAAGTCTGATGAACAACAACAGGAATACCTGATCCTGAATCCAAAACCCTGTGGTGGGGGGAGAATGCCGAAAAATTACTTCTTACGGTAATAATTCCCTCTGCAAACTCATAATATAATTAGATGGACCCAAAAACCAAGTATAAATATTGTTCAAATAAATGATATACTTCAGAAATCAGCTCATGTGTCTGAAAATACAAAGCACAACATATATAGGCCTGCCCCAAAAAGAGCTAGCCTAATAAAGACGATTCCACGAGTTAGCGCGAATCCCGTAAATACCATCCATGTCAACACGCAAATTTTTATCTCAATAAATTGACTAATTTACACCTGATGGCTTGGACCGGGAGCATCCTCTGGCGACTTGGCAGCGTCAGACATACTAATATTAGTCAAAATAAAGTTGCAAAAACAACTTAAAGATTCAAAAAGATCGAGAAAGCAAAAGCAAGGCTAGAAAGCGTGTTGCAATGGCAGGTCAATATTTTAGGAAGAGAATGAGACCGCATATTCGCTGATCTGTCAGTTAAGTAAACTGCCCAGTGGGGGCGGTTTCTTTTTAATTCTGAGTATTATTGAAGCTAGGTCGATATTTAGGAAATATCAAGTATCAGGGTGGTAAGTATACTCTTGATGTCAAATTGATTGATCTATGTCATTTTGATTGACCTATGTCATTTTGATTGATTAATGTAATTTTGAATGATCTATGTCATTTTGATTGATGTGCGTAATTTTGATTGACCTACATCATTTGATCTATGTCATTTTGATTGATCTATGTCATTTTGATTGATCTATACACCTGTGCAAAAGTTAAGCACCAGCAAAAACAATAGAACGTAGTAACATGATGGTACAACTTGGCTGCCATACTTTTTGTCCCCGCGTTAGCTGACATAATTCCAAGTACGAAATGCACATGCATGCATGACTTCACGCCGCTTGATGTCCGTGCGTGGCGGGAAACAGCACACGTGTTCAGTTATGTAAAAGTCCAGTTTGAGGTGTAGAACATTACATACAGATTTAGGCGACAAGATTAGGAATTTTGTGTTCATGACCGTGGTTTATTTGTACAGAGAGAATTAGCTCTTGATTGTGAACCGCTATGGCAAGACGAAGGTTAAGTGATCGTGTGAAATGGCAAATCATAGGCATGCATACCACTGGTATGTCATGCAGAGAGATTGGCAGACAGCTGAACATTAACCATACTGTAATCAGTCGTTTGATTGCAAAACATGGGCAAACTAACGAGGTGAAGGACAGGCCTAGATCTGGAAGACCGAAGAAGACTACTGCCCGTGATGATCGAGACCTAGTACGCCTTGTTAGGAGATCCCATTCACCAACAGCAGAGTGCTCAGCCAGCAATGGGAAATGCGCAATAGATTGTCAATGTCTACCGTCAAAAGGAGACTGTATGCTGCTGGCATGAAAGCTAGGAGACCTGTCAGACGTCCTCTCCTCACTGCACACCACAAAGAGGAGCGTCTGAGGTGGTGCAACGAAAGAAGACACTGGAACATGAGATCCTGGAGACGGGTACACTGGTCCGATGAAAGTCGGTTCCTGCTTCATGCCACAGATGGTCGAACTCGTGTATGGAGGTCCAGACGCACGGCGTACGACCAACGTAACATCATGGAAGAAGTTCCATTTGGTGGAGGTTCCGTTATGATATGGGGGTGCATCTCATTTGATTGTAAGCTTGATCTGTTGACTGTACCTGGAACACTAAATGGACAAAGATATCAAGATTCCATACTGGATAGAGTTGTGGTGCCTCATTTTGTAAATCATGCACCTGGAACCCACCCTATATTCATGGATGACAACGCCCGACCACATCGTGCTAGAGCTGTGCATGAATACCTCCGCCAGAATGCCATCGAAACCCTACCATGGCCAGCAAGGAGCCCTGACATGAACCCTATTGAGCATATCTGGGACATTCTGGGAAACATGGTGAGAAGGAGGGATCCTCCTGTGCAGAACCTACAGGAATTAACAGACGCACTCCATCTTGAATGGCAACGAATACCACAATGGCGTATCAGTCGGTTGGTGACCAGCATGAGACGTCGTGTTCAGGCCGTCATCCAGGCACAAGGTGGATATACCCGGTATTAATAATGACAGTCTCAAACTCGTGCACAGATGTTAAACTTCGTTTTCAGACACCATTAATGACAATCTAGCCACGTGTGTCAACTGTAGGGCAATAGTTGTCAGTTGTGTCAACGTAACCATATTCAGGCCTCATTTTCAAGTTCAAACAAAAACATACAGTGTTTCCCCACCATCATAATCAGCATTCCTCTAGTTGCATTATTACCTCTTGCACTAAGATGGATGGGTACATAAATGTTTATGCTATTGCTTTCTTCATAGCACATGAATATACCCTCGCATGTGCGTAAAAATAGGGTGGTGCTTAAATTTTGCACAGGTGTATATGTCATTTTGATTGACCTACATCACTTTGTTTGTGAATTCTGCTAACAAGTGAGACATTTGTATGATTCCAGATACTCGAGTGACATATCTGATCCCTCCATTGGTCAAGAAAATATCAAATTTCCATAGAGAATGTTCATTTCCAGGTCAGGATGAATATTTTTAAAAACTTATTACTGGTATTTGATCCAGTTATCCTATTGTTATTTTTAGCAGTGGATAGCAGCTAACTAACCCGCCATGCCCCTTAGTGAGTCAGTCACAAATGCTTATTCCAGGCTGTAGTTTCAAGAGTTTTTCATATACTGTAATCCAACTTGGGGAAAAGATTGCCCATAGAGTCCTGAAGATGTGTAATAAATTTGGCGACAATAGGTCAATGCCAAGGCGACCAGATTAAAATTTTTATTTTGAATCCTATGTGCCTAAAAGACACATCTGTTAATAACTCTGGTTCGACTTGATAGCTCTTGACTAGACTTGGGTGGAAGGAAAGTTGTTCTGGTTCGCCAAGAGGTGTGATAAATTTGGGGTCAAAAGGGCCGATTTGTCATTAACTCTGGCTCTCTTTGATAGATCTTGGCCAAACTAGGGTGGAAGGTTGCCCCTGTGGTCCCGAGGAGTTTGGCCAATTTTTGAGTCAGTGTCAAATATCAAGGTTACAGTGACACCAAATGCTACCGAGATTCTATCGACATTTTTTAAATTTTTTCTTAGTGAATGTACATTTGCATGCCAAGAAGAATGTTTGAGCAAGTCATTTCTGTGGTAAAACTGTCAAAAATAGTCTCTTCTTGGCTTTCAAAAGGATATTCTCAAGGTCACAGCAGAGACCAGTTTCGGGTCAAAAGCACCTTCTACAGCGGTCTTGAAGTGTCTATTACCCGACCAAGAGAAAAAATATTTGAAAACTTACCACTGAAATAACTGGCTCAATAATGGAGACAGTCATTCCCATGGTAAATTTTCAAAAATACTCTTTATCCTGGTCTGTAAATTTACATATCCTATGAGACAAGAGGCCCAAGGGGCCTGTGTCGCTCACCTGGAGCATTATCCATTTTTGTCACACTTGTTGGTGGGTGGTTTAGGAGTAGTCTTCTAAATGAGTTTGTGGACATTTTTGCAAGTCCAACATCCCCGCCAAACACGCTACATTTTGATTGGTCCACTGCAGCCATGTTTCTGATGTAGCACCTTCCCTTGAAAAAACTTTAATGGCACTCAGTGCCTAATCATATCTCCCAAATTTCGGCCCAAATTAGGCTAGCCAAGATGGCCACCAAACCATTTGGCCAATCAAGTTCCCTTGAAACAAACTTGGTGGAACTCTTTCTCTAGATGATATTTCATGCGTTTTGAATTAATCCCCCAAGCGGTTTTGGAGAAGATTTTTTAAAGACATTTTAAAGCGGCCTGTTTTTTGACGGATCAACTTCTCTTGAACAAACTTTAATGGCCCTTAGTCCTTAATCATATATCACAAATTTCGGCCAGATCCCTTCAGCGGTTCTGGGGAAGAAGTCGTTTTTGCGAAAACGAGGTCGTCCAAGATGGCCGCTGAACCATTTAGTCAATCAAGTTCCCTTGAACAAACTTGGGTCAGCTCTTACTATAGATCATATTTCATGAGGTCTGAATTGATCCCTCAAATGGCTTTGGAGAACATTTTTAGAGATTTCTAAAAATTAGCCGAAATCCAAGATGGCGGATCGGCTTCGTTTGAACAAAATGGAATCTCTATGCCCTAAGGATGCTTCCTGCCAAATATAATTGAAATCAGCGCAGTACTTCTCGAGAAGACATTTTAAATTTCCCATTGCTTTAGTATGGGAGCTTTTGGCGGGAAAATGATCCAAGATGGCCCCCAAACCGTTTATCCGACAGTTTCGAAAATTGCAAATTTGAGATCAGAATACCCAAAACCCTACATAAAACCAATTTCGGCCTCAAAATCCATCAAATAAAAAATCTAAAATGGCCGCCAAACACGCTATATTTTGATTGGCCCACCACAGCTGGATTAACTTCTCTTGAACAAACATTAATGGCTCTTAGTCCTTAATCATATATCACAAATTTCGGCCTGATCATTTCAGCGGTTCTGGGGAAGCAGTCGTTTTTGCGAAAACCAGGCCATCCAAGATGGCCACTGAACCATTTGGTCAATCAAGTTCCCTTGAACAAACTTGGTTCAGCTCTTACCATAGATCATATTTCGTGAATTCTGAATCGATCTCTCAAACGGTTTTGGAGATTTTTAAGGACATTTCTAAAGATCGGCCGAAATCCACGATGGCCGTCGACCAAATTGGCCGATCGGGTTCGTTTGAACAAACTTGAATCTCTATGCCTTAAGGATACTTCCTGCCAAATATAATTGAAATCAGCCCAGTAGTTCTCGAAGAGATTTTAAATTTCCCATTGCTTTAGTATGGGAGCTTTTGGCGGGAAAATGATCCAAGATGGCCACCAAACCATTTATCCGACAGTTAAGAAAAATGCAAATTTCAAATCAGAATACCCAAAAACCTACATAAAAACAATTTCAGCTTCAAAGTCCATCAAATAAAAAATCCAATATGGCCGCCAAACATGCTATATTTTGATTGGCCCCGGCGGCCATGTTTTTTGACGGATCAACTTCTCCTGAACAAACTTTACTGCCCCTTAGTCCCTAATCATATCTGCCAAATTTTGGCCTGATCTCTTCAGCGGTTCTGGAGAAGTAATTTTCGCTAAAACTAGGTTAACCAAGATGGCCGCCGAACCATTTGACCAGTCAAGTTCCCCTGAACAAACTTGCTTGAGCTTTTGCCCTGGATCATATTTCATGGTTTCCTTCGATCATTCAAGCGGTTTCAGAGAAGACGGTTCTAAAAATCGGCCAAAATTCAAGATTTGGCCGATCGGCTTCATTTGAAGAAACTTGGATCCCTATGCCCTAAGAATGCTTCCTGCCATATATAATTGAAATCATCCCAGCGGTTCTTGAGAAGTCGTTTTAAAGGAAAAGTTGACGGATGGACGGACGGACGGACGGACAGACAGATGGATGGACGACGGACAGTCGCCACAACATGAGCTCACTTGGCCTTTCCGGCCAGGTGAGCTAAAAATCTAAAAATTTTACCAAATTTGACCATTAAAAGTTCTACATAGTTAAAATATGAAAGTTGAAGCTGAAGCACTGATCTACTAAACATACCTAGTTTTTCTAATAAAGTCTCTAGATAGATGACCGGTGAGGTGATGCATACTTTATAGTCTAGCGTCTTCAACACACGAAGCTCAGACTGCAGAATATTGTCTGTGCTATATCTGTGTCCAGCTTCAGTTATAAAGCCACGTGCCTTGCTTATAGTAATGATCTGAAAACAAGCATCAAGTAAACTGTAAATCTTTAAATAGATTCATTAAATTATTTTAAGCGATTCTGTATGATATGGTGTTTACAAGGAAATTGACAAAAATGGCGAGTTTCTGCATTAAAAATCTCATTTTCACCAAAACTATATTGGACCTATAAAAGTGAATTCTTCAAAAGGCACATCTGCGTATCATAACTGAGGCACACACAAGTTTCATTAAAATATCTGAAGTGGTTCTGTATGATATGCTGTTTACGAGATATTGTGGATGGACCGACGGACGGGCAGAGAGAAACTGACAGACAGACAGACACGGTGCTTACTATAGGGCTTCCGCAATTAAGGTGAAGGGGCCTAATAATCTGCTTATTGAATATCCAATAGCAGGCCAAGAGAAGACTGTTTTTTGAAAATGTACCCCTGGAATGACGGCTCAGTTACAGAGCCAGTCATTCTTATGGTAAATTTTCAAAAATAGCCTCCTGGCCTGCGAATGAACCTTCCTCAAAACTACTGCGGACGCTGGTTTTGGCCGGCTCCATCATGAAAGGGTTAACATAAATAATCAATGATATTATTAAAATAAACTGAAACAGTAGTGCATAAGCTTCACAGTAAACCAAGGGAAATAACTCTTTGTGGGCTTACAATTATCACAATCAAGGTAAGTAACTCTTGCACTGCTAGCATATAATATAAGGAACAGATTGCATGTAGACCATGAATCAATTATCCTTCTTATTCTGCTGTGTGTGTTGTTTGAAAATGAGAATATGAGATTGCTGGAATGGAGGTAATGAGAGTTACATGACATCTAGTCAAACTTGAACAGTGAGACCACCTTCAAAATATCCATTTGCAGGCCAAGATATTATTTTGGGGAATTTACCAGTGGAATGAGTACGGCCTTGATGCAGTGCACACATTCTTCTGAGTAGATAGGTGATTTCACCCCTTTAACCCTCAAATTTGTCCAAGAAAATTTCAATTTTCTGAAAGAAAATATCCATTTGCAGACCAAGAAGACTATTTTTGAAAATTTACTACTGGAATGACTGGCTCGGTTATTGAGCCAGTCATGCCAGTGGTAAATTTTCTAAAATAGTCTGCTCTTGGTCTGCAAATAGACATTCCCCAAGAGCACTACAGAAGCCGTTTGTCAGGGCTTTAACGTTACCTTATTTGAGCTCACCAGCTATCAGGCCTGGGATCCATTGGATCTATTAGAGGTCAGAGTTTTAAAATCTGAGAGATGGATTTTGAACCATTTCAGTTTTAATAGCAGCATAAGATCTCTGAATGGCCATAAAATGTCACAGAATCAATGTTTGAGAATTTAATTGACTATAAATCAGTTAATTAATGTTCATAGAAGGCAGTAGGATTTTTATTTGGGCTCACTAATCTGGGCAGATTTCATTTGGGCATGACTTGTAAAGTTGCAGGTATGGGGGCAATGTAAATCCCTGCATGTACACAGTACAATAATTGGACGACATGTTAGGCAGAAGAAATATCTTCCAATACAATTATGATAAAAATATTCAACATAACATTTCTTACTAACTAACATTTGTCTATTTTTGTTTTAGAAACATTTTAACATATTTATGAGCTGTACTGTATGACTGTAAGCCAGGAGAGGACGCCATTGCATAAATCTACTAAGCGTGCTGACGAGGTAACCTCAAAAGTGGGCAAAAGCGAAGCAGGACTGATTCCAGCTGTAGGATGTTTCTACTACTACAGCCGCAGAATACAGTAATCATACATATTGTATGATGGCTGTGATGTGTTACCTTACCTTGTAATGTGAGCGAAGTTTGCTGGCTATCTGACAACACGAGACGATGCGGAGTAGCATCTGGTTACGAACTCGCTCCTGTATGGCGAGCCAGTCCTTCTTCTTATTAGTACTGGAACTGCTCTGTACATACTTATACAGATCACGTACATGCCTCTGCATAAATCTGAAATGTTAAAACCATCTTAAATGAACATCATCATAAAATAGAAATCCTGAAATACAATTTAAATATGAGCCTTTTCATTGTTATCACAGAAATTCTTTTCCAAGATTTTCCACATTTTTTTCGATGGATCACGACCAAAGTTGTTTTACTGTAAAAGAGGATTTCCAGATTTTGCTCATGATCCGGATTAAAATTCTGAATCTATGGATATCTTGGAAAGTACTGGTCTGATTTGGCTAAATATAATTAACACAGGAAAGGTTATGGCCATAAACTAGGATTCCACAACTTTGGTCATGTATTTCCAAGCAAACTAAAGATTGGTAACCAAACATAGAATCTAGGAAAGCACTCTACAATGGTCATGACAACTGATCATTTGCAAGACACGCGAATACAATTTTTGAAATCGTACCACTGGAATGACTAATTCACGTTTTCAGAGTATTCGCCCATCATATGACGTCATAATCATCTATGTGATGTGTAGAATGACATCATAATGGATGATGTCATGAATGACGTCGATAAGTACATCACGAACGCATATTTGAAGACAGTCTATGCATTGTTGTACAAATTGTATGCCTTTACTATTTAATAAATATTCTGTTGAATATTTTGAAACTAATTTGACTGGGCGCTGTTGTCAAATTAGTTAGAAAATATTCAACAGCATCCCTGTAGTTTTCAGGAAATTGATAGCTAGGGCATTCTGGGATCGATCAATCCTAACACGGGGAGGTGTGGGTGGAGCTTAGCTAGTGATGGGCGGGGCATAGCTAAAAATAGAATTGTCCATTCGATAACCATGCTAGTTATGCTAGTGGAAAATCTTTAACAATTCTCATGGCCTGCAACCTACCATTCACAAATTATGATAAATTAGCCAATCTGAATCAGATCAAATTTGAACCCAACAAAGCTTATATGATTGGTTATTAAACTCTGACGTCATAATCAATTCCGTCATGAATGACATGATTAAGTCCGTCATAAACACTTAATAGTCTGTCAAGTTGTACAAATTGTATGTCTTTACAAGTTAATAAATATTCTGTTGAATATTTTGAAACTAATTTGACTAGGCGCTGTTGCAGTAAAAATATTCAAAAGCTTACCTGTATAGTTTTCTTGTAATTGAGATTTAGGGAGTGCAGTGATTGATCGATCCCAACACAGACAAAGCGTGGGTGGCGCTTAGCTAGAGATGGCTGGGGAATAGGTAAAACTGGATTCCAAAGTCTTAATGTTTATTGATCCATCTTTTGTCAGATCCTGTACTGACTTTGAACACGTCAGAGGTTTATGGACATGGGGAATTGGGCATCCAAATTAGTGTGATTTGAAGACATTAGTCAAATTTTCAAAAAATGCCTTCTACAGTGGTCATGAGAAATGTCCATTTGCAGACCAAGAGAACCTTTTTGTAAACTTACATGTACCACTGGAACGACTGGCTTCATAACCGAGCCAGTCATTTATGGTACATTTTCAAAAATAGTCTCTTGATCTGCAATGACGGCAAATGGACATTTTCTACGAGAAAATTACAATTTTCTTGAACAAATTTGAGAGTTAAATGGTTAATGTACAACAATGAAAGTCTTAGTCAGTGACAAATATATACATGAATCATAACCTGTTAAAAAGCTCCAATGCTAGATACTTCGCCTCTGGTTTGAGTCGAAATCGATCACAAATAAGAAATACTGTCTCTGCCAGATGACCACCTCGAAAGAGATTCTGAAAAATCATACAGACCATATTCTATAAACTGGCTTACAGTCTATATTTAACACTTGAAGAGTCAAGGTTTGTAAAAAAAATGTAATACTTGCTTAGTGAATGTCCACTTGCAGGCCAAAAGAATTACTGTTTTTTAAATTCTACCACTGGAATAACTGCAAATGAACATTTCTTAAGACGTTGAACTGCAATTAGCTCGGCCTAGATTGAACTGCAATGGATGTCCAAGTATGATATGCAAATATGCAATCCTGAGTTCTCCCCACGCACGTAATTGATCTACACAATTGTTTAACGTTATTGACAGTGAATACGCATCATCAAATATTAAGACGATACAATTCAATGCCATAATGGATTTTCTATCCAGATCAAGTTCATTGAGGTTATATACCAGTACCATATAAGTTTTATACCAATCAGTCAAAGCAATAAAGCATAACAGCATTATCATATAGAAAAAGATACAAATTAAAATGGCTGCCTAGCTGTCACATTAAATTTCCCATGAAAACCAATTCTGATATGATCCTCACAATTCGATAGTATTGCTGCATGCACTAAACGAATCTTGTGGCCATAGTGGATGTCACATTTTGATATGTTTACATCTGAATCTTCATTTAGGACAACTACTTGAATTCTAATGTTTTGAATCAGTCAATTAAAGCTAGGATTTAGTTACTCAATGAACTGACCCCTTAATGATCAAGATTTAGTTACTCAATGAAATGACTGACAGATTAATGGTCAAAATTGGTCAAGAAAAGCAACAGTTTTCTTTAGTAAATGTCCATTTGCAGGCTGAGAGAAGGCTATTTTGACAAATTATCACTGGAATGACTGGCTCGGTTACCGAGCCAGCCATTCCAGTCATAAATTTTCAACAAATTGTAACAGCTTGACCTGCAAATAGACATTGCCCAATACCACTGACGATGTCGGTTTTGGCCGGCTTGACCCATTAAATGGTTAAAGTCCCGTATTCTGACTCACTTTTATTAAGAGAATATTTGTCTAAAGAGTAACTAACCGTGGTTGCTTAGCGGTTAACTCGCTCAGCACTCAAGCTGACAAAAAACGTTTTCTGCAGTGGTCTTGAGAAATATCCATTTGCAGAGCAAGAAGACTATTTTTGGCATTTGGATCAGTGAATTGATAACTGAGCCAGTCATTCCAGCGATAGATTTACAAAAAATAATCTTCTCTTGGCCTGCAAATGGAGATTTTCTATGAGACAAAGTTAAATTTTCTTGAATAAGTTTGCAGATTGAATGGTTTAAGATACTGGCATGTTTTGTGTAACATAGTAACAACACAAATAGCGTCATTTATATATGTAATTATGATAATCATTTAATGGTCAAGATTGACCGATTAATCAGTCAAGAAAATTACAATTGTTATTCTGATTTGTAGGCCAAGAAAAAATGACAGGCCTTGTCTATGGGTCAAATTCCAAAAAGACATCCTGCAAATTAACATTTTGTATGACCAATACAGAATGGATTTTTGACTGACTTGACCAGCAAAGTTTAGTTTCAAAATATTCAACAGAATAGTCTTTACCTCATAAATAATTTGTCATTTCATATCCGTAACGGTCAACCTTTTAACAGTGCAGCTCACCAAAAATGGCTTGAGAAATGTCCATTTGCAGACTAAAAAGACTACCTTTGAAAATGTACCATTGGAATGGCTGGCTCACTTATCGAGCCAGTCATTCCAGTGGTAAATTTTCAAAAATACTTCTCAAGAACACTGCAGAAGCGTAATAAGGAAAAATTAGTTACCTCTCCGGGATGTAAAATTTCTACATCCCGGAGAGGTAACTAATTTTTCCTTATTATGAATCATCCTGGGATCGGGGCCAACTTTTTCGGATAACTGCAGAAGCTGTTTTTGGACACCTTGACCAGTAGAGGCTTAAAAGAAATCCATCTAAGATATATCTAAATGGAATCTTGGATAACAAACCATATGGAAAGAAGCATTTGCAACCTCTTTAGTATTGTCTTCATGAAGGTTGACCATCATCTCATCGAGTACGGATGAGGTCATGCCATTTGTCCGAAGGTTGAACACAGGTTCTGGTGGGGTACCAAATACACGATCATTTAATCTGCCACCAGCCATCTCAGGATAAATATAAATACAAGAACATACAGTCAATAGTGCGCTATCACACATCCCAATACTTTCTACTTCTGAACTTGTTCACTCGTGACTGACACACACACATGCCCATGCATGCACGCATGCACGCACGCACACACAAGCAAGCCCAGTCAGAATTGCTCATATAATAAACTGCCTTGCAAAGAATTCTTTCAGACATGCGATTGAAAGAGGTATTAAAAGGCATATACAATACAGTTCAGAAACTAAATTCCATAAGTGTCATGCACATCCTTGCCCGTATGTATAATCATTCCCAAGGTTTCAAGTTTCAAAAGCAAGTCTTTCCTGATTAAATTGTCATTTGAAAAATCCTTAACCACAGCATAATACATATAACCTGGATGCAAATCAGCATTAATCTTATCAAGGTTCAAATGCCGAAAAAATATGGAAAGATTTTGAAAATCAATATTTTTTTTTATCTGGACAAGTCCTAAGCATCGTATAGAACACATCTGTGATGTTTTATTCCAATCCGATGGCCCCTTGTGGGTGCAAATGTTATTTTAAAAAAGCATTCTGTAGGTATTGCTTTGCAATACATGTCCTCTACCTGGTGATATAAATCTTCTGAGATTGACAGTCAAAAATTTCATTAAAAATTGTCAAAAGCAGCTGAAACTCGAACTTGATCTGTAACTTCTCATAACATAGCAATAAACCAAGTCTCAGTTATATATGGTGAAGGAGAAGGAAAGTCTTGAAAGCTGATATATTTGTATTTCATAAGTTGAAAGGGGACATAACTCCATCAAAGATTTACGCATAAGCCTCAAACTCGAACTTGGTCTGTAACTTCTCATAACAAAGCAATATAGCAATTCTCAGTACAATATCTTGAAAGACTGCGGAAAACTAATATATTTTGTATTTCATTAAGTCGAAAGGGGGCATAACTTTATGAAAAATTGACGAAAATGTCTAAAACTCGAACTTGCTAAGTAACTCCTTATACTAAAGCGATGCACTGATTTTCGCTTAAATATGTTGAAGGAGTGCGAAAAAAGAGCGGAAAGCTGATATTTTTCGCATTTCTTAAGTCGAAAGGGGGCATAACTCCATAAAAAATTACGCATACGCCTGAAACTCGAACTTGGTCCGTAACTTCTCATAACAAAGCAATATACCAATTCTCAGTTGAATAGCTTGAAGGACTGCGAAAAAGAGTGCGGAAAACCAACTGTGACAGACGGATGGACGGAGTGCAAACCTATAGTCCACCCGGTTTTACCGGTAGGGGACTAAAAAGCTTAACCAAGAAATTATTAGTATAAATTGGATACAAAACAGGCCTAAAATAATTAAAGTTTAAAGATGAAAAATTTATTTAAATTTCTTTTTCATATCCATGACAAGTCCTAAGCATGGTATAGAACACATCTGTGAAGGTTTTTAAAAAATCTGATGACCCCTTGTGGGTGCAACGCAGCAAATGTCATTAAAAACAAGAACGCTGAAGCATACATTGTCTCACCTGTAAAGGCATGGATAGTGTTGATTGGCAAAGCAAATTTGGCATGGTTTGTAATACACCTATTCAGTAATGCACCAACAAACAAGTGTAACCAATCAAACATGGACATTCTTTACCAAACTGCCGATAGACTGATCTTGACATTTTTTCCCAAATGAAACTAGTAATGATGCAGATAGTACTTCTTGCATAGTATATAACTCTGCTGTAAAATTTTGTTGATATCTGGTGAGCTATTGTTGAAAAAATTAGTTAAAATGCCCCAAAATGTGTTGGTATGTAGATCACATCCCTGTAAGTATAGACCACTTCTGTAAAGTTTCATTGAGATCGGATGAGCCAGTGTTGAAAAATAAGTTGATTAAAAAACCTTAACCAAAACTGCACAAATGATGGACGACGCCACCGTCACCAACGACGACGTCGCCGCCGGAATTAGTGATCCCTATGTCTCGCTTTCTGCTTTGCAGGCGAGACAAAAACCATATCCATAGGATTAACATTAAGCTGGACACAAAAAATTAGTCAAAGTTAAAACTTGAAAAAAATAAAGAAAAATTTTTAAATTCGATATAGTTTTGATGTAAACTAGTCCTAAGCATCGTATAGAACACATCTGGGTATTTTTTTTTTAATCGGATTAACCCTTAGGGATGCAAGTGTCATTTTAAAAATCCTTAACCAGAACGGACACCAACGCCGACATTTTTCCAGCCTCTCCCAAAATCTCTTTTTTCAACTTTGTGAAAATGTGAGATAAAAAGGCATATCCAATACAGTTCAGAAATTACATAAAATGTCTCCAAAAAATAATAAGAGGCCCAAGGGGCCTTTATCGCTCAGCTGGAACAATGGCATCGCAACTTGAAAGCTCATACATAGCCTACAAGTAGGGCCGTACAGCTTTTGCTAGGAATAGAAAAATCTAAGTCTTAAACGGGCAAATTTTTTCTGCCAGATTAGCACAAAAGCTAAGATGACTGGAATGGTAATGATTGGATAAGTTCCTGTACATTTAAAAAAAGAAATCTAAGGTTTTCACCAAAACAATCGATGAATCAAGATTCGGCATGGAAATTCTAGAGCCTACCACCATATGATCCTTCTAGCCAAGTTTGGTTGAACACGCTAAAGCTTTTAAGGAGAAAAAGTGATTTGACAATTTCTGATAAATTTTTAATAAAATAAGATTTTCACCCAAAAATTTGTTGAATCAAAATTCTGAATGGAAGTTCTAGAACCTACCACCATAGGATTCTTTCAGCCAAATTTGTTTGAAATCATTTGTGTTGGTAAGAACACCTGCGATTTGACAATTTCGGTTAAGTTTTTCGTAAAATGTAAGATTTTCTCCCCAAAATTGACGAATCAAAATTCTGAATGAATGCCTACCTCCAGATAATCGTTCACATGACTTTGATTGAATTTTTGTGCACCCATCCCACTACAGTTATCCCCCTCTTCTTCTTGTTGCTTATGTAAATTTCTCCGGTAGTATGAGCACAACCGCTACACATTTAGTGTAGCAACCGCTAAACATTTAGTGTAGCAATTGCTGCACATTTAGTGTAGTAACCACTGCACATTTAGTGTAGCGATTGTGCGCCTACTACAGGAGGAATTTCAGAAACAAACCACAACCATAAGTAAACATAAGTTGTTACTTCTCGTATATGTCCAGATCTTCATCTATGTCTACAACTACTTGCGTGGTGCGCCTCGAACTATGAATCTGAGCCTCATATATGTAGAAGATGTCTTGGTGTTGCCAGTACTTGTCGAGCCGCTTCTCAAAGATTTTTATGGTCAGTGTGTTGATCACATCCTCTGGCAGGCTGTTCCATGGTTCGGCTACTCTGATTGCAAAGCTGTTTTTCCACAGTCTCATCTTAGCTCTTTTCTTGAAGACCTTCAGGCTGTGCCCTCTTGTTGCCGACTCTCTTAGTGTCATATCTCACCTTTTCTTCAGGGTCGTATTTGTCATGAAGAATCTTGTATGTTTCGATCATGTTGCCCCGCAGTCTTCAATAGGCCAGTGTTGGTAACTTCAAGGTCCCCACGCAATCTTCATATTCTAAATCCTTCAGCACTGGAACAAGTTTTGTTGCCTTTTTTTTTGCATATTCTCTATCAGGGTCACGTCTTTTTTCCAAAATGGATGCCACACAAAAACTGTATTTTCTAGATGGAGTCTTACTAATACTTTATAAAGCCATTTGAAAGTTTCAGAAAACAAGAAGAGTAATCGATAAAGAAGAGACATGATTTAGCTTCTGACAATGGTGCCCGGTGTTCACGGATGATATTAGAAGGAATATTCATACCGTATAATTATATATAAATTATATATATATATATCAGGGCTCTGCCAAGGCAGGGCCCCTTGCACCATTTAGCACTTAAAATTCACAATGGCCCATCATTGCCTTCACACACGGGTCAATGGCCCACACAATTTAAGGCCATAGCTAGGGCCAAAATAAAAAAATTGTTTCGTTTCCTGTAAACCTCCCGGGTGAAATTTTTCTTTTTTTTCACCCGGCCGGGAATACAATTTTTTTTTTTACCCAGCATAAATGTTAAAACATGCATACATTTGTAAAGCTATACAAATTACAATGTTTTAATGCCATTTGTATGCAATGTGAATCCCTTCTGCTAATTGTGTCATGAAAAACATGACAAATTTGGCAATTACAACCATATTTAATGGACAAATAGTTAAATATCAGAAAAACTAATATTTATGACAGTTTTAAAATAAATTAATAATTGAAAAAAAAATTAATTTCCTCCCTCCCTACTGAAGTCTTTTTGCCTCACCCGGTTTGCAGGAAACCAAATCTTCTTTTATGGATGGCCTAACTTCCATATATGTAACTGACCCCACATTTTACAAAACAACCTGTCTTTTCTAGAGGTAGTGGGCCATTTGAGCTCACAAAACAACTGGCTCAGCAGAACCCTGTTATATACAGGGACTGATCACTAGCCAATTAGCCAAATACTAGTAAAATGGCATATTTGCCACAAATATGGCTTTTAAACACCTATGCCGTCACCAGACAAAATGGGCCAGACACATTGCTGGTCGCAAAGCCACAAAAGGTTCTAAGGCTACAACAGCCGTCTTCAACTAAATAGACTTCATACTAGGCAAGACAAGCAAAACCCCTACTTCGGAATGCCGAGTCCTATGGAGGCACAGACCTCAATTCTAACCATAAGCCAGTCATTACACGCCTTCAGATGAACGATCTCTACCTAATGTATAAATGCCATACCAGGCAAGAGGGTAGAGTTACCTACAACCTGTCCAAGCTCATCAGCGACACTGACACTCAAATGTCATACAAAAAGGCTCTCGGGGAGCAGATAGCTAACATCAACGTCAGCTCCGATCCAAATGAAGCTCTAACCAAAATACTGAAACCTATGGAGTCATCAGCTACCAGCCGCATAGGTGTTCTTAAAAACAACCAAACTAGGTATACTGATGACCCTCTAGTAGTAAACCTGTCAGTAGAGCAGAAAGCGTTACGGCTGCGCATCTATCAAAGTGGCCAAAGTGAAGATCGCACCAAACTACGCTAGGAGTGCAATAACATTCTGCGCCACATTCACAAATGCTTAAAAGATCTTGCTATTCAACAAGCAGACTCCCTAGTAGATGAAATCACTGCCACAGATAACTGTCACAAAATGTTTCAGGCAGCCCGATCCCCGAGAATTACTCAGTACACAAATCTGAAGGACACTTTATCGGGAGTGACCAGGGCAAAACGGATGCAAATCGAGAATGGTTCAAGGAACAGTTCACTGACCACAATGATGAGTCCTGGCACCCGTTCTCAGGAGACCCCAGGCCATTGCTAACAACAATTA
This sequence comes from Chaetoderma sp. LZ-2023a, assembly GCA_034401795.1. Classification (NCBI taxonomy): domain Eukaryota; kingdom Metazoa; phylum Mollusca; class Caudofoveata; order Chaetodermatida; family Chaetodermatidae; genus Chaetoderma; species Chaetoderma sp. LZ-2023a. Next base: position 145,672,996 of record CM067359.1, read on the forward strand.
ATACAGCATAAGTTGAGAAGGCACTTAAAGCCCTGAAACGTGCATCTGGACCTGATGGCATGAGCAATGAACTATTCAAATATGTAAGTGACATTATCTCAAAACGGATCACGCACCTAATTAATTCAGCTTTTATGCACCACCTTCCTATCGATGCTGTAGGCCAAGGCACCCTTATCACACTACCCAAACCCAAGAAGCCACCTGGGCACCAGCCAATCTGCGGCCGATTGTGCTCCTCAACAGCCTACAGAAAATCCTATTCAATGTTACTCTATGCCGCATCCAAGACAAGATTGATGACTTCACCGGCTATGGTCAAAGTGGCTGCAAACGTGGATATTGTATGGGATCAGTGCATGATTGTGACAGTAGTCATGTCCAAACACTGGGATTTCCACAAAAGGGTCATTCCACCTCAGATCACCCAATGGATTTAACCCAACCATCACCGATTTGCACGAAACTCCCTGGCATCGATGCTTATGGATAGAAATGAGTAGAGTTCAGATTTGAGCAAAATCGGACAAGTGGTTTCCGAGATATGACCTTTTGAATTTTTTACCTTTTCGACAAATGTCGCTTTATCTCCGGATTTAAAAATGGAATATCTCAGCAACCACTGGACCAATATCTATGTATGAGGTATCATTGAAAAGGAAATGAACCAAGGAAACAGATTCTGGCATTAAATTCTGACTTTGAGGAGGTTGGAGGGTGATGACATTTTGACCTTGACTAGGACAACTTGACCTTGACATGACCTTCAGCACAAATCAAAGCATGGATTGTCAGCTACAACATATAAAAAAATTAGGCATATAATATTTTTAGTTTTCGAGAAACTGCCGGCAAAGTAGACCATGCCTCTATAAATTTCAGCTGTGTATGACAAATTTTGCTGTTCAGATGTTCAGTAGTTCACAATAGACTGACTGATCGCTGATCACTTCCTAGAGTTTCAAGTGGAATATTTTTCTTATTGTCTTATTTTAACCCTTTAATGGTCACATTTTGTCCCCATAATTAAATTCTCATTTTGAATCCACTTTTAAGGGTTAGCAGACAAATATTTTTAAAAGCTTTTGACTGGATTGGCTGACTCGGTAATCGAGCCAGTCTATCCAGCTGAAAATTTTCAAAAATATATATGTCTGTTCTAAGCTGACAACTGAGTACTTACAAAGAACAGTCCAGAAGACGGTTGCGGGTCCTTGGAATTCGCCCTTCTTGGAGCCAGCAAATACAAAGCCAGGAGAGGACGTCATTGCATAAATCCGCTAAGTGTGCTATGAGGTGACCTTAAGAAACCAGGACTCGGTACACTCAAGTCAAGAATGTATCTAAGGAAGCTAAGGATTTTGGCTGAGGACAAGACAACTTGGGCAAAAGCGAAGAAGGACTGATTGCAGCTGTAGGAGGTTCCTACTACTACAGCCGCAGAATACAGTAATCATACATATATAGTAGGGTGATATGTGGTAGGGTGATGGGTGGAGGAAAATTCAAAGGCTTGTGGATCGTCCTAACCAAATCTATTTGAAATCTGTCAAACTGTGTCAACCCTTTAACACTCATATTCAGCAAAAAACAGCTCCTGCAGTGGTCATGAGAAATGTCCATTTGCAGACCAGGAGACTACTTTTGAAAATTTACCACTGGAATGACTGGCTTGGTAAATTCCAGTGGTAAATTGTCAAATATAGTCTTCTCCTAGTCTGCAAATGGACATTTTCTAGGAGAAAATTAAAACTTTCTTGAACAAATTCGAGGGTTAAAGAAGTGATTTGGCAATCTCCGGTAAATTTTTCATAAAATCTAAGATGTTCAAACAAAAATTGGACGAATTAAAATTCTGAATGGAAGATTGAGAGCCTATCACCATAGGATCTTTTAATCCAAATTTGCCTAAAATTGGTCCAGTCCGTAAACAGTCCTAGATATAGTATATACTTACTGGATCACTCATTACCATAATAAAGATTTACTGCACTGATGTCAACGGCGGTCGCAACATCTAGTCCCATAGTGAGGGTATGCGCATGAGCCATCTAGCCAATATATCCATATCTATGGTAACAGCATAAGAACTTTTAGAAGACACATTTGGAGCTCATCTAGGTTTGAACATTTTTAGTTTGCCACCCCAATCCCTGACCATCGTGTGTTTCATATATGTGCCCATGAAGGCATGTGGTAGAGCCTACGCACCTATCCAAGTCTGGTTGAAACCAGCCAAGCAGTTAATGAGGAGTAGCGTTTTAAACGATATCTGCTACATTTTCATAAAATTTAAGATTTTCACCAAAAATTTAACCAATCAAATTTCTGTATACATGCTCTGAAACCGTTACCCATAGGCTCCTTCCAGCCAAAGTAGGTTAATGAAGAGTAGCGTTTTGACAATTTCCGGTAATTTTTTTTTACAAAATCTAAGATATTCACCCCAAAAATTAATCAATCAAAATTCTGAATAGAGGTTTTAGAGTTTGCCACCATAGAATCCATCTAGACAAATTAGGTTGAAATATATCAAGCAGCTATGGAGGAGTAGCATTTTGACCATTTCCGGTAGATTTTTAATAAAATCTAAGTTTCACCCGAAAAATTGATCAATCAAAATTCTGAATAGAAGTTCTAGAACCTACCACCATAGAATCAGTCTAGCCAAATTTGTTTGAAATATGTCAAGCAGCTGAGTGAGTTCTTTTACATCCGCCAATGGCACAGACACCACACAAGACGGAACCGACGACCATTTACGCTAAATTTTTTTTATAAAATCTAGGATTTTCACCAAAAAATTGATCAATCAAAATTCTTAATAGAAGTTCTAGAACCTACCACCATATTGTATTGCTTTATGGGATAGCCCATGCTGCCAGCTATGCCATTCAGTGAAGTCCAATCTACACACGAGCATACTACATGACTTTCATATTAGTCGATTTACAGACACAGCATATGCATCATTGATTGCAGACATGACAACTAATGCACAATTATGAATTTATATACATAAACTATCTGAGAGTGACTGCTGAATTGATGCCACTGCCGGTGAGTGAGTTCTTTTAGATCCCCCAATGGTAGACACCACACGAGATGGACCCCGACAGCTTTACATCCCCCCTCCAAAGGACAGGGACTGTGCAGGTTTTTACACCTATCGACATGTCCAACTGCGGGATCAAACATTTGAATTCAATTCTCATGGCAGAGAATGTGAGAGATCAACGCTTTAGACAACTCAGCTACGCAGCCCATAAGAATTTGTGTAGCCAAATTTGGTTGAAATATGCTAAGTAGCTAAGGAGGAGTGACTATCAAGGAGCTAAGGAGGAGTAGCATTTTGACAATTTCCAGTAAATTTTTCATAAAATCTATGATCTTCACCACAAATATTCTGAAAAAATACGTCACTACGTGGAGGGTATCAGCATAGTATACTTCCAGACAAATTTGGTTGAGATTGATCAAATCGTTAATAAGCGATTTGATGGACAGACTGACAGGCGGACGGACGATGGACTCCGGCCATGACATAAGCTCGCCGAGCCTTTCAGGAAGGGTGGGCTCAAAATGCGAAAACTGGTGTTAACTAGCAGACGACGCGAATATTTAAATTTAACGCTGTTTTACTATTATCCTCTGGAATTGTCATCAATGTTAGACTCGCTAAATTCAGAGCCGATATACATTGTCCATTGCCATGTCAGTTAATGTTTATTAGAAATGTGTGTTTACATTTTTTTACGATTATTTATGGAAAGGAAATCGAAACGAAACCTGCAAGGTAGGGGGAATTACTAACTCTTAAATATATGCTATTCGGTTGTTTTCGGATTCTTCTTATTCTTCTTCTTCTTGATAATGTAGGTTCCGCCTGGAACAGCTGACTAAGTGTTGGAATCTATATAGACAGTGGACCACGAGTCTATAGCAGTCGCAGTCTCAAACAATATGTATAGTATATCCAGTCTCTGGATAAAAATCCAATCTCATTAACGAGTGGATTAAATGGATGAATCAGGAAAAGCGGGCCAAGCAGATCCCCTGATAGCAAGCAAACGTTGGCCCACTTTGGCCCAACTTTGGCCCAACGTTTACAACTACGTTGGGCCAACACAATTTTGCTCATCAGCCCAACATTGGCCAAACGTTGGCAATACGTTATTGGGCCAACATTGAACCAACGGGCATAAATCTATGAAGATATTTAAAATAGCACACCAGAAAGCATGTTAACAATTTAAAAATTAAAGGGTGAATATTATGTTAAATTGTACATTAGCAATAAGGAAATTGAAGAGGCCCCTTATGCAAAGTTCCTAGGAGTATATTTAGATAAAAACTTGACCTGGGCCAAACAAATCGAAACAGTAACTGCAAAAGTAGCAAGAGCAATAGGTGTCATCCAAAGACTAAAACCATATATGACACAGGCCACGGTTAAAACACTGTACAGCACCTTGATCCTCCCGCACCTCACTTACTGCAATGCTGTTTGGATTAACACCTACAAAAACAGAATATCCAAAATTCAAAGTCTCCAAAAAAAGCATCAAACTATTTTCTAGGCCAGCAGAGGGCCAAAACATGTTCAAAGCAGAAAAATTGCTTAAGCTCACCGACATAGGAAACTCTCAATTGCTAACTATTGTCAAAGACTTCCACCACGACACTTTACCCAAATCTATAGCCCCCTTCTTTAGAAACAATATTAACATCCACCAACATAACACTAGAAGCAGACATAAACTACATGAGCAATACACACGGACAGACATAGGAAAACACCGAATATCATTTCCAGCCACTAAACCATGGAACAACACAAAACAGGAAACACGTGAGAAAATTCTATCAACAAGATTTTGTAAGAAAACAATAAAAAACTACTTGATTAACATATACTAGTATTATCTAACTCATGCGGTACAGCTCAAAAATGGCCCGACTCGTCTACAAAACAAGGTAAAAAATGCTGTTTTATACTCGTACATAATTGGGTCCTAAGACATTGCTGTCTAATAGGACAGCGATGTCCATCGGTCCAAATAATTTTATAGTATTTGACAGAAAATGTTTTCTATCTATATAACATGCTTCTTTTCTTGTTTTATAAAAACTATTGACCTGCTACTAATACTGATGCTACTTCTGCTGCTACTTCTGCTACTAGCACTACTACTACATATACTACTACTACTACTACTACTACTACTACTACTACTACTACTACTACTACTACTACTACTACTACTACTACTACTACTACTAGAATTATGACTAGATGATTGCACTTGCTATTATATCCAATAATAATTTCAATTACCATAGTAACAAACTACAGGACGAGCAGGAGAATGAGCACCCCTCCCCTCCATCCCACTTCCCTTGTCCAAGGATGCTCCCCATTAGCCAGCATCCTGTAAACAGTATATCATCATTATAAGTGAAAGTACCATCCCCCAAAAATATACAAATGTTTATTGTTGTATCTATAATCATAGACATCTATGTATATTATTGAACTGGACTATGTTCTGTGCTTGTCTGTTACGTAACTGTCTTGTCCTTATTTACTACCCATATGTATCGCAAAATAATAATAATAATAATAATAATAATAATAATAATAATAATAATAATAAAAATAATAATAATAATAATAATAATAATAATAATAATAATTAATAATAATAATAATAATAATAATAATAATAATAACCCAAGTGACTAACTCTTACACACACCCTGCTGTTACAGTATTATATATTGGTTCGCGGACTGAGAGAGGCCGACTCCTGGAGTTTTTCTTTCACTGTAATGACTGACAAGATAATTGAACCGGTGGTGAACTCAGGGTGGGGTGTGTGGGGGTGGGGGTGGTTGGAGTGGGGTGTGTGGGTGTGGGAGGGTGCTGGGTGTGTGGGGAGGGGTGGTCTCCTCTATGTGTGTAAGGTGTCCGCCATAATAATAGGCACTGCCTGGTATGATTCGTGAATACGTTTATCTTGGAATTATTGAATAAATAATCTTGAATCTTGAATCTTGATCTTGATTTTGTTTGATTTACTGTGCAATTTCCTATGCTAACCCAACGTTGGCTCAACATTAGCAAACAAATGATACAGCCAACATTGGATCAATGTTGGGCCAATGTTGTAATGCCAACTGCGATCTGCCGACCTGTTGCCTATGTTGGCTCAACGTCTACATATTATCTGGGGAAGTTGAACAAGCTGGTCCGGACTAGTATCAGTGATGCAGAGATCAGATAGTATTTGACGAAACCATCTGTAATGTGAATCCTAGCTTCCTCGAGGCCATGGCACTGAAGCAGGAAATGTGTTCTTATTTCAGCCGCCTCATTATACAAGATGTATTTTGTATCGAGCACATGCTGATTGGGGTTACCATACGAAGTATCATCATCATCATCATCATCATCATCATCATCATTTAATGAGGCATAAGTCCTTGACTTGTTATTGCATCGGGAAATCCTGTTGGTATTGTATTATTAGTTCTTGTACTTTGTTTAGCTAAAATTGTTTATATGTTTGGTTGGCATTTTCAGGACCCTGGTTGACTTGGGGAAGTGTTGTTTTGGAGATGGGTGTTCCCCATGTAAGCTGATGTGTGCCGCCCTACACTCTCATTGGGTATATTTCTAAATTTGTCTTATATGTCTATTAGTTTGTTAAGTCATGATCGCATATTATGTCATTTAGGTGCGTATCTAGTTTTGATTTAAACAAATCAAACATGGGTGCCACAACCACAACAGAAAGGAGTGAGTTCCATGTGTTAGTAATTTGGTTTGGGGAAAATGCCTACAAATTTATTTCCTGCTGCATTTAGTGTTGAGCTTGAATGTGTGACCTCTAATACATGTATTACTTGACCGGTTAAAGAATGTGCTTTTGTCAAATGCCAATGCTGTAACCATCATGTATACATTTGTATGTTTCGATTAAGTCTCTTCTAAGCCTTCTGTGTTTTAGTGACATGAGGTTCAAAATCTTTAACCTGTCTGTGTAGCAGTACTTTTTCAAATGGGGAACAAGTTTAGTGGCTCTGCAATGGAATCTTTCGATTATACAAGATGGTCTTTTAAAACGAGGAGGCCATATGCAGTTACAGTATTCCAAAATTGGTCGGCGTAGTGATTTGGATAGCAGGGTAAGCGTGTTTTCATCTATGTAGTTGAAGGTTCTGTTAATTAGTCCAGCTATGGTGCTAGCCTTTGATACAGTTGCATTAATGTGGTCATAGAAGGAGAGGTTTTCATCTATGTGTACACCAAGATCCTTTTCACTTGTGGACAGTATGATTTATGACTGGCATGACGTGTCTGTCATATAATACTGGGTCCTAGGATTGTTTGAACCAAAGTGTATTACATGTGTTTTGTCTGTATTAAAATGTAGCTGCCCAATTGAGACCAATTCCATACATTATCTATATTGTCTTGAAGGTTGTCAGTATTAGGGTTACCAAACAGTTTTGTATCACCCGCAAACATCTTACAAAGGAGACTGGAGACATAGTGTATCCGTTAGAATCCTGACCGTATATGTGGCTGTTGTTGGAGCTGCTACTGGGATATTGCCAACATTCACTTGTTTTTAAAGCATGCACACGATAAAACCCGTTTGTGTATATGCAAAACGTTTTCCATATGGAACGGATATGTTCCACAACATTGACCATGGCATGGTCGCTCACGGCCGGAGTCGGATTAATCTCATGCAGGGATAATTAGCTGTGGGGGCCCTTTATCGGGTGTGTAAATGAGGGAATGACTGCAGCCACTGCCACCGAAGCTGCTGCTGCTGTTGTTGAAGCTCATGGCCAAACTATACTTAGGCAGAGCAAAAAAATGCATTTGCAAAGAGGCCCTACATTTCACGGGGTCCCCAAAAGTGAGCCTTCACCAAAAAATAAAATTAAGATTTTTATTTTTGGGGCTGTGAGTAACTTCAAGCTAACCGCGTATGTGCTATTTAATTTTGAAAAGCTTTAGGCGATTTCCAAAGCTCTTTAGAACAGTCAGCATGGGCTGGTACGAAGACACTAGTCCCATTACCTAGGAGGCCTCTACAAGCAACTCGTCGACTCTGATTTTGGTTTGTTGGCCCTATCACATTTGAACAATCGTAGTGCATGCATGTATGCCACTTGATTCAGTAACAAGTGAATTTCATAAATCTTAATTTTGCATATTAGTCATTGACCCTAATCTTGGTTTGTTGACATTTTTAAGGATATCAATTCATGATGGTCAGACATGTAACCTAGCATCATGTCCATTCAGCGAGGACTCCCTCGATCAAGAGGTAGCGTCATACGACGGGTTCTCAGCACACATGCTCACCGACTATGCCAGAAATTCTGCGGAATCAACAACTCCGCACTATAACCTGTTTTCACCTGTTAGCGATGGCGCCTTCCGAGATGCCTCACAGGTGGGAACAGAGTTTAGAACTCTTTCGGACGTCCGAAAGTCTGGTGGGACTGCCTGGTATGCCGCAAGAGCTATGTGGTGTAGCATGTATGGTGTACACAGGAATGTACATGCATTTTATAATTATAACTTCTAACTGTAGTCCTCTATGTTATGGGCAACTTTCAAACTTTCGATACAGTACGGAACATTCCAACATTCTGCTTAAATTATTTGTATGAGCTATTATGACTAGTGGATTCCGCAACTACAGTCGTTCTTCTTCACCGTCTTTGAGAGTGAGCCGCATCAACAGTTCGTCTGCGGAGATTCCCCAGCAACTTCAGAATCGTGCCATCTCGCGTTCCTCATCTGTGATTCAGCATCTACAGTGATTTATGAACTTTTTCCGTACCGATGACTAATAGGTACTCATTTAGCTATATTTTTGTATTATTGTATTTATTCATTTCTTTATAGGTATTGATGACTAATAGGTACCGACCGGTCGTCTGAGGCCGCATTTTATAATTTATATCTTTAATGTAAATATTATCGTCAAGCTTAAGCGTAACTACGTCTGCTTCACAGTCAGACTGGCTGGCGTGGGGTGGGCAAACATTAATGTATTCTACAAATAACGAGTTGGGATTCACGGGAAGTCAGCCTGGCGCAATTTCCTAATGGTCGAAATTGGTGGTATGGGTTCACGTATTAATGGGTCTAATTCTACACCGGCTGACAGTAGCATTAGTAGTTAGCAGACAGGGGGCGGGGTGGGCCGATGGAGAGGGGGGGGGGGCCGGGGGCAGAGAGAGAGAGAGAGAGAGAGAGAGAGAGAGAGAGAGAGAGAGAGAGAGAGAGAGAGAGAGAGAGAGAGAGAGAGAGAGAGAGAGAGAGAGAGAGAGAGAGAGAGAGAGAGAGAGAGAGAGAGAGAGAGAGAGAGAGAGAGAGAGAGGAAGGGAGGGAGGGAGAGACAGGTGGGTGGGGTGGTGGTGCTGGTGTTGGTGATGGGAGAGAGGAGGTGACAAAGGAAATGACAAAAGAAATAGTGGCTCGGTAACATCAAGAACTGGACAGGAAAGAGCTAGGGATGGAGTAGGGGGGGGGGGGGGGGTGCAAATGCGTCGAGTAGGACTGAGCCTCTTGTGAACAGGATACCTGGAAATGTGCAGATAGGGTCACCAAGCCTCAGTGATGACTACAGCCTCAAGGTAAAGTAAGAAGACGCCTAGATTGTTTGTTTCATTCCATAGGCGTAATCATATAAGTACATTTTATAGTTTGCCAATACGGTGTAAACACATAGCTAAGTTCGTCACGACCGCTTAATTGATGACGGACTGAGCGTTGTTGTACGAATTGTATATTTTTACTATTTAATAAATAGGCAGCAACAGCGCCCAGTCAAATTAGTTTCAAAATATTCAACAACTTACCTGTATAGTTTCCTGGAAATTGATAGCCATGGAGTCCAAGGATCGATCGATCACAACACGGTTAAAGCGGGCGTGGAGCTTAGCTAGAGGTGGGCGGAGCATAGCTAAAACTGGATTCCTCAACTATGTGCAAAATATTCGATAGCACGTTTTATTTTGCTTTGGAAACGTGCTAGTTTATTTCTGATCTGTACTTTATTGCTTAAAGAGACAATGGCATGATGTCATGATGTATAAAAACACAAGAAAAATTATTCTCCTCGTTTTTATTATTTATTTTTGTTTCTATTTATTATAAAATGAACATGTAGGCCAATTGAAAAAAATTAGCCTACTTTCATTGGAATTCGTGCTGTAGGCATACATCAGCCAAAACAGCGCCTAGTAGGCTATTGGCGCAGGTTCCATACGCGCCCTATACGTGGAAGAAATATGAATTGGGGAGGGGAGGGACGTTGCCGAGTTAGATTCTTGTAACCGTCATAGATTCACAGAAAAATTGAAATTAGTGCTTTTTACAAACCCATGACAATTAGGATGACGTAATAATTCAAATGACGTCAATAGAAGGTGATCGTTGCTTAGTAACGTTATCTATCAGTGACTCTTGTTACTGACAGACGTGTTTAGTCAGTGACATTATAATGGCAGATGTGAATTTGGAAAAGGATTTGTGGAAACGTTACGAGTAAGTACATCGTTCAGCCATAATGCATTGCCTACAGTACTCCGCAGAAATAACTTTAAATTGGTGGCAAAACAAAATAAAACGCAGGCCTATTGTTGAATATTTTGAACATACTTGGATTGGAAGGCATTGCTGCTTGGTGGCAAATGTCTGCCAATCCAATTAAATTCAAAATATTCAACTGAACATTTTATACACGGCGTGTTGAAAATTGTACTAATTAACATGTTTCTGGGGGTTTTAACATTTTAACTTATTTCGGAGCTGTACTGTATATGTAATGACGCTCAAATTCAAATAAAGGTTTCATTATTTTTCTAATTATTCATATAGATAATCAATTATGTACATATACTCACCTTTGATTAAGTTTAATTCCAGCTGGTAAAGACCCGGATAACGCAGCTAGCTGGGCCGATACCGGGCCAATACTGAAAGTATCGCGGGGTTATCTGGGGAAACTAACAGGACAAAATCATATTAAAGTATAAACCATTTTTCCTAAGCAATAGATATACATATGTATATAGATTTAAAAAATAATGAGTGCGACACGCAAGATTGGCTGATTAAACCATTGGTTTAAATCGCGATTTAAATCAACGATATCTTTTAATCATTCATTTAAATCAACTGTTTCAAATTCAATTTTAATTAATATTTAATCAGGGGTTACACATTAAATGTGATAAAGCTATGCACTAATCATGTAACTACAGCATTACAAATGCATCCTGGTTGCCTGTGGTCTTTTCAACACAGTGATACAAATACAATGATAATTTCTTCGGAAATGATTGAGCTAAATCTTCTTTTTTTTCTAAAAAAATTTATGATCATGTTTTTGACACTCAAGATCAAAATTAATTCTGTAAAATTATTTACTAGACGCATAATTTCAGCTTCACCATTGCAAACCACTTGTTTGTCAAGTGCTTGTATTATCAATAGGGTGATAGGCCTAATCTGATAATTCCTTTGAAGACCAGCCATTTAGTTAAAATAAAACAAATTATTAAAATTAAATTGTGTTAAAATTTTTAATTTGGTTGTTGAAGTTCAGGTCTACATTAAATTCAATAAAATTATTTACAACTTTGCAATCACAGTGTTTGTTTCCTTCTCTTAGGCCCTAAGTACAGGGTAAGAAATACGCCGTCTTAGATAATGCTGTTAGTCCTCATATCATCTTCACATAGGTCAAATGTTTTTTTTGTCCTTCAGCAAATTATATTTTACATAGGCCTACATGTGCTCCTTAGCCAATGGACTGTCCTTTAGCCAAATTTGAAAGGTGTATCAATCTCGCACTGCTTTTCTATTAAGGAGTCTGGATAGTGGAAGCTTTATAAAGTGGGAATATTGGAAACATGCCAGAAAGCTTCCTAAATGTATATAAATAGATCGTTATTTTCTATAGCACTGCATACATTATTTTAGAGTTTATATCTATACGCCATAGAAATGCAGCTTTCCAGTTTATCCATCCATCATATGACGTCATAATTAACTACGTGATCTGTATATGACTCGATTTAGTCCGTCTTAAACGACACGTACGAATTGTATGTCTGCTATTTAATAAAGCAGCTGTTGAGTATTTTGAAACTAATTTGAAGGGTAGATTACCGCCCATCTTCTTTATTGACGCAACCTAACTTCAACTAGGAAAATAACGTAATCAAAGACTTCAATGAAATTCTAAGCCCCTTTGCTGAATGGCGCTATATTGTTTTCGTCAGCAACACAGAATTGTTACCAACCAAAATGGCGAAGCAAATGAAGAACTATTCAGGGATCATATCCACCTATAGACCCCCTTAAAATAAGGAATGTAGGTGCTCATACTCCGGTCTCGGAACTTCGGTCATATTGAAATTTTTATTTAATTATGATGTTATTTCGTTATTTCATGACAGTTTGAAACCAACCCTGGCCAATGTTTCTACTGGGATTTAATACCGTGCTTGTGAAAATGAAGCTTATTCAATGCTAGATGCCAGAGTTATGGCCCTTGAAAATTTTCGGAAGTATTGGAACCAATGTGAATAACTGATACTTTGGTGGACTATTTCGTCATAGTTAGAGCATTTTTGGCCTCAGGTTTTCTGGTATGTACCTTGGGACATCCCCTATCCATTACATAAAAACTAGGTTATAGAGAATATAGGTTAAAGGTCCATTTTTCTACTGGAACCTAGAGTAAAATATTCAGCGATCAGATTTTGTCTTACTTTGAGATATTTGCACCAAATCATGTCAAACTGATCTTATACACATTTTATATCAGCATAAATGTGAAATAGAAGTTGATACTACGTCAAATCCCTGAGATATGCCCCTTTGAATTTTAAGGCAAAAGGTGAATTTTCTCATTGGAACTAAAGTAAACTATTCAGCTAGCACCATTTAAGACATTGTTGGTGTGTGTTACCGGTCACAGAATTGGTTGAAGTTGAGTTTGAGCATCTTCACTCCTCTATTGTGAAGTATCAATGGCGAGAGGGCTTAGTTATCCATAAACATGAAGAGCCATGCTTCCAATTAATCTATGTGCATTGACTAAAGTCAAACCAGTATGTAATGCCAATAATGGCCACCTAAGAGACCACCACTATGCATTCACTAACGATACATTCGCAGTTCAAACATACCAGTCTAAATGGCTTTTGTGGTCACAAGATGGTGGTTCTTAAAGACGAGTGGGTTTGCGACCACTCACCCTCTAGAACCACCATCTTGTGGCCTCAAAAGCAGATGGCTGTTATAGACATATTTTACTGTATGTTGTTAATTCTGACACTTTTTACACCTTATCACAAAACATACTTTAAGATTCTATGATCGTGACCAATGGGGGATAAACAATGGACTAGTGCATACTATTTCCACAGGCCTGGCTAGTGTGTGGCTCGGGACATCCCCTAACAACCACATAAAAACTAGACAGTTTGACCTACTTTCTGGAGAATATATGTCAAAGGTCAATTTTTTATTGGAACCTATACTGCTATAGTAAAATATTAAGACATTCTATTTTGACTTATATTGAGGCATTTGCACTAAGTCATGTCCAAAAGTTCATATAAGCTCGTTTTCTATCAACATTGTGAAAAAAGAGGTTTACTCTATGTGACTATATCAAATTGCGGACTTATGGACCATAGTGTTTTTCTAATGTATTGAGTCATTTGAGAAACATAAATACTTTCGTTACATTTAGAGATGTTTTGAAAGGTTCCAAGGTCCATAAGTCAGGGATTTGACGTGGTATCAATTTCTTTTTCACAGTGCTGTTATAAAATGTTTATATCAACATTTTGACATGACGTGGCGCAAATACCAAGGTACACATCAGCCAAACCTGAAGTCAAACTATCAAAATATCACAAACCAGTCCACAAGTATCATTTATCACCATTGGTTCCAATACTTCGGAAAATTCTCAAGGGGCATAACGCGTTCATTTGAGATTGAATAACCTTTATTTTGACAATATTGATATTAGATGACAGTAAGTACATTTTGGCGAGGTTTGGTTTCAATCCGTCAAGAAGTAACAAAATAACATCAGAATTAAGTAAAATTACAATATGAACCAAGTTCATGAGCCTACAGTCCTTAGTTTAATGGGTCTATGTATCCACCCCAAGTCAGCCAGCCAGCCAGCCCCAAAAGCTTATTTATTCCAGGCTGCCGCTTCAAGAGCTTTTCGTATGCAGTAATCAAATAGGTGCATGCATGCATTGTCGGCTTAAGGTATGTATCAAAGCAAAAGTCGGCCAGTGTGAGCGGAAACCAAGAGTCTATCGATCATGTTTAGGTACTGGGATACTCTGGAGAAGCATTGCCCGCAATATTAAGTTTTTATTTACCTTGAACAAATCTGATCCCTTACTAAAAGCTAATGTGGATGATAGCTATCATGTCTATAACGACAAACCAATTTATAGAAATCATGATGCCAGTAGTGTAAATAATAATACTGATTATGGCGATACTGACTGTGATGATGAAGATGGCGTTGATGATACTGATAATGGAATTAATGACAATGATGATAATAATAACGTGTATATTGCCCATCATATAGATAATGACAATCTTCCATCTCCACACACATTTCACTTGACCAGTGATCACTGATCAGTAGGGAATAATTGTAGCACTAACCAAAAGCATTACTGTACCACACAACACGGTGCATAATAATAGGCCCCATCATGTGAATTTCTGCAAAATAAAAACAAGCGAAATCTCGGACCCTCGCTCTCCCGTGTTTGTCATATCATAAAAAACTTTCGGATTTTCTGGACTATTTCGGATTATCCGGATTTCTTCAGATTTCCAGATTCTTTCGGATCATACTCAATGATGAGAAATCCTAGAGATATAACGAGTTCTGATGCTGCTTCTCCATTCAGTGTTCCTGACAGAGGTTTCAGGCACCAGGCAGTGACATTTCCACTGCTATTAATGCACAGTACCTGCCAGAACATTAACTTCAACATTAAACTTCACATTTATACTTATCATTAATGAGATGTAGTTACTGCTCATATATTAAGGTACACTCGCAACTTGATAACAGAATCATTAACCTTAATTCGTGGATGTCATCTAGTGTGCGTGCGTGCGTGCGTGCGTGCGTCCATGCGTGCGTGTGCGCCTACGTGCGTGCGTGCATAATATATGCACGAAACGCAACGAATCATAAAAAGATCTTGGTAAGCAACAAGCTTCCCTAGTAGATGAAGTCACTGTCACGGATGACTGTCACAAAATGTTTCTGGCGGCCCGAGCCTTAAGAGCTACTAACTACAAACCACCACTCACTGCACACAAATCTGAAGGACACTTTATCAGGACTGACTAGGGCAAAGCCCTCGCGATTCGAGAATATTTCAAGGAACAGTTCACTGACCACGATGATGAGTCCTTGAACCAGTTGTCAGGTGACGCCATACCATTAATAACACCAATTAAAATAGCATAAGTTGAGAAGGCTGTCAAAGCCCTGAAAAGAGGCGTGAATCCGGACCTCATGGCACGAGCAATGAACAATTCAAATAGGCAAGTTATATTATCTCAAATCCGATCACGCATCTAATCAATTCAGCTTTTATGCACCACCTTCCCATGGATGATGTAGGCCAAGACACCCTGACCACGCTAACCAAGGCCAAGAATCCGGCCCCATACCCCACCCCCTACACCACCCCAGCGCGTCTGCAACTCATTGTGCTCCACAGCAGCATACGGAAAATTATATCCAATGTTACACTATGCCGCACCCGAGACAAGATCGATGACTTCAGAGGATCATCCCAAAGTGGCTTTAAATGTGGATGCAGCTGGGCAGACATCGTATCGGCTCAACGCATGCTTGTGTCAGTAGTGAAGTGTAGCTCGGTCGCTACGTCGTCCATCACGTTCCTCGGTCTCCCACTCGTACCCGAGGTACGAACCGGGTGCTGCTGGTCAGCTCATCTCTGGGGTCCCTGTTCGGAGGAGGGACTATGGGCGGTCGGTGCATACAAATGCTGATCTCCAGGATTGGTGGAATGATAACGTTCCAGTCGGGCGGGTGGGCTTTTCGTCCAATGCAGAACTCAACCTTTTCATCTGCTCTGTTCATGTAGTCGGTATGCCTGTACATAGCCGCATTATTTTCCAAGTAACACTATATATATCTCAGGATACAGTAATTTTAGGAAATGTTTCCGAGTATAGTGGAAGTATGTGGCCGAAATTTAGGCGAACGTCCTTACTTAAGAGAGGTAGACTATCCCTGAGTGATTGTGTGTCTCGCCAGAGAACAACGTATCCGATTATATATGTAAGAAATTAAAGGAAATTCCTGCGAGAGATAAGCCTCACGTGAGCCGAGTGCATGCCCCCATCTCGGGTCTGACTTATTGAGCTCCTACCTTTGGCCGACAGTGCATACATGTTGCCAGGAGATGGAGCCGAAGAGCACCCCCTTTTCCTTGTGTCTGACGCAACCACACAAACGAAGGACAAAGACAGAACAATGCAAAACATTAGATAAGCACCGTATCCACTTAAGACGAGGCCGAAAAAGTGGATAACGAACAATAGTGACCTTTGATTTGAAGGCGTGGAGGACCCACTCGGTCCCTTCCAGTCACTAGAGAGTTAGTTTATTAGGTGCGTCCTTTGCCGTAGTCAGCGTTTTCGAGAACAAGCCGTTTTAGACTTGGTCCTTGGAGCTAATGATTATCTGCTTTAGGTTTGATGTCAAAGCCCAACATTCACTGCTAGACCGGTTACAATTATATTATTATTTCGCAGTGAATTCTTACTTTGGCTAACAGATTCTATCCTAAGGTATCATCGAAGCTACTGGGTGGTGTGAACTCTTTGTTTAGATTGGAGCCGTCGAGAAACCTCTATGATTTCATGGGTCGGCCCAACCAAGCCGATGGAAGGAAGTACAATTAAGTGGTGGCCAGGTTGGCAGGAGTTAAGCACAGTGGAAGCAAGCTGCCATGCCAACTGATCGGTCTGATCTTTTGGTGTAATTCTATATTATTACACAGTAGCGCCCTATACAATGTTTGACACTGCTTTTTCTAATGGCAGCAGCTACTAATTGCTATTAACTAACTGGATTATCTGAGAATATAATTAGTTAGGTTTAGAGACGAATCACATGTCTAGCTTAGGCATGAAAACGGTTACTTAGTGAAACGTGTTGCTATTAAGAACTACTTAAGTTTATGTGCTATTTAGTGTCTGTAATATTAATTAGCGAGTGTATATTTGTTTGAACATGAGCAACAGAGGAACAATGCTAAAAATCTGCCAACGCCGTAAATATCACATTGATTAGCTTAAAACGAAAGATGTAGGTCTAGCTGACCTATGTACGCCTATTAGTCAGTGGCGTGTAGAAAATAAAGTTATAACATAAGAACGCTTTTTAGTCATCGGCGTGTAGCGATTAAGAAAATTAAATGCGCCTATTCGTCATGGGCGCCTAAAAAGAAATGGGTGCCATGTTTTCAATTGGCACTGTAATTTATAAAATAGTTAAAATTCAACTTCTTGTGAAAAGGTCTGATGTGATGATGCCGAGTATCTGTAAAAATGTTTATGATGTTTCAGTTGCCAAAAACGATACTGAGTTGATTTACACACACGAAAAGTATAATTGGCATTTTGCTTCTAGTTTATAAGTGTCTGACGCAAGCCGATCGGTGAAGCTAACTTAGATGCTGCGCCGGAAGCAATCTCTCAAGAAAAGTGAAAAACGGCTGATTAGTTTATGCAGAAGTTCAGCTCGTTATGACGAGCACCAGTAGGGTGCTAGTTAGAAACCACTTGTTAGACGTGGCTCGGACAGGAATTGGCGAGATACGCAACGGCCGGAAAGGCCCACAGTTCAATTTGGTGATGTTAATATGTTTCAAAAGCGAGCGCTGTTTAGGTTGTAGAATGTAGCTTAATTCTGCGTCATCGGTTTGTTCAGACGCGCTGTTGAGGGCTACTTCTTAAGGTTTGAGTCGAGAGCATAACTTTAGTTTGATTAGCCCTTGAAGAAGGGCAGAACAATTATAATTACGGCGCTCAATGAGACAGGCCCCCCCCCCCCCACCCCCACCCCACCACGTATTCAGGTGTTAAATTATTACACCAATTTAGATTGCTAATGACTGCTATGTGTACTGCTGGAGGTCTTCTATCAAATAACAACCATACCGAACCAATTCATTGCCCCGACTGATGACTTGTTTGGTTTAATTGGCATATAGTTCGGTCCCTGTTAAACAAGTCTCATTCACTGATGAATTGTGAAGAGGTTATTGATTTGATTGGCGTCTATCGAGTCCCTGATTCCAGGTCCCATTCTCGCCATATCTAGGCTGGTTTTATTTCAGTCTACTATTGGTAACTTCCCCAGCTTTACACTGGTACCCATTTATACTCCTAGGTGGAGAGAGGCGACGAAGCGTGAAGGAGGTTGCCTCTGTTTCCAGCAATTGTCAGTTGGGCGAACGCAGATGTGATCCCGGTGTCGGCGCCTTCACAGCTCTGCTTGGTACCGCCTGAGCTACCGCCTTTCTTATGAATTGTGTGTGTTGTAATCTTTAATGCGTTTATTTGCTAGTTCCCAATGCTAGGTTTTTTATGAATTGTGGCCGATACAACTCCTTATATAGGATTCCTTGACCAATCAGCTAGCACCACTGAGTCCTTTCAGACAATCGACGCATGGTCGTTTAAAACAGGGGCCGGATGTTACGAGTTTAGTGATGCCACCAACGACCTTCACCTCTAAGCGCCATGGAGCATGCGTGATACGGGTCAGCATCAGTGTATGCTACTTTTAAACGAGATTTTAATTTACGGATATCTCAGCCAATTACTGTCTGATTTCAATTTTGTAAACAGATTGGTGTAAGTTGATGAATTCTTCATCCAACGAGTGATCGGATAGGCCCAGTATTAACGATTTCGAAAATACGGGCAATTATATACAGAAGTTATGCCATGCTTCATAACGACGTCTATCTAGAATAGCACACATGCTTCTAACGTATACGGGCTACACATACATGCCTAAATGATCGTACTAGGAGGTGAGATGGGATCTGTTCGGCCATGGCCAATTCGACATCGGGACTACGCGATCCGTACTACACCAGTCCAAACAGTGGGATTTCCACAACATGGGCATTGGCATGTCATGTCATGATCCTTCGATTGCTTGTAGAAACCAAGCTGAGAGTATGTGTCAAGTCAGTGAAATCTGCAGAATTTGAGACATCAATCTGCTTCCCACAGGGAGATGGTCTATCCCGTGTTCTTTTGACCTGTTACCTTGCTGCTGCATTGAAATATGTCCACGCGACCAAACACCAGCATCCACACTGGGTATGCAGCTAGAGATGGAATTTTCCGCCGATGTGGACGAGGAAAAGAAACCACTTGACGAACTGCAAGAAAACTAACAAATTTAGAATCTCTTTCTAAATAAATCGAAGACGGAATTCACCTGCATATACCTATTGACAGAGCAAGGAACTAAAGAAAATGACTATCCACTTCGTGGCGGCGAACCAGGGAGGGAAAGTACAATCCTGGGCTCAATGCTCTGCAGTACTGCTGACATTGTTGCACGTTATGTCAACATAGCTTTCCAGTCGTTCTGGAAGCTATGGGTGCGTGGATAAAAAATGCCCTTGATAAAAAGACTACCTTTATACAACGCAGCCTGTGTATCCTAGATGCTGTCTAACTGTAACGGCTGAGCAGCTCCAAACGCAGCTCTAGATAAACTTGATGCCTTCCAATAATTTCCAAAGATTGACTATATGTTAATACATCGCCCCTGTCTGTAAAAGTCGTCCAGAATAGATGGGCCATGCTTGGCCATGTGCTAAGAATTCCAGAAGAAACACCAGCATAGAGAGCCTTGGAATCCGCCATAATGGGAAACAGCAAATTTATAAATCCAGTGGAGGACGTCATTGCATAAATATGTTGAGCGTGCTGCGAGGTGATCTCAAGAGAGCGAAGAAGGACTGGTTGCATTACTATGATGTTACTACTACTACTACTACTACTACTACTACTACTACTACTACTACTACTACTACTACTACTACTACTACTACTACTACTAGCCGCATAGTGCTGTAATCACACAATTATAATATGTAATATCTATGTATGGCTAAATCTATGTAGATTTTGTGTTAACAAATAATCTGAATCTGTGTTAGCTTGATGACCGACGTCATAATAAGCAATTCAGAAATAGTGAGGAAAGCCCCAAAAACTGATGACGTGTATTGGCGAAATGTCTGACGACATAATAAAAAATATGATGATGACGTAATCCCTGATGTCATAATGGATAATTGCCATATTAATATAAGAGGGTTGCTTAGGAACCGCATTTATTAGAAGTTGAGAATGTAGTTGGTTTAATTACTAAATTACAAAATACTTTCACAAGAATTTATCATGACTGAGAAAGTAGATCTAAATGAGTCTGAGAAGCGCTATGAGTAAGTATTTCTCAAAATAATAAACAACTTCGGAATAAATTTAATGCCAAATTCGCATTCAGTTATTTATATCAGAGGAATAGTTTTCAAACATCACATTAGACCAGACATGCGGCAATTACTTATACATTGTAATTAATTACAATTACAATTACTTTTCTATGTAATTAACTACAATTACGGGGTTTTTTTCAAAAATAAAAACGAGTTGGGTATACCAAGCATAAATGTTATGAGTGAGAAAATAATATGTACTCCTATATTTAGAATAAAATGTGCTTATACTCACCGGATGTGAAAGGCTAACACCTCTGTAATCTTTGAAACAATACAGGCAATATCTAGGCAGAGGCAGCACCCTTCCCAATGATTGGACAGCCCATCAAAGGCATTGCCTATGTAACGATGACACCCCAGCCCTGCATAGAAGGGCATACAGACATACACGCCTTTGACGAAAATAAAATGGTAGCTCTGAAATACAACCACATACTCAAGAGATGAAATCAATCTCAGTTTCTCAAAAGTACTAACAACAATTTTATAGCTTTACACGTCATCAAATAATGTTTCCATTTTCCACTATAGCTTTAGTGTATGCTCTCCTGTAAGTATGCTCTCTTTTACATATGCTTGTACAGTACTATGTAATATTAACTCGAATATAACCTAGTTTTGGCTAGAATGTAGTTTGGGCCCGCGAATAATGGCGGACGCAATCACGCGAGATGCCACTACCCGCTAGGCAATCCTCGCACATTTTACGCATGGGGTCAAATTTGGTGGGTCGCTCGAGGGTTTAACTCCAGGTAAATACAGAGCTACTCATTTAGAGATGAATAGTCTGTATCACCATCTTGTTTGCATGAAGTTTCGTTAAAGCACAATAGAAACTAAGTGATCTTGCTTTAAATGTCATATTATGCACGTAACAAGAGCTCCGCAAACGGCCCTTAAAACTCAGCCCTGATGACAAACCAATGAATGAGGGCGATCAGAAAAGTAGAGATGTCTTCCTCAAACATAGATTGGTCATCCTATGAAGTTTGAAAGTAAACCATTTTCAAGATGGCACCAGGTAGCTGGCAGCCATATTGCATTTAGGATCATCGCCGATTTCGATGAATTTATTCTTCAGACCTTGTCCAGTCATACTATGGAGTTTCACAGCAATCTGATAAACGGTAATCGAGCTATCATCTGGATAAAGTTTTTCAACAAAACCACCCTTGACTGGCGGACATCTTGGAATTCAGATTATCAGTTTCAATCGGTTTCTTCTCCAGACTATTCCAAGAACTCTATGAAGTTTCAACGGGATACAAAAATACTTAACGGCGCTCTCATATAGAAACCAATTTTCAAGATGGCCACCGGTGGCTGGCGGTCATCTTGGATTTAGGATTATCGTCGATTTCGCTGGTTCTTCCTCATTTCAGTCACCATATGAAGTTTCAAAGCAATCCGATAAATGGAAACAGAGTTATCATCTGGAACCGATTTTTAAGACAGTATTAGACTATTATTTAGATTTATCGATTGACTGCTGAGTTGCCTGAGCCGCATAGAAGATCAAGTATTCGGATTTTTCGGGGGTTTTCTATGTTTTTCGGATTTTCTGGATTTCTTCTCATCATGGCACTAGTGTATGGGCGCACCCTTTCTTGTGTTAAAATTTCAGCTAAATCGGACTTGTATTTTCCGGGATATCCATACCCGGTAGACCCTGAATTTGATCCGATCCCAACACGGGTTCTTTAATCCGCATCACAGCCAGCGTCTGCAAATCCCTTGACACGGTAACTTCCGTCCTTGTGTTAATATTTTAGCCAAATCGGATCAGCAGTTTTTAGATAAGGCATGGACGGACACACAGACAGACGGACCAGATGACAATACCCTCTTCCCCTTATCGGGTGATGATAATGATTCACCTGTCGATGTGTAGCTGAATATAGCCTGTAACGTTTGTTTCAGGTTTGTTGGAGAAATCAAACGTACCTTGGATAATCTTACCTCCATGTACGGATATAGAGAGCGAATGGAAACGCTGCACAAGAATATATGCATTAGTAAGTATGATCTACCAACAATTATATTAAATAATCGTATTCCTTCCATTTTTAGATATTTTATTGGCTTTATGTATGCGTACGTGCGATTTGTTAAGGAAGTGTATACAGTATACATCACCCCCACCACACCTCTGCTCCACACCTCCATCCCTGACCTCCCCACCACCCACACCCCACCCCCATACCAACACACCTTGGCGCCGTCACTGACACAGTGATGTGTGCGTGCGTGCGTGCGTGCGTGCGTGCGTGTCATCGAGCAGTAGTTGTTGTTTGTCGGAATAGAACGACACACGTGGCATGCAATTACTTAATCTATGTAATATTGTCGGAGTAGGTGATAATAGCCTACACTGACGCTCTGTACCTTGAGTTTCAACAATCTCAATTTCAGGGTTACTACTATATTAGGTAAACTGTTGCATATTTTGAAAGTGATTTGACAGGTTCCTGTTGCTGCCAACAGCTCACAGTCAAATTAGTTTCAAACTATTCAACTGTATATTTATTAAATTGTAAATAAGTTTATAAATTCGGCATTTCGGAGGAATATATAGCTTGATTTTGCAAACACATTTCATGTCATGTATTAACATTATGTTGACGAATGAAATCGAAATTATTTATGACGATGACGTAAGAGAGGGGACACTTTCTAGCTGTGTCACGCCCATTTCTAGCCAAACTCGCCCACTTTCCACGAGTGTTGCGATCGATTTGAAACTGAAACCCGAGTTATCAGAATCTAAATTTTAAGGTATCTATACAGATTTAAGCTATCGAATATTTTAAACTTAAGCGACTGGTGGGTGATGGGTTGAGGGTGGGGTGGTTGGGTGGAGTGGGGGCGTCAGGTTGGTGTGGGTGGGTAGGTGGGTGAGTTTCAGCCAATGGCGGGCACGGCTCTCAGTCAAGGAAGTTTCAAAATATTCAACATAATTTTATTAAATTGTAAATTAATTAAAGACATAGAATTCAGACACTTACGTGACGGACCTATGCTGTGCTAATTGTCACGTCAGCCAACAAGTAATATAATATAAATTAGCTATTTATTTTGTTCTATTTAATTCATGTCTGTCATTTCAGTTGAAAGTGAAAGATTTCCACGATTGCCTGCAAATGTGGACAGGGCGCTAATTAATTTTAAACTTATTGACTACAACGGCGATAACGAGTACTTCAATGGATTGGTAAACACAGTAACCCACTGGCCTATGCATAAGATTGAAAGGTGAGTGTTTAAATTTGTGTACATAATATGTAAGTTTTTAAGATGAGATACTAACACATACACAACATACGATCTGATTGCCAGCAGTTGTGAAGAACCTAATCATGGATGGCTACACAATAGTTATGAGCCTTGACTTAAGTTAAATACACTGAAATTCAGCCACGAATTGCCCACCCGCCCGCCTGTTTGTCTGCCTGCCTTCCAGCCCGCCCGCCCGCCCGCCCACCCACCCGCCAGTTCGTCCATCCGTTTGTATGTCTGTATGTCTGCCATCCCTGACTATCCATCTATCTATCCATCTATTCAACCGCCTGCCCGTCCACACGCCGGTCTGTCCATCCGTCTGTCAGCCTGCCCACCACCCACCCATCCATCTGCCTGCCTGCCCACCCGTTCTCCTGGGCCACCCTCCTGACCGGCTCGCCATCCATCCGTCCATCTGTTTGTGCATCCACCAGTCCATCCATCTGCCCTTCCATCTATTTATTTGCCCCTCCTTCCTGCCTGCCTGCCTGCCTGCCTGCCTGCCTGCCTGCCTGCCTGCCTGCCTGCCTGCCTGCCTGCCTGCCTGCCTGCCTGCCTGCCTGCCTGCCTGCCTGTCTACCTGCCTACCTACCTACCTGCTTGCCTGCCTATCTATCTATCTATCTATCTATCTATCTATCTATCTATCTATCCGTCCGTCCGTCCGTCCGTCCGTCCGTCCGTCCGTCTGTCTGTCTGTCAATGAATGAATGAATGAATGAATAATACATAATACTCTCGTATCTCTTATGTTAAAAGCCATTTCACTGCCAAATACTCAGAATTGTTGGCAAAGCTCCAGAAGACATATAAAGATGTCCTGCAGAGGAAGCAACATTATGGCGCCCAGCTCTTTGTCATGTACCACGTAAGTCACACGTTTAGGCTAGATATAACAGGTTTAATCTAAACAATAAAATCACTTTCATCATATAGCGTTACACTTTAAAGTAACACAGACACTGTTTTTAAAATGAACCCTTATTGGAACACGACGTGAAATTAAATAGATTGTATGAAAATAAGTAGTATGTCGCACGGGCATGGAGATGGTAAAGGTGGAGATGACAGTGCTTAGTTACCAAATGATTCCGCTCGTCCAATCAGGTCTGCAATGCGCTACGCTTTGAGATAGTCCATATCCGCCTGTCTGTTGTTTCGGCGGGTCCATTGTGCCACTCATCAATCTCTGTCATGATATATGCAGCATGGTGCAAGACTTACTAACAGAAACAGCTTTAACCACAGTTACTGTTACACGGGCGCGCGTATCCACAGTTATCGCCACCATTTCTCAATCTCTCAATGATGATGTCTAAAAGGTCTCCTCCAATCAACATCATCTTGACTATATATGCAGTCTTATACTTTTTAGTCTGTTACGTACCTTGTTCTCTCAGGTCCGGACTATTTTTGGATCTTTTTTATTCCGGACTTTCTGTTAACTGATCTGTTTAGATCTCTAGTTATCCAGCTATCCTTAGTTAGTTGATTATTTTCTTCAGGATATTTCTGTATCTTGACGTCTATGCAAAATCTATTGTCTAATCTAAATTGTGTTCCTTGCCCATCCTGTATCTTCAGATTTTCGTACTTCTTGTCTGTTTGCCAACTTCCAGCTCATCCCTTCCCTGGTACCGCTACAGTCGCAGCTAAATTCTTACCATGTACTACTTCCACTCCTATCTTTCTGTGGTACCGTGCTTGTGTGTCAAACTCGTTTGATAAATGAAATGCATGTCTCACTTACTATGCCTGATGCGTTGTCTCAAGGGGATGCTTAACTAGTTCTTGTCTAGGGTTCTTATCTCCCATTCTGTGATGCAGCGGAAACCACATTCCCATAATTTCTGTAATGCTGTCTTCTCATGGATATCCTATCTTCATATTTCTTCTCTTTTATTCCAGAGCATCAATTCATGAATCCATTTCCTCACTCAGTCATATGCCGCCATAATGAACTACGCGACGTGTATGCTGACGTCATAATCATGACGTCATGAATGTTTCGATTAAGCCCGTCTTTCGCGCTTAATAGTCCGACACGTTGTACGAATTGTATGTTTTTGCTATTTAAGAAACATGCTGTTGAATATTTTGAAACTAATTTGACTGGGTGCTGTTGCAAGCAGCAACGGCACCCAGTCAAATTAGTTTCAAAATATTCAACAGCTTACCTGTATAGTTTTCTGGAAATTGATAGTCAGGAAGTTCAGATATCGATCGATCCCAACACGAGTGAGGTGTGGGTGGAGCTTAGCTAGAGATGGAAAGGTCCATTGATGGACATATGTCAACTAAGTGGAGCGCTTCGATGGAACAACTTGATTGGAAGGTCGCCAATCCTCTGGACTCTAAATTACTTGTGTCGGTCTGTCTCTTCTTTATCACCTCTCTATGCCACAGTGTTGCTGATACTGCGATGCATTATGTGATAAACTAGTACAGAAGTAAAAATAGACATTATCTTGTAACTAATTTCTGTTCCTTGTAATGCTGATGAAAGATCAGATTAGTTACGGGCATGGACCATGATTCGGCCCATTATTTACAACGTATCCCTAATTCCTGCTTCTAATTTGTAAACCATTTCTATCACCTCTGCCAGATTAATGTGTTCCGGATTATTGACAGCAAGGGTGCGCTGATAACCTGGTTTCTCTTCTACCAGTTTAAAGCTCAGTGAGGGGAAACTATTCTATGGCTTTCCAGCGATAAATGCCTAAAGGTTCTATTGCACAAAGGGCATGCATCATTTCTAGTCAAATGAAGACGATGGAAGATGAGTCGTACAGTTTTCTCTTACCATACGCCTTTATACAGAGGGATATGTTCTTGAACCGTCCAGCTGGAAATTGCTCGTGTATCTAGCAGGGTGCTAAGCGGTTCTCTAAATGGTTATAATGTTTTTGGATTATGGATCTTGTGTTGATGGACAAATTCCTTTTTCTTGGATGGTTAACGTATGAATGCCCAGAATGAATTTTTCCTGCAGTTTATTTTAGTTTAGTTATCTCTTTTCATGAATTTAACGATTGCTTGGTAGCCTTTGCATTGGATCAAGCAAGTGGTTCTTCTGCAATATTCAGTACTCTACAAAGGTATCAGCGGACCTGGCGATGTATGGATACCGCCTAGAGAACTGACTCGCCTGAGAACCAGTTTGCTGCCCTAGTGGCTAACTGGGTCATCAGCTCGCTGCGTGCTAATTAATACCATGCTTTGGAGCTCAGGTCACAGTCTCTCCCACGAATCTGATAATCTATATTACACACCACTGATAAAATTTATCCAGTCATGAAAAGTCGACAAAATTATATTCATATAAAAGTCACCTAAAACTAATCGATGGAGTCAGACCAATCTGAAATCTTCTGGAAACCAGCGTTTTAGATTCAATTGGTTCTGAGTTAAAAATCATATATGTGTCACATCTCGTAGCTTAACAATGCCATCTGTGTCGTCGCCACAAGTATAAATGATTACTCCAATCATTGCAACTAATGGACCTTTCGAGCTTATCCATCCGTCATATGAAGTCATAATCAACTACGTGACGTGTAGGATGACGTCCTAATCAATTACAGCATGAATGACTCGTTTTAGTCAGTCTTAAAGGTTTAATAGTCCGACACGTTGTACGAATTGTATGTCTTTTCTATTTAATAAATATTCTGTCGAATATTTTGAAGCTAATTTGACGGGGCGGCAGCATCAGGAACCAGCCAAATTAGTTTCAAAGTCTTCATCAACTTACCTGTATAGTTTTCTGGAAATTGATAGTCAGAGAGTGCAGGGATTGATCGATCTCAATACGGGCAAATCGTGGGTGGAGCTTAGCTAGAGATGGGCGGGGCATAGAGATGGTCGGGCATAGCTAAAACTGAAAAGGTCCGCAGAGTGATCAATTTCTAGCTATGCCGCATCTATTTCTATCTAAGCTCCGCCCACTTTCTTGCACGTGTTGGAATCGATTTGAAACATTGAAACCAGAATTTCCAGAATCTCTCAGGATAACTATCCAAGGAAAATCCGTGAGTGATATAAGCATAATTTGCCTGGTAGACGTTACTGTTATGACAGTAACAGCTATTAGTCAAATTAGTGTTGAAAGTATTAAACAGAATATTTATTAAATAGTAAATTCACATATAATATGCAGACATTTCAACCATCGTGATGCCATTTTGATTGTGACGTCATATACTTAAGTGATATCTCTGATATGATCAGATTTTGGTGGCTAAGAACGTGATAGTTTGGTTGAATATGCTGTCGATTTCATCAGCGTTCAATTTTATAATTTACGATATGTAATGCTTTGCTATATAGAAGTTGTATATTTGTTTTGTGAAGTTTTATTTATCTCCATATCTGACATTTATCCTAGTCTTATAAACGAAGTCTGGACCGAATCACACAGCATTATGAACAGCTGTACTACATGGGTAAAGACAAAGTCCACACCAGTCTTGCTCGCTGGCTTCAAAAGAATTTGCACCGCGCTCAGGCTGCGGTGGAAATTCAGCAGAATAAGTTGAAAAAATACATGGAACACAAACAAAGTGACGGGAGCAAATTCTTTCAACAAATGCAACGCCTTGATGGTCAGCTTTGTCATCTTGAACAGACGTGTGTTGAAGAGGTTCAGACCATTATGACCGAAACCATCACGAACTATACAGACATATTGAAATATGGGTAAGTACTATGTTTATCAACATCCAATGATAGTATACAAGTATTTACCATTTAGCATCTATTATTTTCTAGTTGTTTCAATACGTCTCATTTTTTTAATACTCACACTCTAGCAAAGGGATTTCAGAAATAGGTGTTTAACACTATCATAGCTTGCTGAGCATATTTTATTTTTTCATTTTCTGTGTGGGAAGGAGTATCAAAAGGTCAAGATTCAAAACCAATGCCACTGTAGCTAAAATGGAATGGTCATTGATACTTAATAATTATTCAAATGAGATTTCTATATTATTTAGTTTATGCCTACCTATTGATCAGATGATGAAGGTTATTGGTTTATGGGCTAAGATGTCAAGGTCAATGCTACGAAATATAATATTATGTTCCACTCAACACTGCTATCAAACGTATTTCAAGCATACGTGATATTTGGTATTCCTGGTTTGATGATTCTATACTGTTTCGATATAATTTAATTAACTCGAAATATCTGAGGAACATTATATCATGAAACATTAGAATAAATAAAGAATAAAACTCATTCCTCTTGATTTGTTCAAACCAGGCATCGAGATCAACAGCAATTGGCCTCAGATTCTCTTTACAAGAAACTCCATAACATGGACCCTGATGGCAAAGCTGAGAAATGGCTCCAGTCAATGATCGACCTGCTTTACATTGTATCTGATCTAAATCTAGAGGTTAGTTAATAATAATAATAATAATAATAATAATAATAATAATAATAATAATAATGCTCTAGGCTATTAATTACAAACGTTTAGTAATATTTACTCCTACTACGCATTTTAAGAGTTATAACCAGTTTTCTATCTAAAGAATAAAATGTACAGACTCATCAGCACTTAGAATGGTAAGCACGACCGATGTATAGAGAATGGACCTTTCCAATTTATCTATCAATCATATGACGTCATAATCAACTACGTTACGTGTAGGATGGCATCATAATCAATGAAGTTCGTCACGAACGCTTAATTCATGACGGACTAAACCTTGTTGTACAAATTGTATGTCTTTATTAATTAAGAAACACCCTGTTGAATATTTTGAAACTAATTTGACCGGGCGCTGTTGCTGCCATAGGCACGAACAACACCCAGTAAAATTAGTTTCAAAATATTCAGCAGCTTACCTGTATAGTTTTCTGGAAATTAATAGTAGAACAGTTCAGATATCGATCGATCCGAACATTGATCACAACACAAGTGTTGGTGGAGCTTAGCTAAAGCTTGAGATGGGCGGGCATAACTAAAACTAGAATACACCTTTTCCTATATTCAAATACTAGTGTAAAAACATTTTAGCTAATCTCAGCTAACATTTTACGCATATTGGAATCGATTTGAAATTTTGAAACCTGACTTCCCAGAATCTAATGTAAACGGTAGCTTGTAGAGTTTTCTGAAACTAATTAGACTGACAGCTCCAAGTGGAATTTGCTGCAAAACATTCAACAGAATGGCTTGTAAATTTATCAAAGTTATACAATTCACGTTTCCAGAGTATCCACCCATCATATGACGTCATAATCAACTACGTACCCGTATAGAAAGACATCATCATGAATGACGTCATGAATGGCGCAGATAAGTACGCCACGAACGCATATTTGAAGACGGACTATGCGTTGTTGTACTAATTGTAAGTCTTTACTATTTAATAAGTATTCTGTTGAATATTTTGAAACTAATTTGATTGGGCGCTGCTGTATGACAAATTAGTTACACAATGTTCAACAGCTTTCCTGTATAATTTTCAGGAAATTGATGGCTAAGGCATTCGGGGATCGAAGTGTGGGTGGAGCTTAGCTAGAAATGGGCGGGGCATAGCTAAAAATGTAAAGGTCCATTGGTGAAGTAGTGGCAGACCGTTAGATTTTCGTGACGTGGTTATACCGCATTATGATTGTGATGTTAGCTAACACTTGATGTATCTGATTATGAAATCGCATACCTGAGTGACAGATCGCATCTATCCATTACACACATGAAATGACATTTATGTTGCAGTAACATATTGCATGTGAAAATGGTAACATGTTTTTCAGGAGATATATTCTATTTGACATTAAAAATAATATTGATATTAATTAATTTTATTTCAGGATGCCTAATTTCGGAGATCACTTATGATGTGTAAGATTTCGCCTTATCACTTCTTACCCACACTAACCTTTAAATCAAACTGTTCCCCTCCCCCACCCCATCCCCCTCCACCCACCCCACCCCACCCACTCACAACCTACACCACTATATGATATGCATTTATGTCATGCCATATGCAATGGAAGCGTGACTTTTGGTTACCTCTCTGCCTCCTGAATTTCTGCAGACTACTGCAGGATTTACCCTGAATAGGCTGAATGTATTGAAAATAATTTGATTGAAAGGTGTTGGTGTCAAGACCACCAACAACTTTCAGTTAAACTGTTTTCAAAATATTCAGCATGCTCAAAATAATCGCTCATTGAAATTATTGTCTGGTTGCTTGCAGCTGTCAGACGGTTACGAGTTTTAATAATTTAACACAGACCTTTGTACTTTGTTGTGGAATGAAAAATAGCTCCCTGCAGAAAAATATGAAGACAATGCGACTTTTAATTAGCCATGTACAAGTAAATGATAGATCCTGACGTATTCCATGAGTCTGATACTAATATGGCCAACAGTTTGTCATTGTTTTATGGATATTTAATTATGTATGTATAGTAGCATTAGTTGTGGTATTGTTCTTTAACCATTTAACTGTCATATCAGCCGCATACGGGGAGGGTAGGGAGGGAGCGAGAGACGGCATTTTGACTGTGAAGTCATATATCACGTGAGGTATTTAATTATGACGCCATATACTTGAGTGATAGATCAGACCCCTATATTTGAATAGAATATACTATGCCGAGTTATTTTCAGAATTTGAATTCCACTCATGGCTAATTATAATCTTTAAAATTACCACATGTCACTACATTTCGGTAAAATTAAAATGCTTTATAAAATGTTATGTAATTACTTATTTCAGTTAATGCCATTCGATGATGATGAAAATAGCAATGTTGATATCGACACTGAAGTTGAAAGTAGGATTCAGATCGACAAGGATGCACCAGCCGATATACACACACTGTAAGCAAAGTTCCTTAGCATAAAAATATTTCTCGCTTATAAAAATTTCTAACAAAATAGCATTACCAGTAATCCATAGGGACGAAACAATGTTCTGTCGCCATAACTAATGAGTTTATAGCGAATCTCCGCCATCTTCTACATGTGTTGGAATCGACAGGAAACTCTGAGACTTGAATTCCCAGAATCTTAATTTCAAAGGTAAATATACAGGTAAGCTATTGAATATTTTGAAACTAGTTTAAATTGTTGCTGCATATGCTCCCAGTCAAATTGGTTTCAAAATATTCAACATAAGTATTAAAACGTCTCGTGACAGACCTTTCTAGTTGCGTGATAGTTATGCATCATCTTAACAGTGACGTCAACTAACATGTGACGTATCTGATTATGACATCAGATATCTCAGTGACATATCGGCTGTTTCCATTAAATCTAATACTTATTTGTTACTGAACAGAGATTCAACTTCTACACCAACTTTCAAAGGTTGTTTTTTTTCTTCAAAATTTGACCATGTTTCGACTGATGATTGATTTACATATTTTTAACTCACATTGACCTAGCTACTGTCAAACTGAAATTCATAAGATGTACTTTCGACATAATATTGATCCTTTCATGACGAAGCCGGTCAAAGCTGTACTCTGCAGTGGTCTTGGGGAATGTCCATTTGCAGGCCAATAGAAGACTATTTTTGAAAATTTACCACTAGAATGACTGGCTCTGTAACGGTACCAGCCATTCTAGTGGTAAATTTCCAAAAATATTCTCTTGCCTGCAAATAAACAATTAATAAGCAAATATTTCGATTTTCTTGACCAAATCTTGCCAAATTAATCTCAAAATATTCAAGAACATTTATTAAATTGTAAATTCAATAATGAAAACAAATCAGAAACGTTAATGACGGACTATTACCGCTTTCGTGACGGACCTACGTCATTTTGATGGTGACGTCAGAACACAAGTGATGTATTTTTAATTATCACGTCATATACTTAAGTGACAGATCAGATCACTACAATATATGTCCTGTTTTCTTGGTTACCTCTGACAAAAATGCTCCGACAACTGGAATTCCTTTGATTTGCATATGTAATGTATAAGAATTCAAATTAAACCCCGACATGGACAATTAAGCTGCCCGCGCCCACCCCCCACCTCCACCTTCTCAAATCGTATTTAGAGAGTAAATACATTTCCAGACATCATAACAAGCCAGTAATAATAGCAAATAATCTGAACAATAATTATTTAATTGTAATAATTATTGCTCAATGGAAAGATTGCTCTTATGGCCCTCTCGTCACACTTCATCTGTTTGCCTCATTGTGGGTACATGGAGTACGGGTATATAATGCATTCTTTGTTTTACGCTTACAATAGAGGGTCCGATCTGTCACTCAAGTATCTGACGTCATAATCAAATTCGTCACATGTTATCTGATGTCTCAATAAAAATGACCTTGTTCTGTTTCGAAAGTCTGTCACGAAAGTCGATGAAAATAGTTAACCACTTAATTCTATAGTTCGAGTTCTCTGACTCCACCATATGCCGATTCTGTCACCCGGCATATCAGAATCGGCATAGGGTGGAGTCAGAGAACTCGGACTATTACCTCTATAATTAAATTGGAATTTAGATTTTGCGAGTTCAGGGTTAAACGTTTCAAATCGATTCCACCACGTGTTAAAAGTGGGCGGAGCTTAGCTAGAACGGATCCCTCTATTGACAACTGTTCACTATGTCTATTTAGGAATACCTCAGATGAGAGTGACTTTGTGTATGGTGACCATGGCGATCATAATGAGGCACTCAAAAAGATAGGCATTTCTGGTAAGATTCAATACGTTAAGATTCACTTACCACATCATGTTTTCATTAATCACCAACATCATACAGTGCCATTATGTGATGTTGTTTGTTGTCTATAGATAACTAACATCATACAGTGCCATTATGTGATGTTGTTTGTTGTCTATAGAGCACCAACATCATACAGTGCCATTATGTGATGCTGGTTGTTGTCTATAGAGCACCAACATCATACAGTGCTATTATGTGATGCTGTTTGTTGTCTATAGATCACCAACATCATACAGTCCCATTATGTGATGTTGTTTGTTGTCTATAAATCACCAACATAATACAGTGCCATTATGTGATGTTGTTTGTTGTCTATAGAGCACCAACATCATACAGTGCTATTATGTGATGCTGTTTGTTGTCTATAGAGAACCGACATCATACAGTGCCATTATGTGATGCTGTTTGTTGTCTATAGATAACTAACATCATACAGTGCCATTATGTGATGTTGTTTGTTGTCTATAGATCACCAACATCATACAGTGCCATTATGTGATGCTGCTTGTTGTCTATAGATCACCAACATCATACAGTGCCATTATGTGATGCTGTTTGTTGTCTATAGATCACCAACATCATACAGTACCATTATGTGATGTTCTTTGTTGTCTATAAATCACCAACATCATACAGTGCCATTATGTGATGCTGCTTGTTGTCTATAGATCACCAACATCATACAGTGCCATTATGTGATGCTGTTTGTTGTCTATAGATCACCAACATCATACAGTGCCATTATGTGATGTTCTTTGTTGTCTATAAATCACCAACATCATACAGTGCCATTATGTGATGTTGTTTGTTGTCTATAGATCACCAACATCATACAGTGCCATTATGTGATGCTGTTTGTTGTCTATAGATCACCAACATCATACAGTGCCATTATGTGATGCTGCTTGTTGTCTATAGATCACCAACATCATACAGTGCCATTATGTGATGCTGTTTGTTGTCTTTAGATCACCAACATCATACAGTGCCATTATGTGACGTTGTTTGTTGTCTATAGATCACTAACATCATACGGTGTCAAAATGTCATGCTGTTTGTTGTCTACAGATCACTAACATCATACAGTGCCATTATATGATGTTGTTTGGTGTCTATAGCTGTACGAGTATGTTGGAAGACAATAAATGTATGACGTATATGGTCTTGTTGGTATGACGTCATATGATCATTGGTCTGAGCATTGGAGAAAGCATGTCGAAATAGAGAAATCCAATCTGTCAGTCAAATATGTCACGTCATTATGAATTACGTAACATGTAGGTTCACGTTGCAATCGATCAATTCCAAGATGGGAAAATCATGGGCGGAGCTTAAATAGAAAGGGGCGGGGCATAGCTATAATTGGATCCATACATTGGCCATGTGTGTCACCTGATATTTCAACACACATTTGATTGGTTTACCATTATAGTATTGTATTGAAGTGAAAGGTACCATATAGTGAAATAATTAATTACATTGTTCTATGATATTTACACTGTATGTATGCTAAATTTCCTTAGAGTAGTTCTTTGTATTCTTAGGCAGATCTGCATATTTTAACTCTCCATCATAAACCATAAACAGTTAAATAATTTGTGTTTGTTTTTCGCTCTTTCTGTTAGATGTTGTAAAGAAGCCCGGTGCCATCAGTGGCTTCTCTACTACATGGGTCCGCTTTGACGAAACCCAGGCCTCGCCCAGATATCCACCTATGAGCAGCATTAGTTGGCCGAAAATACAGAACCGCAATGAACAATGTAGTAAGTTTACTAAATGAATGTAAATGTAGTCATGTACCGCAGTTTTGACAATTAGGAGAGGAAGTGTAGAAACCCCATGGGTGGATTGACGACATGTATGCCAAATAGAGGATTGCTAGACTGAGTGAGTTATATCGTGATCTGCATCTCAGAGAGTCAACCATCAGGTGATGAAGCGATGCCATTAGATGTAGAATATTTATGAAATTGTATATTCATAAATGAAATACAATATGTATGCTTTAGTGAGGCTTTGATTTTCGTGGCGGAGATGTGTCATTTTGATTGTGACGTCAGCTAGCATGTGACCTATATGATTATGAGGTCATATATTTGAGTGACGGATCGGATTCCTCTATTGTGCATACGAGAGCTAATATTTTAGCAATCGTCCCCCCATCCGTACACGGGTGCTAACATAGTAGCAATGAGTCTCTCATCCCTACACGAGAGCTACCATATGAGCAATCAGTCTCATATCCCTTCACGGGGGCTAACATATTAGCAATCGGTCTCTCAACCCTACACGAGAGCTAACATATTAGCAATTAGTCGCTCATCCATACACGAGAGCTAACATATTAGCAATCAGTCTCTCATCCCTACACGAGAGCTAACACATTAGCAATCAGTCTCGTATCTTTTCACGGGGGCTAACATATTAGCAATCGGTCTCTCACCCTACACGAGAGCTAACATAGCAATTAGTCGCTCATCCATACACGAGGGCTAACATATTAGCAATCAGTCTCTCATCCTTCACGGGGACTAACATATTAACAATCGGTCTCTCAACCCTACACAAGAGCTAAGATATTAGCAATTAGTCACTCATCCATACACGAGAGCGAACATGTTAGCAATCAGTCTCTCATCCCTACACGAGAGCTAACATTAGCAATTAGTCTCGTATCCCTTCACGGGGACTAACATATTAGCAATCTGTCTCTCAACCCTACACGAGAGCTAACATATTAGCAATTAGTCGCTCATCCATACACGAGAGCTAACATATTAGCAATCAGTCTCTCATCCCAACACGAGAGGTAACACATTAGCAATCAGTCTCGTATCCCTTCACGGGGGCTAACATATTAGCAATCAGTCTCTCAACCCTACACGAGAGCTAACATATTAGCAATTAGTCGCTCATCCATACACGAGAGCTAACATATTAGCAATCAGTCTCTCATCCCTACATGAGAGCTGACACATTAGCGATCAGTCGCGTATCTTTTCACGGGGGCTAACATATTAGCAATCGGTCTCTCAACCCTACACGAGAGCTAACATATTAGCAATTAGTCGCTCATCCATACACGAGAGCTAACATATTAGCAATCAGTCTCTCATCCCTACACGAGAGCTAACATATTAGCAATCAGTCTGCCAAAGCGCAGAGGTAATCGATGAACTCACTTTCAGCTATGCCCAGCCCATATCTAGCTAAGCTCCGCCTCTGTCTATGATTGTCGGGATTGATTTATATACCTTGAGCACTGAATTCCCATAATTCCAATATCAAAGTAATTATAAAGGTAAGCTCTTGAATATTTTGAAAGTAATTTGACTGGGTTCTGTTGCAGCGCCCAGCAAAACTAGTCTCAAAATATTACACAGAATGCTTATTAAGTAGTAAAGACATATAATTCGTACAGCTGACCGATTTTTAAAAGTTCATGACAGATGTCATTCATTACGGATTGATTGTGTCGGCAGCCTATATGGTGCAAAATTCATTATAACGTCATATACTTGAATGGCAGATTGCATTTACCCATTGTGTTTCAAAATTTAAAATAGTTCCCACAGAATAACTTCACATACGTTCCATAGATTCTTTCACCTGCTAAATTTGCTTGCTGTTTATGATACTTGTCTTATACATATGTCATTGTCATTCTCTATTCACAGCCCATACTGCTAATGGCGTTATTGGTTTCGATGATGATTTTGTGCCTTGTAATGCAGCAAACCTGTCACATTTAAAAGTTAGAGCTACAGTCTCGTGTGATAAGTGTGACAAATTACAGATCTCACTCAGGCCTGGTAAGTGCTTCATATGTCACATATCTTACAGGTGACATTGTGTTTTAATGTGCTATCAGTCATATATTAACATTTCTATATTCCATTCAAGCAGTATCAGGATAATAATACTAAGCATTATACTATCTGGTTCCTACAACAGGTAAGGGCTTACTGGATAGAAATAACCCTGACATCTGCGTATGACACAGTCACAAACACATCACCAATTCATGAGACATTAATACTATATCGTGATAGATAATGTGATGCGACGGTTGAGCGGT
The DNA here is from genome assembly GCA_034401795.1 of Chaetoderma sp. LZ-2023a. Taxonomy (NCBI): domain Eukaryota; kingdom Metazoa; phylum Mollusca; class Caudofoveata; order Chaetodermatida; family Chaetodermatidae; genus Chaetoderma; species Chaetoderma sp. LZ-2023a. The sequence goes on from CM067359.1 coordinate 145,710,749, forward strand.
CATAATCAATTACATCACTAGCTATCTGACGTCACAATCAAAATGCGCTGTCACATGACTGGAAAGTTTCATCAGGTAGTGTACAAATTGTATGTCTTTGGTAATTTTACAATTTAATAAACAAGCTGTTGAATATCTTAACTGAGTACACTGGGAGTTGTTGCTGCCATATGCAGCAGCTCACAGTCAAATCAGTTTCAAAATATTCCGCAGGTTACATGTATAATAAAATGTACCTTGAAATTGGTATTCTTGGAATTCAGGGTTCAAAGCATAGAAATATATTCAAAGACGTGTAGCTTAGATAGAAATGAATGGCTCCAGTAGGCGTTCGGTTAAGAGTTCACCAATACAGCATCACACTGCAGAGGTCTGTTTGTATTGGCGTCATTATATCAAATATCAAGGTAATCATTCGTAATTATAGAAACCAAAAACGGCCTTCTGATTGAAACGAGAGCCATAAAATTGTTTCAAAACATCCCTCCAAATAGGCACTTTCTGTTGAGTTTGGACAAACATGTTTTAAAAAGTGCTTTACGTGCCAGCAGCCTCTGCGTGATATACTTATGGTGGAATAAGCATGTGACATATGACGTTTCCTAACATGTACTGCTGGGAAAGTAATGGACTTATAATGTTAACTCATACCATTGTAGCGCATATAAAACACTTGATTAAATATGTTTTATTTCCATGAGTCAACTTCAAACATGTATTGCAAAATTCAAAAGCGCTCTAATTAAACCTGTTGTCCAAAAAGATGTTTTCTTTTGAAAAATGCTTATGATAAAATGGTTCAGTTAAGTCATTCTCAAAATATCCAACATCTTTTCTATTTAGTGTTCCTGACAACAACATTATTTGTGATCTCGATGATAATTTGAGTTATTTACATTTGTTTACATTTGCAGGTATAATACTAAAGCGGAAACGGTCTGTTGATGCAGATGACCTATGCTATGGATACAAACACATCAAATATGGCCTCAGATGCTATGGCTATCATTGTATCGAGCAGATACAGACTCACCAATAATCAACACTTTATATCAGTTTGCTTTACCAGGCAGTGGAAAATGAGTTTTTAGACCAATTTTAGACAACTTTTGCTCTGGGACATATTAGATGGTATATTATGTTTTGTTTGTTTGTTTATCCGTGTATCTTAGTTAGAGTTAGAGTTGGAGTTAGTTAGTTATTTAATTACTTAGTTATTCAGTTCGTCAGTTAGTCAGTCAGTCAGTCAGTCAGTTAGTTAGTTAGTTAGTTAGTTAGTTAGTTAGTTAGTTAGTTAGTTAGTTAGTTAGTTAGTTAGTTAGTTAGTTAGTTAGTTAGTTAGTTAGTTAGTTAGTTAGTTAGTTAGTTAGTTAGTTAGTTAGTTAGTTAGTTAGTTAGTTAGTTAGTTAGTTAGTTAGTTAGTTAGTTAGTTAGTTAGTTAGTTAGTTAGTTAGTTAGTTAGTTAGTTAGTTAGTTAGTTAGTTAGTTAGTTAGTTAGTTAGTTAGTTAGTTAGTTAGTTAGTTAGTTAGTTAGTTAGTTAGTTAGTTAGTTAGTTAGTTAGTTAGTTAGTTGGTTAGTTAGTTAGTTAGTTAGTTAATTACTTAGTTAGTTAGTTCGTGCGTGCGTTCGTTCGTTCGTTCGTTCGTTCGTTCGTTCGTTCGTTCGTTCGTTCGTTCGTTCGTTCGTTCATTCATTCATTCATTAGTTCATTAGCCAGCTAGTTAGTTAATTAGTTAGTTAGTTAGTTAGTTAGTTAGTTTTGTGTATTGTGCAAAGTAATGGATTTTTGATTATGTTTCAAAATTTACTTAAATTTAGTTGCAGTTATGATTGTATAAAGTAATTTGATCACTAAATTAATTGATGTTATCTTTGGGTCATCTCCACCTAATTTATACCACAGCCGCATGATTGAGTGGTTAATTAGACCCAAAATATTGTTTGTCTTCTTGTATGTGACCACCTGTTAGGCTGTTCCAATGGTCACCATCACCATTGTTATGCCCACTCACAATTGGATGACCATTCTACCCAACTGACTTACTATGAATTAATCGGCTGCTTTTTGTTTAACAATCACAGTGAAGATTATAGTGACAAGAGATTGAGAAGAAGTTTCCATTCCGATACACATTACCATGTCAAAAACATACATTGTGGCAGGTGTGGTCAATGAGACAAGACGCAATCACATAATTCTAAATATATATGTGCTGCTTGGGATTTGCAAAGTTTTGTATAACCAGTTATATAGTCATTAATAACAACAACATCTTTGTTTCTAGACTCTGAATTCAATCATTCTATATCTATTGGGTTCGTTCTAACTTGGAGTAGAATACCACTGCAAAATTCTATGTCACTCTCTGTTACCACACATTCCCTACCATTTACCGAACATTTCCATACTTGTTGCTATCTTAATAACCAATATGGATTGTAAATGGATAATAGATAAAGAGTCTCACGCCCATATGCAGCAACTGTGAAAAGCTACCTTGATATTTTAAGCATGGTCTTTATCTTAATTTGAACAGAATTGGCAAAACGAATAAACCATTCTAATATAGGTTAGAGTCGGCTCATATGCTCAGACCTCCATCAATGGTTTCCTACTGAACAACTGTATACATTAATATTTCTGAATATCAAGGAACCTGTTAATATTGTCTCAGCGTTAGGTGTTAGAAAGGTAATAGCTTAGACCCCGTGTTATGCTTATCCAATATACAGCTATTTAGACCAATGTTCCCGAGAACTACACCATGGCGTCTCATTTTAAACATAATTGCTTAACAATGTTATTTTCATTAGGTGTATAGTAGGAGGAGTATACCTAAGACCCTGGGTGATTCCTCTTCTACTTACAACTTTAATAAATTATATGTTAGTTCATGATGGTTTCCTATTTTAAATTAATCCGCTTTTTTATTTTATATCAACAGTTGCTTAATACGAGGGCAATGACTAAGACCCCCAGCTATTGCCTTTATATTAAGCATCTGTTCCTAATTCCAGCCATCATGTTCAAGGATAACATTGTATCTCTCGGATTTTCATGTTAATAGTAAATCTCAGTAACCTTTCAGGACCAGTCTCTAAATTCTATTCCATTCAGAAAATAGCTAGGAGTTCCTTAAATAATTACATACCTTCAGAGTAGATTACAAGAAGATCTACTTTTCCAAGATCAACACTGTGCATGATATGCTCAGATTGTTGTATGTCCAACTAGGATTAATTTATCATAGGAATGTAACGAAATAACAATAGCATGAATTACATCTTACATTCATTGAACAGCACCAATTATAATCAGGTTCCATTGAACAGTTTCATTCAATATCCATGCGCTCAATTACACGCTCGTTGTATTGGATGGCCTTGCCATCAATTACAACTTATATCCTTTGTACAAATTTACCATCAATTACAGCGTAGTTCCATTGATCAGCAATACCATCAGTTAGAACCTAGTCCCAGTGGTCAACATTGTGATCCATTACATGTTAGTTTCATTGAACAGTAAAAATGCTTGGTAAATGGTATGGATATGTAGTAACAGGAGTAGGTGATAATTGCATGATGGAAGGAGAGTATCATTAAATACAATATAGTTTGATTGACCCAAGGTTTGTGAATTACACCCTAGATTCATTGACCATTTATATTCAATTAAAATTTCGCTATGCAAATTTCCTCAATGACACCATATTTTCTAGTGTCATGTGAAATAATTTAAAGATAAAATTGCACTTAACATCGCGTAAGGCATTTGCCACTCATCTACTGATTACAATGAAATTAGAATCATGTCAATTTTGGTGATGATTATTGGAAAGTGATGATTCAAGCTAACACACACAAAGTAACAGATGGTCAGGAAATTATAGCAATATGGTGTTTGTTTTTTGTGTGTTTTGTTTGCTTGTGCGTTTACATTTTAATTTATTCATCTAATATGTCCCAGACACACCTTTGCATTTGCTCATTTTCAGTCAAAAATGTAAAAGAAAATATTCTTACTTACCTTTCTCACACTATATCGAAAATTATTTCCAAATTAAAAAAATTATTAGTTCATTCATAAATACAGAACTTATTATAACAGCCTACACATTTATGCAATATATAAAATATTTACCTTTGTATAAGTTTTAATCCATCACCTGTTTACCTATCACAATATTTTATTGTTAATAAACTCTTTAGTTAATCATATCTGCGATTTTGTCATAATTTTCTTACTGAAATTCCTCTATTGCCATCTTTTGTAATGTCGTTCCTGTGAATTTCCAGAAAACTGATTTTTAGAGGGCTCATTTTGAAACAGGCTGTTGTTGGTCACTTTCAGTAGAATGCTTTTCATGATTTTTGACGAAGGTGCTTTGTGAATAAAGGATCTCAAATAAGTTCCTATTGGAAATCAGAATGATCAACAGAGTTGAATAAAAATCATTTTGATCGACGTGTCCAGTACAAAATTAGATTTGCTAACCAAGGTTTAAAATTTTAATATTGAACAGGGATGCGTTTAAGATTATTTTAGCATAAGCATGTTTTGGCCACTACAGTAGAGCATAAGAACAGAACAATTTCATACATATATGAATCTGCCATTATCTCTGGGATTCCGAAATATGGCTAATCATAGTATAGTATAGATACATGATAGAGCTACAGTGAGTAACACTTTTTATTGCGGGAGAAGACTGTTGCCCAGCATCTGTTTAAATTATTAATACTCAGACTCTTAATAGCTTTACCAGAAACGCAAATTAATTGGTAATACTGTTATCAGTATTGGGGTTAACATCGAATATATTAGCGTGGCCGATCAGCCTTAAGAAGTAGCTGGTAAATGATGAGAACTTCCACAATGACGTAGCCAGAGAATTCATCTCTGTCCGCAAGCAATATAGTATGGATGAATCCAGTTCATCTGTGACCACGATCTGCCTGTGTTTGGATCGATCGAACTGTGACCTCCCTGAATCTCAATTTCCAGAAAACTATACAGGTAAGCTATTGCATAATTGAAAATTAATTTCATTAGGTGCTGTGACTGCCTATAGCAGCAACGGCGCCCAGTCAAATTAGTCTAAAAATATCCAAAAGAATGTTTATTAAATAGTAAAGACATACAATTTGAATGATTTGGCGGACTATTAAAGCATTTATAGCGGACTTAGATATGTCATTCATGACATGTTTGATTATGATGTTCGCCTACCTATGATGTAATTAGTACCCCCCCCCCCCCTTACATCGTTGATGGGGACTATAGAAATGGATCCCATCCATGAATGCGTGAGTCCGTCCGTATGTCCATCCGCATTTAGAATGGATTCATTTCAAACTTGGTTATCCTTATCACAATACTCCAGTGGGGATTGCATATGGGCGAACTGTATCTAGACCCATGGGAGTTATCCCCTCTTTATTTCTTGAAAAATCATAAACTATGCGGTTTCCGTTCGATAACTTCAGTTAGCTTGAATGGGTTCATTTCACATTTGGAATGTAAACTCCTTATGACAAGACCTCGGTGGAGATTGCATATCGGTGAAATGTGTCTAGACTCACCGGAGTTATCCCCCTTTATTTCTTAAATAATCATAAAATATGTGGTTTCCGCTTCATAAATTCAGTTAGCTCGAATGGATTAATTTCAAATTTGGAATGTCAACTCCTTATGACTAGACCTCGGCAGGGATTGTATATCGGCGAAATGTGTCCAGACCCACCGGAGTTATCCCCCTTTATTTCTTGAAAAATCGTAAAATATCTGGTTTCGGCTCCATAACTTCAGTTACCATGAATGGATTCATTTCAAATTTGGAATGTCAACAACTCCTTATAAAATCTTTTTAAATATGTGGTTTCCGTTTGATAACTTCAGTTAGCCTGGACGGATTCAGTTCAAATTTTGGAAGTACGTCCCTCTACGTGAAACCTTGTCTGGGATTGCATTTGGTTGAAATCTGTATGTAATGACCAGAGTAATCCCCCTTAATTTCTTGAAAGAGTGTACAATGTTTGGATTTAAAAAATTGGGGTTGGACTAAAAACCTGGTCGGGGGAAGTGTGACCAGAACTGGTCTTTTATTCATTATGGCGTCATGTACTTGATTGACAGATTGGAGTTCTCTATTGCCTGTCAAAGACGATGCCATTTTGTTTGAGAATTACCATCCTCCGCAATAGGAACTATGGTTCAAACAATGTGGTGACAATGAACATTGCGAGTTGTTTATTATGAACATAAACAATGAAATATCCCCATAAAGGACGTTTTCCTTGTATGCGTATATGGCATGCATATGCGTGAAGCGTGTACGTATGCGTATATTTTCCATGCAAGCTTAATTATATGTGATATTTCCACGAGTCCATCACACATGATGCTTATTTCTGTGTGCGTGCGTTCCCGCCAAAAATTGCTTTGGGAGTCAAATTCCCACATATGACATCACAGTGGGGTTACTTTTCAGCTGCGTTTAAAGAATTATTTTTAAATGCCTGCTATAGGCAAACCTTATGCACATCTGATACGTGTACAATACGCATAGTGCCTACAAATAGCGTGTACATGGAAAGCGGCCTTTACTCATGTCCGGCAGAGTAGCGCAGATCATTATGACATTCCTGGAAATTTGCATGCTTGGTGATAAAAGTACCCAATTTCGTGGGAACATCGCAATCTCATGAATGAAACTGGACACAATTTACCTTGAATACCACATCCAGAATGGCCACAACAAATATGGTAACATAATACAATTTACTGTTATCCTCATAATCTGAGAAACACCTCTCCATTACTAGGCTAGACCATTTACCTGAGAGAGAGAGAGAGAGAGAGAGAGAGAGAGAGAGAGAGAGAGAGAGAGAGAGAGAGAGAGAGAGAGAGAGAAATAATTGGGTGAGTATATAATACGGATTGGCATAGAGTTATTATTAAAATCTGTACGATTCAAGTTACGGTAGATAGATTATTAAGACAATATTCCTCTAGATACTGATTATTGCTATGGCAATGATGAATTAATAATGTCCTGTAATAAATGTTATTTAGTCAGTCACATAATCTACATGTTTTGGGGCATTCTTGTCTGCTTACATCGATGAGTCATTGTTATAGTGTTTGAGCTCGGAGTTGTAGGATTGCAGTACTCCGATACTGAACTATTATTACTGGATTATTTGATTACGATTTGGGTTTACTGTCTGTGCCACGACTTGAGATGGATGAATGCTCTGGAACGAAGCACTGCTGAGGGTACTATTCACGAACCACGTATATATCATTACACATAACCCATTCATAATTGGTGCATATGTTTTTCATTTTTCGAAATGTCCTGTTTCAATGGCTTCATGGAGAGTTTTAGTTCTTCATTTTCTGCTGAAGCTTTTTTCGAGTTCACTCGTACTTAACACTCTAGGTGTAGCACTAACAGCTATTAACCGAACATACTCTTCCGATTCCTTTATGAGTTCATCTTGCCATGATCTAACACATAGAAGAAGTGAAAGGGAATTCATGGTATTATCCTTCCCCGAAATATGAACAACCTGAATGCCATCTGGTTGGAGTCTCAGGACACACCGCTCCATGTGTCCACACGATTTAGAACAGGGCCCATATATCGCTTCCAGCGGTTGAAGATCAATCACTAAATCAAATCGTTTCTCGCAAGCCCAGACAAGTGCAAAGACTTCACATTCTGTTTGAGAGTACCCTAGTTCACAGTCCGATAAAGCAAAACTCACACCATATGCAGGAACCATTATGATGAGATGTTCCTGCACGAGGACAGCTCCTAGTCCTACTGGACTCTTATCTGCAATGGACCTTTCCGGTTTTAGCTGTGTCCCGCCCATCTTTAGCTAAGCTCAAGCCACACCTCACTCGTGTTGGGATCTTGGGATCGATCGAACTCTGAACACTCCGACCATCAATTTCTAAAAATGATTGTGACGTCATCATACAGCTCTTGAGTTGATTATGATGTCATACGAGGTCAGATGATGGATGGATACTCTGTAAAGGTTAATTACCTTGGTCGTGCATTTTTTTCAAAGTATGCCAGTTACTGTCTTTCGCGAGGCTCACTTTGAGGGCTGTGAAGAATTTCTACTCCTCAGGGTCAAATTCAGGTCCTTCCATGTTAACCTCCGAAGCGGTTCCGTGAGTGTCACAAACTGGGAAATAAACTGACTGCTATAACTTACTTTTGACTTCTGAAGGATTTTCTGGCTCTCTGTTTTCAACTACTACACTTACATATTCTTCAGTTTGACCCATACCTTTTTCCATCAACGGAATTCCCATAAACACCAGTTTGTTCATCTTAGCTGGTGTAGCGCGGACTGACCAGACGGGTACTGACCATCCTAGCGAAGCTGGGTACGGAATGGCCACTCCAGATTTGCTCCAAGCACCCCCCACCCCCATGGGTAGGATAGTACATGTACATAAGCCCTATGAGAGTGTCCGATAACATGCGTAGTGCGCATGCGCAAGCGTCAGAGCTTCCATGACAACATGTCATGGAATTGGAAGCGAGTGCATGCCTATAGTGTACCGAGTGGGTACTCGTAAAAAACTTAATTTATTCCATTTTCGTTGTTCTTGGTACCAGAATAAAACGAGCTTTCTAGAACTGTTAACCATTTTAAAATCGGCCCAGAAATGGCCGATTTATCTGCGAAAATCGCCTTAAATTAGCCTCAAAATATTGCTTTTGACGTCGTAATCGCGTGTGTGCATAAATAGATCTAGAATGTTCTAGAACGTGGTAAATACGTCACTAATATAGCTGCACGCTGATTAGCTACTGCTCGGCCGCTGATTAGCTGACGCATCTGCCTCTGACATCACGAGTAGTATAAAAGGGTTGAAAAATCGAGAATCAGGAGAATCGTCGGCATAGAGACCGACCCGTCTGGAGGACTGGCTGGAAGTTTGCGGGACTTGACGAGTGAACCGAAACACGGACAAAGGATACAGAACATCTCCACGGTTCCAAGCGGCTTTCAGCTCACGCGCACCAGATAGCAGTTCTCGGACTTTCCGCATTACAGAATTTTGGATGCTCCCGGACAGCCATCCGGGAGCAAAATAATTAAAGTTATAGTTCCCGCTTCCGGAGATGTCTAAGGGGAACACCCCTGCGGAAAGGGCTGTGTGGGCCCGGGATGTGATTCTACAGAATGTAGAGCTTACGGTAATTCTTGGTGGATGACTCGCCATATCTGCCAACCACGCTGAAAAGTGGACTTCAATCTCCACACTGCATGTCGTGTTTAATTAACTTTTTGACCACAGTCTGGTGGAACTTTGCTGGGTGCGCCGCAAGAGCTATGTGACGCATCCTGCACCGTGTGCCAATTTATGTGACTGCCTAATATTATATACAGCCCTCTCTGTTAATGGGCAATCTTCAACTTTATTACTTCCATCGCCCGACGGATAAGTTTCTCACCTCCGTATAAATTGTATACTTGCTACCAAGACTATCTAATAGACATTTTTTCACTGCTCTCTTTCACTGTCCTGAGTGTGTACCGTGTTTACCGTGTCTGGAGGAGTCAGCTTGCGGAGACCTGCCTGCGGAGATCAGCTGCGGAAATCTGCCTGCAGAAATCTTTCCAGCTTCAGAAAACGTGTCGACTCGCGCTATGAATACGTTAGCGCCTCAATTTCAGTAACATAGTAGCCTGTTCCGTACCAATTACTATTGGGTACTCAAGTACCTATACTATTGTACATTCAATTGTCATTTCCGTATATGGTACTGATGACTAATAGGTACCTTACTGGTCTTAACACCGCAATTTAAAATTTCTGTTTTATTGTGAATATTATCCTTGTTTACTGTAGGTGCTTTCAACTAGCCACACCGTCTAAGTTTATCGATCTGTGATACTTAGTTACCTGATATAATTATGATCTATGTATTGCAATGGTTAGTTGTATATGGCAGTTAGCCATTCAGTTAGTATGTCTTGTTTACTTATAGAAGACTTTGGAACACAGTACGCTAGGAAATACTACACAGCAACAGATATATCTGCATCACACTATTCCCGCCATCATCAATTTTACACTGTGGTCGCTGACCGTGCTCTAATTGTTTGAGCCTGGCATGTTACTGACTACCCTTACTATTCAGCTCGATAGGATAGGTTAAAGTGGTTAGGGACAATTTCTTCATTTACAGACATATAGTGTACGAATCTTTTCTGGTTGTTGCGGTATTGTAGCCCCACATTCTGGCAAGGTTGTGTAAAATTACCATTATTAATTGTTTGGACTTCCCATCAGCACATTGATCGGATCCGACCCTGGGAAACTATCCGAGGTTTCCGAGCAGTGATGGTTAAAGTGCAGATTTACATACATCTCCCCGTATCCTCAGATACTCATTAGTTAGATAACCCTGCCAATGAAGGAAGCACTGCGGAAACATATAGTTTTAAATGTGAATTGGTTAGTTTATTTACTGGCCACCAGTGCATATCTCGGCATATTGGAACTTAACCCTAACGACAGGTCAACTGTTAGATCCGTAGCATGCGGTGATGGATGAGATGCGGATCTCCATCTAATTCATTGCAGTGTCTGGATGAAGCATTGGAGCTCGTCACGCCCTCACGGGAAGGATGCTCACGATGGATATCCATCTCTCCAGCCCCACCATAAAGACATGTCAGGAATCAAAACGTGCTTGTGTGAAACGTAGCCATTGTCCAGGTGATGTTTTATGTGGTTACGGGACAAGGTAGCCGAATTTTCATCGAATTCGGATACCTTGTGTTGTAACATGTACGCCTGCTCTCCTTGGGGGTAGATGCTAATCCAGGCGACCTACAGGAAGCTAGGCGTCTTTTCTATTCAGCTCGATAGGATAGGTTTAATATGATTAGAGACAATCTCTTCATTAGGAGACACGTGGTGTACGCCTCTTTTCCAGTAGTTGCGATAATTTAGCCCCGCACTCCGGCAAGGTTGTGTAAGATTGGCCAACATACCTAAAGGGCCTCATATATCTAAGTTATTGTCTCTCTTCATGTTCCACTAAGCCGTATGACTTCTCAATTGTTTGGATGTCCCTATCCGCACCATGGACTGATCCGACCCTGGGAAACTATTGGGGTTTCCGAGCGGTGATGGCCAGGGTGTGGTGTCACACACATTCCCCGCGTATCTTTGAATACTCAGTAGTTAATTACCTTTGGCAATGTAGGAAAGCACCGCTAAAACATATCTTAATTATTATTTTCTTTAATCTGCTAAACAATGCTCCCGCACCGCAGTGAATAACTGGGCAACTTGTGTTTAAACCTAACGCCAGGTTAAAAAGTTAGTTCCGTAGGACCTGGTGACGGGCCAGATGCGCATCCCCACCGAATTTCGTAAGAACGTCCGGGCATAATATTAAGATCTGCCACACCATCATGGGAAGGACATTCACGGTGGGTCCTGTGACATTTTATGTGGTTACGGAGCGAGATGTCCGGATTCTTACCCAGTTCGGAGGTTTTGCAAAGTAACATGTGTGCACGCTGTATTCCGTATTGATGTCTTAGGGAAGCCATTTTCAATGACAGCCGTATCTAAAAAGCTAGGTAGACGCCAGCCATTTGTGTCCTAAAATAGTTCTTGTCACTAAAAATTAAATATTAGGTTAGGCATAGAAGAAGGCCCGCATAAATAAAAGTGGCAACTACTAATTCAGCATATTGAGAATTACATAAGACGGTGACGTGGGAACCCTTCGGGAATCGCTTGTCCTGTCTTCACGTAAAACAGCACGCAACCTTATAGTCATAATTTCGCTAGGTATGGTGGGCCTTTTCATCCAAAATGCTTCTCTCGCTTTAAGCGATGGTGACATTTTCCCGTGATGGAGGCCCACGTGAGGCACTTGCCTCTCGCAAGGATTCAGTAATGACGGCCCGCGTGAGGATATTCCTCCTCACCCAAACTAGCACTAGGAGTAGTGCCCGCATGAGTCACATGATTTTCCGACACTACAAAAGATCATTTTCTTTCCTTTCAGCTTAGAGGTATAATAGCTTATATTAAGTTAATTAGTTATCTCGTGTCCGAGAGCCTATATATATATATATAGTACAGGTTGAGGAACCTACTACGGTGCGGTTAGCAAAAACACCTTACAGAAAATAAGAATAACTATAAACAGATACGGAAATTATAACTAGCGGTCCTAAAACCGCTACAGTGCCTTTTACTCATCGAGACCATTTATCCAGATACGATATAATTATCAAAGATGTAATTAATGGGATAATTAAAATGTCAAGTATAGTTACTTGAATAATCGGTAGCCATTCTTAATGCCTGGGCTATCGTGTTACTGAAATTGATACGTCAACCTTGGTTTGACGTGGGTTGATGCGTTCCCTGGAAGTTGGAAAGTTCCCGCATGCCAGTTTCTGCAAACAGGATTCCCGCAAGCAGTCCATGACAGAAGCGGATTTGAACTCAGGACTGTAATCACAATATGGAATGTCTAACGCATAGTCAGCAAGAGATACAATAACATTACTGCTATGACGAAAGTTCCCGTACACCAATGGTATGGATGGAAGTTGCCAACAACCCGATCATAAGCCGGGGTTGTTGAATGCGGATGAAGATACATAACTAAGCTTAACGGTGCGGGGTACATCAGCCAGCTCTGAAAACGTACCAGTCAAAAAGTCTAGATAAAACTTGCACGACATCAGTGCGGGGATGGCTGAATAACCACTTTTTGGTGTGGCCGGCCGATCCGGCGAGTCATCCACCAAAGAACATCGCTGCCTCTACATCTGTAGAATCACATTTTTAGGCCGGGAAAGGCCTCACCACAAGTTTGTGTTCCGAGTTAGTTCTTGATGTTTTCGTGAACAATATTCAAAAGCTCCACAATTACTCCCGCACGAACGCGAGATACAAAATTGATTTAGTGCGGTGGGTTGGGTTGCTGCTGGATACGGGAGAGAAACCTTCGAGACCGAAGTCATCTGCTTAATGACTGTCTTGTGATTGTAGCTGACACAGTTCCAACCTATTCGGCCTCTGGCCGAGGATGCTCTCGAGTTCTGGATTTCGTCTCCTTTTATACTACTCGTGACGTCATAGGCGCAGGCTCCAACCAATCATCGGTCGAGCAACAGCCAATCAGCGCGTAGCTAATAACATTCTAGAAGCTCTGAGTACACGTGGTTATGACGTCACGGCAATACCTTGAAGATAATCAAAAGGGCTTTTCTGTGGATAACTCAGCCATTTCTTAACCGATTTTGAAATTGTTTACAGATTTGGAAATCCCGTCGAATTCTGGTCTTGATTCATGCCAGATTCGGCAGGAACAAGTAATTAAAAAGGATTACACTGTACCTTCTCGCTACACTAAAAGCGTCATCCTATCTTGGTCGTAAAATACATGCTCTGTCAAAAATAGAATTAAGCGTGCGCATGGCGCCATGCACTTTAACGAACTTAGTCGTTTTTACAACGCTATTTCTCTCATAGGCCCATATACGTTTATAGCTCGACCCAGGGGGGCATGGCATGTAATCCAGGACGGACGGCGCGTACCCAGCTTAGCTGGTACAGCCGGTACCAGACTGGTCGATCCGAACTACAATCTGCAACGAAATCACTAAGCAGTTTAATATAAACTAGTATACCCCCAACACACACACAAAGAAAATATTGTTGTTGCGAGAGGAAAGTGCCTCGTGCGGGCCTCCGTCACAGGAAAATGCCTTCAACGCCGAAGCAGAGGAAAGGAGCTGGTAAAAAGGGCCACTCTTTTGTTCAACAGAAAAATGCTAAGTGAAGATCCTAGTGAAACCATAATTAATGTGACGCATACTGGGTTACGTGAAGACGGGACGAACGACTTCCAAAGAATTCCCCAGGTCACCGTCTTATCTAGTTCCAAAGATACTGTATTGGTAGATACCACTTTATTTATGCGGGCCTTCTGCTACCGTCTAACCTATCATTTAGTTGTTAGAAATAGAAACTAATTTTGGCCGCAAGTGGCAGGAATTCCTACCTAAATTTAGAAACAGTTGTCCAATGGGCGCAGACGCCTAGCTTCCTGTAGGTCGCCTGGATTAGCATCTACCTCCAAGGAGAGCAGGCGTACATGTTACAACACAAGGCATCCGAATTCGATGAAAATCCGGCTACCTTGTCCCGCAACCACATAAAACATCACCTGGACAATGGCTACATTTCACACAAGCAAGTTTTGATTCCTGACATGTCTTTATGATGGGGGTGGAGAGACGGATATCCATCGTGAGCATCCTTCCCGTGAAGGCGTGACGAGTTCCAATGCTTCATCCAGACACTGCATTGAATTGGATGGAGATCCGCATCTCGTCCATCACCGCATGCTACGGATCTAACAGTTGACCTGTCGTTAGGGTTAAGTTCCAATATGCCCAGATATGCACTGGCGGCCGGCAAATAAACTCACTAATTCACATTTATAACTATATGTTTCCGCAGTGCTTCCTTCATTGGCAGGGTTATCTAACTAATGAGTATCCGAAGATACGGGAAGATGTGTGTACATCTGCACTGTAACCATCACCGCTCGGAAACCTCGGATAGTTTCCCAGGGTCGGATCCGATCAATGTGCTGATGGGAAGTCCAAACAATTAATAATGGTAATTGGCCAATTTTACACAACCTTGCCAGAGTGCGGGGCTACATTACCGCAACAACCAGAAAAGAGTCGTACACTATATGTCTCTAAATGAAGAAATTGTCCCTAACCACTTTAACCTATCCTATCGAGCTGAATAGTAAGGTTAGTCAGTAACATGCCAGGCTCAAACAGTTAGAGCACGGTCAGCGACCTCAGTGTAAAATTGATAATGGCGGGAATAGTGTGATGCAGATATATCTGTTGCTGTATAGTATTTCCTAGCGCACTGCGTTCCAAAGTCTTCTAAAATTAAACAAGACATACTAACTGAATGGCTAACTGCCATATACAACTAACCATTGCAATACATTGATCAAAATTATATCAGGTAACTAAGTATCACAGATCGATAAACTTAGACGGTGTGGCTAGTTGAAAGCACCTACAGTAAACAAGGATAATATTCACAATAAAACGGAAATTATAAATTGCGGTCTTAAGACCGGTAAGGTAGCTATTAGTCATCAGTACCATATACGGAAATGAGAATTAAATGTACAATAGTATAGGTACTTGAATACCTAATAGTAATTGGTATGGAACAGGCTACTATGTTACTGAAATTGAGGCGCTAACGTATTCATAGCGCGAGTCGACATGTTTTCTGAAGCTGGAAAGATTTCTGCAGGCAGATTTCCGCAGCTGATCTCCGCAGGCAGGTCTCCACAAGCTGACTCCTCCAGACACGGTAAACACGGTACACACTCAGGACAGTGAAAGAGAGCAGTGAAGAAATGTCTATTAGATAGTCTTGGTAGCAAGTATACAATTTATACGGAGGTGAGAAAGTTATCCGTCGGGCGACGGAAGTAATAAAGTTGAAGATTGCCCATTAACAGAGAGGGCTGTATATATTATTAGGCAGTCACATAAATTGGCACATGGTGCAGGATGCGTCACATAGCTCTTGCAGCACACCCAGCAAAGTTCCACCAGACTGTGGTCAAAAAGTTAATTAAACACACACGACATGCAGTGTGGAGATTAAAGTCCACTTTTCAGCATGGTTGGCAGATCTGGCGAGTCATCCACCAAGAATTACCGTAAGCTCTATATTCTGTAGATCCACATCCCGGGCCCACACAGCCCTTTCCGCAGGGGTGTTCCCCTTAGACATGTCTGGAAGCGGGAACTATAACTTTAATTATTTTGCTCCCGGATGGCCGTCCGGGAGCATCCAAAATTCTGCAATGCGGAAAGTCCGAGAACTGCTATCTGGTGCGGGTGAGCTGAAAGCCGCTTGGAACCGCGGTGATGTTCTGTATCCTTTGTCCGTGTTCCGGTTCACTCATCAAGTCCCACACTTCCAGCCAGTCCTCCAGACGGGTCGGTCTCCATGCCGACGATTCTCCTGATTCTCGATTTTTCAACCCTTTTATACTACTCGTGATGTCAGAGGTAGATGCCTCAGCCAATCAGCGGCCGAGCAGTAGCCAATCAGCGTGCAGCTAGATTAGTGGCGTATTTACCACATTCTAGAACATTCTAGATCTATTTATGCACACACGCGATTACGACGTCAAAAGCAATATTTTGAAGCTAATTTAAGGCAACTTTCGCGGATAAATCGGCCATTTCTGGGCCGATTTTAAAATGGTTAACAGTTCTAGAAAGCTCGTTTTATTCTGGTACCAAGAACAACGAAAATGGAATAAATTAAGATTTTTACGAGTACCCACTCGGTACACTATAGGCATGCACTCGCTTCCAATTCCATGACGTGTTGTCAGGGAGGCTCTGACGCTCGCGCATGCACACTACGCATGTTATCGGACTCTCTCATAGGGCTTATGTACGCATACTATCCTACCCAGGAGGGGTGCTTGGAGCAAATCTGGAGTGGCCATTCCGTACCCAGCTTCGCTGGGATGGTCAGTACCCATCTGGTCAGTCCGCGCTACACCAGCTAAGATGAACAATCTGGTGTTTATGGGAATTCTGTTGACGGAAAAAGGTATGGGTCAAACTGAAGAATATGTAAGTGTAGTAGTTAAAGACAGAGAGCCAGAAAACCCTTCAGAAGTCCAAAGTAAGTTATAGCAGTCAGTTTATTTCCCAGTTTGTGACACTCACAAAACCGCTTTTGAGGTTAACATGGAAGGACCTGAATTTGACCCTGAGGAGTAGAAATTCTTCACAGCCCTCAAAGAAAGCCTCGCGAAAGACAGTAAACTGGCATACTTTGAAAAAAATGCACGACCAAGGTAATTAACCTTTACAGAGTATCCATCCATCATCTGACCTCGTATGACATCATAATCAACTCAAGAGGTGTATGATGACGTCACAATCATTTTTAGAAATTGATAGTCAGAGTGTTCAGAGTTCGATCGATCCCAAGATCCCAACACGAGTGAGGTGTGGCTTGAGCTTAGCTAAAGATGGGCGGGGCACGGCTAAAACCGGAAAGGTCCATTGCAGATAAGAGTCCAGTAGGACTAGGATCTGTCCTCGTGCAGGAACATCTCATCATAACGGTTCCTGTATGTGGTGTGAGTTGTGCTTTATCAGACTGCGAACGAGGGTACTCTCAAACAGAATGTGAAGTCTTTGCACTTGTCTGGGCTTGCGAGAAACGATTTGATTTACTGATTGATTTTCAACCACTGGAAGCGATATATGGGCCCTGTTCTAAAACGTGTGGACACATGAAGCAGTGTGTCCTGAGACTCCAACCATATGGCATTCAGGTTGTTCATAATTCGGGGAAGGATAATACCATGAATTCCCTTTCACTTCCCCTATGTGTTAAATCATGGCCCGATGAACTCACAAAGGAATCGGAAGAGTATGTTCGGTTAATAGCTGTTAATGCTACACCTAGAGTGTTAACTACCAGTGAACTCGAAAAAAGCTTCAGCAGAAGATGAAGAACTAAAACTCTCCATGAAGCCATTGAAACAGAACATTTCGAAAAATGAAAAACATATGCACCAATTATGAATGGGTTATGTGTAATTTGATATCTACGTGGTTCGTGAATAGTACCCTCAGCAGTGCTTCGTCCCAGAGCATTCGCCAATCCCAAGTCGTGGCACAGACAGTAAACCCAAATCGTAATCAAATAATCCAATAATAATAGTTCAGTATCGGAGTACTGCAATCCTACAACTCCGAGCTCAAACACTATAACAATGACTCATCGATGTAAGGAGACAAGAATGCCCCAAAACGTGTAGATTATGTGACTGACTAAATAACATTTATTACAGGACATTATTAATTCATCATTGCCATAGCAATAATCAGTATCTAGAGGAATATTGTCTTAATAATCTATCTACCGTAACTTGAATCGTACAGATTTTAATAATAACTCTATGGCAATCCGTATTTTATACTCACCCGATTATTTCTCTCTCTCTCTCTCTCTCTCTCTCTCTCTCTCTCTCTCTCTCTCTCTCTCTCTTGGGTAAATGGTCTAGCATAATAATGGAGAGGTGTTTCACGGATTATGAGGATAACAGTAAATTGTATTATGTTACCATATCTGTTGTGGCCATTCTGGATGTGGTATTCAAGGTAAATTGTGTCCAGTTTCATTCATGAGATTGCGATGTTCCCACGAAATTGGGTACTTTTATCACCAAGCATGCACATTTCCAGGAATGTCATAATGATCTGCGCTACTCCGCCGGACATGAATAAAGGCCGCTTTCCGCGTTGCGTATGCATGAAGCATAAGCTGCATGCATGTGCGCTATGTGTAGGCACTATGCGTATTGTAATTTTCCATGTACACGTATTGATTGTGCATAAGGTTTGCCTATTGCAGGCATTTAAAAATAATTCTTTAAAAGCAGCTGACAAGTACCCCCACTGTGATGTCATATGTGGGAATTTGACTCCCAAAGGAATTTTTGGCGGGAAGGCACGCACACAGAAATAAGCATCATGTGTGATGGACTCGTGGAAATATCACATATAATTAAGCTTGCATGGACAATATACGCATACGTACACGCTTCACGCATATGCATGCCATATACGCATACAAGGAAAACGTCCTTTATGGGGATATTTCATGGTTTATGTTCATATTAAACAACTCGCAATGTTCATTGACACCACATTGTTTGAACCGTAGTTCCTGTTGCGGAAGATGGTAATTCTCACACAAAATGGCATCGTCTTTGACAGGCAATAGAGGACTCCAATCTGTCAATCAAGTACATGACGCCATAATGAATAAAAGACCAGTTCTGGTCACACTTCCCCCGACCAGGTTTTTAGTCCAACCCCAATTTTTTAAATCCAAATATTGTACACTCTTTCAAGAAATTAAGGGGGATTACTCTGGTCATTACAGACAGATTTCAACCAAATGCAATCCCAGTCAAGGTTTCACGCAGAAGGACGTACTTCCAAACTTTGAACTGAACCCGTCCAGGCTAACTGAAGTTATCAAACGGAAACCACATATTTAAAAAATTTTTATAAGGAGTTGTTGACATTCCAAAATTGAAATGAATCCATTCATGGTAACTGAAGTTATGGAGCCGAGACCAGATATTTTACGATTTTTCATGAAATAAAGGGGGATAACTCCGGTGGGTCATACGGACGGACTCACGCATGCATGGATGGGATCCATTTCTATAGTCCCCATCAACGATGTAAGGGTGGGGGGGGTACTAATTACATCATAGGTAGGCGGACATCATAATCAAATACGTCATGAATGACATATCTAAGTCCGCTATAAATGCTTTAATAGTCCGCCAAATCATTCAAATTGTATGTCTTTACTATTTAATAAACATTCTTTTGGATATTTTTAGACTAATTTGACTGGGCGCCGTTGCTGCTATAGGCAGTCACAGCACCTAATGAAATTAATTTTAAATTATGCAATAGCTTACCTGTATAGTTTTCTGGAAATTGAGATTCAGGGAGGTCACAGTTCGATCGATCCCAACACAGGCAGATCGTGGTCACAGATGAACTGGATTCATCCATACTATATTGCTTGCGGACAGAGATGAATTCTCTGGCTACGTCATTGTGGAAGTTCTCATAATTTACCAGCTACTTCTTAAGGCTGATCGGCCACGCTAATATATTTGATATTAACCCCAATACTGATAACAGTATTACCAATTAATTTGCGTTTCTGGTAAAGCTATTAAGAGTCTGAGTATTAATAATTTAAACAGATGCTGGGCAACAGTCTTCTCCCGCAATAAAAAGTGTTACTCACTGTAGCTCTATCATGTATCTATACTATACTATGATTAGCCATATTTCGGAGTCCCAGAGATAATGGCAGATTCATATATGTAGGAAATTATTCTGTTCTTATGCTCTACTGTAGTGGCAAAAACATGCTTATGCTAAAATAATCTTAAACTCATCCCTGTTGAATATTAAAATTTTAAACCTTGGTTAGCAAATATAATTTTGTACTGGACACGTCGATCAAAATGATTTTTATTCAACTCTGTTGATAATTCTGATTTCCAATAGGAACTTATTTGAGATCATTTAGTCACAAAGCACCATCGTCAAAAATCATGAAAAGCATTCTACTGAAAGTGACCAACAACAGCCTGTTTCAAAATGATCCCTCTAAAAATCAATTTTCTGAAAATTCATAGGAAGAACATTACAAAAGATGGCAATAGAGGAATTTCAGTAGGAAAATTATGACAAAATCGCAGATATGATTAATTAAAGAGTTTATTAACAATGAAATATTGTGATAGGTAAACAGGTGATGAATTAAAACTTATACAATGGTAAATATTCTATATATTGCATAAATGTGTAGGCTGTTATAATAAGTTCTGTATTTATGAATGAACTAATAATTTGTTTAATTTGGAAATAATTTTCGATATAGTGTGAGAAAGGTAAGTAAGAATATTTTCTTTTACATTTTTGACTGAAAATGAGCAAATACAAAGGTGTGTCTGGGACATATTAGATGAATAAATTAAAACGTAAACGCACAAGCAAACAAAACACACAAAAAACAAACACCATATTGCTATAATTTCCTGACCATCTGTTACTTTGTTTGTGTTAGCTTGACTCATCACTTTCCAATAATCACCACCAAAATTGACATGATTCTAAATTCATTGTAATCAGTAGATGAGTGGCAAATGCATTACGCGATGTTAAGTGCAATTTTATCTTAAAATTATTTCACATAACACTGGAAAATATGGTGTCATTGAGGAAATTTGCATAGCAAAATTTTAATTGAATATAAATGGTCAATGAATCTAGGGTGTAATTCACGAATGGCAGGTCAATCAAACTATGTTGTATTTAATGCTACTCTCCTTCCATCATATAATTATATGCTGCTCCTGTTACTACATATCCATACCATTTACCAAGCATTTTTACTGTTCACTGAAACTAGCATGTAATGGATCACAACGTTGACCACTGGGTCTAGGTTCTAACTGATGGTATTGCTGATCAATGGAACTAGGCTGTAATTGATGGTAAATGTGTACAAAGGATATAAGTTGTAATTGATGGCAAGGCCATCCAATAGAACGAGCTTGTAATTGAGCGCATGGATATCGAATGAATCTGTTGAATGGAACGTGATTATAATTGGTGCTGTTCAATGAATGTAAGATGTAATTCATGCTATTGTTATTTCGTTACATTCCTATGATAAATTAATCTTAGTTGGACATACAACAATCTGAGCATACCATGCACAGTGTCGATCCTGGAAAATTAGATCTTCTTGTAAGCTACTCTGAAGGTATGTAATTATTTAAGGAACTCCTAGCTATTTTCTGAATGAAGTAGAATTTAGAGACTGGTCCTGAAAGGTTACTGAGATTTAATATTAACATGAAAATCCGAGAGATACAATGTTATCCTTGAACATGATGGCTGGAATTAGGAACATATGCTTAATATAAAGGCAATAGCTCGGGGTCTTAGTCATTGCCCTCGTATTAAGCAACTGTTGATATAAAATAAAAAAGCGGATTAATTTAAAATAAGAAACCATCATGAACTAACTTATAATTTATTAAAGTTGTAAGTAGAAGAGGAATTACCCAGGCTCTTAGGTATACTCCTCCTACTATACACCTAATGAAAATAACATTGTTAAGCAAGTATGTTTAAAATGAGAGGCCATGGTGTAGTTCTCGGGGATATTGGTCTAAATAGCTGTATATTGGATAAGGATAACTCGGGGTCTAAGCTATTACCTTTCTAACACCTAACGCTGAGACAATATTAACAGGTTTCTTGATATTCAGAAATATTAATATATACAGTTGTTCAGTAGGAAACCATCGCTGGCGGTCTGAGCATATGAGCCGACTCTAACCTATATTAGAATGGTTTATTCGTTTTGCCAAATCTGTTCAAATTAAGATAAAGACCATGCTTAAAATATCAAGGTAGCTTTTCACAGCTGCTGCATATACGCGTGAGACTCTTTACCTCTTGTCCATTTACAATCCATATTGGTTATTAAGATAGCAACAAGTATGGAAATGTTCGGTAAATGGTAGGGAATGTGTGGTAACAGAGAGTGACATAGAATTTTGCAGTGGTATTCTAGTCCAAGTTAGAACGAACCCAATAGATATAGACTGATTGAATTCAGAGTCTAGAAACAAAGATGTTGTTGTTATTAATGACTATATAACTGGTTATACAAAACTTTGCACATCCCAAGCAGCACATATATATATTTGGATTTATGTGATTGCGTCTTGTCTCATTGACCACACCTGCCACAATGTATGTTTTTGACATGATAATGTGTATCGGAATGGAAGCTTCTCTATCTCTTGTCGATATAATCTTCACTGTGATTGTTAAACAAAAAGCAGCCGATTAATTCATAGTAAGTCAATTGGGTAGAATGGGCATCCAATTGTGAGTGGGCATAACAACGGTGATGGTGACCATTGGAACAGCCTAACAGGTGGTTGCATACAAGAAGACAAACGAAATTCTGGGTCTAATTAACCACTCAATCATGCGGTTGTGGTATAAATTAGGTGGAGATGACCCAAAAATAACATCAATTAATTTAATGATCAAATTACTTTACACAATCATAACTGCAACTAAATTTAAGTAAATTTTGAAACATAATCAAAAATCCATTACTTTGCACAATACACAAAACTAACTAACTAACCAACTAACTAACTGACTGACTGACTGACTGACTGACTGACTGACTGACTGACTGACTGACTGACTAACTAACTAACTAACTAACTAACTAACTAATTAACTAACTAGCTAGCTAATGAACTAATGAATGAATGAACGAACGAACGAACGAACAACGAACGAACGAACGAATGAACTAACTGACTAACTGACTAACTGGCTAACTGGCTAACTGACTAACTGACGAACTGACGAACTGAATAACTAGGTAATTAAATAACTAACTGACTAACTAAATAACTAACTAACTCCAACTCTAACTAAGATACACGGATAAACAAACAAACAAAACATAATATACCATCTAATATGTCCCAGAGCAAAAGTTGTCTAAAATTGGTCTAAAAACTCATTTTCCACTGCCTGGTAAACGAAACTGATATAAAGTATTGATTATTGGTCAGTCTGTATCTGCTCGATACAATGATAGCCATAGCATCTGAGGCCATATTTGATGTGTTTGTATCCATAGCATAGGTCATCTGCATCAACAGACCATTTCCGCTTTAGTATTATACCTGTAAATGTAAACAAATCTAAATAACTCAAATTATCATCGAGATCACAAATAATGTTTTTGTCACGAACACTAAATAGAAAAGATGTTGGATATTTTGAGAATGACTTAACTGAACCGTTTTATCATAAGCATTTTTCAAAAGAAAACATCTTTTTGGACAACAGGTTTAATTAGAGCGCTTTTGAATTTTGCAATACATGTTTGAAGTTGACTCATGGAAATAAAACATATTTAATCAAGAGTTTTTTTTATATGCGCTACAATGGTATGAGTTAACATTATAAGTCCATTACTTTCCCAGCAGTACATGTTAGGAAACGTCATATGTCACATGCTTATTCCACCATAAGTATATCACGCAGAGGCTGCTGGCACGGACAGCACTTTTAAAACATGTTTGTCCAAACTCAACAGAAAGTGCCTATTTGGAGGGATGTTTTGAAACAATTTTATGGCTCTCGTTTCAATCAGAAGGCCATTTTTGGTTTCTATAATTACGAATGATTACCTTGATATTTGATATAATGACGCCAATACAAACAGACCTCTGCAGTGTGATGCTGTATTGGTGAACTCTTAACCGAACGCCTACTGGAGCCATTTATTTCTATCTAAGCTACACGTGTCTGAATATATTTCTATGCTTTGAACCCTGAATTCCAAGAATACCAATTTCAAGGTACATTTTATTATACATGTAACCTGCTGAATATTTTGAAATTGATTTGACAGTGAGCTGCTGAATATGGCAGCAACAACTCCCAGTGTACTCAGTTAAGATATTCAACAACTTGTTTATTAAATTGTAAAATTACCAAAGACATACAATTTGTACACTACCTGATGAAACTTTCCAGTCATGTGACAGCGCATTTTGATTGTGACGTCAGATAACTAGTGATGTAATTGATTATGACCGCTCAAACCGTCGCATCACATTATCTATCACGATATAGTATTAATGTCTCATGAATTGGTGATGTGTTTGTGACTGTGTCATACGCAGATGTCAGGGTTATTTCTATCCAGTAAGCCCTTACCTGTTGTAGGAACCAGATAGTATAATGCTTAGTATTATTATCCTGATACTGCTTCAATGGAATATCGAAATGTTAATATATGACTGATAGCACATTAAAGCACAATGTCACCTGTAAGATATATGTGACATATGAAGCACTTACCAGGCCTGAGTGAGATCTGTAATTTGTCACACTTATCACACGAGACTGTAGCTCTAACTTTTAAATGTGACAGGTTTGCTGCATTACAAGGCACAAAATCATCATCGAAACCAATAATGCCATTAGCAGTATGGGCTGTGAATAGAGAATGACAATGACATATGTATAAGACAAGTATCACAAAGAGCAAGCAAATTTAGCAGGTGAAAGAATCTATGGAACGTATGTGAAGTTATCCTGTGGGAACTATTTAAAATTTTGAAACACAATGGGTAAATTCAATCTGCCATTCAAGTATATGACGTCATAATGAATTTTGCACCATATAGGCTGCCGACACAATCAATCCGTAATGAATGACGTCTGTCATGAACTTTTAAAAATCGGTCAGTTGTACGAATTATGTCTTTACTACTTAATAAGCATTCTGTGTAATATTTTGAGACTAGTTTTGCTGGGCGCTGCAACAGCATCCCGTCAAATTACTTTCAAAATATTCAAGAGCTTACTTTTATAATTACTTTGATATTGGAATTATGGGAATTCAGTGCTCAAGGTATATAAATCAATCCCGACAATCATAGAGCAGAGGCGAAGCTTAGCTAGATATGGGCTGGGCATAGCTGAAAGTGAGTTCATCGATTACCTCTGTGCTTTGGCTTTTTAAGCTGGGCAAACACAAGAGCCATGAGGTTAACAAATATCGATTAGAGACTGACTGCTAATATGTTAGCTCTCGTGTAGGGATGAGAGACTGATTGCTAATATGTTAGCTCTCGTGTATGGATGAGCGACTAATTGCTAATATGTTAGCTCTCGTGTAGGGTTGAGAGACCGATTGCTAATATGTTAGTCCCCGTGAAGGGATACGAGACTGATTGCTAATGTATTAGCTCTCGTGTAGGGGTGAGAGACTGATTGCTAATATGTTAGCCCTCGTGTATGGATGAGCGACTAATTGCTAATATGTTAGCTCTCGTGTAGGGTTGAGAGACCGATTGCTAATATGTTAGCCCCCGTGAAGGGATACGAGACTGATTGCTAATATGGTAGCTCGCGTGTAGGGATGAGAGACTGATTGCTACTATGTTAGCACCCGTGTACGGATGGGAGACGATTGCTAAAATATTAGCTCTCGTGTGCACAATAGAGGAATCCGATCCGTCACTCAAATATATGACGTCATAATCATATAGGTCACATGCTAGCTGACGTCACAATCAAAATGACACATCTCCGTCACGAAAATCAAAGCCTCACTAAAGCATACATATTGTATTTCATTTATGAATATACAATTTCATAAATATTCTACATCTAATGGCATCGCTTCATCACCTTATGGTTGGCTCTCTGAGATGCAGATCACGATATAACTCACTGAGTCTTGCGACCCTCTATTTGACATACATGTCGTCAATCCACCCCATGGGGTTTCTACACTTCCTCTCCTAATTGTCAAAACTGCGGTACATGACTACATTTACATTCATTTAGTAAACTTACTACTTTGTTCATTGCGGTTCTGTATTTTCGGCCAACTAATGCTGCTCATAGGTGGATATCTGGGCGAGGCTTGGGTTTCATCAAAGCGGACCCATGTAGTAGAGAAGCCACTGATGGCACCGGGCTCCTTTACAACATCTAACAGAAAGAGCGAAAAACAAACACAAATTATTTATCTGTTTATGGTTTATGATGGAGAGTTAAAATATGCAGATCTGCCTAAGAATACAAAGAACTACTCTAAGGAAATTTAGCATACATACAGTGTAAATATCATAGAACAATGTAATTAATTTTTTCACTATATGGTACCTTTCGCTTCAATACAATACTATAATGGTAAACCATTCAAATTTTTGTTGAAATATCAGGTGACACACATGGCCAATGTATGGATCCAATTATAGCTATGCCCCGCCCCATTCTATTTAAGCTCCGCCCACGATTTTCCCATCTTGGAATTGATCGATTGCAACGTCAACCTACATGTTACGTAATTCATAATGACGTGACATATTTGACTGACAGATTGGATTTCTCTATTTCGACATGCTTTCTCCAATGCACAGATTAATGATCATATGACGTCATACCAATAAGACCATATACGTCATACATTTATTGTCCTCCAACATACTCGTACAGCTATAGACACCAAACAGCATCATATAATGGCACTGTATGATGTTAGTGATCTATAGACAACAAACAACATCACATAGTGGCACTGTATGATGTTGGTGATCTATAGACAAGAAACAACATCACATAATGGCACTGTATGATGTTGGTGATCTATAGACAACACACAGCATGACATAATGGCACTGTATGATGTTGGTGATCTATAGACAACAAACAACATCACATAATGGCACTGTATGATGTTGGTGATCTATAGACAACAAACAACATCACATAATGGCACTGTATGATGTTGGTGATCTATAGACAACAAACAGCATCACATAATGGCGCTGTATGATGTTAGTTATCTATAGACAACAAACAACATAACATAATGGCACTGTATGATGTTGGTGATTAACGAAAACATGATGCGGTAAGTGAATCTTAACGTAATGAATCTTACCAGAAATGGCTATATTTTTGAGTGCCTCATTATGATCGCCATGGTCACC
This sequence comes from Chaetoderma sp. LZ-2023a, assembly GCA_034401795.1. NCBI lineage: Eukaryota > Metazoa > Mollusca > Caudofoveata > Chaetodermatida > Chaetodermatidae > Chaetoderma > Chaetoderma sp. LZ-2023a. The sequence goes on from CM067359.1 coordinate 145,738,025, forward strand.
ATACACAAAGTCACTCTCATCTGAGGTATTCCTAAATAGACATAGTGAACAGTTGTCAATAGAGGGATCCCTTTCTAGGTAAGCTCCGCCCACTTTTAACACGTGGTGGAATCGATTTGAAACGTTTAACCCTGAACTCGCAAAATCTAAATTCCAATTTAATTATAGAGGTAATAGTCCGAGTTCTCTGACTCCACCCTATGCCGATTCTGATATGCCGGGTGACAGAATCGGCATATGGTGGAGTCAGAGAACTCGAACTATAGAGGTAAGTGGTTAACTATTTTCATCGACTTTCGTGACAGACTTTCGAAACGGAACTAGGTCATTTTTATTGAGACATCGGATAACATGTGACGAATTTGATTTTGACGTCATATTCTTGAGTGACAGATCGGACCCTCTATTGTAAGCATAAAACAAAGAATGGATTATATACCCGCACTCCATGTACCCACAATGAGGCAAACATATGAAGCGTGACGAGAGGGCCATAAGCGCAATCTTTCCATTGAACAATAATTATTACACATTAATTGTTAATTATTTGCTATTATTACTGGCTTGTTATGATGTCTGGAAATGTATTTACTGTCTAAATACGATTTGGGAAGGTGAGGTGGGGGGGGGGGGGGGGGTTGCAGCTTAATTGTCTATGTCGGTGTTTAATTTGAATTCTTATACATTACATATGCAAATCAAAGGAATGCCAGTTGTCGGAGCTTTTTTGTCAGAGGTAACCAAGAAAACAGGACATGTATTGTAGTGATCTGATCTGTCACTTAAGTATCTGACGTCATAATTAAAAATACATCACTTGTGTTCTGACGTCACCATTAAAATGACGTAGGTCCGTCACGAAAGCGGTAATAGTCCGTCATTAACGTTTCTGAATTGTTTTCATTATTGAATTTACAATTTAATAAATGTTCTTGAATATTTTGAGATTAATTTGGCAAGATTTGGTCAAGAAAATCGAAATATTTGCTTATTAATTGTTTATTTGCAGGCAAGAGAATATTTTTGGAAATTTACCACTAGAATGGCTGGTACCGTTACAGAGCCAGTCATTCTAGTGGTAAATTTTCAAAAATAGTCTTCTATTGGCCTGCAAATGGACATTCCCCAAGACCACTGCAGAGTACGGCTTTGGCCGGCTTCGTCATGAAAGGATCAATATTATGTCGAAAGTACATCTTATGAATTTCAGTTTGACAGTAGATAGGTCAATGTGAGTTAAAAATATGTAAATCAATCATCAGTCGAAACATGGTCAAATTTTGAAGAAAAAACCAACCTTTGAAAGTTGGTGTAGAAGTTGAATCTCTGTTCAGTAACAAATAAGTATTAGATTTAATGGAAACAGCCGATATGTCACTGAGATATCTGATGTCATAATCAGATACGTCACATGTTAGTTGACGTCACTGTTAAGATGATGCATAGCCATCACGCAACTAGAAAGGTCTGTCACGAGACGTTTTAATACTTATGTTGAATATGTTGAAACCAATTTGACTGGGAGCATATGCAGCAACAATTTAAACTAGTTTCAAAATATTCAATAGCTTACCTGTATATTTACCTTTGAAATTAAGATTCTGGGAATTCAAGTCTCAGAGTTTCCTGTCGATTCCAACACATGTAGAAGATGGCGGAGATTCGCTATAAATGGGCGGGGCGTAGCTAAAAATAGTCCTGATCCCGATCCTCATTAGTTATGGCGACAGAACATTGTTTCGTCCCTATGGATTACTGGTAATGCTGTTTTGTTGGAAATTTTTATAAGCGAGAAGTATGTTTATGCTAAGGAACTTTGCTTACAGTGTGTGTATATCGGCTGGTGCATCCTTGTCGATCTGAATCCTACTTTTAACTTCAGTGTCGATATAAACATTGCTATTTTCATCATCATCGAATGGCATTAACTGAAATAAGTAATCACATAACATTTTATAAAGCATTTTAATTTTACCGAAATGTAGTGACATGTGGTAATTTTAAAGATTGTAATTAGCCATGAGGAGAATTCAATTTCCGAAAATAACTCGGCATAGTATATTCTATTCAAATATAGGGATCTGATCTAATAGTTTGATTTAAAGGTTAGTGTGGGTAAGAAGTGATAAGGCGAAATCTTACACATCATAAGTGATCTCCGAAATTAGGCATCCTGAAATAAAATTAATTAATATCAATATTATTTTTAATGTCAAATAGAATATATATCCTGAAAAACATATTACCATTTTCACATGCAATATGTTACTGCAACATAAATGTCATTTCATGTGTGTAATGGATAGATGCGATCTGTCACTCAGGTATGCGATTTCATAATCAGATACATCAAGTGTTAGCTAACATCACAATCATAATGCGGTATAACTACGTCACGAAAATCTAAAGGTCTACCACTACTTCACCAATGGACCTTTACATTTTTAGCTATGCCCCGCCCATTTCTAGCTAAGCTCCACCCACACTTCGATCACCGAATGCCTTAGCCATCAATTTCCTGAAAATTTTACAGGAAAACTGTTGAATATTGTGTAACTAATTTGTCATACAGCAGCGCCCAATCAAATTAGTTTCAAAACATTCAACACAATATTTATTAAATAGTAAAGACATACCATTCGTACAACAACGCATAGTCCGTCTTCAAATATGCGTTCGTGGCGTACTTATCTACGCCATTCATGACGTCATTAATGATGATGTCATTCTACACGGGCACGTAGTTGATTATGACGTCATATGATGGGTGGATACTCTGGAAAGGTGAATTGTATAACTTTGATAAATTTACAAGCCATTCTGTTGAATATTTTGCAACACATTCTATATGGAGCTGTCAGTCTAATTAGTTTCAGAAAACTCTACAAGCTACCGTTTACATTAGATTCTGGGAAGTCAGGTTTCAAAATTTCAAATCGATTCCAATATGCGTAAAATGTTAGCTGAGATTAGCTAAAATGTTTTTACACTAGTATTTGAATATAGGAAAAGGTGTATTCCAGTTTTAGTTATGCCCGCCCATCTCAAGCTTCAGCTACGCTCCACCAACACTTGTGTTGTGATCAATGTTCGGATCGATCGATCTCTGAACTGTTCTACTGTTAATTTCCAGAAAACTATATAGGTAAGCTGCTGAATATTTTGAAACTAATTTGACTGGGTGTTGTTCGTGCCTATAGCAGCAACAGCGCCCGGTCAAATTAGTTTCAAAATATTCAACAGCGTGTTTCTTAATTCATAAAGACATACAATTTGTACAACAAGGTTTAGTCCGTCATGAATTAAGCGTTCGTGACGAACTTCATTGATTATGATGCCATCCTACACGTCGCGTAGTTGATTATGACGTCATATGATTGATAGATAAATTGGAAAGGTCCATTCTCTATACATCGGTCGTGCTTACCATTCTAAGTTTTGATGAGTCTGTACATTTTATTCTTTAGATAGAAAACTGGTTATAACTCTTAAAATGCGTAGTAGGAGTAAATATTACTAAAGGTTTGTAATTAATAGCCTAGAGCATTATTATCATCATTATTATTATTATTATTATTATTATTATTATTATTATTATTATTATTATTATTATTATTATTATTAACTAACCTCTAGATTTAGATCAGATACAATGTAAAGCAGGTCGATCATTGACTGGAGCCATTTCTCAGCTTTGCCATCAGTGTCCATGTTATGGAGTTTCTTGTAAAGAGAATCTGAGGCCAATTGCTGTTGATCTCGATGCCTGGTTTGAACAAATCAAGAGGAATGAGTTTTATTCTTTATTTATTCTAATGTTTCATGATATAAAGTTCCTCAGATATTTCGAGTTAATTACATTATATTGAAACAGTATAGAATCATCAAACCAGGAATACAAAATATCACGTCTGCTTGAAATACGTTTGATAGAGGTGTTGAGTGGAACATAATATTATATTTCGTAGCATTGGCTTTGACATCTTAGTCCATAAACCAATAACCTTCATCATCTGATCAAGAGGTAGGCATAAACTAAATAATATAGAAATCTCATTTGAATAATTATTAAGTATCAATGACCATTCCATTTTAGCTACAGTGGCATTGGTTTTGAATCTTGACCTTTTGATACTCCTCCCACACAGAAAATGAAAAAATAAAATATACCAGCAAGCTATGATAGTGTTAAACACCTATTTCTGAAATCGCTTTGCTAGAGTGTGAGTATTAAAAAAATGAGAAGTATTGAAATAACTAGAAAATAATAGATGCTAAATGGTAAATACTTGTATGCTATCATTGGATGTTGATAAACATAGTACTTACCCATATTTCAATATGTCTGTATAGTTCGTGATGGTTTCGGTCATAATGGTCTGAACCTCTTCAACACACATCTGTTCAAGATGACAAAGCTGACCATAAAGACGTTGCGTTTGTTGAAAGAATTTGCTCCCGTCACTTTGTTTGTGTTCCATGTATTTTATCAACTTTTTCTGCTGAATTTCCACCGCAGCCTGAGCGCGGTGCAAATCCTTTTGAAGCCAGCGAGCAAGACTGGTGTGGACTTTGTCTTTACCCATGTAGTACAGCTGTTCATAATGCTGTGTGATTCGGTCAAGACTTCGTTTATAAGACTAGGATAAATGTCAGATATGGAGATAAATAAAACTTCACAAAACAAATATACAACTTCTATATAGCAAAGCATATTCTTTAATACAAATATTTTACAGATCGTAAATTATAAAATTGAACGCTGATGAAATCGATAGCATATTCAACCAAGCTATCACGTTCTTAGCTACCAAAATCTGATCATATCAGAGATATCACTTAAGTATATGACGTCACAATCAAAATGGCATCACAATGGTTGAAATGTCTGTATATTATATGTGAATTTACAATTTAATAAATATTCTGTTAAATACTTTCAACACTAATTTGACTAATAGCTGTTACTGTCATAACAGTAACGTCTACCAGGCAAATTATGCTTATATCATTCACGGATTATCATTGTATAGTTATCCTGAGAGATTCTGGGAATTCTGGTTTCAATGTTTCAAATCGATTCCAACACGCGCAAGAAAGTGGGCGGAGCTTAGATAGAAATAGATGCGGCATAGCTAGAAATTAGCTTATGATCATGTCGATAGTCACTTACAGGACTGGCGGTATGATCAGCGAACGAAAAGAAGAAGAAGCTAGAAATTAGCTATGCCCGCCCATCTCTATGCCCCGCCCATCTCTAGCTAAGCTCCACCCACAATTTGGCCGTGTTGAGATCGATCAATCCCTGCACTGTCTGACTATCAATTTCCAGAAAACTATACAGGTAAGTTGATGAAGACTTTGAAACTAATTTGGCTGGTTGCTGATGCTGCCGCCCCGTCAAATTAGCTTCAAAATATTCGACAGAATATTTATTAAATAGAAACGACATACAATTCGTACAACGTCTCGGACTATTAAGCTTTTAAGACTGACTAAAACGAGTCATTCATGCTGTAATTGAGCATGACGTCATCCTACACGTCACGTAGTTGATTATGACATCATATGACGGATGGATAAACTGGAAAGGTCCATTAGTTGCAATGATTGGAGTAATCATTTATACTTGTGGCGACGACAAAGATTCCATTGTTAAGCTACGAGATGTGACACATATATGATTTTTAACTCAGAACCAATTGAATCTAAAACGCTGGTTTCCAGAAGATTTCAGATTGGTCTGACTCCATCGATTAGTTTTATGTGACTTTTATATGAATATAATTTTGTCGACTTTTCATGACTGGATAAATTTTATCAGTGGTGTGTAATATTGATTATCAGATTTGTGGGAGAGACGGTGTCCTTAGCTCCTAAGCATGGTATTAATTAGCGCGCAGCGAGCTGATGGCCCAGTTAGCCACTAGGGCATCAAACTGTTTCTCAGGCGAGTCAGTTCTCTAGGCGGTATCCCAACATCGCCAGGTCCGCTGATACCTTTGTAAAGTACTGAATATTGCAGAAGAACCACTTGCTTGATCCAATGCAAAGGATACCAAGCAATTTTTAAATTCATGAAAAGAGATAACTAAACTAAAATAAACTGCAGGAAAAATTCATTCGGGCATTCATACGTTAACCATCCAAGAAAAAGGAATTTGTCCATCAGCACAAGATCCATAATCCAGAAGCATTATAGCCATTTAGAGAAGCACTTAGAACCCTGCTAGATACACGAGCAATTTCCAGCTGGACGGTTCAAGAACATATCCCTCTGTATAAAGGCGTATGGTAAGAGAAAACTGTACGACTCATCTTCCATCGTCTTCATTTGACTAGAAATGATGCATGTCCTTTGTGCAATAGAACCTTTAGGCATTTATCGCAGGAAAGCCATAGAATAGTTTCCCCTCACTGAGCTTTAAACTGGTAGAAGAGAAACCAGGTTATCAGCGCACCCTTGCTGTCAATAATCCGGAACACATTAATCTGGCAGAGGTGATAGAAATGGTTTACAAATTAGAAGCAGAAATTAGGGATACGTTGTAAATAATGGGCCGAATCATGGTCAATGCCCGTAACTAATCTGAGCCTTTCATCGACATTACATGGGACAGAAATTAGTTACAAGATGATGTCTATTTTTACTTCTGTACTAGTTTATCACATAATGCATCGCAGTATCAGCAACACTGTGGCATAGAGAGGTGATAAAGAAGAGACAGACCGACACAAGTAACTTAGAGTCCAGAGGACGGAGGTTGTTCCGTCGAAGCGCTCCACTTAGTTGACATGTGCCCATCAATGGACCTTTCCATCTCTAGCTAAGTTCCAACCACACCTCACTCGTGTTGGGATCGATCGATATCTGAACTTCCGGACTATCAATTTCCAGAAAACTATACAGGTAAGCTGTTGAATAATTTGAAACTAATTTGACTGGGTGCTGTTGCTGCTTGCAACATCACCCAGTCAAATTAGTTTCAAAATATTCAACAGCATGTTTTTTAAATAGCAAAAACATACAATTCGTACAACGTGTCGGACTATTAAGCGCGAAAGATGGGCTTAATCGAAACATTCATGACGTTCATTATGGCGTCATATGATTGAGTGAGGAAATGGATTCATGAATTGATGCTCTGGAATAAAAGAGAAGAAATATGGAGATAGGATATCCATGAGAAGACAGCATTACAGAAATTATGGGAATGTGGTTTCCGCTGCATCACAGAATGGGAGATAAGAATCTAGACAAGAACTAGTTAAGCATCCCCTTGAGACAACGCATCGGGCATAGTAAGTGAAACATTCATTTCATTTATCAAACGAGTTTGACACACAAGCACGGTACCACAGAAAGATAGGAGTGGAAGTAGTACATGGTAGGAATTTAGCTGCGACTGTAGCGGTACCAGGGAAGGGATAAGCCGGAAGTTGGCAAACCGACAAGAAGTACAAAAATCTGAAGATACAGGATCGGCAAGGAACACATTTTAGATTAGACAATAGATTTTGCATAAACGTCAAGATATAGAAATATCCTGAAGAAAATAATCAACTAACTAAGGATAGCTGGATAACTAGAGATCTAAACAGATCAGTTAACAGAAAGTCCGGAATAAAAAAGATCCAAAATTAGTCCGGACCTGAGAGAACAAGGTACGTAACAGACTATAAAGTATAAGACTGCATATATAGTCAAGATGATGTTGATTGCAGAAGACCTTTTAGCAATCATCATTGAGAGATTGAGAAATGTTGGCGAGGACTGTGGATACGCGCGCCCGTGTAACAGTAACTGTGGTTAAAGCTGTTTCTGTTAGTAAGTCTTGCACCATGCTGCATATATCATGACAGAGATTGATGAGTGGCACAATGGACACGCCGAAACAATAGACAGGCGGATATGGACTAATGCAAAGCGTAGCGCATTGCAGACCTGATTGGACGAGCGGATTCATTTGGTAACTATGCGCTGTCATCTCCACCTTTACCATCTCCATGCCCACGCGACATACTACTTATTTTGATACAATCTATTTAATTTCACGTCGTGTTCCAATAAGGGTTCATTTTAAAAACAGCTTTAAAGTGTAACGCCATATGATGAAAGTGATTTTATTGTTTAGATTAAACCTGTTATCTCTAGCCTAAACGTGTGACTTACGTGGTACATGACAAAGAGCTTGGCGCCATAATGTTGCTTCCTCTGCAGGACATCTTTATATGTCTTCTGGAGCTTTGCCAACAATTCGGAGTATTTGGCAGTGAAATGGCTTTTAACATAAGAGATACGAGAGTCTTATGTATTATTCATCCATTCATACATAGATAGATAGATAGATAGATAGATAGATAGATAGATAGGCCGACGGACGGACGGACAGACAGACAGACAGACAGACAGACAGACAGGCAGACAGGCAGACAGACAGACAGACAGACAGACAGACAGACAGACAGCATGACAGACAGACAGCATGACAGACAGACAGCATGACAGACAGACAGACTAGACAGACATACAGACAGACAGACAGACATGCAGGCAGGCAGGCAGGCAGGCAGGCAGGCAGGCAGGCATGCAGGCAGGCAGGCAGGCAGGCAGACAGACAAACAGACAGACAGACAGGCAGACAGACAGACAGACAGACAGACAGACAGACAGACAGACAGGTAGGTAGGTAGGTAGGTAGGTAGATAGATAGATAGCTAGATAGATAGATAGATAGATAGATAGATAGATAGATAGGCAGGTAAGCAGGTAGGCAGGCAGGCAGGCAGGCAGGCAGGCAGGCAGGCAGGCAGGCATGCATGCAGGCAGGCAGGCAGGCAGGCAGGAAGAAGGAGGGGCAAATAAATAGATGGAAGGGAAGATCGATGGACTCGTGGATGCCCAAACAGATGGACGGATGGATGGCGAGCCGGTCAGGAGGGTGGCCCAGGAAGACGGGTGGGCAGGCAGGCAGATGGATGGGTGGGTGGGTGGTGGGCAGGCTGACAAACGGATGGACGGACGGACAGACCGGCGTGTGGACGGGCAGGCGGGTTGAATGAATGGATAGATAGATGGATAGTCAGGGATGGCAGACATACAGACATACAGACATACAAACGGACGGACGGACTGGCGGGCGGGCGGGCGGGCGGGAAGGCAGGCAGACAGACAGGCGGGCGGGTGGGTGGGCAGCTAGGGATTCTTTCGTGGCTGAATTTCAGTGTATTTAACTTAAGTCAAGGCGCATAACTATTGTGTAGCCATCCATGATTAGGTTCTTCACAACTGCTGGCAATCAGATCGTATGTTGTGTATGTGTTAGTATCTCATCTTAAAAACTTACATATTATGTACACAAATTTAAACACTCACCTTTCAATCTTATGCATAGGCCAGTGGGTTACTGTGTTTACCAATCCATTGAAGTACTCGTTATCGCCGTGGTAGTCAATACTTTTAGAATTAATTAGCGCCCTGTCCACATTTGCAGGCAATCGTGGAAATCTTTCACTTTCAACTGAAATATGACAGACATGAATTAAATAGAACAAAATAAATAGCTAATTTATATTTTATAACTTGTTGGCTGACGTGACAATTAACACGGCATAGGTCCGTCACGTAAGTGTCTGAATTCTATGTCTTTAATTAATTTACAATTTAATAAAATTTTGTCGAATATTTTGAAACTTCCTTGACTGAGAGCCGTGCCCGCCATTGGCTGAAACTCACCCACCTACCCGCCTACACCAATCTGACGCCCCCACTCCACCCAACCACACCACCCTCAACCCATCACCCACCAGTCACTTAAGTTCAAAATATTCGATAGCTTAAATCTGTATAGATACCTTAAAATTTAGATTCTGATAACTCGGGTTTCAGTTTCAAATCGATCGCAACACTCGTGGAAAGTGGGCGAGTTTGGCTAGAAATGGGCGTGACACAGCTAGAAATTGACCCCTCTCTTACGTCATCGTCATACACAATTTCGGTTTCATTCGTCAACATAATGTTAATACATGACATGAAATGTGTTTTTCAAAATCAAGCTATATATTCCTCCGAAGTGCCGAATTTATAAACTTATTTACAATTTAATAAATATACAGTTGAATAGTTTGAAACTAATTTGACTGTGAGCTGTTGGCAGCAGCAGGATCCTGTCAAATTACTTTCAAAATATGCAACAGTTTACCTAATATAGTAGTAACCCTGAAATTGAGATTGTTGAAACTCAAGGTACAGAGCGTCAGTGTAGGCTATTATCACCTACTCCGACAATATTACATAAATTAAGTAATTGCATGCCACGTGTGTCGTTCTATTCCGACAAACAACAACTATTGCTCGATGACAGGCACGCACGCACGCACGCACGCACGCACGCACGCACGCACGCACGCACGCACGCACGCACGCACGCACGCACGCACGCACGCACGCACGCACGCACGCACGCACGCACGCACGCACGCACGCACGCACGCACGCACGCACGCACGCACGCACGCACGCACGCACTCACGCACGCACGCACGCACGCACGCACACACATCACGGTGTCAGTGGCGGCGCCAAGGCGTGTTGGTGTTGGGGGTGGGTGGGTGGTGGGGAGGTCAGGGATGGAGGTGTGGAGCATAGGTGTGCTGGGGGTGATGTATACTGTATACACTTCATTAACAAATCGCACGTACGCATACATAAAGCTAATAAAATATCTAAGAATGAAAGGAATGCGATTATTAAATATAATTGTTGGTAGATCATACTTACTAATGCATATATTCTTGTGCAGCGTTTCCATTCGCTCTCTAAATCCGTACATGGAGGAAGTAAGATTCTCCAAGGTACGTTTGATTTCTCCAATAAACCTGAAACAAACGTTACAGGCTATATTCAGCTACACATCGACAGGTGAATCATTATCATCACCCGATAAGGGGAAGATAGTATTGTCATCTGGTCCGTCTGTCTGTGTGTCTGTCCATGCCTTATCTAAAAACTGCTGATCCGATTTGGCTAAAATATTAACACAAGGACGGAAGTTACCGTGTCAAGGGATTTGCAGACGCTGGCTGTGATGCGGATTAATGAACCCGTGTTCGAATCGGATCAAATTCAGGGTCTACCGGGTATGGATATCCTGGAAAATACAAGTCCGATTTAGCTGAAATTTTAACACAAATAAGGGTGCGACCATACACTAGTGCCGTGATGTGAAGAAATCCAGAAAATCCGAAAAACAAAGAAAAAACCAAAAAATCGGAATACTTGATCTTCTATGCGGCTCGGGCAACTCAGCAGTTAATCGGTAAATCTAAATAATAGTCTAATACTGTCTTAAAAATCGGTTCCAGATGATAACTCTGTTTCCATTTATCGGATTGCTTTGAAACTTCATATGGTGACTGAACTGAGGAAGAACCATCGAAATCGACGAAAATCCTAAATCCAAGATGACCGCCAGCCACCGGTGGCCATCTAGAAAATTGGTTTCTATATGAGAGCGCCGTTATGTTTTTTTGTATCCCTTTGAAACTTCATAGAGTTCTTGGACTAGTCTGGAGAAGAAACCGATTGAAATTGATAATCTGAATTCCAAGATGTCAGCCAGTCAAGGGTGGTTTTGTTGAAAAATTTTCTCCAGATGATAGCTCGATTACCGTTTATCAGATTGCTGTGAAACTCCATAGTATGACTGGACAAGATCTGAAGAATAAATGTATCGAAGTCGACGGTGATCATAAATGCAATATGGCTGCCAGCTACCTGGTGCCATCTTGAAAATGGTTTACTTTCAAACTTCATAGGATGACCAGTCTATGTCTGAGGTTGAAATCTCTACTTTTCTGATCGCCCTCATTCATTGGTTTGTCATCAGGGCTGGGTTTTATGGGCCGTTTGCGGAGCTCTTGTTACGTGCATAATATGACAATTAAAGCAAGATCACTGTCACGATCTGAATTCAAAATTCGCGATAAATCATTGCAGCAGTTTTTTCTCCATTTTCGCTACAATATTTTATGTAAATAGCTACCTGTGTGTAAGAAGTGTTGACGCTGTGTGTGTGTGTGTGTGTGTGTGTGTGTGTGTGTGTGTGTGTGTGTGTGTGTGTGGGTGGGTGGGTGGGTGGGTGGGTGGGTGGGTGGGTGGGTGGGTGGGTGGGTGCGTGCGTGCGTGCGTGCGTGCGTGCGTGCGTGCGTGCGTGCGTGGGTGGGTGGGTGGGTGGGTGGGTGGGTGTGTGTGTGGGTGGGGGTGGGGGGTGGGGGGTGGGGGTGGGTGGGTGGGTGGGTGTGTCTTTGTTGAAAGGAATGCGCTTGGGTTGAGAATGAACCGCAAGGTGACGGGCTTGATCATTTCCTAGTGCTTGGGACAGTCGTTTGAAAGTCTGCCATGTGTACGGTGTTCAAGTGTTTGCAACCTGAGTGAATTTTGAACGGCGTATGTATAACTTTTCATATATAGTAATTTATGTGTTTTGAAGTCATATGTATTAGAAATACCGGATTGTAGTCGTTATATATTTCTTATTCAATTAGATTATGTGAGTATTGATAATTTTATACGATGTCTGTTTCCGTCAATCTATGACGTCATATAAGTATGAGTTTTCAAAATTGTTATTTTAGTCAAAACGTGTCCAATAAGTTCTCCTCTTAAATTTGCGAAGTTGTAATATGTAGCTTGTCAGTATAGTAAGTTGTGGCTTCAAAACATACCTATATCATGTCGTTCTGTTCAAATATATTGTGTATTTAACCCTTATCCTGCTGTATGCATATCCTTATGAACAATTCCTAGTATTTAGTATATTGTGTGTGTATTCTTAAGATAATGATACGGGAAGCTATTGCACAATACATGAGCAATGAGTTCCAGTCTCGTTAGCTTCAAAATGAACACCATTTTATCGTTTACTCGTAGTATGGTTTCAGAGTCCGTCTGTCAGTGGAAAAGGGTTAATCAGTAAGATTAAAAATGCATGTTAACGAGCGTTGTTCATTATCATCCCTATGTCTCGTCAATGTTGTTGTCATGTGTTAGTAAGTGTGATTTACCCTATCCTAAACATATACTTTAGCATGGTTATATTTGTATTGTAGTGTCCAGTCTGGGTCCGAACAGGCTGTGATTTCCTGGTCGGAAATCTTGTGTATTGGTTGGCGTGTGAGTAAAGCCGACCCTGTATAACGTGTGTGTGGTAAAACCACCTGCGAGTTGCGCAGACTTGTCTATCGTCTCATCATCGCCGTCGTCATCGTCGTCATTGTCATCTTCTCTGTCAACGATTAACAACTGCGAGTTGCGCAAACCTGTATTGTCGTATCAACATCGTCGTCGCCATTATCGTCACCTTCTCAGTAATCCTGCCATTGTTTCGTCATCATCATCGTCGTGGTCATTACCGTTGACATCTGTGTCACATATTATCACCTGCGAGTTGCGCAGAAACATTCGTCAGTATCGTGTCATTACCGTCATTGTCGTCGTCTTCAATTTCACGAAACATTCGTCACTATTGTGTCATTGCTATCATTGCCATTACCGTCTTCATCGTCGTCAATTGTCGTGTCAGTACTATCATTGCCGTTATCGTCTTCACCGTCTTCAAGTTGAACAAACATTCGTCATCATCGTGTCAGTACTATCATTGCCGTCATCGTCTTCATCATCGTCAACTTCCGTTCTTGTGCAATGATATTAGTGTCGTAATCGTCATCAACATCCATTAACATGGTGCATGAACACGGAAGAATGTGTAAGCGAATGATTTGCTGTGTGCATGGCCTATATAGTATGTTATTTGTGATGTTATTTTATGAATTGTTATTAAATTTTTGAAAACTTTTTATCTGGCTTGACTTTTCCACTTAAGGATCGTGACAATCACTTGGTTTCTATTGTGCTTTAACGAAACTTAATGCAAACAAGATTTTGATATGGACTAATCATCTCTAAATGAGTAGCTCTGTATTTACCTGGAGTTAAACCCTCGAGCGGCCCACCAAATTTGACCCCATGCGCAAAATGTGCGAGGATTTCCTAGCGGGTAGTGGCATCTCGCGTGATTGCGTCCGCCATTATTGGCGGGCCCAAACTACATTCTAGCCAAAACTAAGTTATATTCGATTAAATATTATATAGTACTGTACAAGCATACTTAAAAGAGAGCATACTTAAAGGAGAGCATACACTAAAGCTATAGTGGAAAATGGAAACATTATTTGATGACGTGTAAAGCCATAAATTTGTTGTTAGTACTTTTGAGAAACTGAGATTGATTTCATCTCTTGAGTATGTGGTTGTATTTCAGAGCTACCATTTTATTTTCGTCAAAGGCGTGTATGTCTGTATGCCCTTCTATGCAGGGCTGGAGTGTCATCGTCACATAGGCAATGCCTTTGATGGGATGTCCAATCATTGGGAAGGGTGCTGCCTCTGCCTAGAAATTGCCTGTATTGTTTCAAAGATTACAGAGGTGTTAGCCTTTCACATCCGGTGAGTATAAGCACATTTTATTCTAAATATAAGATTACTTATTATTTTCTCACTCATAACATGTATGCTTGGTATACCCAACTCGTTTTTATTTTTTTTTTAAACCCCGTAATTGTAGTTAATTACATAGAAAAGTAATTGTAATTGTAATTAATTACAATGTATAAGTACTTGCCGCATGTCTGGTCCAATGTGATGTTTGCAAACTAGTCCTCTGATATAAATAACTGAATGAGAATTTGGCATTAAATTTATTCTGAAGTTGTTTATTATTTTGAGAAATACTTACTCATAGCGCTTCTCAGACTCATTTAGATCTACTTTCTCAGTCATGATAAATTCTTGTGAAAGTATTTTGTAATTTAGTAATTAAACCAACTACATTCTCAACTTCTAATAAATGCGGTTCCTAAGCAACCCTCTTATATTAATATGGCAATTATCCATTATGACATCAGGGATTACGTCATCATCATAATTTTTATTATGTCGTCAGACAATTCGCCAATACACGTCATCAGTTTTGGGGGCTTTCCTCACTATTTCTGAATTGCTTATTATGACGTCGGTCATCAAGCTAATACAGATTCAGATTATTTGTTAACACAAAATCTACATAGATTTAGCCATACATAGATTTTACATATTATATATTATATGTGTGTGATTACAGCATTGTGCGGCTAGTAGTAGTAGTAGTAGTAGTAGTAGTAGTAGTAGTAGTAGTAGTAGTAGTAGTAGTAGTAGTAGTAGTAGTAGTAGTAGTAGTAGTAGTAGTAGTAGTAACATCATATTAATGCAACCAGTCCTTCTTCGCTCTCTTGAGATCACCTCGCAGCACGCTCAACATATTTATGCAATGACGTCCTCCCCCGGATTTATAAATTTGCTGGTTCCCATTATAGCGAATTCCAAGGCGCTCTCTGCTGGTGTTTCTTCTGGAATTCTTAGCACATGGCCAAGCATGGCCCATCTATTCTGGACAACTTTTACAGACAGGGGCGATGTATTAACATATAGTCAATCTTTGGAAATTATTTGAAGGCATCAAGTTTATCTAGAGCTGCATTTGGAGCTGCCCAGCAGTTACAGTTAGACAGCGTCTAGGATACACAGGCTGCGTTGTATAAACGTAGTCTTTTTTATCAAGGGAATTTTTTATCCACGCACCTATAGCTTCCAGAATGACTGGAAAGCTATGTTGACATAACGTGCAACAATGGCAGCAGTACTGCAGAGCGCTGAGCCCAGGATTGTACGCCACGAAGTAGATAGTCATTTTCTTTAGTTCCCTGCTTTGTCAATAGGTATATGCAGGTGAATTCCGTTTTCGATTTATTTAGAAAGAGATTCTAAATTTGTTAGTTTTCTTGCAGTTCGTCAAGTGGTTTTTTTTCCTCGTCCACATCGTCGGCAAATTCCATCTCTAGCTGCATACCCAGTGTGGACGCTGGTGTTTGGTCGCGTGGACATATTTCAATGCAGCAGCAAGGTAACAGGTCAAAAGAACATGGGATAGACCATCTACCTGTGGGAAGCAGATCGATGTCTCAAATTCTGTAGATTTCACTAACTTGACACATACTCTCAGCTTGGTTTCTACAAGCAATCGAAGGATCATGACATGCCAATGCCCATTTTGTGGAAATCCCACTGTTTGTACTGGTGTAGTACGGATCGCGTAGGCCCGATGTCGAATTGGCCATGACCGAACTGATCCCATCTCACCTCCTAGTACGATCATCTAGGCATGTATGTGTAGCCTGTATACGTTAGAAGCATGTGTGCTATTCTAGATAGACGTCGTTATGAAGCATGGCATAACTTCTGTATATAATTGCCCGTATTTTCGAAATCGTTAATACTGGGCCTATCCGATCACTCGTTGGATGAAGAATTCATCAACTTACATCAATCTGTTTACATAATTGAAATCAGACAGAAATTGGCTGAGATATCCTTAAATTAAAATCTCGTTTAAAAGTAGCATACACTGATGCTGACCCGTATCACGCATGCTCCATGGTGCTTAGAGGTGAAGGTCGTTGGTGGCATCACTAAACTCGTAACATCCGGCCCCTGTTTTAAACGACCATGCGTTGATTGGCTGAAAGGACTCAGTGGTGCTAGCTGATTGGTCAAGGAATCCTATATAAGGAGTTGTATCGGCCACAATTCATAAAAACCTAGCATTGGGAACTAGCAAATAAACGCCTTAAAGATTACAACACACACAATTCATAAGAAAGGCGGTAGCTCAGGCGGTACCAAGCAGAGCTGTGAAGGCGCCGACACCGGGATCACATCTGCGTTCACCCAACTGACAATTGCTGGAAACATAGGCAACCTCCTTCACTCCTCGTTGCCTCTCTCCACCCAGGAGTATAAATGGGTACCAGTGTAAAGCTGGGGAAGTTACCAATAGTAGACTGAAATAAAACCCGCCTAGATGTGGCGAGAATGGGACCTGGAATTAGGGACCCGATAGACGCCAATCAAATCAATAACTTCTTCACAATTCGTCAGTGAATGAGACTTGTTTAACAGGGACCGAACTATATGCCAATCAAACCAAACAATTCATCAGTCGGGGCAATGAAGTGGTTCGGTATGGTTGTTATTTGATAGAAGACCTCCAGCAATACACACAGCAGTCATTAGCAATCTAAATTAGTGTAATAATTTAACACCTGAATACGTGATGGGGTGGGGGGGGGGGGGAGGGTGGGCCTGTCTCATTGAGCGCCGTAATTCTAATTTTCTGCCCTTCTTCAAGGGCTAATCAAACTAAAGTTATGCTCTCGACTCAAACCTTAAGAAGTAACCTCAACGGCGCATCTGAACAAACCGATGAGGCAGAATTAAGCTACATTCTACAACCTAAACAGCGCTCGCTTTTGAAACACATTAACATCACCAAATTGAACTGTGGGCCTTTCCGGCCGTTGTGTATCTCGCCAATTCCTGTCCGAGCCACGTCTAACAAGTGGTTTCTAACTAGCACCCTACTGGTGCTCATCTTAACGAGCTGAACTTCTGCATAAACTAATCAGCCGTTTTTCACTTTTCTTGAGAGATTGCTTCCGGCGCAGCATCTAAGTTAGCTTCACCGATCGGCTTGTGTCAGACACTTATAAACTAGAAGCAAAATGCCAATTATACTTCTTGTGTGTGTAAATCAACTCAGTATCGTTTTTGGCAAATGAAGCATCATAAACATTTTTACAGATACTCGGCATCATCACATCAGACCTTTTCACAAGAGGTTGAATTTTAACTATTTTATAAATTACAGTGCCAATTGGAAACATGGCACCCATTTCTTTTTAGGCGCCCATGACGAATAGGCGCATTTAATTTTCTTAATCGCTACACGCCGATGACTAAAAAGCGTTCTTATGTTATAACTTTATTTTCTACACGCCAATGACTAATATGCGTACATAGGTCAGCTAGACTTTCGTTTTAAGCTAATCAATGTGATATTTACGGCTGTGGCAGATTTTTAGCATTGTTCTTTTGTTGCTCATGTTCAAATAAATACACTCGCTAATTAATATTACAGACACTAAATAGCACATAAACCTAAGTAGTTCTTAATAGCAACATGTTTCACTAAGTAACCATTTTCATGCCTAAGCTAGACGTGTGATTCGGCTCTAAACCTAACTAATTATAAGCTCAGATAATCCAGTTAGTTAATAGCAATTAGTAGCTGCTGCCATTAGAAAAGTAGTGCCAAACATTGTATAGGGCGCTACTGTGTAATAATATAGAATTAAACAAAAAGATCAGACCGATCAGTTGACATGGCAGCTTGCTTCCATTGTGCTTAATTCCTGCCAATCTGGCCACCACTTAATTGTACTTCCTTCCATCGGCTTGGTTGGGCCGACCCATGATATCATAGAGGTTTCTCGACGGCTCCAATCTAAACAAAGAGTTCATACCACCCAGTAGGTTCGATGATACCTTAGGATAGAATCTTTTAGCCAAAGTAAGAATAAACTGTGAAATAATAATATAATTGTAACCGGTCTAGCAGTGAATCTTGGGCTTTGATATCAAACATAACGCAGATAATCATTAGCTCCAGGGACCAAGTCTAAAATTGCTTGTTCTCGAAAACACTGACTACGGCAAAGGACGCACATGATAAACTAACTCTCTAGTGATTGGAAGGGACCGAGTGGGTCATACACGCTTTCAAATCAAGGTCACTATTGTTCGATCCGCTTTTTCGGCCCATCTTAAGTGGATACGGTGCTTATCTAATGTTTTGTATTGTTCTGTCTTTGTCCTTCTTTTGCGTGGTTGCGTCAGACACAAGGAAAAAGGGGTGCTCTTCGGCTCCATCTCATGTTGCCCTGACAACATGTATGCACTGTCGGCCTAAGGTAGGAGCTCAATAAGTTAGACCCGAGATGGGGGCTTGAGCAATTGCGCTAGGAAGGCAAAACCTGTTAAAGTTTAGTAGGTTAAAGTTGTTGGCAGCATAAAACGTCTGTGTCTGGACTAAACGATAGGCTAGATCCTTCAAGAAGGCCCGCTAAAACAACGCAGCAATGACTAAACCGACTATAAGTTAAGGATTCAACCAAAACAATTTCTGTTGAAATCTGCTTGTCGTTTCTACGTAAAACAGTGTACACTCACTAAAATAAGACTTACATTGTTTAATGCTGTTCCTTCTTCCTCCACTATGGCGTGGTAGGAACGTCTAGTGATGGAGGCCCGCGCGAGGCATTACCTCTCAATAGCCATTTTTCGGCCCACTTGAGGCACTTAATTAGTTTATATTAATCTAGTGTGTACACACTCGGCTCACGTGAGCCTTATCTCTCGCAGGAATTTCCTTTAATTTCTTACATATATATAATCGGATACGTTGTTCTCTGGCGAGACACACAACCACCCAGGGATAGTCTACCTCTCTTAAGTAAGGACGTTCGCCTAAATTTCGGCCACATACTTCCACTATACTCGGAAACAGTTCCTAAAATTACTGTATCCTGAGACATATATAGTGTTACTTGACAAATAATGCGGCTATGTACAGGCATACCGACTACATGAACAGAACAGATGAAATGGTTGTGTTCCGCATTGGACGAAAAGCCCAACCGCCCGACTGGAACGTTATCATTCCACCAATCCTGGAGATCGGCATTTGTATTCGCCGACCGCCCACAGTTCCTCATCCGAACAGGAAACCCCGAGATGAGCTGACCAGCAGCATCGGCCCGGTTCGTACCTCGGGTACGAGTGGGAGACAGACGAACGTGATGGACGGCGTAGCGACCGAGCTACGCTTGACTACTGACACAAGCATGCGTTGAGCCGATACGATGTCTTCCCGGTTGCATCCACTTTGGGATGCTCCTCTGAAGTCATCGATCTTGTCTCGGGTGCGGCATAGTGTAACATTGGATAGAATTTTCCATATGCTGCTGTAGAGCACAATCAGTTGCAGAGTTGCTGGGGGTGGTGTAGGGGGTGGGGGTATGGAGACCGGCTTCTTGGCCTTGGTTAGCGTGGTCATGGCGTCTTGGCCTACATCATCCATGGGAAGGTGGTGCATAAAAGCTGAATTGATTAGATGTGTGATCGGATTTGAGATAATATAACTTGCGTATTTGAATTGTTCATTGCTCATGCCATGAGGTCCGGATTCACGGCTCGTTTCAGGGCTTTGACAGCCTTCTAACTTATGCTATTTTAATTGGTGTTATTAATGGTATGGCGTCACCTGACAACTGGTTCAAGGACTCATCATCGTGGTCAGTGAACTGTTCCTTGAAATATTCTCGGATCGCGAGGGCTTTGCCCTGGTCAGTCCTGATAAAGTGTCCTTCAGAGGTGTGTGCAGTGAGTGGTGGTTTGTAGTTAGTAGCTCTTAAGGCTCAGGCTGCCAGAAACATTTTGTGACAGTCATCCGTGACAGTGACTTCATTTACTAGGGAAGCGTGTTGATTAGCAAGATCTTTTTAGGATTCGTTGCGTTTCCTGCATATATTATGCACGCACGCACGCACGCACGCACGCACGCACGCACGCACGCACGCACGCACGCACGCACGCACGCACGCACGCACGCACGCACGCACGCACGCACGCACGCACGCACGCACGCACATGAGATGACATCCACAAATTAAGGTTAATGGTTCTGTTATCAAGTTGAGAGTGTACCTTAATATATGAGCAGTAACTACATCTCATTAATGATAAGTATAAATGTGAAGTTTAATGTTGAAGTTAATGTTCTGTCAGGTAATGTGCATTAATAGCAGTGGAAATGGCACTGCCTGGTGCCTGAAACCTCTGTCAGGAACACTGAATGAAGAAGCAGCATCAAAACTCGTTATATCTCTAGGATTTCTCATCATTGAGTATGATCCGAAAGAATCTGGAAATCTGAAGAAATCCGGATAATCCGAAATAGTCCAGAAAATCCGAAAGATTTTTACAATATGACAAACACGAGAGAGCGAGGGTCCGAGATTGCGCTTGTTTTTATTTTGCAGAAATTCAGATGATGGGGCCTATTATTATGCACCGTATTGTGTGGTACAGTAATGCTTTTGTTTAGTGCTACAACTATTCCCTACTGATCAGTGATCACTGGTCAAGCGAAATGTGTGTGGAGATGGAAGATTGTCAATATACACGTTATTATTATCATCATTGTCATTAATTCCATTATCAGTATCATCATCGCCATCTTCATCATCACAGTCAGTATCACCATAATCAGTATCATTATTTACACTACTGGCATCATGATTTCTATAAATTGGTTTGTCGTTATAGACATGATAGCTATCATCCACATTAGCTTTTAGTAAGGGATCAGATTTGTTCAAGGTAAGTAAAAACTTAATATTGCGGGCAATGCTTCTCCAGAGTATCCCAGTACCTAAACATGATCGATAGACTCTTGGTATCCGCTCACACAGGCAGACTTTTGCTACGATACATACCCTAAGCCGACAATGCATGTATGTATGCACCTATTTGATTACTGCATACGAAAAGCTCTTGAAGCGGCAGCCTGGAATAAATAAGCTTTTGGGGCTGGCTGGCTGGCTGACTTGGGGAGGATACATAGACCCATTAAACTAAGGACTGTAGGCTCATAAACTTGGTTCATATTGTAATTTTACTTAATTCTGATGTTATTTTGTTACTTCTTGACGGATTGAAACCAAATCTCGCCAAAATGTACTTACTGTCATCTAATATCAATCTTGTCAAAATAAAGGTTAATCGATCTCGAATGAACGAGTTATGCCCCTTGAGAATTTTCCGAAGTATTGGAACCAATGGGGATAAATGATATTTGTGGACTGGTTTGTGATATTTTGAGCGTTTGACTTCAGGTTTGGCTGATGTGTACCTTGGTATTTGCGCCAAGTCATGTCAAAATGTTCCTATAAACACTTTATAACAGCACTGTGAAATAGAAATTGATACTATATCAAATCCCTGACTTATGGCCCTTGGAACCTTTCAAAACATCTCTAAATGTAACTTTTATGTTTCTCAAATGACTCAATACATTAGAAAAACACTATGGTCCATAAGTCCGCAATTTGATATAGTCATATAGAGTAAACCTCTTTTTTCACAATGTTGATAGAAAATGCGCTTATATGAACTTTTGGACATGACTTGGTGCAAATGCCTCAATATAAGTCAAAATATGATGTCTTAATATTTTACTATAGCAGTATAGGTTCCAATAAAAAATTGACCTTTGACATATATTCTCCAGAAAGTAGGTCAAACTGTCTAGTTTTATGTAGTCGTTAGGGGATGTCCCAAGCTACACACTAGCCAGGCGTGGAAATGGTATGCAATAGTCCATTGTTTATCCCCCTTGGCTCCGATCATAGAATCTTAAAGTATGTTTTCTGATAAGGTGTAAAAAGTGTGTCAGAATTAACAACATACAGTAAAATATGTCATCTGCTTTTGCGGCCACAAGATGGCGCTTCTAAAGGGTGAGTAGTCGTAATCCCACTTGTCTTTAAGAACCACCATCTTGTGACCACAAAAGCCATTTAGACTGGTGTATTTGTACTGCGAATGTATCCTTAGTGAATCCATAGTGGCCTCTTAAGTGACCATTATTGGCATTACATACTGGTTTGACTTTAGTCAATTCACATAGATTAATTGGAAGTATGTCTCCTCATGTGTATGGATACCTAAGCCCTCTCGCGATTGATACTTCACACTAGAGGAGTGAAGATGCTCAAACTCAACTTCAACCAATTCTGTGACCGGTAACACACACCAACAATGGCTTAAATGGTGCTAGCTGAATAGTTTACTTTAGTTCAAATGAGAAAATTCACCTTTTGCCTTAAAATTCAAAGGGGCATATCTCAGGGATTTTGACGTAGTATCAACTTCTATTTCACATTTATGCTGATATAAAATGTTTATAAGATCAGTTTGACATGATTTGGTGCAAATATCTCAAAGTAAGACAAAATCTGATCGCTGAATATTTTACTCTGGGTTCCAGTAAAAAAAATGGACCTTTAACCTATATTCTCTATAACCTAGTTTTTATGTAATGGATAGGGGATGTCCCAAGGTACATACCAGAAAACCGGAGGCCAAAAATGCTCTAACTATGACGAAATAGTCCACCAAAGTATCAGTTATTCACATTGGTTCCAATACTTCCGAAAATTTCCAAGGGCCATAACTCTGGCATCTAGCATTGAATAAGCTTCATTTTCACAAGCACGATATTAAATACCAGTAGAAATATTGACCAGGGTTGGTTTCAATCTGTCATGAAATAACGAAATAACATCATAATTTAAAAAAATTTCAATATGACCCAAGTTCCGAGACCGGAGTATGAGCACCTACAGTCCTTATTTTAAGGGGTCTATAGGTGGATATGATCCCTGCATAGTTCTTCATTTGCTTCACCATTTTGGTTGGTAACCAACCAATTCTGTGTTGCTGACGAAAACAATATAGCGCCGTTCAGCAAAGGGGCTTAGAATTTCATTGAAGTTGTTGATTACGTTATTTTCAATAAAGAAGATTGGGTGGTAATCTACCCTTCAAATTAGTTTCAAAATACTCAACAGCATCTTTATTAAATAGTAGACATACAATTCGTACACCGTGTCGTTTAAGACGGACTAAATCGAGTCATCTACCGATCACGTAGTTAATTATGACGTCATATGATGGATGGATACATTGGAACGGTCCATTTCTATGACCTATAGATATACACTCAAATAATTTATACAGTGCTATAGAAAATAACGATCTATTTATATACATTTAGGAAGCTTTCTTGTATGTTTCCAATATTCCGACTTTATAAAGCTTCCAGTTTCCAGACTCCTAGGGCCGTATTTAAGGGGGGGGGGGGCGGGCAAACGGGGCAAAAGCCCCGGGGCTCCACAAGCAAGGGGCCCCACAATTTAAAAATGAAAAAAAATAATTAAGCACTTTTTTGGAAATTATAGGACATTTAAAGCAAACCTTATTAGTTTAGAACTGTTTAGAACTGTTAATCGTGCATTATAATTCCATTCTAATATTTGTGGGGGCCCCAATTCTTGTTTGGTGTTCGGCAACAATGTTAATTACGAAAATTTGCAAAATAAAATAATTTTACAACGAAAGAAAGCGCCATAATTCACCCTAAAGGTACTCTCTGGCCGTCTCAGAGCACCTAGATGTAAAAAATTGTATGGGGGAGGACCCCCAGACCACCCGCTCATTCTTTGTCCCAGGGCCCCCACATATCTAAATACGGCCCTGCAGATTCCTTAATAGAAGAGCAGTGCGAGATTGATATACCTTTCAAATTTGGCTAAAGGACAGTCCATTGGCTACGTTGCACATGTAGGCCTATGTAAAATATAATTTGCTGAAGGACAAAACAACATTTGACGTATGTGAAGATGATATGAGGACTAACAGCATTATCTAAGACGGCTTATTTCTTAAGCTGTACGTAAGAGAAGGAAACAAACACTGCGATTGCAAAGTTGTAAATAATTCTATTGAATTCAATGTAGACCTGAACTTCAACAACCAAATTAAAATCTTTAACACAATTTAATTTTAATAATCTGTTTTATTTTAACTAAATGGCAAAGAATTATCAGATTAGGCCTATCACCCTATTGATAATACAAGCACTTGACAAACAAGTGGTTTGCAATGGTGAAGCTGAAATTATGCGTCCAGTAAATAATTTTACAGAATTAATTTTGGTCTTGAGCGTCAAAAACATGATTATAATTTTTTTTTTAGAAAAAACGAAGATTTAGCTCAATCATTTTCGAAGAAATTATCATTGTATTTGTATCACTGTGTTGATAAGACCACAGGCAACCGGGATGTATTTGTAATGCTGTAGTTACATGATTAGTGCATAGCTTTATCACATTTAATGTGTAAACCCTGATTAAATATTAATTAAAATTGAATTTGAAACAGTTGATTTAAATGAATGATTAAAAAATATCTTTGATTTAAATCGCGATTTAAACCAATGATTTAATCAGCCAATCATGCGTGTCGAACTCATTATTTTTTAAATCTATATACATATGTATATCTATTGCTTAGGAAAAATGGTTTATACTTTAATATGATTTTGTCCTGTTAGTTCCCCAGATAACCCAGCGAGACTTTCAGTATTGGCCCGGTATCGGCCCAGCTAGCTGCGTTATCCAGGTCTTTACCAGCTGGAATTAAACTTAATCAAAGGTGAGTATATGTACATAATTGATTATCTATATGAATAATTAGAAAAATAATGAAACCTTTATTTGAATTTGAGCATCATTACATATACAGTACAGCTCCGAAATAAGTTAACATGTTAAAACTCCCAGAAACATGTTAATTAGTACAATTCTCAACACGCCAAGGTGTATAAAATGTTCAGTTGAATATTTTGAATTTAATTGTATTGGCAGACATTTGCCACCAAGCAGCAATGCCTTTCAATCCAAGTATGTTCAAAATATTCAACAATAGGCATGCGTTTTATTTTGTTTTGCCACCAATTTAAAGTTATTTCTGCGGTGTACTGTAGGCAATGCATTATGGCTGAACGATGTACTTACTGGTAACGTTTCCACAAATCCTTTTCCAAATTCACATCTGCCATTATAATATCACTGACTAAACACGTCTGTCAGTAACAAGAGTCACTGATAGATAACGTTACTAGGCAACGATCACCTTCTATTGACGTCATTTGAATTATTACGTCATCCTAATTGTCATGGGTTTCTAAAAAGCACTAATTTCAATTTTTCTGTGAATCTTTGACGGTTACAAGAATCCAACTCGGCAACGTCCCTCCCCTCCCCAATTCATATTTCTTCCACATATAGGGCGCGTATGGAGCCTGCGCCGATAGCCTCCTAGGCGCTGTTTTTGCTGATGTATGCCCACAGCACGAATTCCAACGAAAGTAGGCTCACCTTTTTCAATTGGCATACATGTTCATTTTATAATAAATAGAAACAAAAAAAAACCAAAAAAAAACGAGGAGAATAATTTTTCTTGTGTTTTTATACATCATGACATCATGCCATTGTCTCTTTAAGCAATAAAGTACAGATCAGAAATAAACTAACACGTTTCGAAAGCAAAATAAAACGTGCTATCGAATATTTTGCACATAGTTGAGGAATCCAGTTTTAGCTATGCTCCGCCCACCTCTAGCTAAGCTCCACGCCCGCTTTAACCGTGTTGTGATCGATCGATCCTTGGACTCCATGGCTATCAATTTCCAGGAAACTATACAGGTAAGTTGTTGAATATTTTGAAACTAATTTGACTGGGCGCTGTTGCTGCCTATTTATTAAATAGTAAAAATTTACAATTCGTACAACAACGCTCAGTCCGTCATCAATTAAGCGGTCGTGACGAACTTAGCTATGTGTTTACACTGTATTGGCAAACTATAAAATGTACTTATATGAATACGCCTATGGAATGAAATAAACAATCTAGGCGTCTTCTTACTTTACCGTGAGGCGGTAGTCATCACTGAGGCTTGGCGACCCTATCTGCACATTTCCAGGTATCCTGTTCACAAGAAACTCAGTCCTACTCGACGCATTTGCACCCCCCCCCCCAACCCACTCCGTCCCTAGTTCTTTCCTGTCCAGTTCTTGATGTTACCGAGCCACTATTTCTTTTGTCATTTCCTTTGTCATCTCCTCTCTCCCATCACCACCACCACCACCCCCACCCACCTCTCCCTCCCTCGCTCGCTCTCCCTCGCTCGCTCGCTCGCTCGCCCTCCCTCCCTCCCTCCCTCCCTCCCTCCCTCCCTCCCTCCCTCCCTCCCTCCCTCCCTCCCTCCCTCCCTCCCTCCCTCTCTCTCTCTCTCTCTCTCTCTCTCTCTCTCTCTCTCTCTCTCTGCCCCCGCCCCTCTCTATCGCCCCCACCCCGCCCCTGTCTGCTAACTACTAATGCTACTGTCAGCCCGTGTAGAATTAGACCCATTAATACGTGAACCCATACCACCAATTTCGACCATTAGGAAATTACGCCAGGCTGACTTCCCGTGACGTATACCATTCCCAACTCGTTATTTGTAGAATACATTAATGTTTGCCCACTCCACGCCAACCAGTCTGACTGTGAGGCAGACGTAGTTACGCTTAAGCTTGACGATAATATTTACATTAAAGATAAAAATTATAAAATGCGGCCTCAGACGACCGGTCGGTACCTATTAGTCATCAATACCTATAAAGAAATGAATAAATATATACAATAATACAAAAATATAGCTAAATGAGTACCTATTAGTCATCGGTACGGAAAGAGTCCGTAAATCACTGTAGATGCTGCTTCACAGATGGGGAACGCGAGATGGCACGATTCTGAAGTTGCTGGGAAATCTCCGCAGATGAACTGTTGATGCGGCTCACTCTCAAAGAAGAACGACTGTAGTTGCGGATGTCAACTAGTCATAATGGCTCATACAAATAATTTAAGCAGAATGTTGGAATGTTCCATACTGTATCGGAAGTTTGAAAGTTGCCCATAACATAGAGGACTACAGTTGGAAGTTATAATTATAAAATGCATGTACATTCCTGGGTACACCATACATGGTACACCACATAGCTCTTGCGGCATCCCAGGCAGTCCCACCAGACTGAGGCCTAAAAGTCAATTAACACACGACATGCTGCGCGGAAGTTTGATCGCCACTTCAGCGTGGTTCGGCAGATCTGACGAGTTGTCCACCAAGATTCATCACTTGTTCTACATACTGGAGAAGTTACATCGGGGCCGCGAGGCCCATCCGCAGGAAGGCCTCTCTGAAGTGTTGAATATGAGGGGCGCTTCTTCTATTCAATTAGTTGCCCCCAAATGGCCATCCGAGGGCTTACAAAAAACTAGATGCGGATCTTCGATTGCGGGCCAGACTAAGAACTGAAATCCGAGAGGCACTGCTGTGGTTATAGGGGAACCACAGTCAGTAAGCCGTTGCCCATGTCTTGCACTGCTCTGGCCACACAACCTGCCACTTGTTCTCTCTCGACGAAGTGTGGTCTCGATTCTTGGTTTTCCGCTCCTTTTATACTACCCGTGACGTCATAGGCAGGACGCCCAGCCAATCAGCGTGCAATCTGTAACCAATCAGCGTGCAGATAGGAAGGGTGAGGATGATATCACGTGATAGACATCTTTCCCATTCATTTAGTACATACACGTGTTTACGACGTCCTTAAAATAATTTCAATGAGCTAAATTAGGATAACTCGGCCATTTCTGGCCCGATCTTAAAAAGCTAAACAGTTTTAGAATCCTCGTCTGATTCTGGTCATGATAGATACCAAGAACGACAAGAATAGTGAAATTACGGGCACCAACCCGATACACTTTAGTATGCATTCTTTCCCAACGCTGACACGTGTTGTCAGGAAGCTCTGATGCGCGTGCATGCGTGCTACGTGATCTCACGGACTTAGACGTTTCTCAAAAACCTCTCATATGGCTTTATACATGGCGTAAATGCGGTTCAGGGTGAAAGTACTGATAATGTGGTTCTAAACATTCTGGAAAAAGAACTGCAGATAAAACTGAACCCATACAATATTTCTAGAAGTGATCGAATTGGCCCGAAGCGAAATAAAATTACAAAATGCCAACCCTGGAGGCAGAATACAGTCACGCCCAATTATATTTAGACTATCCTCTTATAATGTGCGACACAATATCTTTGTCAACAAACGTAAATTAAAGGGATCTAATTTAGTTATCACTGAAAGCCTGACGAAACGCAGGTTACAATTACTTAAGCAAACCCAACAGAGTGGACTGGTACAATCAGCATGGACATTAGATGGCCGTATAATCTGTCAGACTACAGGCGACAAAAAGGTGGTCATCAACATACAAGACGATCTTAATAAACTGGTCGTGTAACAGGTAATTCTTTGAACATAAAGCCCTAGTAAAGAGACACTAAGAACCTATTACTGCAAACTGGAACTTATATGGCCATATTGACTGATTTATACACTCTTAAAGTATCTATTATCATTCAGATTGATGATGTAATCGGCCAACCATGTCGGATGTGATAACTTGAAATTTGATTCACACTTGAATTTGCTAATTATTTTTAAGCTGTAACCAGAATATTTACTCACTTCAAACTTGTAGACTATCATATTCATCAACTACTAAATGGTGCACCAGCTCAAAATAATATTACCTACAATGATGACTCTTCTTATCTTTAAATGATATATATATTTTCTCTTTCAGAGGAGACAGGTTTCTATATGATATACATTAGACAAGAGCACATTACATTTTCAAGAAAATAAGGTATTCTAAATGTTAATATCCATGCAAGACTGTGATGTCCACTTCTACCATTCAACTTCTACCATTATATTTATTTTGCTGCCTGTTTTCTCCATATAATTTGTAAATACTACATGGCATCCACACTGTGGATGGCATATATTATGGCTTGCATGCTTTTATCTGTCACTTGATTTTTCATCAATCTACAATTTTTATTTCATTTACTGATAGCTTTTTTTTATCTTTTCCTTTTCTGCTAATACTGATTTATTGTATATTATTTGCTGCTGTATGAATTTTTAAATTGCTTCTGCATATCTGTGAATTTTGTTGCAACTAATCATATTTCTAATTATTTTATTGTCGTATGAGTCAACCTATCCCAGCATGCATATTCGTGTGTCAAAATATTTGTGAAAACAGAGCTAAGATCACAACATGTGTCTCAATCTCATTTAACCTATTTAATCTATATTGTACACTGATCCTTCCACATATCACATATTGCAATGTAATATGGACTAACACGCATAAAACTAAACCAGCACATCTAAAATCACTACAAAAGCAGGCAATCAAATTATTCGCACAGCCAGCAGAGGGCCAGGATGTCTTTAAAACCGAAAGAATGCTAAAACTTGAAGACATTGGAGCTGTCCACCTATACACTATCTTAAGGGACTACCATACTGGCAATCTACCCTCCTCATTATCAAACCTTTTTAGGAACAGCTCCGATATACACTCGCACAACATACGAACTAAGAATAACTTACACCAAACCTATTACAGAACAATGACAGCTACACAAAAACCATCCCACCAAGCAATACAACTCTGGAACAACACAGATATAAATATACGCACACAAATTCTTACACAAAGCTCTTTTAAACAAAATATTTAAAAATAATCTTAGAAAGATATTAAAAATCCAAACCAATGACATGAATGCAGAAGTCACTACCATGGCAGTACAAAAACAAGTATGTACCCAGTTGCCAGGATAACAACTAGAATGTAAAATACACATATGCAATAATAATAATGCATCCGTAATTGTGTATGTGGATGATGCAGTTGTGTATAATAATAATAATAATAATAATAATAATAATAATAATAATAATAATAATAATAATAATAATAATAATGCACCAAGAAATGTTGATACAAATTAGGCCGCATTGTTATATATGACAATAATAATAATAATAATAATAATAATAATAATAATAATAAAAATAATAATAATAATAATAATAATAATAATAATAATGCTGCACCAAGAAATGTTGATACAAATTAGGCCGTATTATTATATATGACAATAATAAT
Source organism: Chaetoderma sp. LZ-2023a (assembly GCA_034401795.1). Classification (NCBI taxonomy): domain Eukaryota; kingdom Metazoa; phylum Mollusca; class Caudofoveata; order Chaetodermatida; family Chaetodermatidae; genus Chaetoderma; species Chaetoderma sp. LZ-2023a. Next base: position 145,768,719 of record CM067359.1, read on the forward strand.
AATAATAATAATAATAATAATAATAATAATAATAATAATAATAATAAAATTGTAAACAAGATATGCATGTGTTTTCCCCATTCCCATGTGTGTGTGTTCGTGCATGCGTGCGTGCGTGCGTGCGTGTTAATTGTCTATTGTCTTAAATGTATACATGTAAATATTATATTATCTTCACCCATGATCCAACTATTACTGAATTATATGTTTATTATATGTTAAATGTAAGGGGTCCACCGCTGTATAGGCTCAGCCTTTGGTGGACTGCCTGTTGTGTAAATGTAAAATCTATGTGTTATATGAAAATAAATAATTTTGAATCTTGAATCTTGAATCTTGAAAGCAGAAGTGATCCAGTGATCGAGAGCATCCTCGGCCAGGGGCCGAACAGGTTGGAGCTGGACAAACTATTATCAAGCACAATACGCGTCTTTCTTCGCTATGCGTCAGGTTTTTATCCCGTAGTGTGCAGTTTCCAACTTACCGCATTAACACAATTTTGTAACTCCCCTTCTGCGGGAGTAATTTGGAACTTTCAGTAACCGTTCACGAATACTACATCTACATCCGGAACACAAAGTTGTGGTGAGGCCTTTGCGGCCTGAATATGTGAGTCTACAGATGTAGAGGCAGGATGTTCTTTGATGGATGACTCGCCGGATCTGGCGGCCACGCCTAAAAGTGGTATTTCAAATGACGACGCACCAATCGTGTAAGTTCTTTCGACCTTCGACTGCAGCAAGTAAACTCTCCCCAGTGCATACCCAGCATCGTGAAGCTTTGTTTTGTATCTTCATTTGCCTCTGACAACGCCCGCTTGTGACGGGTTGTTTACACCTTCCATCCGTGCCATCGGTGTACGGGGACATTCTTCACTACATAGTACTATCGTATCTTTTACTGACTGCTCGTTAGACATTCTATTAGGCCTACAGCACTAAGCAATGTACTCCCGCCATGAGTGTTCTTGCGGAACTCTTGTTTGCGGAAAACAGCTTGCGGGAACCACCCTGCAGGAACTTTCCAGCTTCCGGAGAGCGCATCATCTCACGTCGACTACAGATATACGTGTCAATTTCGGTGACACAGTAGCCTAACTTGGGAATGACTACCAAGTATTCAAGTAACTATACTTCACCGTTTAATTATTTCTATATATAGGTTTTGTTAATTATCTTGTATCCGTACTAACGGTTCCGATGACTAAAAGGAACCGTAAAGGTCTTAGGACCGATAGTTATAATTTCTGTATTTGTTAATAGTTATTATCATTTTCCTCAATGTGTTGCTAACCGCACTATAGTAGGTTCGTCAACCTGTATTACTATATGTATATATCTTAATCATTGCCACCGTATTGTTTGTTCTGGTTAGATTACGTATGTATATGGCCAGTGGCCATCCGTTAAACTGTTTTGCTTAAGTTATAGAAAATATAGAAATGCAGTGCACGTAGGAAACACTATACAGCAACATTTATATATGCAGCATTTTCTCCCGCCACCAACAATTTTTCACTGAGGTTGCTCTCCGTGCTATAACTCTTTTTAGCCTGGCATGCTACCGACTAAAACCTTTTCTATTCAGCTCGATAGGATAGGTTCAAAATGATTAGACACACTTTCTTCATTACATACTGTAATATATTCTTCTCTTCCGGCAGTGCAATAATCTATCCCCGCACTCCGGTAAGACTCATAACTCCAAGATTTTGTCTCTCTTCATATTCCTCTTAGCCTTGTGGCTTCTTAATTGTTCGGATGTCCCTATCCGCACCATGGGCTGATCCGACTCTGAGAAACTATTGGGTTTTCCGAGCGGTGATGGCTAGGGTGCGGTATCACATATGCATTCCCGTGTATCTTCGGATACTTAGTAGATAGTACTTTAAGCCAATGTAGGAAAGCACTGCACAAACACATGTATTAATTCTTATTTTATTTACTGACAACCCTCCCGCATCGCAGTGCAAAACTGTCAACTTGTATATAAACCTAACAACAGGTTAAACGGTTAGTTCCATAGGACCCAGTGATGGGCGAGATACGTATTCTCACCGAATTCTGATAACATGTCTGGGCATGATATTCAAGTCTGCCACGCCCTTATGGGAAGGACATTTATGGTGTGCATTCGTCTCTCTTACCCGCACCATAACGATAGGAGATATGGGCTAATAATGCATTCGTGAAATGAAAACCATGTCTTGTAATGTTTCATGTGGTTGCGAAGCGGAATGTCTGGATTCCCACCGAGTTCGGAGATCACGCTAAGTAACATGTATGGGCGCTGTCTACAGTATTGATGTCCTCGGGTATCTGTTCTCCGTGACGGCCATGTCTAAAAGCTAGGTAGATATCGGCCAGTTGTGGCCTAAACTAATTCTTGTTTTAAAAACAACTAAAAGGAATTAAGCAAAGCAGAAGGCCCGCAGAAATAAAGCGGCAACTACTAACTCAGCATATTAGGAATCACATAAGACGATAACGAAGGAATCCATCGGGAATCTTCCGTTATGTCTTCACGTAAAACAGTACGCATCCCTATAGTCATAATCTCACTAGGTATGGTCTTTTCTTACTACAGCATTTTTGTTTGAAATATTAGAGTGGGCCCATTTTTGCCTACTATTCTTCTCCCGCTTTAAGCCGTGGCGACACCATCCCGAGACAGAGGCCCACGCGAGGCACTTGCCTCTCGCAAGGATTCAGCGACGACGGTCCCCGCCGGGATAATACTCCTCACCCAAACTAGCACTAGGAGTAGTGCCCGCGTGAGGCACATCACTTTTTCGTCTGAGATAGCCTTCTTCCTTTCAGCTTAGAGGTATAATAATTTATATTAAGTTAAAAAGCTATATCTCTTGTACGGGAGCCTCCCTTGGGGGGGGGATGGGGATACCTCTGTGGACCTACGAGTCTGTGTGGTACCTCCGGGAGCCCCATATTTAAAAGTTCATCTACCTGCCTCTATGTTTTGTATTTTCGTATGCTCTAATTGTAGTTTTATCTGGCATATTTTTCAATTAGTTAGGTAAACGCATTTGTATAGACTTCTATTTTTAGGTCACCAAATCAAATCTTGTAAGTCCATAGATCACGAAATTGCTATGGACAGGCATACTGGTGACACAAACTCTTGGGATAAGACCGTTGTGTTTAATGTTCGCGACAATGGTCGCACGGCCCCACTGGAACGATTGAGTTCCACCAGCCTTAGGAGCCGGTTTTTGTTTCCCGCAGGGCAGTCTCGTTCAAGGTCCGTCACCCCGAGACTGGATGCTAACCAGCGTCATCACTCGTCGTGCACTTACGGCGTGGCGAGTCGACATGAGACATCGGAACGGCCCGACACCGCCCGGCGAGCTACAAGTGGCGCCCGATGTGGGGCTCGAAGAACAACAGTATATTGAGCTCAGTTCAATACCATCTCCATTCAGCGAGGACTCCCTCGATCAAGAGGTAGCCTCATAAGATGGATTCTCAGCACACATCCTCACCGACTATGCCAGAAATTCAGCGGAATCTACAACTCCACACTATAACCTGTTTTCGCCTGTTAGCGATGGCACCTTTCGAGATGCCTCACAGGCGGGAACAGAGTTTAGAACTCTTTCGGACGTCCACGACAGGCCAACTCCATCAGGGCCGAATTGTGGGTGACTCTGACAAAGACCCGACTACGGGCATATCTACAGCCCTTCAGACTATTATCGTTCGCCCATGTCATCTACGGAGACAGTATGGCTGGGTGATAATCCACCACATAGACAACCTCCCGCACTGCCCCCTTCTAGCGAAACGCTATATTTAAGGGGAACACCGTGGAGTCATCGGAATGAATCGGCACCACGGTTTCGCTGGTATATTTGTCATGCCACCTATCATAACCGTCAGCCACTTGCGCCACCAGCATATGAGAAACAACAGCCCTCACCATGGGAGGAACGACTGCGCACTCGCCACCGCAATCTGCCTTCCGTTCATAGACCCATGCCGGTCTATGGCTCAACCACCGGGGCGGACTCAGTAATTGGACTCCACATGTCCTCGCTCCTCGGCATCGGCATCGACAGGATACACCAACACCACTGCCACCGTCACCAAGACCAACATCAGTACAATCCGCCAACTCTCAGATATCCGCACCACCCAGATTTCAACCCCTACACTCTTCCCGCGGTGTTGGTCGAGTCATACTCTCCCCCCCCCCCCCCGAATTTAGCGGGGAGAATGACTGGACACATTATAAAATCCAGTTCGAAATAATAAGTCGGACTAACCGCTGGGACGACAGACAGATGGGTGAATATCTTGCAGCAAAACTTTCGGGGAAAGCCCTGCAAGTTCTTGCAGATCTGGGGATGGATCGTACTCTTACACACAGTTGGAACGAGCACTTACGGAGAGATTTGGCGACACAGCTCTCAGGGAAACTAGTCGTCTTCAACTCAAGAATTTATGATGATGCGCGGGAGAAACTCTTCCCGAGTTAGCTAGCCAAATCAGAAGGCTAGTTACCTGCGCATATCCGAGCACCAATGTGGATGGCGTACTCCACTTGCATCTTGATACGTTCATCGATGCATTAGGCGGTGAACCCGCTCTAAAGGAAAAATTATTTCTCGGCGACCATGGGAGTTTGGCCCAATTAACGGCAACCGCGGTCCATATCAAGAACTTCCTGGAGTGGGAAAAACATAACCGACGCCAACTCCATCCTATCAATAAGATAGATGGTGCAGCTGTCGCCTCGCCCGCCAGTGTTCCTCCCCCCCCCACCCCCAGATTAGCAACACCCACCACGCAGACACCACCACCAGTATCAGATACGCAGAAGACCAGTCCGAATCAAGCACCTGGAGGAAGAGGCCGTGCCCACAGAGGTGGGTACAGCGGAGCCCCAGGGCATGGAAACCAGTGAAACAACATGGATGGCGACATGGACGGAAGAACGCATGTCCATCCAAACCATGCCGTTTCTTTTGTGCTTCAACAAAACATCATATGAAGCGTTGTCAGAAATGGCTTGCACAGGTAGAACTTATCTGTCATCCTGTACGCGCCGCTGTCTATACTAATACTGCTCACACAGAAACAGCAACGCCACCACCATTGCTACCCCCAGCTACGTCTTCACCGCAGCCTACACCCCAGCGGAGACGATGAACTGGCCCATTACTCACTCAGCCACTTGCAACATTACGAGAAGCAATAAGGAGACAGTCGGAATATATACAGAGTGATGCTGCTCCCTCTCCATTATTGTGGACAGCATCATTGGAAACTCTTCCGCAGGTTCATCGTAAAGTAATCTACAAATGTGCCTGTCTGTTCAGTGGTGTTTCTACAAGCGCCACCGTCGACACCGGAGCTTCTATTACCGTTTTAACCAGCACTTGTATGAGAGCATCTCACCTCATAAAAAGCCCCCCACCCTTAAGCCTACAAATATTTACCTATAGACGGCTACGGGAGCAGATGTACCCGTGGCCGGTGTAGTTAATTTAGTTATACAGATAGAGGAAATGCAATTCATTCAGAGAGTTGTCATCGCCTCCATTCATAACGATTCCCTACTTGGCTCTGACTTTCTCAGTGCCAGCGAAGCCATCATACACTGCAGACAACAGGAACTCGACATACACGGCCAGCGAATACCTCTCGGACCCGCATCATCGTTATACGATACGTGTGCAGTAATACTTTCAAGTACTGCTACGATTGAGCCGGGACAGGAATGGATCGTATGGGCCACCGCACCACAGTTAGGAAGCAACACACACATTGCCATGCTGGAACCCGACCCTGATTACATGATCGCCTCACAATGCGCAAGTCCCTGCATAATAGTAGACACTATGGATAAAGGGAAAATACCCTTTCGAATGTTCAATGGTACCGCAGATCCTATCACTCTGGAACCCGGAGTACGCTGCGGCCATTTAGTGGACATAATTTCACTGGAAACAGTTACACTTTCTGATATGACACCACCGCTGACTGATGATTTATATCTGCGTGCCACTATTGGATTATTGCAATCACAAAAACACGAAATTCGGAAATTATTACATAAATATTGCGATAGTTTTTCCTCTGGAGATATGGATCTCAGAGAAACTCATCTTGTACGACACTCCCTCGATACCGGCAATAATCGCCCTGTGCGAAAACCGGTACGACATCTTCCCATTCACAAAGAAGTGGAAGCACACCAACAAGTAAATGACATGTTGCGAACTGGTATTATCGCACCCTCAGCTTCTCCATGGGCTAGCCCTATAGTGCTAGCAGGCAAAAAGGACGGAACCGTGCAGTTTTGTATAGACTACCGCTGCCTTAATGATCTTAGCATTAAAGACGCTTATCCGTTGCCTTGGATTCCTTGTATGGAGTCAAGTGGTTTTGTACCCTTGATTTAGCTAGTGGTTACTGGCAAGAAGCCATGGATGAAGCTGATATGGAAAAGACGGCATTCCTTTGTTGAGACGGTCTTTTCCAATTCTGCAAAATGCCCTACGGCTTGTGCAACGCTGCTGGAACTTTTGAACGACTCATTGAGCAGGTATTAACCACACTGCAATGGAAAATCTGTCTCTGTTACATCGATGACGTCATTGTCTTCGGACCCTCGTTTGAGCAAACTTAAATCAATTTGGACACCAGAGAGGGATAGGCTCCTCAAGGGGTGTCCAAAACAGGCAGCAGTGGGCCAGCAAGGGTCCGGGGGCACATGAAATCATTGATATAGTGCAGAGGAGAGTCTATTCGGCGTAATGTTCGGGCTACTGAGATTTTTGGTTCATCCTGTCCCAGCAAGTGGTCATACGTGGTACGTGGATGACAGTCCACACCCAGCGCACAAGTCTCTGCAATTACGTAGGGTTGTCGGAGGTGCTCTGCAGGCAAGGCCGGGAAAAGCGGTCAAAGTTCGTATACTGTTGGCAGATAGATACGGATCAGACCGTCGGTTGCCCCTGAGTGTGAGCTCAGATGGTGATCGCTATTGACTGGGTCGCCGGCCGGTCATCTTGATCATGTCAGTTCATCAATCCATTTCTGGTTATGAGTGGTCAAGATGGCTCAATGTACAGTCAGGCCATGTAGTCCAGTAAAACTACAAATTAACCTAGAACAAATTGCAACAGAATTTATTTCTTTTCTGCGGCATTCATGGGACTGCCAGGTGTCACATATTAAAAGTCCTCCAAAATCCCTCGATGGGAAAGTGGGTAAATTCGCATATTTAGCTACCGCCATTATCCGAATAATGAAACTTCCCTTACCTGCTTCATTCCGCAAATAAACGAAGTAGAAATGTTGTCTAAGCTCTGAATTTCATGGTCACGGAAGACAGTAAGCAATTGGCAATATTGCCTTGAACCACTTGTACAAATTCTCCAAACCACAGATTAAATATGGTTGTATGCACAGGGCCGGGGTAATTTAAAAAAATTATATTTAAAGTAAGTTTAATTTTGTTTTTCGCTTTTAAAATTTTATCTAAAATAAATTGCATTTTAATTTTCACTTTTATCTCACAATTTGAATAAATTTCTATACAATTCAATCAGAATATGGACATGGATTTAGATACATGCATTATTTGTAACCAGAGCCTAGAAAATGGCTCACAAACTGTTAAGCTTCGAGTTAAAGGCTGTGACGGTATTAACAATGCTAGCAGAGCCCGTGAAAGCGATGTCATAGCTGAAGTAGGACAGAGGGTTCATGTAAAATGTCGATGGGAGTTCATTGATCCCAAGCGGATTGCCCGTGATGCAGAGAAAATTGAACAATCTCCGCCACCCATGCGAACACTCCGTTCAGAAAGTCCAACATTCAATTTTAGTGAACATTGTTTGCTATGCGGATACCCTGCAAAAATTCAAGATGGAAAGAAACGTGGCTATGATATTTATCCCGTAAGTACTCATGACTTTCAATGTAGTATCGCCGAGGCCTGTGAGCAGAGAAAAGACGAATGGAGCAAACTTGTAGCTGGGCGGCTTGCCTTCACGCCGGATTTATGCGTTGTCAATGCAGTATACCATCAAAGCTGCAGCGTAAATTTTTGAACCATGAAAAATATCCCTCAGCTGCACTCATCTTGCTCATCCCAAAAACATGGAAGGCCAGAAGACTTGGACAGAGTAAGAGCATTTAGTGCGACAATGGCATTTCTTGAAAATAATGATGATGAGCAGCTGACCCTGCACGACCTCGTTAATAAAATGCAAGAGTATCTCGATGATAAAGAGAATAAAGCATACAGTACAAAATACATGCAGGATAAAATAAAAGATAATTATGGCGATGAAATATTTATTAGCACTGTGAATGGTAAGCCAAACGTTGTTACCTTTCGTTCTAAAGCATCTACTATTTTGACTGACTTCTATAAGGAACAGAAGAGAAAGGATTCCAAATCAGAGAGCATGCTAATCATCCAGACAGCTGCCAAACTGCTTAGACACGATATTAAGTTAATTGATTCTTGCACATCATCTGAAAGCTATCCATCAAGGGAGCAAATGAGCGACCCAGTAAAGGCATTGAATTATTTACCAGAGACACTGCGGGAATTATTGCGGATTTTGTTTACTGGAAAAGACACAGAAATGAAACAGGCATCAGTTGGACAGGCTATTATGCAAGGAACTCGTCCTAGAGTTATTTTGGCACCTTTGCAGTTCGGGCTGGCATGTGAGATGCACCATAAATTTGGATCTAGATTTATTGTTGACACCTTGTACAAGCACGGATTTGGATGTTCATACGTGGAGATACAGAGGTTTGAGCGCAGTGCATCACTTCATGGTGGAGATCTACCACAGCCATTATCAGGCGAGTTCATTCAGTTTGTTGCCGACAATGTGGATCACAATGTTTGCACAATAGATGGGCATAATACATTTCATGGAATGGGAATCATTGCATCTGTTACACCAGGAAACCTTTCGTGCAAACTTATTCCAAGGATAAATGTAACATCTGAAGATATCAAGCAAGTTGGCAAGATCTGTATCAGGAACTTTGAGTCTCAGCATACCAGGAACTTCCCATTGCCCTTTAAGGAGTTAACTGCGATGGAACAAACAGACCCAACAGCTGACATTGACATCCTCTGGGATTTCTCTTTGTTTCTGCGTTCAAGGAGACAGTCATGGTCTGGCATGATGCAAACTGTTCACCAAGGAGTTTATCCAGGTAAATCGTCTGTTATTTTCCTTCCGATGATAGATCTAGAGCCAAGTAACATGACCTGCATCTTTTCCACTTTGACTTATGTTTGTGAACAGGCAAACCGATACCATGTTGCACCCGTGATTACATTTGATCAGCCCTTATTTTGGAAAGCTATGACTATCATAGAGATTGAGCCGAGCTGGAGTCCATTAAAGCAAATTATTCTAAGACTCGGAGGTCTTCATATGGAGATTAGCTTCCTTGGCTGCATTGGTCACTTGATGGCAGGAAGCGGTCTTGCGCCTATTCTAGAGGTAGTCTACGCTGAGAATGCTGTCAAACACATTCTTAGTGGAAAGGCAATTTCTCGAGCAGTTCGAGGACACCTCATGGTTTTTGCTTCTCTCAGTACAATCTTGATTGCAAATGCATACAACCTACCACTACCTACAATTGCAGATGCTGAAGTTGACACAGTAGAATATTCCGCTGCAATGCATTCAAAAGAATTGTTTGACAATGATGATAATGTTGCAGGACATGAAACGATTGAAAGTTCCCTAAATAAAAGTCTGGTTAAAGTTGGAGAGCTCTATGATGACATTATCAAAAATCTGTATGTAGCTACAAGATTGTCTTCGGAAAATGCATTACATGATGTCAAGGACAAACTAGACTCAGAGAAGTTGGTCATGAAAGATAAGAGGACTGCACGACTCTGGCTTTTGTATATGGAGTTGGTTGACATTCTGCGCAAATTCATTAAGGCAGAACGAACTGGTGATTGGAACATGCACCTTCAGACCGTTCGTGAGATGCTTCCATAGTTTGCAGCCGCTGGGCATAATCTGTACGCCAAGTCTGCATATGTATATTTACAAAAGATGTTAGAAATACCTGAAAGTCATCCAGATATACACACCAGCTTCCTCAATGGTCATCATGTCATTCATCGAAGTGATAGGTATTGGGCAGGGTTATCTACTGATCTAGTTATTGAGCAGGTCCTTATGAGAAGTGTAAAGTCAAGTGGTGGTCTAACACGAGGTCGTGGAATGACAGAACTTCAGCGTCTTGTTTGGTTGTTGTCTATGCCCGCATGTGCAGATGTGTGTAATGCAATGCAAGAGCTCTCTGGGGTAAACTGTGATTCAAGTGAACAACACAAAGATTCCACACAATCTCGAATAAAGCGTGATATGGATGATACTTACAAAATTCTCAAAATCCTTAGTGAACTGAATCCATTTGGACCAGACCCTTCTCTTAGAGGACTTATTAGTGGATTGTCTGCACATGAATCAGTCAATGTTGACGATGCTAAATATATTGGAGAATCAATTATTAATTCGATGTGTGGCCAATGTGTATCAAGCATTTCGTTCCAGAGAAAGAGACAAGCTATTACATTAGCATCCAAAACATCTCTCAAGATTGATGATGAATGTGTACAAATTGATCCACAACTCCTATTTCAAAGACTCAGTTTAATTGCTACAAATGGATCAAAAGGGAATCCATCATCTTATTTTGAGTATGAGTTGTGCACTCATCCGCCCGCACTCTTTGATAATTCATCTCTTCCATGGGAAGCAAATAAGCCAGCACTTGCTGATGCATTGTGGAAATTAATTCAAAATGAAGATGCAGTCCTTCCAGATTCTGTCCACTATGTGCTTGATGGAGGAGCTCTATTACACCGTGTTCCATGGCAGCGTGGAGAGACATTTGCAAATGTTTGTCAAAGATATGTAAAATATTGCATAAGCAAATATGGAAAGGCTACAGTAGTTTTTGATGGTTATGACCAAGGCCCAGACATAAAAGATGTAACACATAAGAGGCGAACTCGTGGATCAGGCGCAACTGTTGTACTAACTCCGCAAACAGTTGTAACTCTGAGTAAGCCTGATTTTCTTAGTAACAAGCAGAACAAACATCGGTTCATATCAATCTTAAGTTCATCTCTCGAACAGGCTGGATGCTTAACGATAAAGGCAAGCCGTGATGCTGATGTCTTAATTACGCAAACGGCTATCTTGGCTTCAAAGTCAACAAATCCTGCTCTTGTTGGAGATGATACCGACCTACTGGTGTTGCTTCTATACCATACTGATATGAATAGCTGTCAGCTATTTTTCAGACCAGAGCCAAAGCAAAATGCAAAGAAACCCTGACTGTGGAATATCAAAATGGCAAAGGAAAAACTCGGGTTCTGTTTGTGCTCACAGCTGTTATTTATCCATGCTATCCTTGGCTGTGACGCAACATCTAGGCTTTATGGAATTGGAAAATCTGCATCCCTTAGCAAAATCCAGTGCTGCAAAGAACTCTCTCAAATTGCTGAAGTGTTTACAATGAGTAATGCGAATAAAGATGACGTGATAAAAGCAGGTGAGAAGGCAATGCTTATTCTATACAATGGCACTTCAATGGATAGTCTAGTTGCTTTGCGGTACAAGCGATTCAGGGAGAAGGTTGCAAAAAGTTCCAAGTATGTTGAAGCACGAGATTTACCACCAACACCCGCATCCGCAAAGTTTCAGTCTTCGCGTGTACTACCAATTCAAGTTTGGAGAGGAGATGCTGGAGATATGGATCCAACAGAATGGGGCTGGAAAGTTCTCAACCACCAAATGCTGCCTGTTAAGACTGACATGTTGGCAGCACCTGACGATTTACTGTATTCATTTAGATGCAGCTGCAAAACTGGCTGTGAATCAAAGAGATGCACCTGTAGAAAACATGGGCTCAGCTGCACATCCGCCTGCGAAGACTGTAAGGGTCTCAGTTGCTCGAATTCAATAACGCTCATTGAGGAAGATGACTTGGATAATTGATGCAAGATGAAATTAGTAGAAACCAGGTACCTATGCCATACTATTTCATCTTAGCTTAGCTTAGAAACACACAATACCGTGACATAATAAAATATAATATGTATTGTATCAATATCAATGATGGTATTAGGTAAATTCATGCAAGTGGCATAACACAATACATTTAATTTGTGGAGAATATGTCAATCGTATTCATTTATTACTAAAAAAGTCCAAAAATACCCAGTCACACATATATTACATACCGGTTTTAAAGAAATAAAGAAAAATGGATTTTTCAGGTGAAATGGCCCAAATCTGGTAATAATTATGCAAATTTTACCCTTTCCCCTATTGGAATTTTGGAGGACTTTTGATATGTTGTACATGATGGCCCCCTATACACTGGGCGAGGTAAAAAAATTCTGTTGCAATTTGTTCCGGGTTAAAATATTTTTGGCCTAGATTGACTGGACTAATGGCAAGCATTCGTATTGCGAGTCATGTCTCCTGTGATCAGAGGTCATGAAAAGTGATTCTTTTGGAAGCAGGAGGGTATGTGTGTGAGACGGTGTAACCTGTCACTTGTCAGACGGGTGGAGCAGTCTGGTGCCCAGGTACCCGTGGGGTGGATGATCTGTCTAAGTATGATCTGCACAGGGCCTCTCAGCTAAAATGACGTCAAAGTACGATCTACATGAGGGCCTTAGCTGCAATGCATCTAGCGGACATCACCTCTGTGGTATGGTCTATGCGGGCCTATGGCCCCTTGCCAAGATGACCCTATTGGCGCCCAGCACTGTGTTCGCTCGGCTCGGGAGTCGTCAGTGTGCATCTTGACTCTGTCCCGGATTATGGCCCCATAACTTGGACAGTTCTTTATCTCAGGCATATACGGAAAGGTACCTAGCCTAGGCTGCATCCTGTGCGGGGAACTGGGCGTCCATCCGGCGTGGCGGAAACAGTGAACCACACCGGGAAGGCCAAAGGGTACAAGTGACCGTGCTTTCCTGTTTCCGCACAGCCAATTTGAAACCCAAACCAAAGAAATGTCATCTCTTCAGACAGAGCGTCGAGTTCTTGGGACACGTCATATCCGGCGATGGAGTGACTACACAGCCATCGAAGACTAAGGCAGTAGCAGAGTGGCCACGGCCCTCTTTAGTTACGGAGACATGTAGTTTCCTTGGCCTATGCCAGTACTATCGACATTTCAGCGAGATTGCTTCACCCCTCCACAATATCACCGAGAAAGATCGCCCATTTGAGTGGACGAGTGAGTGTGAAGGCTCCTTCAAGGCGCTGAAGGAACTCTTGACGACCGCCCTGATTCTTGCTCACCCTAATCCAAACCTCGATTTCATCTTAGACACTGATGCATCAGCTTTCGCTATCGGCGCAGTTCTATCACAGGTCACCGAAGACAGAACAGAGCAGGTATTGGGTTATGGTTCGCATACTCTGAATAAAACGGAGAAAATATAGGCAAAACACCAAGCGAGATTTATTGGCGGCGGTCCCTTTTGTCAAGTATTATAAACACTTCCTGTACGGGCGCCCCACTCTTCTCGAAGCTCTTGGAAAGACTCTATTATAACAGGCTAAACAATTACTTAAATGAAAACTCTATTCTTTACCAGTCATAATACGGTTTTCAGGAAAAACACTCCACAATGTTAGCTCTTATAGATATGATGGAAAAGATAATAAATACATTGGACTAAAAAGAACATATTCTTGGAATTTTTTATAGATTTATCTAAAGCATTCGATACAATAGACCATAACATTTTAATAGAAAAATTCAAACTACAGAATACGAGGCATTGCACTGGACTGGATAAAAAGCTACCTACCCAGTAGAACACAATATGTCCAGTATAATAGAGTCCTATCTAAGAGTGGAGAAATAGTCTGTGGTGTTCCTCAGGGTTCAATTCTTGGCCCGCTCTTGTTCTTACTCTATATGAATGACCTACCAAATGTTTGCAAACACTTGCCATTAATTCTCTTTGCAGACGATACCAATGCTTTTTGCAGCCATAAAAACATTGACACGTTATACACAAACATAAATGAAGAAATAGAAAAAGTAATTCATTGGTTTAAGGTTAACAAATTATCGCTCAATGCTGCAAAAACAAATTACATCTTATTCACAAGTAAAAAAATGAAAAGTACTGATCTCCCTAAAATTTATGTAGATAATCAAGAAATACGTGAAGCACAATTTGCAAAATTCTTAGCTGTCTATTTGGACAAGAAACTCACATGGGAGAAACATATACAAATTGTAACGTCAAAGGTTGCAAAGAACATTGGTATTATGCGTCAACTAAAAAGCTACTTACCAAAGCACCTTATAAAAACGCTATATAGCACGTTAATATTACCGCAAATCACATACTGCAACACTATTTGGACTAACACTTACTCATCAAAACTAAAAAAATTAAAGACACTTCAGAAAAATGCTATAAAGATATTTTCACAACCAACAGCGGGTCAAAATGTTTTAAAAATAATAAAACTATTGAAGCTTGAAGATATAGAAAACTATACTCCGTCCTCAGAGACTTCTATAACAATAATTTACCAACCCCATTATTAAACCTCTTCAAGAATAATGAAGACATACACTCACACAACAAACGATCATGAAAAAATCTGCATACAACCTTCTGCCGCACAGAAGCCTCCAGACAAAATCCATCAACAAAAGCAATACACCTATGGAACAACACAGAAACAGACATCCGCTCACAGATTATCACCAAAAAATCATACAAAAAGAAACTCAAGACAATTATTATAGAAGCCTACTAACCCTTTCGCTGATGAGTCCTTGACAAAATTCATTGCTTATGATGCGCATCTAGTTCTGTTGGGTGTTGAATTTGGTCTGACTGGAATCATATTGTTAGCTGTGGATGTAAATGGAAGGATGTATGTCTGTGTATTTTTATAGTAACCAAAGTCATCTATTACTTAGATATTTATATTTGTAATGTGCAATAGTTGGATCCTTCGAAACATGTAATTTAATGTTTATATTGTTTGTCTGTCAGCTTCCAGTCAGAGTAATTTAAAAATATTCAACAATTTTCATAAATTGTTGCCTCTGGACTTGAGCGAGATATAGGATACTCATCAGGGAAAGGGTTAATCACCCATAGGTAGACCACTTTAGAAGAACACATGAGGAGGGAGTATGGCTGTGGAAGTCTGATGGATTTACCAATCTCATTAATTTTAGGAAGATCACTACCACCATGGCTCATCATACATTATGGTTCATCATACACTATATTAGTATCAATAATAATAATAATAATAATAATAATAATAATAATAATAATACATCACATACTGGATTACTGTCTTTAAGCTTGATGAATGCCCCCCCCCCCCACCTCCCCAACCCTCTTTCCATGACCTCTAGCAACTTAAAACTGCAACTCTTCTATCACTAAATGTTAAAAATATAAAAATAATACATATGTACTGTGGGTGCAAGTAGAAAAAATCCACATCTTATATTATTATAATTAACTACTAATAACTTAATTATGTTTTTGTGTGAGTTACGTGTGGTGTTGTAATGTTGTTATTTGTAATATGTACAGTAATTTAATGTTGTAATGTCTCTTTGTCTAATATATGTTAGGGGTCCATCACCACATAGCCTTTGCCTTTGATGGACTACCTGTCCGTTGTAATATAAATGTGAAATACTACTATAAAATAAAAAATATTTGAATTGAATTGAATTGAATTGATACATGCATACCATCCTACTCAGGGGGGGGGGGGCTGCTTGGAACATACCCGGAGCGTGACGATGACGCATTATTCACATCATATTACAGCATACACAAAGTACATTAGCGACTGTCAGGAGAATGGGGTGGGGGTTGGGGGGGGGGATTCAGTCCTATCGTTTGCGTGATAGTGTAAACAGAAGGGATGAAACATGCCCTCAGTTCAATTACTGACAGATGGCTTATAACATGGAGATGTGTCTGCACGTTTTGTGTGTTCTATTCCTGATAGAGACTGGGATATGCATGTCAGGCTTTGGATGGGATTGCAGATTGGGCATTTAAGCTTGATTACTAGAATTATGCTCGCTGGCTCCAAGTGCATCTGAGTGATATGCTAAACCAGTAAACCTCGTTAAAACACAGAAATCTCTACAAACAGTTTGCGGAAGGCTTCTTTCCCATTGCCAATACAAAACAGTCCATTTTCTCTCATCAGCTTTGACCATAACGATGAGCAGTAGAATAAGGAACAGAATATTCATGGCGGTACCCTCAATCTGAATGATGAGTGTTTTCACAGAGTGGTCTGTAGCTGGGCCAGAAGTTGTACGGGTCAATGCAAAGTTTGCGGTTGGAATGATTTCAGGCAGGGGCTCTGTTTCCAAGCACCATGATCAGTGCTCAAGGGTCCAGAAAAGGGTATGCAGCAGGTACCAATGAATTTGTGTTGCACCATTCCAAGAAACTGGGAATCCCTTTGAAGATGATAGCGATGAGGTCATCATTCTTGACATTCAAGAGGTCATGTCAGTGGATGTGACGCACAGTGGCATGTGCACCCATAGAGGCAAAGAAGCAGAATTCAGCTTTTGTGAGGGCGCATCTTGAGATGAACTAAATTTCCATTCCCAGCAATCGAGACAAAAAAGCAAATACACTGATAGCATCAAAGAATACCTGGACCTACTAGGGCAGCTCTATATCGCACTGTAAGCCAAGGAAGGAAATACTGGCCACTTTTTTTGAAGTTGAGAATGCTGATGCCCTGCCATCCTTATCAGAACACAGCAACCTGTGAAGTGGCCAAAAGACTGATTTACCGCTATGCTTAGCAGACCCACCACCCGACTTTGGTGGTGACGTGAAACTTATTGCTGTTGCTAATATATTGCGAATTTACTAAGATTGGAGAGAAGCATAAAAGCACTCCACGATTATGATGAGAAGGCGATTCTCTTCATTGAGAAGCACCTGGCCATTGTTAAGTTGAAGGGGTTCCATTCATTGAGAAGCTAAACATGTTAATGACGAGAGAAAATTGGAGCTGGAGTCCGACAGTGATGGGAATGGGAAGATGCTGATGAACTGGACTCGCCTTTATAGTAATGAAACAATAATCTGGAACTGTTACAGTATCTATCAAGATTGATATCGTCTGTGCTTTGGATGTGAACACACTACAGAATCCTGCATCATGCGATGATGACTGTGATTCAGACAGAGTAAGATTTCAGTCCATGCAACCATGAGGAGTTTGATACCAGAGTTATGTTGCGTGCAGCAAAAGCAAGGCTACAAGCACATACCGATCATGTAAAGCAGCACTAATATTGTTATCCTGGGGATTGCTCTTTTCACTGATATTAGTGCAGAGAATCTGTGGGTGTCATTTTAAATGGGCAAGAAGTTACGGTATAGTTTCATCCATGAGATCTGTAATAGGATGCATCCCAGAAAGGTCCACACTCCAACCCGTCCCAACCCTCCCCCTCCCCAGTACATGCCCTGACAGGGTCTGACAACATATTTCTTTTCTAGCACGGGGAAGAACTCAGCATATGGAAAGTAAAGCATAAGGCCAGAACTCACAACGGTGTTATGCCACCTGATGGAAATGCCTCTCACCCGCTTCAGAGGATATCAATGTCATTCAGAGTTTTGTTATCTTACTATCATGCTTTTGTTATCTTACTATCATGCTCTCTGAGAGACGTCAACCAAGCATGCCAGCAGATAGTTGCCCAGTCTTCTCACATGTTCAAGTACAATCAAAACAGCCCTGATAGAGCATGTCAAGAGAGTGATGTATCAAGCTGGGTATATATGCGGATAATCTGTCATGGCCAAACATGTCTTTACTAGTCCAGACCCGTATGGCGTGTTAGGTCGGAGCCTGGTTGGGTGCCTTTCTGGACTCCTCTCCCTCCCGGAGTAAAAACAATGGAAGAGCTGGTCAGTTAAGGGGGAACTACAAGCTGTACAGAAGAGTGCTCCTGCTACAAGAAGGGACTTGTGTGTACAGCTAGATGCTGTTATGGTCACCCGGGTCCTCCTCCGACACCAACTTAATTGAGTCATGTCCTATCTAGTGTTGATCCATGCCTGATATAATTGTACTAGCTATACGAGTACATAGTTATGATTGACTTTGCCGACTGTCAATTCATTAGTAGACTTTGTATGTTAAAAAGGGTATTTCCTGGTATTATTCTGTTTATTATTAGTTGGGACATGGCTATTTTGGACTTTAGCCTATATCAGTTGCACACATTTTGGGTTTATGCTAATTAGGGGGTGTTACCCAATCCCAAATTATGTGTCCTATATCAGGATTTGATTACTACCTGCCAAAGGTCCTCTGTTCCAAATTTGGTGATTTTTTCCAAAAGTGAACATTATATCCCGATTTTGCTGGTTGCAGGTCATGTATTTGGCACCGGTGCAAAGCTTCATCTAAACAGGCGTATTGCCCCTTTGTCTGCACCATTAGTGTGCCTATTTGTTGTATCTGATTGCGAGTGTACGTATTTACTCACCTTGGGCAGGCATTTGCTTGCTTATCTGTCTCTGACTGGGGTTTGTGCCACCAGTGTTGCATTTGATCTTTGTTGTGCACACATTCATATTAACATTGTTTATCTGAACCAGAAACCCCATTCGAGAGAATGAAGATTTTGCATGAATTCTATCCATGTCTATGCAACAAGCCAGTATATGTGATCACTGGAGTCTTGTCTTGGCCTCAGAATGTCGGTAAGATGGAAAAACAATGTTTTAACATAACATGTCGTGGGCAGTGCAACCATCTGAGTCACTCAGATTTGACCACACTATCTACTTGTACCCTATGGAGTGAGGCTGACATGTCAGGGAATTCATAGATGCAGTTTCTCAGTCAATCATATGATGTCATAATCAAATACGTGATGTGTAGGATGTCATAATTACTCATGTCATGAATGACATAGCTAAGTTCATCACAAACGCTTAATTGATAACACACTAAGCATTGTTGTACGAATTGTATGTCTTTACTATTTAATAAACATGGTGTTGAATATTTTGAAATTAATTTAACTGGGTGCCATTGCTGTCATAGGCTATGGTACTAGCTGTGCCACTTAAAGGGGTTAAGTCATGTGAGTTATAAATGCCCACAAGAAGCAAGCAATCAAGTTTGACCAGGGATTTATAATCGTCATCAAAAGTGGGGGGTTTCCAGCAGCATTGATAACTGGCTAAATTAGCCTGCCAGTCCTTTCTAATTTCATCTGAACAGTCATGTGTTAAGACATCTACAGTAAGTTGGATTGTGTGCACTTTCTCTTCCTTTCTTTGCTGTCTGATGAGTTTGTAGAATAGGTCCTGGCCATTCTCATTTGCAAACTTTGTCTTCATATTTAGCTTTTCTGTTTACCGCTTCCACCATGTACCTGTCCCATGTCAGGTTTTCAAGCATCTGTACATAACTTGTTGCAAATTTGGAGGTACACTGACGATAAGCATGCGCATTGTAACTACATGTTGAGGGTTATTCAGATCATTGGAGAGCCTAGGTATCACCACACCCATTGGCAGTGCTAAGTTTATCCTGAATATGGTGTAGGCAGTAGTGAATTTGAATATCCCTATCGCGTTGATTGACAATGATTTACTGACAGAGAATAGCTGCCAATCTTGATACGTATGAGGCTACATATGTCTTCAAATAGCGTGCTTAAGTTGCGCTCCTGACCACTTTGAATTTCAGTTGGCACTCCAAACTTGAGACAATATCAATTCAACTAGTGCACTCAGTTGATGATCCTTGGTCAGGGACCGCAAGTGCTTCAACCTATTTAGTAAAATATTCTTCTATGACTATGATGTTCTTATTGCCATTGCATATTGTGGGTAGCGAGCCAAGAATCTCTATGGCTATTCGTTCAATTGGAACATGTCCTTAGTACACAATAATGTGTTTTCGGTCATGTAATGAGGTTTTGAAAAGGTTCGCATCGGCAGTGATGAGCAGTGACTGAGGTGTATGTATCTGGCCAGCTTTCATTGGTATGCTCTATTACTAGGTGTCTCATTTTGTCGTGCAGTTGCTGCGGAATCAAATTTTTGTTTGAATCTTGCATGACTAAAGTATAACATTTCATTTTGCAAGGGCAACTGCTGGTAACTTCGATAAAAGCACTTAACCGTAGAATGCTGATGCAATAAGTCATCCTTGATAGGAAGCCAGTATGTAGCCATGTAAGGACCATGCTTGGTCTGTTGTCATTATCCTGAACTTTGCGCAGTGCATCTTCGCTCCATGAAGCTGCATCTAAGATGGAAACACTCTGGGAAGACTGCACAGCCAGGCAATTGATAGCAACAGGATCTGAGTTTCCCAGCAGGAAACCACCTGCTCAGAGCATCAGTGTGCATGCCAACATGGGCGATGCGCCAAAATAAACTGGTAACTCTGTATGGTTTACTGCCAGCATGCTATTTGCCCCTTTGGGGTGTTTGTTTCTCTTTGATTCACGTGATGTATGATCAATGCACAATTTGAATTCTCTACCATGATGATGATATACTGTGTTCTGTGGCTGCAGTGGTTTTGAAACATCCTGCAACTGCAATTAGTTCTTCTATTGTCACTGTTTCTTGTCCTCAGTGAGTCCTTCCCTCCATTTTCTTCTCGGTCGTCAGTGTAACCAGTCCGGCTTCTTTTTAGATTGGTATATAGCACACTAAACGAAATCTAGGATTTCTTTTTTCACGAGAGAGTTGATACTTACCTCCCTAATACTTTTGATATTGCTAAATATTGGCTTTCACTCAATAAACACTCAGATTTAAAACAGTTAGGTGCCCCTACTGGGCAGGGAGTCAGAGCGTAGTCTGGCGGATGCCAGCCCCACCACCGCGCATGCGCAGACTAGCACTTCCTCTGACTAGATTATTGGCTGACACACATGCAACTATTAAGAGCCTGAAGACCGAGCCTCTGTGGGGTGGAGAGGCCGGGTCCGTATCTAGGGAGGTAAGTATCAACTCTCTCGTGAAAAAAGAAATCCTAGATTTCGTTTATTTCACTTCAAGAGTATACTTACCTCCCTAATACTTTTGATATTGCCAGAATTCGAAAGTGAATCTGGCGGGAGGGAGGCGAGGTCAAAAGACCAGCTCATCCCTATACGCTTTTCTGCGTTTAAGGCACTTAAACTTCTGAAACTGTAAGAAAAAACAGTCAGGATTTGACTAACCATCGGATAACACCACCGATGTATGAGAAATGACCGAATGTCATATGCGCTCCCCCCCCCTCCTTCCAGGGAGGAAGAGTCGACTGACCTCAATGTCCTATACGCTCTCTACGTACAAGTGCCATGTACTACAGGACAGAGACGAAAAAGCTCCATTTTCGTAACTCTCAACAATGAACCACACAAATACACAAACCATCACCATATTAATAACGGGTAATCGTGACAATACAATCAACAACGGACAACACATGAACAAGACTGACCTTGTTGAAAGGGCTGGTGACATCATCTTCCCATTGGTAAAGACTGATGCAGGCCCAAAAAAGTGGGTGTTTCCATAAATTAATTGTGAAATATATAAGTAATGAGGAAAAACCACCTCAAAAAATATAAACCGATTTATTTTTTCAAAACCGACAAGGCGAGAGGATTAGAGGTGTCACGGAGATAATGGTCTGTAAAACTTGACTCACAGTGCCACTGAGCCACCGACATAATATCATCCACAGGGACCCCATTAAATAGGGCCGTGGATGTCACTACGCCGCGGACACTGTGAGCCTTGGCCACGTCAACCTGCTTCCCGGTGGCGGATTTATGGCAAAACTGAATGCATTCCACAATCCACCTGGAAATGGTGTCCTTAGAAGCCCTCCCATGGGGTTCAATATATGACAACCATAACGCTGACTGGTCGGTGCGCCATGCCGCCGTACGTTGTTTGTACCGGCGCAGCGCCCGGACGGGACACCATGCTTTAGAATTAGGATCATATCTAGTTAAAGCAGGCAAAATAATAGGTTGACCTGGATATTTCAACGACTGATTTTTAGCCAAGAAATTAATCCTAGGTAGCAGCTTAAGGCCTTCCCCTGAAACCACAAAACGGTCATCCTCGGCTGATAAGGCATGAATCTCACTCCTACGCCTAGCCGAGGCCGCAGCAATTAAAAACACAGTCTTCAGTGTTAATAGTTTCATAGAAATGGAACTAAGTGGTTCAAAAGGCTTATCACCTAGTACTTGAAGCACTAGCGATAAACTCCAAGACGGAATCACAGGTGGATTCCTTGGTCTTAGATTGCCCATGCCTTTAATTAATACATTCAATGTATTTACTTCATCACTTCCCCTCTTAGCCAAGCAAGGAATAACAGACATTAATGCTGACTTATAACCAGCAATAGAGTTAGGCTTGAGGCTATAGGCATCATAGAGGTGACAGAGGAAATCAGCTACTACTTGAATAGATGAATCCATTGGATCAATACATCTTTTTGAGCACCATTCTGCAAATCTGTTGATTTTATAATTATATGCTCTGGAGGTTGACCCCCTCCTGGCTTTGGCCATAAACATGGCTGCTTGCTCAGAAAAGCCCTCCTTAATTCTAGATTCCTTGACAACATCCACGCAGTCAATCTGAACATTGACGGATTGTTGTGAAGGGCCTTGCCCTGGAAGATAATATCGTCCATCAGAGGCAGAGGAACCGGATTGCAGACCAGAAGGTCCAGCAGATCCGTATACCATGATCGGCTTGGCCAATCCGGGGCGATCAGAAGCACTTGGCATTCCTCTTGTCTGATTTTCTGAAGAATTTTTGGAATCAGGATTGCTGGAGGGAATGCGTATGCATACATTCTCCCCCAGCTGATAGCTAACGCATCTGTTGCGAAAGCGCTTGGATCCGGAATCGGAGAGACGTACGTCGTCATCTTCGCATTCTTCTTCGTTGCGAACAAATCGATGTTGGGTTTCCCCCAATGGTCGAACAGACGATCCGCCACACATTGATTTAGTTGCCATTCCGTGGGTAAAACACTCATCCTTCGGCTCAATGAGTCTGCTAGCAGGTTTAACCTTCCCGGAATATGAACTGCTTTCAAGGTAATCTGGTGATCCAGACACCAACAAAGCAGTTTCCATGTCATCATACAGAGACTGGGCGACTTCGTTCCGCCCTGGCGGTTTATGTAAGTCACAACTGTTGAGTTGTCTGAACGAATAAGAACAATCTTGCCCTGAACTTTCTGTAAGAAATGTTCCAGGCCCAGGACTACTGCTCTTAGCTCCAGTAGATTTATATGTTCCTTTGACTGTTCCAGATTCCAAAGCCCTGATATCGTGGATTCTTCCAGGCAAGCTCCCCAGCCCTCCATCGATGCATCTGTATACACAGTCACCTGAGGGTGGGGAGGGGTTAGCAAAACCCCCGGTAAGAGATTCTCTGTATTCAACCACCATTGCAGGTGGTGAATCAGAGGCGCCAACACTGACACATTCGAGTCCAGCGAACCTGTACTCTGGGTCCATTGTGTCATGAGAAACAACTGGATCGGCCGCCTGCGTAAGGCGGCCTGAGGAATGACTGGTTCCAACGAAACCATCAACCCCAGCATTCTCAAGTAAACCCGTGCCAGGACATGACGACTGTCCCACACTGACTGAATCAATGAGATGAGTTTCTGAACTCTCTCCTGAGTAGGATAAACATATCCTGTCTCTAGATCGAAGAACATCCCCAGGTAAACAAACTTCTGGGATGGAGTCAGCTCTGATTTTGGGAAATTGATCATCCAGCCCAAGCCTGTGAGAGTTTTCAAAACAACCTCCAGATTGGCGGACAAACTTTCCCGGGTGTGCGCTTTCAACAGCCAGTCGTCTATGTACGTGTGGACTGCTATGCTTCTCCTGCGGAGGTATGCTGTGATCGCAAGAACCACACGGGTGAAAAACCCGAGGAGCCGTGGAAATTCCGAAGGGCAACACCCTGAATTCCCACTGTCTGCCCTGGAATGCAAATCTCAGGAAGCGACAGAAACTCCTGTGGATGGGGATGTGGAAATAAGCGTCCTTCAAATCTATCGACGCCGTCCACATCCCCCTCTCCAACCCCGCCAACACCGAGCGCACCGTTTCCATCTTGAAACTGGGCGTCTCGATGAACTTGTTCAATGGCTTGAGGTTGAGAATCGGTCTCCACCCTCCGGTGCGTTTTGTTACTAAGAACAGGGTTGAATAGAAGCCCGGACACCTTTGTGCCGGCTGAATAGCTCCCTTTTGTATGAGGGAATTTATCTCCTCCTCGATACACAACCTTTGCTCTGGATCTCTCGGAATGGGAGTCCAGACTGGCACCAGAGACAGTCGCGACGGCGGGCCTGTCACCCACTCTGGATGATACCCGACGGAAAGCCATCGCAAGACTAAACGGTCCTGAGTTAACCGTTCCCACTCTTGCATGTGGTCGGCTAGCCGGCCTCCCACCGGTCCACCTAGGGACCGCGGTGGACACGAGGCATGCAAGAGCGGCACTGTCTCCGTCGCCATACACACCGGAGTGGTTCTTACCGCGGTAAGCGTCCTGTCAGGACCGATAACCACGCCCAGATCCTCGCGCGCCCCGCCCCGCCCCGCGCGCACCTCGGTGCGCGGGCGGCTGCCTGGCTGACGGCGCCTGAGGAACCTGCGCCCCCCTCGCTGCTGGCCGAATCGCACGCGGCCGAGGCCGACGCTGCGACGGTGGCTGGCCTCTGACCTGGCCAGCACCACCTCGAGCCTGCAGGGGACGATACGCCGGGGCCGCGGCGCGAACGTTAGCACGACGCAGCACATCAAACTGCTCGCGCAGCGCCCTCTGGTTATTCACCAGGGTGACCGTCTCCTGGAGGTGGCGACATCCCTCACCTCCAAAAAGACCAGGGCCCGTCATAGGCGTACGTAGTAGCCTATTGTACAGGTCCTGAGACGGGCACAGATTGTCCAGGGCAAACGTGCGTCTTGCCCGGACACTCCTGGTCACCGCCCGAGTCATACAGTCCAGCGCCAGGTTAATACCATCCTGGATGGTTCGCTGGACAGTGACCGGACTTGGCTGGCGCGATGCGGATGCCGTTACTACCCCCTGTAACAGCTGGGAGACGTGGGACAGAGCGGCAATCGAAGCCCTCCCACTCTCCTCCGCATCACGCAACGCGGTATTCGCCGAACGCAACGCGTTCGAGCACAAGACACCCGTGTCAGAACGGGAGCCTGGCCGCGCATCCTCACCCAAAGCTGCGCGGTCATCCACGCTGGGCTTGGGTACCACACCGTACCGCTGGTAATCCAGGGGCACGATGCGACAACGCCTGGCCACCTCGCGAGGGGCCTTCGCGAGACGTCCACTCGACTTAATGGACGACTCCGCCGCCTTGAACATGTCAACGACATGCTCCGCCAGCGGCAGAGAAGGCATAGCGTTAGCAGTCGGTTTCCCAGCTAACCACGGCGTGTGAACACGCTGGCTAGCCGACTGCTCCACGGGCAGATCAGGCCTAACGCTCACCAACCACTGGCAAGCGTCATACCAATCCTCCTCCGTGGCTAACTGCGAGCGCTCTACAAGACGGGGTCCTTCGTCTTCCTCCTGAGCGCAAGCAGTAGAGCTTGACAGCGGGTATGCTGATACACCTGGCAAGCCAGGGAAAACACGCGGGCCTGACAGCACCGGCATGAGAATATCACTGGTTTGACCAGGAGCAGGCACCGTGGCAGAGCGCGGGGTATATATAGTCTCACCACGGGCCTGGCCAGCACCAGCAACACCCTCGGCAAGCCGAGGTATGCGGTACCGCTGGCCATCAGCAGCGCCCTGGGCCACCACCTGAGCCGCGGACCTTACTCCAGGGTGAGTAAAACCGTGGAATAAGGCGCCTGTATTCCCCGCGAGGGGTGCACAAACGTCTTCATCCATGTCCACGTCGTCAGACGGCGACCCTAGCAGGTAATCCTCATCACCCTGGTCAGAAAGATTAGACCCCGGGTCAGCAAAGAGAGCTAACCCGGGCTGACCAGGAACGGTGCCATAGGAGGTACTGGCCACCGCGGCGTGCGGATACCCCTGGACTGATAAGCAGCCCGCGGGTTCCAGCGACAACCGTCCACGGTCCCCTATCGGCGCGGCAATAAGCCTGCTGCCAGGGCCGTGGAACGCCCCCTCTAATGGGGCCACCTCTGAATCGTCGAACAACGGAAGCGGACTAAGGAAAATCGATCCAGAGGCGGGGATTACCTGCTCCGAAGCCGATGATGAGGACAGTAAAGGATTTGGTCCAGGAAGCATGCCACGAAGCAACCCTGGAACCAAATCCTTTATTGTCCTCTTCATCTCTCCCAACATCTCGGTCCGGAAGGCCTCCATATCCACCGCGGACGAGACCTTCCCCTTACCCTTCCTACTTACAACCTCTCGTTTCCGCTTCTTCTTCTTCTCCTCCTCTACCACCTTGTCCGTCGCCTGTAAGCAGCACAAGAATTCGGACATTAACTCGCCCCCCCAGTGCTTACATATGTCACAATTAACCAAGGGACCACAAGGGCTACATCGATAGCACAGATGAGGCCAGAACTTTTCATGAAGAAAACGTCCACAGGACGCGCAACCCGGTCCCTGAAACAGGGCAAAGGACAAGGAGTATGAGCAACTAGTTAAGCTTAGAAACTCAATCCAACTCAAAGAGAAGGAAAACGATCATAAAGATCAATATACATCAGAAACCAGCATAGCGCTTGAATTGCTGATAAACACATAGCCAGGCTGATTATGACGTCATTAATCCTGTGACAGGAAAAATCGATCCCAACAAAACATCCAAGTGCAAGGACGAATTGTATGCTGAATGGATAAGTCGACTACACAACCATCAGATACATATAGATAACTCTTTTCTGGCAAAAATGTTAATTATCTCCCTTTGTTTGTTTACAATAATTAACATCACCACATTATCAATAACTAGATACCTGACACTTTGTATAGACAAACCATCCAACGTGACGAACCGGAGAACTCCACCATCTGCACGCCTCTTAACTCTCTCCACCTCATGGGGAAGGAATTGGATCAAGAGGGCAAAGTGAGAAGACCTTTATACTAGGCCTCCAACTCACTGGACATATTTTTTCATTTGGTTAGATAACCTAACAGTGTTAGTAGGAAATGGAACCATGGTGGAGAGAAAACTAACTCTCTGCTACTGTGATGTCACCACCTAGCGTCATACAGACCTGTGGACATAAACAGAAAGAGAAATTAGCCCTAGGTAGCACCGAGTTGACATAAACCAACTAACCAAGGCGCTTATCACGGTAAACGCGAGTCCCGGAAACACAATACACCGGGAAGAAAACTCGCTAATTTTACTAGAAGTCACCTGATTTAAAGGTCCTAAGTCCTCCTGTGGCGAAGTGTTCCCTCCTGCCATACAAATCAGATACTATCACTCCAAAATATACACCAATTAACAGTTAAAGAGCAAGAAAAGCTTATGACTAAAAAAAACACGTGTGTTCTCTTTGCCAATAATCTAGCAAAGAGGTAGTGCTAGTCTGCGCATGCGCGGTGGTGGGGCTGGCATCCGCCAGACTACGCTCTGACTCCCTGCCCAGTAGGGGCACCTAACTGTTTTAAATCTGAGTGTTTATTGAGTGAAAGCCAATATTTAGCAATATCAAAAGTATTAGGGAGGTAGGTATACTCTTGAAGTGAAATTAGGTTTGTGCAGTGGTGTCCTCTACAAGCTTTGTAAATGCTGGCACCGAGTAAAGCAAATAGCAAGGCTTTCTGTGCAGGGCTGTGTTGTGGCATTCACAGAACATTGCCAAACATAGATCATCATTGTTGGGTTACCTGTATTGCACATTCCATACAACTTGATTGGGATAATGCCCTGCAGCCCACCAAGCATTGCTGATGATGTCTGCTTTGTCTCATCCAATGAAGATCTCAAAACATACAAGAAACGTATGCAAACCATGAATGTTACTGGGTGAGTAAATCAAAGTTTGTATTCCTCTCCATCGATCTCGGTGATAGAAGTCCAACTTTGTAAATCAATGGAACAGTTGGTACATCGAAAAGGACAGGTTTACATCTTGGCACTGAAAGGAAGAACAATTATAAATTTAGAATAGAAAACATTATTTCTGACAGGATCGGTTTGGCTAAAAGACTCATTTATCCACTGATGGGCACCGGTCTCCATGGAGCAAATGGCCGTAATCTTAAAGCATTGGTACATCTGTTCAACATATATGTAATGTACTACCACACCTCATATAGTCTTGACATGATACAAATTTCAACAGAGTATCTAGAGCAAGCAGACAAATTCTACAAACTCTTACATCAACTACAGCATTTAACAGAGCGGCAGATGCCACTCCAAATGAACTCCACAAAAGAAGAATCTTAGCAACTTTAGTAGTATAATCAGGGATGAAGAATCCATCGAGTGTAGAATTGCAATACTTTCTGATACTTAATGGAGCAAATCATGTGATGAGAATGTCCATCCTAGTGACTAACCCACTGTCGCTACGATTATGGTAGGACATCCTGACATAGTAGGAACTGTTAGAATTATCAATAGCAGCCAAGTTTGTAACAACTACATCAACACTATTATATCCAGTTGGCTAATGACCACATTGGAAATATCCTCGCCTGAGTTTATGCAAAAGCTCTCATAGCTACCCCCGAGTAGATGAACTATTATCTGGTACGTAGTTATATCAAATGTTTAAATTCCATTAATTTTAATACAAACCGGTGATTTACTCGTCTAACCTTGCATCATAGATGGGATAACTCAACTAGGTAACTGAGTATGAAAAGAAGCCATTTACGTGCTACTCTTGTAACTCATAGCTACTCTACTAAGGGCCTCAACTCACTCATCAAGATCGCAGTATATTAAAAGATATATTATTAAAAATAAAATACAATGGAAGGCAGCTATGCCTAATAAACGACGCTGCACACTTAATTTTTTGTATGATTGTTGGTCATCTATTACACCACTTTACTCACGTTGTAATTTAAGGGAGGTAATTCATGACGCCAGCTTTAGAGTAAAATAGTTTATTGCCGATAAATATTAAAATATGCTATGTACATGTATTAGCAAAAGGGCAACAGAGACAACAGTTGGAGGGATTGATATTTTAAAATGTGTTAACCCTTTTGGCCTCTGCAGTGGATTTGAGGCATGTCCATTTGCAGGCCAAGTGAAGGCTTTCCAGTGGTAAATTTTTAAAAATAGTCTTCACTTGGCCTGCAAATGGACATTCTTCAATAAGAAAAATTTAGATTTTTTGACAAAATACAATTTCCATATATGGTCCTTAAACTTTTAATGGCCAAGCCAACCAAAACCAGCCTCTGCAGTTGTACTGGTTTCAAAATTTTCTTTGCAAAACTTAACTATTAACTGGTTAAAGTATACACACTGCACTTACGTAACATGAATGACTAATTCCTTGATTGGTCAAGAAAATATTTGCTTTCTAGTGTCCAGGACAAGAGAACACTATTTTTTGAAAATTTATTTCTTGAATGGTAACTCAATAAGATTTCTCAGTCACTGCAGAAGCTGTTAGGTTCAACGTTGATATTAATGGCTCCGTTATGTTTATCTTCATGATTGTCAATAGCACCATAGATACCGACACAAGCTTGTGTTTACATAAGAACAAGCATGTGTGTGCGTGCGCGTGCGTTTGTGTGCAGCTTATATGCATGTACTGGTGAAGTTAACTCATCTATAGTGTCGTATTATACAGATTGATTATGGCAGAGATCCCATATAAATCTCTTTCACACATTTTCCGTTATCTTTATCACAATAATTTGCTTTTGAACATTGCATTTGTATTGGTCCATAGATGCCACCATTTTGTCTCCTAAAGCGATAAATAATCTGTAGTGTCAGGTAGGTAAAGATAAACTCTTCATGATGTAATAATTATCATGCTGAATATTTTGAAACTAATTTCTCTGAAAGCTGTTGATGAGGATGACAAAGGTTTCAGTGTTATGCCAGTACAGAGGCATAAGCAGAGGATTCTCTGATTGGTTGAAACTTACATTATTGCGGATTTCATTCACATTAGCAGGAATTTAGATTTTCTTGACCAATCTTAACCATTAAAAGATTCAAAACACAGATCTAGATACTATTGTTCATATGGCACAAAAGCTCTGATGGTCAAACATAATGGTCAGCTTCTCAATGAAACAGTGTTGGGTCAGCTTTATTGCCAAACAACTTGCTCCATGAACTTGGAATCTTCCAGCAGCGTGGTGTTGGGCCACGTTTAATCCCCGTGTCTGCCGAGCCAGACTGAAAGTATAAAGCAATATACTAATTAACTGTCTCGCTGCTGTAAGCTACCGGACAATAAATTCATTGGGAAATAACTTTGGATATGCTGAATATTTTTAAAACAATTTGACTGAAAGTTGTTGGTGGCTTAGCCACCAACAACTTTCAGTCAAATCGTTTTCAAAATATTTATCATGTCCAGAGATATAAATCCTGGATTATGTCGTCTGAGCAGTCAGACAGTTAAATAGATACTGTATTTACTTATATTTTAATGATGTTAAATTGTAAACAATTTTAGTCTGTACATTTATGTTGATGACAGGACATGATGTTACTCTGACCTAAACAAAATCTCGGATTTCTTTTTTCACGAGAGTTGATACTTACGTCCCTAATACTCTTTGATATTGCTAAATATCGGCTTTCACTCAATAAAAACACTCAGATTAAAAAAGTTAGGTGCCCCTACTGGGCAGAGAGTCAGATGACAGTCAGGCGGATGCCAGCCCCACCACAGCGCATGCGCCGACTAGTACTTCCTCTGACTAATTTATTGGCTGACACACATGCAACATAATAAGAGCCTGAAGACCGAGCCTCAGTGGGGCGGAGAGGCCGGATCCATATTAGGGAGGTAAGTATCAACTCTCTCGTGAAAAAAGAAATCCGACATTTTGTTTATTTCACTTCAAGAGTATACTTACCTCCCTAATACTCTTTGATATTGCCAGAATTTGTCAGTGAATTCGGCGGGAGGGAGGCGAGGTCAAAAGACCAGCTCTTCCTTATGCACTTTTCTGCGATTAAGGCACTTAAACTTCTGAAATTGTGTGGCACACAATCAGGAATAGAAAAGAAACATCGGCTAACACAAACCGATGGCTGAGAGATGACCAAAAGTCATATGTGCTCCCCCGCCCCCTCCTCTTGGGAGGAAGACTGAATGACCTCAATGTCCCATACGCTCTCAACGTACAAGTGCCATTAAACGAAAAGTACCACTAAGCTACTGACATAATGTCATCCACAGGTACCCCATTAAATAGGGCAGTGGAAGCCACTACACCTCGGACACTGTGAGCCTTGGCCATGTCAACTTGTCCATGTCAACTTGTTTACCTGTGGCGGATTTATGGCAAAACTGAATACACTCTACAATCCACCTGGAAATGGTGTCGTTTGACGCCCTGCCATGGGGCTCAATATATGACAACCATAACGCTGTTTAAACGAAATCTAGGATTTCTTTTTTCACGAGAGAGTTGATACTTACCTCCCTAATACTTTTGATATTGCTAAATATTCGCTTTCACTCAATAAACACTCAGATTAAAACAGTTAGGCGCCCCTAGTGGGCAGGGAGTCAGAGCGTAGTCTGGCGGATGCCAGCCCCACCACCGCGCATGCGCAGACTAGCACTTCCTCTGACTAGATTATTGGCTGACACACATGCAACTATTAAGAGCCTGAAGACCGAGCCTCTGTGGGGTGGAGAGGCCGGGTCCGTATCTAGGGAGGTAAGTATCAACTCTCTCGTGAAAAAAGAAATCCTAGATTTCGTTTATTTCACTTCAAGAGTATACTTACCTCCCTAATACTTTTGATATTGCCAGAATTCGAAAGTGAATCTGGCGGGAGGGAGGCGAGGTCAAAAGACCAGCTCATCCCAATACGCTTTTCTGCGTTTAAGGCACTTAAACTTCTGAAACTGTAAGAAAAAACAGTCAGGATTTGACTAACCATCGGATAACACGACCGATGTATGAGAGATGACCGAATGTCATATGCGCTCCCCCCCCCTCCTTCCTGGGAGGAAGAGTCGACTGACCTCAATGTCCTATACGCTCTCTACGTACAAGTGCCATGTACTACAGGACAGAGACGAAAAAGCTCCATTTTCGTAACTCTCAACAATGAACCACACAAATACACAAACCATCACCATATTAATAACGGGTAATCGTGACAATACAATCAACAACGGACAACACATGAACAAGACTGACCTTGTTGAAAATGGCTGCTGACATCATCTTCCCATCGGTAAAGACTGATGCAGGCCCAAAAAAGTGGGTGTTTCCATAAATTAATTGTGATATATATAAGTAATGAGGAAATCACCTCAAAAAATATAAACCGATTTATTTTTTCAAAACCGACAAGGCGAGAGGATTAGAGGTGTCACGGAGATAATGGTCTGTAAAACTTGACTCACAGTGCCACTGAGCCACCGACATAATATCATCCACAGGGACCCCATTAAATAGGGCCGTGGATGTCACTACGCCGCGGACACTGTGAGCCTTGGCCACGTCAACCTGCTTCCCAGTGGCGGATTTATGGCAAAACTGAATGCATTCCACAATCCACCTGGAAATGGTGTCCTTAGAAGCCCTCCCATGGGGTTCAATATATGACAACCATAACGCTGACTGGTCGGTGCGCCATGCCGCCGTACGTTGTTTGTACCGGCGCAGCGCCCGGACGGGACACCATGCTTTAGAATTAGGATCATATCTAGTTAAAGCAGGCAAAATAATAGGTTGACCTGGATATTTCAACGACTGATTTTTAGCCAAGAAATTAATCCTAGGTAGCAGCTTAAGGCCTTCCCCTGAAACCACAAAACGGTCATCCTCGGCTGATAAGGCATGAATCTCACTCCTACGCCTAGCCGAGGCCGCAGCAATTAAAAACACAGTCTTCAGTGTTAATAGTTTCATAGAAATGGAACTAAGTGGTTCAAAAGGCTTATCACCTAGTACTTGAAGCACTAGCGATAAACTCCAAGACGGAATCACAGGAGGATTCCTTGGTCTTAGATTGCCCATGCCTTTAATTAATACATTCAATGTATTTACTTCATCACTTCCCCTCTTAGCCAAGCAAGGAATAACAGACATTAAAGCTGACTTATAACCAGCAATAGAGTTAGGCTTGAGGCTATAGGCATCATAGAGGTGACAGAGGAAATCAGCTACTACTTGAATAGATGAATCCATTGGATCAATACATCTTTTTGAGCACCATTCTGCAAATCTGTTGATTTTATAATTATATGCTCTGGAGGTTGACCCCCTCCTGGCTTTGGCCATAAACATGGCTGCTTGCTCAGAAAAGCCCTCCTTAATTCTAGATTCCTTGACAACATCCACGCAGTCAATCTGAACATTGACGGATTGTTGTGAAGGGCCTTGCCCTGGAAGATAATATCGTCCATCAGAGGCAGAGGAACCGGATTGCAGACCAGAAGGTCCAGCAGATCCGTATACCATGATCGGCCTGGCCAATCCGGGGCGATCAGAAGCACTTGGCATTCCTCTTGTCTGATTTTCTGAAGAATTTTTGGAATCAGGATTGCTGGAGGGAATGCGTATGCATACATTCTCCCCCAGCTGATAGCTAACGCATCTGTTGCGAAAGCGCTTGGATCCGGAATCGGAGAGACGTACGTCGTCATCTTCGCATTCTTCTTCGTTGCGAACAAATCGATGTTGGGTTTCCCCCAATGGTCGAACAGACGATCCGCCACACATTGATTTAGTTGCCATTCCGTGGGTAAAACACTCATCCTTCGGCTCAATGAGTCTGCAAGCAGGTTTAACCTTCCCGGAATATGAACTGCTTTCAAGGTAATCTGGTGATCCAGACACCAACATAGCAGTTTCCATGTCATCATACAGAGACTGGGCGACTTCGTTCCGCCCTGGCGGTTTATGTAAGTCACAACTGTTGAGTTGTCTGAACGAATAAGAACAATCTTGCCCTGAACTTTCTGTAAGAAATGTTCCAGGCCCAGGACTACTGCTCTTAGCTCCAGTAGATTTATATGTTCCTGTGACTGTTCCAGATTCCAAAGCCCTGATATCGTGGATTCTTCCAGGCAAGCTCCCCAGCCCTCCATCGATGCATCTGTATACACAGTCACCTGAGGGTGGGGAGGGGTTAGCAAAACCCCCGGTAAGAGATTCTCTGTATTCAACCACCATTGCAGGTGGTGAATCAGAGGCGCCAACACTGACACATTCGAGTCCAGCGAACCTGTACTCTGGGTCCATTGTGTCATGAGAAACAACTGGATCGGCCGCCTGCGTAAGGCGGCCTGAGGAATGACTGGTTCCAACGAAACCATCAACCCCAGCATTCTCAAGTAAACCCGTGCCAGGACATGACGACTGTCGCACACTGACTGAATCAACGAGATGAGTATTTGAACCCTCTCCTGAGTAGGATAAACATATCCTGTCTCCAGATCGAAGAACATCCCCAGGTAAACAAACTTCTGGGATGGAGTCAGCTCTGATTTTGGGAAATTGATCATCCAGCCCAAGTCTGTGAGAATTTTCAAAACAATCTCCAGATTGGCGGACAAACTTTCCCGGGTGTGCGCTTTCAACAGCCAGTCGTCTATGTACGTGTGGACTGCTATGCTTCTCCTGCGGAGGTATGCTGTGATCGCAAGAACCACACGGGTGAAAACCCGAGGAGCCGTGGAAATTCCGAAGGGCAACACCCTGAATTCCCACTGTCTGCCCTGGAATGCAAATCTCAGGAAGCGACAGAAACTCCTGTGGATGGGGATGTGGAAATAAGCGTCCTTCAAATCTATCGACGCCGTCCACATCCCCCTCTCCAACCCCGCCAACAC
This sequence comes from Chaetoderma sp. LZ-2023a, assembly GCA_034401795.1. Classification (NCBI taxonomy): domain Eukaryota; kingdom Metazoa; phylum Mollusca; class Caudofoveata; order Chaetodermatida; family Chaetodermatidae; genus Chaetoderma; species Chaetoderma sp. LZ-2023a. Next base: position 145,803,818 of record CM067359.1, read on the forward strand.
CGAGCGCACCGTTTCCATCTTGAAACTGGGCGTCTCGATGAACTTGTTCAATGGCTTGAGGTTGAGAATCGGTCTCCACCCACCGGTGCGTTTTGTTACCAAGAACAGGGTTGAATAGAAGCCCGGACACCTTTGTGCCGGCTGAATAGCTCCTTTTTGTACGAGGGAATTTATCTCCTCCTCGATACACAACCTTTGATCTGGATCTCTCGGAACGGGAGTCCAGATTGGCACCAGAGACAGTCGCGACGGCGGGCCTGTCATCCACTCTGGATGATACCCCACGGAAAGCCATCGCAAGACTAAACGGTCCTGAGTTAACCGTTCCCACTCTTGCATGTGGTCGGCTAGCCGGCCTCCCACCGGTCCACCTAGGGACCGCGGTGGACACAAGGCATGCAAGAGCGGCACTGTCTCCGTCGCCATACACACCGGCGTGGTCCTTACCGCGGTAAGCGCCCTGTCAGGAACGATAACCACGCCCAGATCCTCGCGCGACCCGCCCCGCCCCGCGCGCACCTCGGTGCACGGGCGGCTGCCTGGCTGACGGCGGCTGAGGAGCCTGCGCCCCCCTCACTGCTGGCCGAATCGCACGCGGCCGAGGCCGGCGCTGCGACGGCGGCTGGCCTCTGACTTGGCCAGCACCACCTCGAGCCTGCAGGGGACGATACGCAGGGGCCGCGGCGCGAACGTTAGCACGACGCAGTACCTCAAACTGTTCGCGCAGCGCCCTCTGGTTATTCACCAGGGTGACCGTCTCCTGGAGGTGGCGACATCCCTCACCTCCAAAAAGACCAGGACCCGTCATAGGCGTACGGAGTAGCCTATTATACAGGTCCTGAGACGGGCACAGATTGTCCAGGGCAAATGTGCGTCTTGCCCTGACACTCCTGGTCACCGCCCGCGTCATACAGTCCAGCGCCAGGTTAATACCATCCTGGATGGTTCGCTGGACCGCGAGCGGGCCTGGCTGGCGCGATGCGGATGCCGTTACTACCCCCTGTAACAGCTGGGAGACGTGGGACAGAGCGGCAATCGAAGCCCTCCCACTCTCCTCCGCATCACGCAACGCGGTATTCGCCGAACGCAACGCGTTCGCGCACAAGACCCCCGCGTCAGAACGGGATCCTGGCCGCGTATCCTCACCCAAAGCCGCGCGGTCATCCACGCTGGGCTTGGGTACCACACCGTACCGCTGGTAGTCCAGGGGCACGATGCGACAACGCTTGGCCACCTCGCGAGGGGCCTTCGCGAGACGTCCACTCGTGTTAATGGACGCCTCCGCCGCCTTGAACATGTCAACGACATGCTCCGCCAGCGGCAGAGAAGGCATAGCGTTAGCAGTTGGTTTCCCAGCTAACCACGGCGTGTGAACACGGTGGCTAGCCGACTGCTCCACGGGCAGATCAGGCCTAACGCTCACCAACCACTGGCAAGCGTCATACCAATCCTCCTCCGTGGCTAACTGCGAGCGCTCTACAAGACGGGGTCCTTCGTCTTCCTCCTGAGCGCAAGCAGTACTAGACGGCGGGTACGCTGATACACCTGGCAAGCCAGGGAAAACATGCGGGCCTGACAGCACCGGCATGAGAATATCACTGGTTTGACCAGGAGCAGGCACCGCGGTAGAGCGCGGGGTATATATAGCCCTACCACGGGCCCGGCCAGCACCAGCTACACTCTCGGCAAGCCGAGGTATGCGGTACCGCTGGCCATCAGCAGCGCCCTGGGCCACCACCTGAACCGCGGACCTTACTCCAGGGTGAGTAATACCGTGGAAAAAAGCGCCTGTATTCCCCGCGAGGGGTGCACAAACGTCTTCATCCATGTCCGCGTCGTCAGACGGCGACCCCAGCAGGTAATCCTCATCACCCTGGTCAGAAAGATTAGACCCCGGGTCAGCAAAGAGAGCTAACCCGGGCTGACCAGGAACGGTGCCATAGGAGGTACTGGCCACCGCGGCGTGCGGATACCCCTGGACTGATAAGCAGCCAGCGGGTTCCAGCGACAACCGTCCACGGTCCCCTATCGGCGCGGCAATAAGCCTGCTGCCAGGGCCGTGGAACGCCCCCTCTAATGGGGCCACCTCTGAATCGTCGGACAACGGAAGCGGACTAAGGAAAATCGATCCAGAGGCGGGGATTACCTGCTCCGAAGCCGATGAAGAGGACAATAAAGGATCTGGTCCAGGAAGCATGCCACGAAGCAACCCTGGAACCAAATCTTTTATTGTCCTCCTCATCTCTCCCAACATCTCGGTCCGAAAGGTCTCCATATCCACCGCGGACGAGACCTTCCCCTTACCCTTCTCACTTACAACCTCTCGTTTCCGCTTCATCTTCTTCTCCTCCACTACCACCTTGTCCGTCGCCTGTAAGCAGCACAAGAATTCGGACATTAATTCGCCCCCCCAGTGCTTACATATGTCACAATTAATCAATGGACCACAAGGGCTACATCTAAAACACAGATGCGGCCAGAACTTCACATGCATAAAACGTCCACAGGACGCGCAACCCGGTCCCTGAAACAGGGCAAAGGACAAGGAGTATGAGCAACTAGTTAAGCTTAGAAACTCAATCCAACTCAAGGAGAAGGAAAACGATCATAAAGATCAATATACATCAAAAACCAGCCTAGCGCTTGAATTGCTAATAAATACATAGCCAGCTGATTATGACGTCCTTAATCCCGTGACAGGAAAAATTCGATCCCAACAAAACATCCAAGTGCAAAGACGAATTGTATGCTGAATGGATAAGTTGACTACACAACCATCAGATACATATAGATAACTCTTTACTGGCAAAAATGTTAATTATCTCCCTTTGATTGTTTACAATAATTAACATCACCACATTATCAATAACTAGATACCTGACACTTTGTATAGACAAACCATCCAACGTGACGAACCGGAAACTCCACCATCTGCACGCCTCTTAACTCTCTCCACCTCATGGGGAAGGAATTGGAACAAGAGGGCAAAGTGAGAAGACCTTTATACCAGGCCTCCAACTCACTGGGCATAATTTATCATTTGGTTAGATAACCTAACAGTGTTAGTAGGAAATGGAACCATGGTGGAGAGAATACTAATTCTCTGGTACTGTGACGTCACAAACTAGCGTCATACAGACCTGTGGACAGAAACAGAAAGAGAAATTAGTCCTAGGTAGCACCGAGTTGACCTAAACCAACTAACTAAGGCGCTTATCACGGTAAACGCGAGTCCCGGAAACACAATACACCGGGAAGAAAACTCGCTAATTTTACTAGAAGTCACCTGATTTAAAGGTCCTCCGTCCTCCTGTGGCGACGTATTCCTATCCGCCATCCAAAAAAGTGACTAACACTCCAAACAAACACCACTTAAACAGTTTAAGAGAGCGAAAAAGCTATTGAACAAAAAAACATGTGTGATCTCTTTGCCAATAATCTAGCAAAGAGGAAGTGCTAGTCTGCGCATGCGCGGTGGTGGGGCTGGCATCCGCCAGACTACGCTCTGACTCCCTGCCCACTAGGGGCGCCTAACTGTTTTAATCTGAGTGTTTATTGAGTGAAAGCGAATATTTAGCAATATCAAAAGTATTAGGGAGGTAAGTATACTCTTGAAGTGAAAGGGTCCGTCCGCCAATCTTGAGTACGTTGTTTGTACCGGATGAATGCTCGGACTGGACACCATAGTTTTGAATTAGGATCAAACCTAGTCAAAGCTGGTAAAATTATCGGTTGACCCGGATATTTCAAAGACTGGTTTTTCGCCATGAAATTTATCCTGGGTGGAAGCCTAAGGCCTTCCCTGTAACCACAAAACGGTGTGCCTCGGCTGACAAGGCATGAATCTCACTCCTACGCCTAGGCGAGGCCGCAGCAATTAAAAATACAGTTTGAAGCGTCAGCATTTTCATAGAAATGGAGCTTAGTGGTTCAAACGGCCTATCAGCTAGCGCCTGAAGCACTAGTGATAAACTCCAAGACGGAATCACTGAGGGATTCCTTGGTCTTAGATTGCCCATGCCTTTGATTAAAGTATTTAATGTATTTACTTCATCACTTCCCCTATTAGCCAAGCAAGGGAAAACTGTCATTAAAGCTGACTTATAGCCAGCAATAGTTAGGCTTGAGGCTATAGGCATCATACAGGTGACAGAGGAAATCGGCTACTACCTGAATAGATGAATCCATTGGATTAATACATCTTTTTGAGCACCATTCTGCAAATCTGTTGATTTTATAATTATATGCTCTGGAGGTTGACCCCCTCCTGGCTTTTGCCATGAACATGGCTGCTTGCTCAGAAAAGCCCTCCTTAATTCTAGATTCCTTGACAACATCCATGCAATCAATTGGAACATTGACAGATTGTTGTGAAGGTTCTTGCCCTGGAAGATAATATTGTCCATCAGAGGCAGAGGAACCGGATTGCAGACCAGAAGGTCCAGCAGATCCGTATACCATGATTGGCTTGGCCAATTTGGGGCGATCAGAAGCACTTGGCACTCCTCCTGTCTGATTTTCTGAAGAATTTTTGGAGTCAGGATTGCTGGAGGGAATGCGTATGCATACATTCCCACCCAGCTGATAGCTAACGCATCTGTTGCGAAAGCGCTTGGATCTGGAATCGGAGAGACGTACGTCGTCATCTTCGCATTCTTCTTCGTTGCGAATAAATCTATGCTGGGTTTCCCCCAGTGGTCGAACAGATGATCCGCCACACATTGATTTAGTTGCCATTCCATAGGTAAAACACTCATCCTTAACCTTCCCGAAATATGAACTGCCTTCAAGGTAATCCTGTGATCCAGGCACCAACAAAGCAGTTTCCAAGTCATCATACAGAGACTGGGCAACTTCGTTCCGCCCTGGCGGTTTATGTAAGTCACTACTGTTGAGTTGTCTGATCGAATTAGAACACTCTTGCCCTGAACTTTCTGTAAGAAATGTTCCAGGCCCAGGACTACTGCTCGTAATTCCAGTAGATTGATATGTTCCTTTGACTGTTCCAGATTCCAAAGCCCTGATATCGTGGATTCTTCCAGGCAAGCTCCCCACCCCTCCATCGATGCATCTGTATACATCGTTAACTGAGGGTGAGGAGGGGTTAACATTACCCCCGCCAGGAGATTCTCTGTCTTCAACCACCATTGAAGGTGATGAATTAGAGGCTCCAACACTGACACGCTTGAGTCTAGTGAGTGAACCTGTACTCTGGGTCCATTGTGTCATGAGAAATAACTGTATCGGCCGCCTGCGTAAGGCCGCCTGAGGAATGACTGGTTCCAGAGAAACCATCAATCCCAGCATTCTCAGATAAACCCGTGCCAGGACATGACGACTGTTGCACACTGACTGTATTACTGAGATGAGTATCTGTACCCTCTCCTGAGTAGGATAAACATATCCTATCTCCAGATCGAAGAACATTCCCAGGTAAACAAACTTCTGGGATGGAGTCAGCTCTGATTTTTGAAATTTTATTATCCAGCCTAAATCTGTGAGTGTTTCCAAACTATCTCCAGATTTGCTGATAAACTTTCCTGGTTGTGTGCTTTTAACAGCCAGTCGTCTATGTACGTGTGGACTGCTATGCTTCTCCTGCGGCGGTATGCTGTTATCGCAAGAACCACCCTGAATTCCACTGTCTGCCCTGGAATGCAAATCTCAGGAAGCGACGGAAACTCCTCGCTATTGGAATGTGGAAATTAGCATCCTTCAAATCTATTGAAGCTGTCCACATTCCCTTCTCCAACCCTGCCAACACCGATTTCACAGTTTCCATCTTGAAACTGGGTTTGTCCATGAACTTGTTCAATGGCTTGAGGTTGAGAATTGGTCTCCACCCGCCAGTGCTTTTAGTTACCAAGAACACAGTTGAATAGAAGCCCAGACAATTTTGCGCCGGTTGAATTGCTTCCTTGTGTATGAGGGAATTTATTTCCTCCTCTATACACAACCGCTGATCTGGATCTCTTGGAATTTGAGTCCAGACCGGCACCAGAGACAGTCGTGATGGTGGGCCTGTTATCCAGTCGGGATGATATCCGACTGAAAGCCATCGCAAGACTAAACGGTCCTGAGTCAACCGTTCCCACTCTTGCATGTGGTTGGCCAATCGGCCTCCCACTGGTCCACCTAGGGAGAGAGGTGGACATAAGAAGCGCAAGAGTGGCACTGTCTCCTGGTGCAGATGCACTGGGGTAGCTCTTACTGTGGTAATCACCCTGTCATGTACGATTACCACGACCAGATCCTCGCGCTCCACGGCCCGACAGTGCGCGGGCGGCTGCCTGGCTGGCTGCGCCCGAGGAGCCTGCACCCCTCTCGCTGCTGGCCGAAGCGGACGCGGCCGTGGCCGACGCTGCGCTAGTGGCTGGCCTCTGACCTGGCCACCGCCACCTCGAGCCTGCAGGGGATGATACGCAGGGGGAGCTGCTCGAACGCGCTCTCTACGGAGCACTTCAAATTGCTCACGTAATGCCCTCTGGTTATTAACCAGGGTAACCGTCTCCTGGAGATTCTTACATCCCTCACCTCCAAAGAGACCAGGACCTGTCATAGGCGTACGCAGCAGCCTATTATACAAATCCTGGGACGGGCACAAGTTATCAAGAGCAAACGTGTGCCTCGCCCGGACACTCCTGGTTACAGACCGGGTTAAACAGTCCAAAGCCAAGTTAAATCCATCTTGGATGGCTCTCTGGACAGTCACCGGACTAGGCTGACGTAATACGGATGCCGTTACTACCCCTTGTAACAACTGTGAGACATGCGAAAGCGCTGCAATAGACGCCGTCGAACTCTCTTCCGCATCACGTAACGCGGTGTTAGCCGAACGCAAAACGTTCGAACAGTGCTCCCGTGTCAGACCGGGAACCTGGCCGCGTATCTTCACCCAGCGCAGCACGGTCATCCGTGCTTGGCTTCGGTACTACACCGTATAGCTGATATTGATCAGCTGTAATACGGCACCGCTTTGCCACTTCGCGGGGGGCCTTCGCTAAACGTCCATGTGCACTAATGGACATCTCCGCCGCAGTGAACATATCAACAATATGATCAGCTAATGGCAAAGATGGCATAGCGGTAACAGTCAGTTTACCTGCCAGCCACGGGCGCTGGTCCCGTTGACTGGCCGACTGAACCACGGCAAGATCTGGTCTGACGTTGATTAGCCACTGACAAGCGTCAGACCAGTCTTCCTCCGTGGCCACCTGCGAATGCTCTACAAGACGAGGGCCTTCGTCATCCTCCTGAGCAATTACAGGTGTGTATGTGGCTGGAGGAACTGGATACGCCTAGTAAGCCAGAGAAAGCATGCGGGCCTGAAAGAACAGGCATGCTAAACTGACTGGCTTGACCAGGAGCAGGCGCCGTGGCATTGTGTGGGGAAAATTTTGCCACACCACGGCCCTGGCCAGCACCTGCTACACCATCGGCAAGCCGAGGTATGCGGTAAAACTGGCCATCAGATCCAGCCCGGGCTACCCTCTGCGCCGTGAACACTACTCCTGTGCGAGTAGTACCGTGAACAATGTCGCCCGTGTTCCCCGCGAGGGGTGCATGTACGTCAATGTCCATGGCCACGGTGCCAGAAGGAGAACCCAGCAGATAATCCTCTTCTTCCTGGCCAGAAAGATTAGACTCCAGGTTAGCAAAGAATGCTAACCCGGACTGGCCAGGAGAGGTACCATAGGAGGAACTGGTACCTGCAGGGTGTGGATAATCCTGGCCTGATAGGCAGGCAGGTTCCAGCGACACCTGACCACGAACAACCGGTGCGGCAAGCCTGCTGCCAGTGTTTTTACCATGGATTTCACCCTCTATTAGGGCCAGCTCTGAATCATGGTCGAAAACTGATGTCCCTAAATAGCACCGATTCAGAGGGGGGGATTATCTGCTCCGGAGCAGATGAAGAGGACAACGAAAGATTTGGATCAGGAAGCATGCCACGAAGCAACTCTGGGACCAAATCTTTAATTGTCCTCTTCATCTCTCCCATCATCTCAATACGGAAGGCCTCCATATCCATAGCGGACGAGGCCTTCCTCTTAACCTTCTTACCAGAAGGCTCTTTCTTACTCTTCCTCTCCTCCTCTGGAGCCTTCTCCCTGGTTTGCAATGAGAGAAATTCAGACATTAGCTCCCCCCCCCCCCCACACCTTTTACAGATCTCACATTTAAGCAATGGCCCACATGGGCTGCACTGGGAGCATAAATGGGGGAAGAACTTGTCAAGGATAAATCTTCCACATGAAGGACAACCAGGCCTCTGAAACACAGCAGAGGATGAAGACAATGAGTATTACAGATATTGAATTAGAACTCAACACGAAATAAACAAGGAGGAAGGGGCCATAAGAGCCAAGCTAATAATGATAATAAATCAGCGTTGGACAAAACTTATAACTGATAGTAAGGCGCAAGGCTGATTATGATGTCATAACTTCAAAAATAAGAAGTTAAATCGATCCGAAACAAAACCTCCAGGTGTAAGGACGAATTGTAATCATATCCAGAACATACTAACTAGACAGGATAGTTTATACAGACTATACAAACATCAGATAAACAATGATAAATGGCAGTAAGATTTTATAAATATTGTCAAATATAATTGAAATGCCTCATATCATAACTAGAGTACCTGAGTCTTTAGCATAGACAAACCATCTGATCTGATGAACCGGACGCTCCACCAACCTTATGACCTCTTAACTCTCTCCACCTTAGGGGGAAGGAAGTGGATCAAGAGGGAAAAGTGAGAAGACCTTCATCCGAGGCCTCCAACTCACTGGGAAAAGATTTTTGGTTAGATAACCCAACAATGTTAGTAGGAAATGGAACCTTGGTGGAGAGAAAAACAAACTCTCTGAGGATGTGATGTCCTAACATTCCTAGGTAGATACCTGTGGACATAAACACAAAGAGAGATTAGTATTTCATAGCGCCATTTTGAAATAAACTAGTTATTTTAGGTGCTTATCATGATAAACGTGAGTCCCGGAAACACATTACAATGGGATAAACTCGCTAAAATATACTAGAAGTCACCTGATGGCTAGGTCCTGGGCCCTCCTCCGGCGAATATAGACGATCTGCCATCTCACACAGGGTATATAACACTTCTAGAGTATGAATTTAAGTCTTAAATAGCTAAGAAAAGCTTAAAGTAACAAAGCATGTGTAGACCCTATGCCAATAAATTAGCAAAGAGGAAGTACTAGTCGGCGCATGCGCGGTAGTGGGACTGGCATCCGCCTGACTGTCATCTGACTCCCTGCCCAGTAGGGGCACCTAACTTTTTTAATCTGAGTGTTTTTATTGAGTGAAAGCTGATATTTAGCAATATCAAAGAGTATTAGGGAGGTAAGTATACTCTTGATGTGAAAAGAAATGGTCACGGATTCATTTTTTTTAATGCCCCACTGTAATCATTTTTGCTTAGTTAATGTCCATTTGTCTGTAAAGAACATAATACTTTTGAAACCTCTCCACTAGAATGACTAGCTCAGTTTTGGTGACAACCATTCCAGTGGTAAATTCAAAGGCATATCAATAAACTGATGTATGCCTTCCCAAAGGCATACTCCGCTGGGAAACTCTTGAAACTATGGCTCGAACAAAAATTCATATGGTGCATCCATACACCAAGTTTAGATTCCGTATACCAAAACTCTTGAAACTAGATTCATTGGCTAAAGATTTTCAGTAATGTTCAGTGAACGGTAAAAAGTAGGTTAAAGGCATGTTCAATGTACTGTGAAAAGTAGGTCATACTTTTCATATACAACACACCATCCGAGTATACTGCATCTGTACTACAAATTTAATTACGGTATACCAAAAACTCAAAACTACAGCCCAAAAAAACATTTCTGTGATGCTCAGTAAACCGTGAAAAGTATAGTCACACTGACCTACTTTTCATATGGAACACACCTTGAGCATATAGTGCATCCATACACCAAGCTTAGATCCTGTATAGCAAAAACACTTGAAACTACAGCCTGGACAAAGATTTTTTGTAATGTACCGTGAAAGGTAGGTCAAGCTTCATACACCGTACATCTTCTAAAGAAGATGCATCCACATACCAAGTTTCATGATTATACATATAAGTCTTTAAACTATGGCCTGGACAAACATGTACACTGAAATGTTCAGCAAACCGTGAAAAGGTCAAAAGTAGGTCAGGCGATCTACTTTTCATACACTGCACATCTTCTCTGTACAATGCATCCACATACCAAGTTTCATGATTATACATATAAAGGTCTTGAAACTATGGCTCGGACAGACTTGTAGATGGTGAATGGATGGACAAGAGGGTGACTACACTGTATATGTTCCCCCGAAATTTTTCTGGGAGCATAAAAATACTATCCTCTTGGCACATAAACGAAATCACAGATTTCTTTTTTCACGAGAGCATTGATACTTACCTCCCTAACACTCTGATATTCCCAAATATCGACTTTCACTCAATAAGCACTCAGATTAAAAAGTAAGCTGCCCCTGGGCAGGTAGTCAGGTGACAGTCCGGCGGATGCCAGCCCCAACCTCGCGCATGCGCAGACTAGCACTTCCTCTGACTAATTTATTGGCTGACACAATGCAACTAAGAAAGCCTGAAAACCGAGCCTCTGTGGGGGCGGAGAGGCTGTGTCTGTGTTAGGGAGGTAAGTATCAACTCTCTCGTGAAAAAAGAAGTCTGTGATTTCGTTTATTTCACTTCAAAAGTATACTTACCTCCCTAACACTCTTTGATATTGCCAGAATTCGGCGGGAGGGAGGTAAGGTCAAAAGACCAGCTCTTCCCTATGCACTTTTCTGCGTTAAAGGCACAAACTTCTGCAAGCGTGTGAAAACACAACCAGGGAATGATTTGAACATCGGATAGCACAACTGATGGCTGAGAGAAGACCATATGTCATATGCGCTGCCCCCTCCCCCCTTTTCTTGGGAGGAAGAAAGAATGACCTCAATGTCCCATACGCTCTCTACGTACTAGTGCCAAGTACTATAGGACATCAGACGAAAAAGGCTTAATTTTCATATACTCTCAAGAAAGAACCACATAAAACATGTACCATCACCATATTAGAACGAAGGGTCATGTGACAAAACAATCAACAATGAACAACACATAGACAAGGCTGACCGTGTAAAAAATCTTGTTGCTGTCATCAACTTCTCCTAGTTGAAGACTGATGCAGTACTGACAAGTGGTTGTTTCCATTGCTTAATTGTGATATTTATAAAAAATGAGAGAACCTCATCAAAATATGTACACCTAAATCATGTCACAGAGGTAATGATCAGTAAAACTTAACTCACAGTGCCACTGGGCTACTGACATAATGTCATCCACCGGAACCCCATTAAACAAGGCGGTGGAAGCCACTATGCCGCGAACACTGTGAGCCTTGGTTACGTCAACTTGTTTACCTGCGGCAGATTTATGGCAAAATTGGATACATTCCACAATCCACCTTGGATGCCCTACCATGGGGTTCAATATATGACAACCATAACGCTGTTGGGTCCGTCCGCCATTCCTGGGTACGTTGTTTGTACCTGTTTAATGCGTGGACTGGACACTAGAATGGGTTAACCGGGATATTTCAAAGACTGGTTTTTAGTCATGAAATTTATCCTAGGTAGAAGCCAAAGGCCTTCCCCTGTAACCACATAACGGTCTGCCTCGGCTGATAAGGCATGAATTTCATTTCTCCGCCTTGCCGAGGCCACAGCAATTAAAAATACAGTTTTAAGTGTCAACATTTTCATAGAAATGAAACTTAGTGGTTCAAATGGTTTATCAGCTAGTACTTGAAGCACTAGAGATAAACCCCAAGACGGAATCGCTGGGGGATTACTTGGTCTTAGATTGCCCATGCCTTTAATTAAAGTATTTAATGAACTTACTTCATCACTTCCCCTATTAGCCAAGCAAGGGATAACAGTCATTAAAGCTTTAACTTTAAACTTGTAGCCAGCAATAGTTAGGCTTGAGGCTATAGGCATCATACAGGTGACAGAGGAAATCGGATACTACCTGAATAGATGAATCCATAGGATTAATACATCTTTCTGAGCATCATTCTGTAAATCTGTTGATTTTATAATTATATGCTCTGGAGGTTGACCCCCTTCTGGCTTTTGCCATAAACATGGCTGCTTGCTCAGAAAAGCCCTTCATAATTCTAGATTCCTTGACAACATCCACACAGTCAATCTGAATATTAACGGCTTGTTGCGAAGGGCCTTACCCTGGAAGATAATATTGTCCATCAGAGGCAGAGGAATCGGATTGCAGACCAGAAGGTCCAGCAGATCCGTATACCATGATCGGCTTGGCTAAGTTGGGACAATCAGAAGCACTTGGCACTCCTCCTGTCTGATTTTCTGAAGAATTTTTGGAATCAGGATTGCTGGAGGGAATGCGTATGCATACATTCCCACCCAGCTGACAGCTAGCGCATCTGTTACGATAGCGCTCGGATCTGGAATCGGAGAGACGTACGGCGGTTTATGCAAGTCACTACAGTGGAAATGTTTGATAGAACTAGAACAATCTTGCCCTGAACTTTCTCTATGAAATGTTCCAGGCCCAGCACTATTGCTTGTAATTCCAGTAGATTTATGTGTTTTTGTGACTAGATCTAAAAACATTCCCAGGTAAACAAACTTCTTGGATGAAGTCAGCTCTGATTTTTGAAAGTTGATTATCCAGCACTATCTCCAGATTTGCTGATAGAGTCAGATAGACTTTCCTGATTGTGTGCTTTTAACAGCCAGTCATCTATGTACGTGTGGACTGCTATGCTTCTTCTGCGGATGTATGCTGTCATAGCAAGGACCATCCTGGTGAAGACCCAAGGAGCCGTCGAAATTCCAAAGGGTAAAACCTTGAATTCCCACTGCTGGCCCTGGAATGCAAATCTCAGGAACCGGCGAAAACTCCTCTCCATTGGAATGTGGAAATACGCAAACTTCAGGTGTATTGATGCCGTCCACATTCCCTTCTCCAACCCTGGCAACATCGTTTTTACAGTTTCCATTTTGAAACTTGGTGTGTCTATGAACTTGTTCAGTGGTTTTAGGTTGAGAATTGGCCTCCACCCTCCAGTGCTCTTTGTCACTAAGAATACGGTTGAATAGAAGCCCGGGTAATTTTGTGCTGGTTGAATTGCTCCTTTTAGTATGAGGGAATTTATTTCCTCCTCTATACACAACCGTTGATCTGGACCTCTTGGATTTTGAATCCAGATCGGTACCAGAGACAGCTGCGATGGCGGTCCTACTATCCAGTTGGGATGATACCCGACTGAAAGCCATCGCAAGACTAAGTGGTCCTAAGTTAACCGCTCCCACTCCTGCCTGTGGTGGGCCAGATGGCCTCCAACTGGTCCACCTACGGAGAGCGGTGGACATGAGACATGCAAGAGTGGAACTGTTTCTGGACCCAGGTGCACTGGAGTGGTCCTTTCTGTGGTAACCGGCCCATCAGGCACGATTACCACGACCAGATCCTCACGCTCCACGACCTGCACCTCGGTACGCGGCCGGCTGCCTGGCTGGATGCGCTGGAGGAGCATGCACCACCTCTGCCCAACGCTGCTGGCTGGAGCATGCAGCCAAGGCCGGTGCTGTGCTGGTGGCTGGCCTCTGACTTGGCCACCACCACTGCGGGCCTGCTGAGGATGATACGCAGGGGTGCTGTGCGAATGTGTTCTCTGCGGAGCACCTCAAGTTGCTCGCGCAAAGCCCTCTGGTTATTTACCAGGGTGACCATCTCTTGGAGGTGCCTACATCCCTCACCTCCAGAGTCCAGGACCTGTCATAGGCGTATGCAGTAGCCTATTATACAGGTCCTGGGATGGGCACAGGTTGTCCAAAGCAAACGTGCGCCGCGCCCGGACACTCTTGGTAACTGACCGGGTTAAACAGTCCAGAACCAGGTTCAGCCCATCCTGGATATCTCTCTGGACTGTTACCGGACTAGGCTGGTGCGATGCGGATGCTGTTACTACCCCCTGTAACAGCTGCGAGACGTGCAAGAGCATCGAAATAGATGCTCTTGAACCCTCCTCCGCATCTTGCAATGTGGTGTTTGCCGAGCGCAGCGCCTCATTCACAGTGCTCCCGTGTCAGATCGGGAATCTGGCCACGTGTCTTCGCCTAGCGCAGTGCAGTCATCCGCGCTGAGCTTAGGTACCACACTGTACTTTTGGTACTCGCCAGGTACGATGCGGCATCGCTTTGCCACTTCGCGACGGGACTTCACGAGACGTCAATCTGCCTTAATAGGTTCAGCCAGCGACACAGATGGCATCACGGTAGCAGCCGGCTTACCTGCCAGCCACGAGCGCTGGTCTCACTGGCTAGGCGACTGCTCCACAGAGATCTGACCTGACATTTATTAGCCACTGACACGCATCAGACCAGTCTTCCTCTGTGGCTACCTATGAATATTCGACTAGGCACGAGCCTTCATTGTCCTCTAGATTAATTGTGGCTGGAGATACCGATACTCCTGGCAAGCCAGAGAAAGCATGCAGGCCTGAAAGAGCAGGCATGCTAAACGCGCTGGCTTGTCCAGGAGCAGGAGCTGTGGCAATGCATGGGGTATAACTCGCCACACCACGGCCCTGGCCAGTGCCTGTCATTGCGATTTAGAAAAAAATTGCGATTTTCTACGATGTAATTGAAAAAATTGTGAAAAAATTGAGCAAACTATAAGATTCTAAAACTCATCATTCAGCAGTAAAAGAATACAGTTATAATCCATTCGCGCATGTATCCATTGTGTTTTTTCTTGATCGCTTCACGCATGTGTTCACTAAGTCCTAATCAAAACACAAGGCTCTATGGTAAACCAGCTAACAATAGCAAGGTAACACCTTTGTCATTGAGAAAACCCGCTAGTTACTTCATCGAACCACCATATAATTTTCTTTCTTTCGCTGCAGACCCTGTGTCTGTCGTGAAATACCAAGTATATACTTAGTTGCAGTGTTAGGCAATAATCACTGAACATAATTCTTTTAAATTCTTTTAGCAATTTCAGGCTGTGTACTAATTTTTCCTTTTTGATTCAGTTGTCATGTCTAATTAAAGAAAATAACGCAACAGCGTTCCAGATTGTTGTATTTTGAACTGTGCGTTGATTACTCTTAAATGGAAATCGTACATTCTGAAAGCAACTATAAACTGCACTATAGGACAAGTTTACACCGTTATTATCATAGCTACTCAAAGCTACCGTCCTATGTATATGGATTGCGCAATATCTCCCCGGGTACTAATATTAGCATCTTCGCGCTACTCAGGTAATGATCTAAACTCGTCCTACAAAGGGAGGCTATAAGAGGAAGCTGGATTTATATTTTTACTCGACGACATTTTATGTCAAATATTTATGAAATAAACGATGTTTATTAAACTATACGCAATATTTAGGTGGGCCCAATTAATAATTTCACCCCCGCGATGATGGATATAAGGTATACATTAAGCATATAGACGTAGGATGGTAAGAATTTGTCGCATGAAATTGTGTTCTTATTTCGTGCTATTTTTGTATCATTTATTTCAACTTTTTCTAGAAATTCCAAGTCCCAATTTTGATGACTTGTCACATTATCCCGGTTTATACTTTTGGGAATTTGGACCTACGATTTAATAACAAAATTTTTTTTTTGCCATTCTGGCCAGGGGAGCTAAAACACTAATTTCAACTCCTTTTAAAACCATTTCTAAAGCAGTATTTACTAATGCACCTGTTTTAGTCCATTTCGAAAGCAGTATTTACTAACACACCTGTAAATCAACAATCTTCATCCAGTCATTGATGTGGTTAGCCAATGATATAGCGTCCTGTGCATTATCACCTTCAGAGCAGTACAGCATCATCACTACAACAGGTACCTCATCGTTACTGTGAACAAACAAGGGCAACAAGAAATCAATTTATTACCCAACACCCTTCTCCAATGGATGGACCTGATCTGTCACTCAAGTATATGGTGCCATAATCAATTAGGTCAAATGTAGGCTCACATCACAAACAAAATGCATATTGAATGACGTATCTAGATCCATCATGAATATTGAAAAATCAGTTGAGTATATGAATTGTGTCTTTGATGGATTTACTATTTAATAAACATTCTGTTATTTATTTTGAAACTAATTTGACTGGGCTCTGATGCTGCCATCTATAGGCAAATTAGTTTCAAAATATGCAACAGCATTTCTGTATAGTTGTACCTAGAAAATGGGATTCATCCGTTCACGGTTCAGTGTACGTAAATTATTCAGAATGTGGGCAGTGTTGGCGGGGGAATGGCTAGAAATGAATCCCTCTATTTACGCACATGGTAACTGTTATTTAAGAAAATTTTAAATCTCTAAAAGAAAATGTCCATCTGCAGACCAAGAGAAGATTACTTTTGAAAATTTATCACTGGAATGAATGGCTCTGTTATAAACATAGTCATTCCAGTGCTAAAATTTCAAAACAGCATTCTTTTCATCTGCAAATGGACATTCATCAAGATGACTGCAAAAGCTGTTTTTGACTGGATAGAATATTATTACATAGCACAGCATTTTAACGGGTTTTGGAACCCTCATATAGTTGCACAAACACGCTACTTTCCATACATCATACCACAGTTAAAGTAGGGTTTTTGCAGTCCCTGACCCAGAAATGCAGTTTGTGTACTTGTACAAACACGCTACTTTCTATACATAACATACCACAGTTTAAGTAGGGTTTTTGCAGTCCCTGACCCAGAAATACACAGTGTATAAACTTGTACAAACACGCTACTTTCCATACATAACATACCACAGTTTGAGGAGTGTTTTTGCAATCCCTGAGCCAGGAATGTACAGCTGCTCAAGGTCAGTGATGCAGTCTCCGCTTCCTTGAGATGAAGTGTGCTCCAAATCATTAAAGCGGCCTTCAAGTTGATGCCAATGTAAGCATTTGTCTATTAAATCATGTAAACGTGACTTCATCTTGGGATTGGCAAAATAGCGAAACTGGGATCTGAAATGTGTAAACAAGGCATCTAACTGAATTGTGTCAATCATTCATCAGAACATCAATGTTTTAATGTTCAAGTTATCACAAACTAAACAAAATCACAGATTTCTTTTTTCATGAGAGAGTTGATACTTACCACCCTGATACTCTATGATATTTCCCAAATATCGACCTAGCTTCAATAAGACTCAGAATTAAAAAGAAACCGCCCCCACTGGGCAGGTTGCTTAACTGACAGTCCAGCGGATGTGCGGCCCAAACTCGCGCATGTGTGGGGCTGTCTCTTTTTATTCCAAATTATTGGCTGACAAATTGCAACATAAAATGCCGCTAGACCGAGCCTCTGTGTGGCAGAGAGACCGGGATCGTATCAGGGTGGTAAGTATCAACTCTCTCGTGAAAAAAGAAATCTGTGATTTCGTTTATTTCACATCATAAACGAAATAACGGATTTCTTTTTTCACGAGAGTTGATACTTACCACTCTGATACTTCATGATATTTCCTAAATATCGACCTAGCTTCAATAATACTCAGAATTAAAAAGAAACCGCGCCCACTGGGCAGGTTACACAACTGACAGTCCAGCGGATGTGCAGCCCAAACTCGCACATGCGCGGGGCTGACTCATTCTATTCCAAAACCGTGGCTGACCTAATTGCAACATAAAACGCTGATAGACCGAGCCTCTGTGGGGCGGAGGCCGGGATCGTATCAGGGTGGTAAGTATCAACTCTCTCGTGAAAAAAGAAATCCATGATTTCGTTTATTTCACATCAAGAGTATATTTACCACCCTGATACTTCATGATATAGCCAGAATTCGTAAGAGAATTCGGCGGGAGGGAGGCGAAGGTCAGAAGACCGGCTCATCCCTGGAAGAGCAAGCTTTTGCTTTTAGAGCACAACAAACATCTGAAATTGCGTATGTAAACACAATCAGGAAATGATTTGGACATTGGATAACACGACCGATGTTGAGAGTAATGACCGTTTCACATCCGCTCCCCCCCCCCCCCCTCTTTTAAAGAGGGAGCGATGACCTCAATGTCCTATACGCTCTCTATGTACTCGTGCTAAAGTACTATAAGACATCGGCCGAAAGCTTCATTTCGTATACTCTCAGATGGAACCACAAAGAACACAAAACCATCACCATTTTAGTAAGTAATATAAAAAGCGTGACAAAAAATAACCATCACCAAATATAGGACCAACCTATTTTGACGAGATTCCCCTTTGATCATCGCTGGCGATGATAGGTACAGTACAGAAAAGCGGGGATTCCCCCCACTAAATTGCACTGAGTGTGAGTCAACGGCCTTATGTACAATATTTACAAATTTATATACAGATTTAACGTTTATGTAAAATCGATAAGGCAAGTGGATTTGACGTGTCACGTAGGTAATGATTTGTAAAACTAGACTCACAGTGCCATTGTGCTACTGACATAATGTCATCCATCCACCGGCACTCCGTTAAACAGAGCCGTGGATGTCACTACGCCACGGACACTGTGAGCCTTGGCCATGTCAACTTGTTTACCCGTGGCGGCTTTGTGGCAATGCTGGATGCATTCCATAATCCACCTAGAAATGGTATCTTTAGAAGCTCTCCCATGGGGTTCAATGTAAGATAGCCATAAAGCACTAGGGTCCGTCCGCCATTCCTGTGTACATTGTTTATAACACGTTAATGCACGGACTGGACACCAAGCCTTTGAATTAGGATCAAACCTAGACAAAGCGGGTAAAACTATAGGCTGACCAGGATATTTTAAAGACTGGTTCTTCGCCTTAGTGGTTCAAAGGGTTTATCTGCTAATACTTGAAGTACTAACGATAAACTCCAAGACGGAATCACTGGAGGATTCCTTGGTCTTAGATTACCCATGCCTTTGATTAAAGTATTTAGATTACATACTTCATCACTTCCCCTAATAGCCAAGCAAGGGATAACTGACATTAAAGCTGACTTGTAGCCAGCAATAGAGTTATGCTTGAGGCTATAGGCATCAAAAAGGTGACAGAGGAAATTGGCTACTACCTGAATAGATGCTTCCATTGGATTAACACATCTTTTTGAGCACCATTCAGCAGATCTGTTGATTTTATAATCATATGCTCTGGAGGTTGACCCCCTTTTGGCTTTTGCCATAAACATGGCTGCTTGCTCAGAAAAACCCTCCTTAACTGCTGATTCCTTGACAACATCCACGCAGTCAATTGGAACATTGACGGGTTGTTTTGCAAGGCCTTGCCCTGGAATATTATGTTGTCCATCAGAGGCAGAGGAACAGGATTGCAGACCAGAAGGTCTAGAAGGTCTAGCAGATCCGTATACCATGATCAGCGTGGACAATTTGGGCGATCAGAAGCACTTGGCATTCCTGTACACCTGATGGCTAGGACCGGGAGCATCCTCCGGCAACTTGGCAATTTCCGACATACTAATAATAGTCAAAATCAAGTTGCAGACCAACTTAAAGCTTAAAAAAGATCGAAAGCAAAAGCAAGGCTAGAAAGCGTGTTGCAATGGTAGGTGAATATTTTAGGAAGAGAATGAGACAGCCCCGCGCATGCGCGAGTTTGGGCCGCACATCCGCTGGACTGTCAGTTGAGTAACCTGCCCGGTGGGGGGGGGGGGGGTTCTTTTTAATTCTAAGTATTATTGAAGATAGGTCGATATTTAGCAAATATCATAGAGTATCAGGGTGGTAAGTATACTCTTGATGTGAAAAGGCATCCTCCAAAATGAGCTAGCCAAATATAGACGTATCCATGTAATAGCGTGAATCCCAGATTTACCATCCGGTACAACACACAAATTTTCTATCAATAAATTTATTAAAAACACCTGATGTCTAGGACCGGGAGCATCCTCCGGCGACTTGGCAGCGTCAGACATTCTTAGAAAGTCAAAAGCAAGATGCAAAACAACTTAAAAGCTTCAAAATAATCAAAAGCAAAAGCAAATCTTTGAGGTCAGTCATAAGCGTGTTGCAATGGCAGGTCAATAATTTGAGAAGAGAAAGAGACAGCCCCGTGCATGCACGAGTTTGGGCCGCACATCCGCTGGACTGTCAGTTGAGTAACCTGTCCAGTGGCACTTTCTTTTTAATTCTGAGACATATTGAAGTTAGGTCGATATTTGGGAAATATCATAGAGCATCAGGGTGGTAAGTATACTCTTGATGTGAAAAGCGATAAGAAACTAACATTTGCAGGCCAAAAGAACACTTTTTTGAAAATTTACCACAGGAATGACTGGCACAACAAATTGAGCCAGTCATTCCACCAGCGTGAAAATTAAAAATAGTTTTCTCTTGGCCTGGAAATGTGACACATTATGCGAAAATTAAGATTTTCTTCACAAATATTGACCATTAAAGGTGTCACCATTTTCATAAATGGACTTTTAACTCTTTCATGCCGAAACCAGCCAAAACCAGCCTCTGCAGTGGTTTTCAGGAATGTCCATTTGCAGGCCAAGAGGAGACTATTTTTGAAAATTTACCACTAGAATGATTGGCTCGATTTTTTGATAACATTTTTCGTAAACTGACTTTTAAAGCAGCAACAGATCTCTAGAGTTACAGCACACTAATGTGCCTAGAAGATTGTGTTTATCTATTGAAGCACATGGCTTAGTCCTTTTCTGATTGGCTGAAAGTGAAATCATGGCAGCTTTCATAGGATGGAGAAATGCATAGACAGTTGGCTAAGAAAAATGATATAAAACACTAGATTTGATGGTTTGATAGAAATCTACTAATATCATACAATTTTTATGTCTAGTATATTCTATCACCTGAATAGTTACTGCAATATATGATGAGATGCGTCATCTACCAAGCACAGAATAAGATATATCCATGGATGCCCCATGGGGTGGGTGGGTGGGGGTTATTGCTGGCTATGAACAGCCCACCAATGGCTAATAAACACCCCTCCTCCACCCACCCCCAAAAATGTGACTGATTTTAAATCTCTGTTCACAAAAACTCAAATGGTCAGTTGCTTCTGCCCACTCTCTTAATCTTGCTCTCCATCTCGTAGGATGATGTATGGAGGTGATAATAACATTAATCTTGCTCTCCATCTCGTAGGATGATGTATGGAGGTGATAATAACATTAATCTTGCTCTCCATCTCGTAGGATGATGTATGGAGGTGATAATAACATTAATCTTGCTCTCCATCTCGTAGGATGATGTATGGAGGTGACAATAACATTAATCTTGCTCTCCATCTCGTAGGATGATGTATAGAGGTGACAATAACATTAATCTTGCTCTCCATCTCGTAGGATGATGTATGGAGGTGACAATAACATTAATCTTGCTCTCCATCTCGTAGGATGATGTATGGAGGTGACAATAACATTAATCTTGCTCTCCATCTCGTAGGATGATGTATGGAGGTGACAATAACATTAATCTTGCTCTCCATCTCGTAGGATGATGTATGGAGGTGACAATAACATTAATCTTGCTCTCCATCTCGTAGGATAATGTATGGAGGTGATAATAACATTAATCTTGCTCTCCATCTCGTAGGATGATGAATGGAGGTGACAATAACATTAATCTTGCTCTCCATCTCGTAGGATGATGTATGGAGGTGATAATAACATTAATCTTGCTCTCCATCTCGTAGGATGATGTATGGAGGTGATAATAACATTAATCTTGCTCTCCATCTCGTAGGATGATGTATGGAGGTGACAATAACATTAATCTTGCTCTCCATCTCGTAGGATGATGTATGGAGGTGATAATAACATTAATCTTGCTCTCCATCTCGTAGGATGATGTATGGAGGTGATAATAACATTAATCTTGCTCTCCATCTCGTAGGATGATGTATGGAGGTGATAATAACATTAATCTTGCTCTCCATCTCGTAGGATGATGTATGGAGGTGATAATAACATTAATCTTGCTCTCCATCTCGTAGGATGATGTATGGAGGTGATAATAACATTAATCTTGCTCTCCATCTCGTAGGATGATGTATGGAGGTGATAATAACATTAATCTTGCTCTCCATCTCGTCGGATGATGTATGGAGGTGATAATAACATTAATCTTGCTCTCCATCTCGTAGGATGATGTATGGAGGTGATAATAACATTGAACTTGCTCTCCATCTCGTAGGATGATGTATGGAGGTGACAATAACATTGATCTTGCTCTCCATCTCGTAGGATGATGTATGGAGGTGACAATAACATTGATCTTGCTCTCCATCTCGTAGGATGATGTATGGAGGTGACAATAACATTGATCTTGCTCTCCATCTCGTAGGATGATGTATGGAGGTGACAATAACATTAATCTTGCTCTCCATCTCGTAGGATGATGTATGGAGGTGACAATAACATTAATCTTGCTCTCCATCTCGTAGGATGATGGATGGAGGTGACAATAACATTAATCTTGCTCTCCATCTCGTAGGATGATGTATGGAGGTGACAATAACATTAATCTTGCTCTCCATCTCGTAGGATGATGTATGGAGGTGACAATAACATTAATCTTGCTCTCCATCTCGTAGGATGATGTATGGAGGTGACAATAACATTAATCTTGCTCTCCATCTCGTAGGATGATGTATAGAGGTGACAATAACATTAATCTTGCTCTCCATCTCGTAGGATGATGTATGGAGGTGACAATAACATTAATCTTGCTCTCCATCTCGTAGGATGATGTATAGAGGTGACAATAACATTAATCTTGCTCTCCATCTCGTAGGATGATGTATGGAGGTGATAATAACATTAATCTTGCTCTCCATCTCGTAGGATGATGTATGGGGGTGATAATAACATTAATCTTGCTCTCCATCGTGTAGGATGATGTATGGGGCTGATAATAACATTAATCTTGCTCTCCATCTCGTAGGATGATGTATGGGGGTGATAATAACATTAATCTTGCTCTCCATCTCGTAGGATGATGTATGGAGGTGATAATAACATTAATCTTGCTCTCCATCTCGTAGGATGATGTATGGAGGTGATAATAACATTAATCTTGCTCTCCATCTCGTAGGATGATGTATGGAGGTGATAATAACATTAATCTTGCTCTCCATCTCGTAGGATGATGTATGGAGGTGATAATAACATTAATCTTGCTCTCCATCTCGTAGGATGATGTATGGAGGTGATAATAACATTAATCTTGCTCTCCATCCCGTAGGATGATGTATGGAGGTGACAATAACATTAATCTTGCTCTCCATCTCGTAGGATGATGTACGGAGGTGACAATAACATTAATCTTGCTCTCCATCTCGTAGGATGATGTACGGAGGTGACAATAACATTAATCTTGCTCTCCATCTCGTAGGATGATGTACGGAGGTGACAATAACATTAATCTTGCTCTCCATCTCATAGGATGATGTAGAGAGGTGATAATAACATTAATCTTGCTCTCCATCTAGTAGGATGATGTATGGAGGTGAGAATAACATTAATCCTGCTCTCCATCTCGTAGGATGATGTATGGAGGTGACAATAACATTAATCTTGCTCTCCATCTCGTAGGATGATGTATGGAGGTGACAATAACAACTGGGTATTTTAAATATATGAATTTCGTGCCAAGACAACCTAATAGCTATGAAGAGGGTTCATACACCTTGTACTCTCTGTGCTTGAAATTCCATGACTTTTCATGACCAAAATTAACAAATACCATGACTTCCAAGAATTAATATCGAGGAGATTTGTGTTTATGACAGATCCAAAAAAAAAGATCTGAGTTATAATACAAAATGTATGAATATTGCCTGTTGCAACAACCAAGCTATTGCCATAATTTTTTTTGAGTAAAGGTGATTTATGTCAACAGATTTATTTTTAGTTTACATGATTACCAATTTTCATGACCCTTCCAACACCTACGATAAAAAACACTCATTTTCCATGACTATCCAGGCTTGGAATTTAAACTTTCAAATTCCATGACTTTCCATGACTAGTATGAACCTTGTATGAAGCCATATGTGTGAATGCTTAGTAGTTGAGATTAGCTATATATTAAACCTTTACTGTTCAAGATTTGTCAGAGAAATTGACATTTCTGGTGAATGAAAGTCTATATTTTACAGGCGAAGAAAAGTTTTGTTTGTTAAATTTTAAAACTGGAATGACTGGCTTGATTATTAACCCTTTACCACTCAAATTTATTATTTTAAATTTCAATTTTCTCACAGAGAATGTTCATTTGCAGACCAAGAAGTCTATTTTTGAAAATTTTACCACTGGAATGACTGGCTCGGCTATCGCGCCAGTCATTCCAGTGGTAAATTTTCAAAAATAGTCTTCTTTTGGTTGGCAGATGGACATTTCTCAAGAAATGCTGAGATGAGTGTTAAAGGGTTAAGAAAGTAATTTTAGTGGTCTTCTTCTTTTCGATCGCTGGTATCACACTTGGAGAGCCATTCTCAAGATGAAATCTGTAGTTTTCTGCAGTTCTTCCACAGGCCCATACAGCTTTTCAAGAAGAGGTTGACAAAGTCAAAATTATGTCATATGTCAGGGACACACTGACTTCATAAACAAGCTTGAATCACATGGTGCCCTACCAAAGAATGCTCTTCTTGTCACAATGGATGTCACATCTCTATACACGAATATTCCAAACGAGGAGCTACAGCCAAATTCATCAGGGCCAATGGCACCCCGGGCCAGGCCAGCCCGAGGTCGTTATTGTCCTTGTTGAAGATCGTTCTGACCTGCAATAACTTCACTTTCAACAATAAACATTACCTCCAAATAGGAGGTACAGCAATGGGCACAAAAGTAGCACCTAGCTACGCCATAATTTTCATGGCGGACCTAGAAAACAGACCACTCAGTATAGCGCGCCACACCAACCCGCTATTTACCTCCATTATATTGATGACATCTTCATACTATGGTTAGAAGGAAGGGAGAAACTGGATATGCTCATCCAACATATGAACACTTCACACAACACAATCAAATTCACGGCTGAAATCTCACCAACCAAAGTGAGCTTTCTGACACACTAGTTTCGATTTCGGACAAACATACACTCCAATTCGACCTCTTCACCAAACCCACCGACACTCATGGGTACCTACATTACCAGTCAGCACACCCAACCTCCACCAAAGACGCGAGTCTATATGGCCAATTCCTGAGATTACGCAGAATCTACTGCAACATTGAAGACTACGAGAAACACGCTCGTGATACAATTGCACACTACGAGAATCGTAGTTATCCCACCAATCTCTTAATAGACAGCTATAACAAAGCCCTCCAAATGGAGAGACTATCACTCTTAAAACCGAAAGAGAATAAAACCAAAAACCACCGGATACCACTCATCACAGATTACCACCCACACAGTATCCTTCTCAAGAAAATTATCAACCGACACTGGGACCTCCTACAAACCAGCCCCAAATGCAGGGACACTTTTACCGAGAAACCGCTCTTCGGCTACAGAGGGAACCCAACGCTGAGAGACCAACTAGTCTGTGCTGATTTCTCCCACCCTGCTATCAAAGGATACCAGGGCAGTTCGATACCAAACAAAGTCGAACCATGTCAAAAAGGAAACTGTTCCTTTTGTCACAGAATGGAGAAAGGGAAAACTTTCCAGAGCACACACACACACGTCTAACATACAGATGTCACGTGAAAACACACTGCTCAACCATGAATGTAGTGTATCTCCTGACCTGCACCATTTGCAACAAACTATACGTGGGAGAAACTAAGAGAGAATTCCAGATCTGTATCAAAGAACATTTGAGAGATGTCAACAAACACAAAGACACACCGGTCGCACTACATTTTAACCTACCAGGACACGATACAAATAGTATCAGATACAGAGTCATAGAAGTAGGCTTGCGCGATTTTCCGATTTAATCGTGAAGTTCGATTTATTTTTTAAATCGTGATTTTTACGATGTAATTGAGGAAAGATCGGAAAATCGTCAAAAATTTCATGTTTTTACAAAATCTGAAGTGTGTACGTTTCCGTCGCATTATATCAGTACATGAGTACACTTATAATCGATTCTGTGTTCATTGTGTGTATATCACGCCGTGCCATGCATGTGTCGAATAATTACGAATCACAACACAAAGCGCTACAATAAACAAGCTAACAATTGCGAGGTAACACCTTTGTCATTGAAAAAACAAGCTAGTTACTCCGGTGAATCGCCATATAATTTTCTTTCTTTCGCTGCAGACCCTGAGTCTGTTGTGAAATGTCAAGTATATACAGTTTCAGAGTGTTAGGCAATCAGTGAACATAATTCTGTTTAATTCTAGAGTAAGCAATTTCAGATGGTCTAATAATTTTTCCCTTTTGATTCGGTTGTCATGTCAAATTAAAGAAAATAAAGCAACAGCATTCCAGATTTTGAACTGTGCGTTCTGTTGATTACTCTTAAATGTAAATCGTACATTCTGAAAGCAACTATAAACCGCACTATAGGATGAGTTTATGCCGTTACACTAGTACCTACTCAAAGCCACCATCCTATGTATGTGAATTGCGCAGTATCTCCCGCGCAACTAATATTAGCGTCTTCGCGTTACTCCGGTAATTACCTAAACGCGTCCTACAAAGGGAGGCTATAAGCGGGAGCATCACGTAATCTATATATTTTTCTCGCGACATTTTATCTCAAATTTTGATGAATTAAATAATGTTTTTTAAACTATACGCAATCTTTAGGTGGTCCCCATTAATAATTTCATGCCCCCAATGATGGATATAAGATATACATTAAGCATAGACGTAGGATGGTAAGAATTCGTCGCATGAACATCATCATGTGTTCTAATATCGTGCTATTTTTGTATGCTTTATTTTAACTTTCTAGAAACGAGTCACGTTAACCCGGTTTATACTTTTGGGAATTTGGACCTACGATTTAATCGAAAATCGCGATTTTTTTCATAAAATCGATCGCGATGTTTCAAATCAAAAATCGCGCAAGCCTACATAGAAGTTCTGCGTCACGACTCTGAAAGCACTGAGGCCACCCCCCCACGCAAGCACCATGAATCTTACTGGATTCACCAACTCCACACAATGGATCCTGTTGCTATTAATCACGCAGATTGGTAACCCCCACATCCTGTGGGTGAGACACCATAACTACAATACTTACCCTGTGATTTGACTGTCAAGTCTTTCATGAGCAAAGCTACTTGTTAGAATGACGACTTGTTTAAATTTACACTGGCATATCCATTCAGCCAACCGCTGACAAAACACATTCCTACGTCCCTAAAGCAAAAAAAAAAGGGAAATTAAACTCACTTGGCCAGATAGGTAGCCAGTTCATGACTCATTTGAACGGACATAACTCTGAACATTGACGTGAAATAAGCTTTATGTTCCCAAAGCAATATTTCAATCCTTTAATGCTCAATACAGCCAAAAGGTCCTGCCTTTGCAGTGGTCTTGGGTAGGCTTGCATGATTATTGCTTTCAGTAATCGCGATCGATTATTTAATAATAATCGCGATTACACGATTAATCAGCTTGAGTACAAATTACCCAGCTATAACAGAAAAAAAGCATATCAATGACGAAAGCTGCAATGATGTTGAGAAAGATCGATTTGCAAGCCAAGAGAAGATTATTTTTGAAAATGTAGCACTGAAATGACTGGCTCAATTCTCGAGCCAGTCATTCCAGTGATACATTTTCAAAAATAGCCTTCTCTTGGCCTGCAAATGAACATACATTCGCTGAGCAAAATGTAAATTTCCATGACAGATCGCAATAAAGGTAGGTTTTGGAATATTTTATGATGTAGAATTATTCACGATTATTCGATTATTTAGTTTTTAATCATATAAATTCACGATTTTCGATTTAATCGCGTAAGCTTAGTCTTGGGTAATGTCCATTTGTAGGTGAAAAAATAATATTTTAAACATTTTCTCACTTGACTGACATCCAGTCATTCCAGTATAAATTTTTTAAACTGGTCTTCTCTTGGCCTGCAAATTGATTTGCCACTAAGCCAAATTTAGATTTGAAAAAATCTTGACTGCGCACATACCCCCACATGTGTGTGCGTGTCTGCCTGTGGTATGTGTGTAACTGTCTGTGTGACTGCGCATGCCTTCAGAGTTGTATCTCATATACTACCGGATTATTTAATATGGCTTACCTGGACAAATGGTGCTCTTTGTTGAATGGTCATAATTTGGTTTGATGCCGATTCATACACTAGAATACAAAAAGACAATCTTCAGGACAAGAATAGTCATGTAGTCAAGTCAATCAATGCATCCATTTGCGAGCTCTAAGTCCTGATGCACTAATATAACCCTATAGAGGGTTTGGTGACCATGGGTCTTATATCTCAAGTGTGGGCTGTGGCAGTTTGATGTAAAACCTGGACTGTGTTGCACTAACTCCAGGCAAAAGAAAACTTAAACAGAAATGACGAAGTCCCTACACTGAGATTACATGTCAGAATGATACATGTATGTGTGAAGTTATGCAAATGCACTACTGATAGAGATTACTATATATCGAGTTTGGTGCCAATGGGTCTGACAGTTTTGCTGTAGCATAAATAAATGCAAAAGATAAACTGTACAGTCATCCTATTACCCATGAGAAACACAATTGGGCAGGAAGACTGGGTACCCCCGGATGTAGGAGAAAAGTAGTGAAGATAATGCTCGAGTTATGGGCCATAGGTTTTGGTATTATGCCTCGAGGTGACTTGCACGTGAACAGGAATTAAAGGGATGCTAATCTCATCTCAAAAGTTGTATTGCACTGATAGATTATCTTTTATTAATACTATATCCTTCATATCTGGTCACATTCCGTTACCTGTATCACAATTATCTGCTTTGTAATACCGCATACATGTTGAACAGTGATCGCCACCATTTTGTCTCCTCAAGCGATAGTGTGTGATGTCATGTAAGTGCTAATGCATTCCATTCTTTATTATGTAATACTCATCTCGTTGTATGTATATTTTGAAACTAATTTGACTGGAAGTTCATTCTTTATTATGTAATACTAATCTCGTTGTATCAATATTTTAAAATTAATTTGACACCTATGGCAGCAAAAACTTCCAGTTAAATTAGTTTCAAAATGTTCAACAGCTTACCTGTATGATTACTTTTATACCACATTGCCAAAGTACAGCTGTCACCTCTATGACTGAGCATATATACTGAGGCACACACGCTAGTTTTTTTCTGATTGGTTGGAAAGTAAATCATGGCAGCCATTATATATGCTGTAGAAATGTATCATCATTTAGTTACTAAACCTTGAATATCTTTTGCTATCGGCATGATAAAAAGCTAAAATGTCATGGATGGATTATGGGTGGCAAATTCTATCACCTGAATGGTTAGTATAACATAAGGTGAGATGTTCTTTAATGTTGAAATTATAAACTAGAGCCTGGAGAAATTTTGATGTTTAATTAAGATTCATATTACATTTAGTCAATGACTAAGAGCATTGCTACGTTCACAGTTAACAGTCAGACTGCCGCAAGCCACCAGACAATAACCTTAATGAGCAATAACTCTGGACCTGTTAAATATTTTGGAAACAATTTGACTAAGCCACCAACAACTTTCAGTCAAATCATTTTCAAGATATTCAGCATATCTAGAGTTAAACCACATAGAAAATGTAGTCTGCAGAAATTCAGCAGGCAGTCAGTTAAGACATGACAATCTGTAGCCTAAAATGCATTCATAGACCAAGGTCTGTGGACTGTAACTAGAAAACATGCATTCAAGCTGCATCCTGGACAACTTCATACATAGATGCAGGTATTATATTTGAATTAATGGTTAGTAAACTGGAAAAAATGTGTTACATTGACCTGTTTTCTATACACAACAAGCCTGTTGACTAAGGTACATCATATGATCGAGGGGCACTAACAACAGTCTATTGGCGTGACTTCTCTAGTAGCCTGACGCTTACTTTCTCAGACCAAAAGTCTGAATGATCTGAGCTCTGCAAGTCGGCTCCTTTTATACTCGCCCTCCCATGGACTGGAAGTAGGGTGGGATATGCCAAAATTTTTAGTGGTACTAGGACAAACCCTTTTGGTGGTGCAAATTTTTGGTGGTGCAGGAATTTTTTGGGGTGAGGCTGATGTGCGTGCGCGTGTGTGTGTGTGTGTGTGTGTGTGTGTGTGTGTGTGTGTGTGTGGGGGGGGGGTGATTTTTTGGTGGGGCAACCATATTTTGGAGGGGGGGGGGTGTGTGTGCAGAAATTTTTTCTGGGCTGGTGCAAAATAATTTTTTGGGGGTGCAGAAATTTTTTAGGAGGGGGGGGGGGGAGAAAGAGGCATATTTTTTGAGGTCCTGCATCCCCAAAACAATCTTTGCGATTTTTTCCATTTTTTAATAGGAAAATCATGCAGACGTCCTTTTCTGCATATTTAAAAAATAAAAAGGTACATCGCTACATCAACTTTGGTAATTGTATTGAGTGATTCTCATAGGGGTCCTTTTGAGGGTATTTACCCCCCCAAATCCAGTTGGGACTCCAAAAAGTAGTGGCAGAGGATCCCATGGAACCCCTGAAAATTGTGTATGGTTGTGCTATATAGTTTTATTGGCTTTTGCACAAAAATACCTACATAATCTAGCATGATACCACCATAATTCACAGAACTTTGTGAGTCCCTGGTACCTCTAATTTTAACATGGATGAGAAATACTGTTTCGGAATACCAGATTTCAGTATAGGACCGTTAAATTTAAGCTGGGGTCCGCTTGATTTCATGGTGTGGGGTTCCTGGGACATCCAAAATTTAGATGTCATAAGAACCACTGACTGTATCATGTATGTGAAGATGTATTCACACTACAAGCATCACAAATTCATGGTTCATGGTTGGATGTCAGCAATAACCATTACTACATGGAAACCTTTAACATATAATGCATCCAGTTTGTACAGCTTAACCCTTTAACCCGCGAATTCGTTCAAGAAAATTTAAAATTTTTCATAGAAAATGTCCATTTACAGACCAATAGAAGACTATTTTTGAAAATTTACTACTGGAATGACTGGCTCGGTTATCGAGCCAGTCATTCCAGTGGTGAATTTTCAAAAATAGTCTTCTCTTGGTCTGCAAATGGACGTTTCTCAAGACCACTGCAGAAGCCATTTTTGGCTGATATGAGTGTTAACGGGTTAAAAATAACCTTTTGAAACTACAACATGGATGAAATCATGGATACACAGGTACGCATGCTCATGGACACACACATGCATGCACGCACACACGGGTACGCACGGATGACAAGACACATGGATGGCCTATGAGATGGACACATGCAAGCATGCACACATATTTTTAACCCTTTCATGGTGAAGCTGGTTTTGAGGAATGTCCATTTGCAGATCAAGAACACATTTTTTTTTAATTTACTAATAATCGAGCCAGTCATCCCAGTGGTAAATTTCCAAAAGTAATCTTCTCATTTTGATATTTTTGACTAAATTTAGGCATTAACCCTTTCACCAATGAATTCCCTATATCTTCTTTTCAAGGCAACCATACAGAAAAACTGTTGAATCTTTTGAAATTAATCTGACTGGAAGCCGTTGCTGCCCGAGGCAGCAACACCTTCCAGTCACATTAATTTCAAAATTAGTCAGCAGAATAAGATTTATAGTGTAAAGAATCCACTTTTTCAGGGATTTGTCAGTGAAACAGTTAACATGTATGTCTGCTACTAACCTTGACAGTTTGTAACTAATTTACATGTTGTTGACTGTGGGTGAGCAAATGGATCATTTCCTATTGCGGGCAGAATGCTGTCATCCACAATGTATCCCACTTTGTTCATCCATAGTGTTGAAATGAGCAAGTCCGCAGTAAGCTGACCAATATTACCAACTGACACAGCCGGCTGTAAGCAAATCAACACACAGAACAAATTACGCCTAAAAAGATTATACGTATGTTTCCGGTTTCCTACCTACATGCAACAATAGCTGCGACCTACATGCTCCAAAAATGTTGCTACAGCAATATAAAATTTCAACTGGAGTTATTGAATTCTCAGCTCTTTTATCATATTTTCTATGGTAAGTTGATACACATTTACCAAAAACATGGTAAAAGAAACCCCAAACCACATCCACAAAAACAAGGGGCCCAAGGGGCCTGTATCACTCGCCTGGAACATAGGCATTTCGACTAGAAAGAGCATCGCGTCTAAGTAGAATTCTAAGGTTTTGACCAGAACTAGGTCATCCAAGATGGGTGCCAAGCAAATCGAGCCACCAAGTTCTCTTGAACAAATTGTGGTTCAGCTCTTGACCGTGATGAAGTTTTCTGAGTTTCACATTAATCCACAAAGTGGTTTCATTTCTCAGACGTTTCCAAAAATTGGCCAAAATCCAAGATGGTTGCTGGACAAATTGGCCGATTGGCTTTGTTTGAATAAACCTGGATCTCTATAGCCTAAGGATGCTTCCAGCCAAATGTACTTGAAATCGGCAAAGTTGTTCTCCAGGAGAAAACATTTTAAATTTCCTGTTGCTTTAGTATAGGAGTTTTTGGTTGGAAAAAGATCCAAGATGGCTGCGAAACCGTTTATCCTACAATTTTGAAAGCGAAAATTTGAAATCAGCATACGCAAAAAACTATACAAAACCAATTTTGGCTTCAAAATCCATTAAATAAAAAACCCAATATGGCCGCCAAACACACTACATCTTGATTGACTCATGGCACCCATGTTTTTTTCTTTACGCATCATCTTCCCTTGAACAAACCTTAATGGCCCTTTGTCCCTTATCTTTTTTCTAATTTCGGCCTGGTCTGTCCAGCGATTCTGGAGAAGTAATTTTTGCAAAAATAACCTCATCCAAGATGGCCGCTCAACTATTTGGCCAATTAAGTTCCCTTAAACAAACTTGGTTCAGCTCTTGATTCATGCTTGGACTCAGGGCAATTAGCATGGTAGGGTTAACTCACTTGGCATGGGGGTTAAGCCTGGATAGAAGCAAACAAAATGTTAATAACAGGATACACTTTTATTATTAGCTGTTGACTGTTCAGATCAGAAGTATGGAATGAGCTATTATCAAGCAACAGTCAACCCCCAAACATTTCTTGTTTGCCTACCAACAGATTCTATACCGTTAGCTACACAGGAAGTTGTACGTTGAAGAATTTAAAAAGCCTGATTGGTTAATATTTTGAACTTCCTGGATAAAAATGAATTTAATATTATCTCATTGGAGGAAAATAACAACTTCCTCTGTAGCTTAAAAATTCATGTCTGAGCAAGCCACCTATCCATACACAGCCAACACAAAGAGGGTGGTGGGTAGTGGGTGGTGACCTTCTCATTTGTTATTGCTAAAGGCAGGAGAGTGAACCACGTCATTCAGGTGTGCTGGACACATGAGTGAGTGACTCATTGATTAGGATTTCCTTTATGGTTTAATTAATCTTAGCTTGTAATTATAATATAAATTTGCTATCTTATACACAGTACACAAAATGAAAATATTTGGAGTACAACTTTTAACTAATTAGAAAAATTAGAAAATTAATACAACAAAATTTAACATAACAAACATAATATTTTAAAAGGACAACCAATTAAGATTTATCAACATTCTACTAAATACAACATAAATTGCTTATTTTGAAAATGTTTTAACTGGCATTATTTTCCAGTGAAATGATTTTCAAAACAAGCAACAGGATATAACTTATTCAAGAGCCATGCTTGAATATAACATGAAACCCATTCTGAAAATATTTCGACTGAATAATATTTTCAGTCAAATTATTTTCTAAATAATTTATAGCCAACAAAGCTTTAAATTCATATCTATTACCTGACAATTTAACCCTTGTATACAAAGTATTTACACTTAAAACCAATATATAATGAAATATGGACAGTGTATTTAATAATTAAACAATCTTTCAGCTTATGTAGTTTTATAAGTTTACAAAATTATTCTACCAGGGAAATCTTTTGCCACCATAAGACCGTTTACAGAAGCTGGCCTAATAACTTGAAACAATGGATGTGAAAGTGTCTGCAGCAACAACTTTCACAGAAATAGTTTCAAGATAACAAGCACAGTTTCCAACCTCATGGCAGCAACAACTTGCAGTCAAATTGTTTTCAAATAATTGATTGAAGCCTGGTACCACACTTGCCCTAGATGATATTTCGTGAGCTTTGTGTGGATCGATACAAAGCTCACGAAATATCATCCAGTTTGGGAGATTTTTAGACATTCGAAATGGGCCAAAATCTAAGATGGCCACCGACTGAATTGAACAACCACGGATCTCTATGCCCTAGGGATGCTTTCTGCCCAATGTACTTGAAATTGGCCAGGTGGCTCTCGAGAAGACATTTGAAATTTCCCATTGCTTTAGTATGGGAGCGTTGGGCGGGCCGGAAAATGATCCAAGATGGCCACCATACCGTATATCGTACGGTTTCAAAAATCTGAAATCAGACTACCCCAAAACCTATTATATAAAACCAATTTCGGCTTCAAAATCCATCAAATAAAAATATCCAATCTCTATGCCCTAAGGATTGTTCCTTCCAAATATACTTGAAACCGGCACAGTGTTTCTCGATAAGGAGACAATAAAAATTGTCCATTGTATGGGAATGTTTGGCGGGAAAAAGAGCCAAGCCGGACACCAAAGCGTTCATCCGACAGTTTCGAAAATGGCTTACTTTAATGGCCCTTAGACCCTAATCATATCTCCAAAATTTTGGCCTGATCCATTTAGCGGTTTTGTAGAAGTTGTTTTCGCGAAAACTAGGCCATCCAAGATGGCTGCCAAAGTATTTGGCCAATCAACTTCCCTTGAACAAACTTGGTTCAGCTCTTGCCCTAGATGAATTAATCTGCCAAGCGGTTTCGGAGATTTTAAAGACATTTCTAAAAATTCGCCAAAATCCAAGATAGCTGCCGGCCAAATTGGCCGATCGGCTTCGTTCGAACAAACATGGATCGCTATGCCGTAAGGATCCTTCCTGCCAAATATAAATGAAATCAGCCCAGTGGTTCTTGAGAAGACATTTGAAATTTCCCATTGCTTTAGTATGGGAGCTTTGGGCGGGCCAGAAAATGATCCAAGATGGCCGCCATACCGTATATCCTACAGTTTCAAAAATTTGAAATCAGACTACCCCAAAACCTATTATATAAAACCAATTTCGGCTTCAAAATCCATCAAATAAAAATATACAATCTTTATGCCCTAAGGATTGTTCCTTCCAAATATACTTGAAACCGGCACAGTGTTTCTCGATAAGGAGACAATAAAAATTGTCCATTGTATGGGAATGTTTGGCGGGAAAAAGAGCCAAGCTGAACACCAAAGCGTTCATCTGACAGTTTCGAAAATGGCTTACTTTAATGGCCCTTAGACCCTAATCATATCTCCAAAATTTTGGCCTGATCCATTTAGCGGTTTTGTAGAAGTTGTTTTTGCGAAAACTAGGTCATCCAAGATGGCCGCCAAAGTATTTGGCCAATCAACTTCCCTTGAACAAACTTGGTTCAGCTCTTGCCTTAGATTAGATGAATTAATCTTCCAAGCGGTTTCGGAGAAGATTTTAAAGACATTTCTAAAAATTGGCCAAAATCCAAGATAGCAGCCGGCCAAATTGGCTGATCGGCTTCGTTCGAACAAACTTGGATCACTATGCCGTAAGGATTCTTCCTGCCAAATATAATTGAAATCAGCCCAGTGGTTCTTGAGAAGAAGTTGTTAAAAGAAAAAGTTGACGGACAGACAGACGCCGGATGCCACAGCATAAGCTCACTTGGCCAATCTGGCCAGGCGAACTACAAATAATTCCATACCTACGGTACCTGAATTTTTGGAGGCGTGTAATAGGAAAGATTTATATTACTTTGTTTGGCCGTACGGTATATAAGGACCAGTGTATTAACATGACATTTTGCTAGTGCATACCATTGTACAGAACAGCTCAGAAATAATGTAACACATTTCAAATTTTTTATGGAGTTATGTCCCCTTTCGACTTATGAAATACAAACATATAGGCTTTCAAGAATTTTTCGTTCGCCTTCACTATATAACTAAAACTGCAGGAAATTTCAATTTCCCTTTCTCCGAGATCTAACAATACTCACCATTCTGTTACTTTCGGATACACAGCTGGCCTTGACAGCTGGCTCTAGGACTATAGACTTAGAAAGCTTTACCGACTCCTTGGAACCGGGTAGTCGGCTCCCAACCGCCAAGTACCCGTCTACCATAGAGCTCATATTGTTTGCATAGCCACCAAACAAGAGAAAACCATGGCTTGCCTCCGTGGGGCTGGGAGGCTGGGTCCGTAACAGAATGGTGAGTATTGTTAGATCTCGGAGAAAGGGAAATTGAAATTTCCTGCATTCTCTTTCGATCAATACTCACCATTCTGTTACTTTCCGATATACACCAGATTTGTTCAGTAACCTGGTGGGAAGGGGCAAGCCATAAATGCTACTTTGCCCCTTGGAGAAAGATTTTAGACTTAACAACTTGACTAACGGAGACCTAAAAGGACCGTCAAGTTATCGAAACCGAATCACATTCGCGTCACTGCCCCCCCCCCTCCTTTTTTCTCCTAAGAAAAGACAGAACTCACGAACATGTATCTCGCCTGAAACACAAATATGCCGAGGGTTAACTGCTCCTTGCATATCCACATGTATTAGGGAATGAGCATGAATATATATGATGAATGAACATGATATATAGACATAATACAAACTCTCACTAATGAATTACCTTATGATAACTGGAC
The DNA here is from genome assembly GCA_034401795.1 of Chaetoderma sp. LZ-2023a. Classification (NCBI taxonomy): domain Eukaryota; kingdom Metazoa; phylum Mollusca; class Caudofoveata; order Chaetodermatida; family Chaetodermatidae; genus Chaetoderma; species Chaetoderma sp. LZ-2023a. Next base: position 145,840,732 of record CM067359.1, read on the forward strand.
TTCAGACGTACCGCCTCCAACCATTCACTGGTCTGGCCATCAGTGACACAATCTGGTTGTCATCCTTACGCTCGATCATGCCTGCTTTAGGTTCTTTTCTAACCGAAGTGAAAAAAGGGTGAAGAGCAGTGTGGCCACTTAACTATCATCTCAAAACAGCTAAAGCGAGTGGATTGGCTGAGTCTGACACATCCCTCATATAGTAATCCGTAAATGAGGACTCACAGTGCCATTGTGCAACGGCCATGATGTCCTCTAACGGAACACCACTGTAAAGGGCGGTCGAGGCGGCTATTCCTCGAACATTGTGTGCCCTTATGCCTTGCACCTGGTGCCCAGTCGCCATCTCATGAGTAGTCTGAATGCATTCGACTATCCAACGAGAGATAGTATCCATGGATGCGGCACCATAAGGCTTCTTATGACAGATCCATAGATGTCTATCATTCGACCGTAACGAGTCAGTCAGTTTCTTGTACTTAGTCAAAGCACGGACCGGGCACCAGACACTGGCATCACGATCAAACCCAGTTAACTTCGGTATTATGATCGGTTCGCCGGGATATCTCAAAGATTGATTCTCTGACATAAACTCTGCTCTTGGCAGAAGACGCAGACCCTCTCCAGAGACAATAAATCAGTATCTCTCTGCCGAAAGCGCATGGATCTCACTGCGCCTTCTAGCTGAGGAAGCTGCCAATAGAAAAACCGCCTTTAGAGTCAAATGCTTTAGACTCGCCGAACGCAACGGTTCGAAAGGATGCTTGGCCAGTAAATTAAGCACTAAAGATAGACTCCAGGCTGGAATGACTACCGGTTGTCTCGGTCGGAGATTGCTCATTCCCTTCACCATCACATTTAACTGGGCCACCTCTGGACTATCCCTGTTGTCTAGACAAGGGATAACTGATGCCAAAGCTGACTTGTATCCAGCAATTGTGACGGGAGCTAGTCCTGAAAAGAACAGCTCACAGAGAACGTCTGCTATTTGCTGAATAGTGGATTGAAAGGTATCAATACCCTTTTCTTCACACCAGTCTGCAAATCTGTTAACCTTGTTGTTATATGACTTGAAGGTTGACCTCCTTCTCGCAGCCACGATGAAATCAGCAGCTTGTCGAGAAAAGCCTTCCGACGTGGAACGTTGTTTGATAACATCCACGCAGTCAATTTGAACATTTCGGGACGCTCGTGTAGGAAGCGTCCCTTGGCCTGGAAGATTATGTTCGGAATCTCGGGCAACTGCACTGGGTTTTCCACCAGCAGATCTAGCAGATCCGTGAACCACGCCCTGCTTGGCCAATACGGCGCTATTAGCAGGACCAGACACGGTTCCTCCCTGATCTTCACCAATACCTTCGGCAGAAGGATGGTGGGTGGGTACGCGTAAGCGTGCATCCCCCTCCAGCTTATCGCCAGAGCATCTGTATCGACGGCATTTGGATCTGGAATCGGCGAGACATAAGTCATGATTTGAGCATTTTCCTTTGTGGCGAACAAGTCCACGTTGGGTTTGCCCCAATGCTCGAAGATCCTTCGTAGAACTGGAGGGTTGAGGGACCATTCTGTCGGCAGAATTCTCTGTCTGCGAGACAAAGCATCCGCCAGAATGTTCAATCGGCCAGGAATGTGAGCTGCTTTCAAAACAACCGAGTAATTCCTGCACCATTGAATCAAGTGCCACACTTTGATACAAAGTGTGGGTGACCTGGTCCCGCCGTGGCGATTTATGTATGATACTACCGTCGAATTGTCCGACCGTATCAATATCACCTTGCCCCTGATCATCGGAAGAAACTCTTCCAACGCCAGCTCCACTGCCATCATTTCCAACAGATTGATATGCAGCTGACTCTCCAGGAGAGTCCATGTGCCCGAGACCTGGTGTTCTCCCAGGCAGGCACCCCACCCTTCCAGCGATGCATCCGTGTACACGGACAGCTGGGGGCGAGGTAGGTGCAGCGAAACCCCTACTAGGAGATTCTGACGCTGTTTCCACCATAGCAGATGCGATATTATCGGCTCCAAAACTGGCACCAGTTTTGACAGGGGTTCTGTTCTCTGTTTCCACAGAGACATCAGATACAACTGGATAGGTCTTCTCATTAGAGCAGCGAACGGGATCACCTGCTCCATGGAGACCATCATACCCAGCATCTGAAGAAACCGCCTCGCCTGAATGTGGTTTCCCACTCGAAAACTCTCGAGGATGGCTAACAGAGACACCACTCTGGGTTCTGACGGGTAAACCCTGCCCTCCTCGAGATCGAATCGCATCCCCAAATAAACGAAATGTTGAGTGGGTGTCAACTCGGATTTCTCCTTGTTGACTATCCAGCCTAGATCTGAAAGTAACTTCAGAGTCAGAGCAGTATCCACGTTCAACCTGGCTGCCGAGTCTGCCTTGAGCAGCCAGTCGTCTATGTAGGTGTGTAGCGCCACGTTCTCTTTTCTGAAAAACGCTGTCACCGCAAGGACCACTCTTGTGAAAACCCTCGGAGCTGTCGACAGGCCAAACGGGAGAACAGTAAACTCCCATACTTGAATCTGAAACGCAAATCTCAGAAACCTGTGCCAACTCTGGTTCATGGGAATGTGGAAATCGATCGATCGACACACACTACATTCCCTTCCTCAATCCCGTCATTACCGATCTCGGCGTTTCCATCTGGAACCGAGGCGTATGGATAAACCAATTTAATGGCCTGAGATTGAGTAAGGGTCTCCATCCCCCCGTGCTCTCGGGGACAAGGAACATGTTTGAATAGAAGCCTGGAGTGTTCCGGTTTGCTGGTTTTATTGCTCCCTTCAGAAGCAAACCCGACACTTCCTTTTGCACGGCTTCTAACTTGTCTGGCTCCCTTGGTACGGGTGTCCAGACAGGTGCCAAAGACAGATTTTGTGGCGGAAAGTCCCACCACTCCGGCATGTAACCCTGGGATAACCATCCCAGGACCAGACTGTCTGACATCACACCTCGCCAGGCCTCGACGAAACGCATGAGCCTTCCACCCACCATAGACGCCTCGACGTCTAATGGGGTTGTCCGGCTCGCGGTCCGCTCACCCCCCCCCCCCCCTCTCTTAACGAGAGAGAGAGAGAACCATTTCGGTCTCGGCACGGCGGGTATAACTGGCACCGCTGTTCCTGTCGCACAGGTGCGGTCCAGGCGGATATGAAGGGAGCTCTCGCACCCTCAGGTATGATCCGCTCCCTTCTGTCCGCCCTTGGAGGGCTTACCCTTACCCTTCCCGCCTCTAGGGCGGTCAGGAGCAACCTTGGGGAGGGTAGGAGCCTCTACAACCTTCCTGGCTTTCTTAGCCGGCGGCGGTTGAGAAAATCCAGCTGAAGCCGAAGTCGCAGCAGGCTTAGCTTTCGCCTTGCCCTTATGCTTCTTCTGCTTCTTTGGAGGTTGTCCAGCTAGCGGTTTCCCCACAGCCCCTAGTGCGTGCGCTTGCCGCACTAGCTCCAGCTGTAGGTTGACCGCCAACCGATTCTGCGCGATGCTGGCCGTATCCTCTAGGATGGCCCGCGCTTGGCCACCGAAGATGCTAGGCCCTGTCAGGAGTGTCCCAAGAAGACGCTCCCTGACTGCCGTAGCCGGACGCATATGGTCAATAACCATTTGCCTCCTGGATTTGGTCACACGTGCCTGCACCCTTGCCAGTGCGTCCATAGACAGCGCCAAGCTGTCATTTATGCACGAAAGTGCCACAAGTGGCACAGGGTGGCCTGCCCCCGCTTCAGCCCACACCGACTGAAGGAGACGATAAGAGTGGTTGACAGCACTCATAGCTGCCCTCACACCCTCATCGCACAGGGACAGGACTTCCTCTTGGTGTACCTGGGACCTGTCCACAAGTGCCGGACCGGGGCCACCCGCTCCAGCACTCTGAACCCCCAGGACCCATCGGTCATCCTCAGTGACCGACCGACGGCACTACACCATATCTGTCGTATTCCCCCCGCGGAATACGACACCTTGCCCGCACCTCCCTGGAGGCGCAGGGAGCTGGCCCGTGGTCTATAAATAGCATCCAACAACTCTATGAACCGTGGATCCAGTCCCACTGACTGGATCCGGGCCGCGGGCAAGATCCCCGTCCGAATCGATGCAACCGACGGGGCGCATCCTCCTCGGCCGTGGCCGAAACCACAGACGGGTCCACCCTGGCGAGCCAAGCTAGAGCCTCGGACAAGTATATTTCCGAGGAGGAAACACCCGCAAACACGTCACCCGTTGACGCACTCACGGGCCTGCCAGCCACGGCCTCCCGGCAAGGAGCCGTGGCTGACACACCAGGCACTCCGGTACCACCCGGTTCCGCCGCCACCCCATGAACCATACCAGTCCATGGGATAGGTCCGCCCGTAAAACCGTACGGACCCGTAGCGGACGCGGAACCGTGGCCAAACACGGGCACCAACGACACCCCATGTCCGACCGCCGGACCGGGCGAGATAGGTGAGTACCACGCCCGGCCCGGCACACCGGTCACCGTGCCAAACCAACCGACACGGAACCGGTGCCCGGTACCAGATTGGCCTCAACCACAGATGGAGCCGCTGCCCTGGCTTGCGCCAAGCCAGACAGATGGAGGGCGGTTCCGTCCAGGACGGAATCGACCTCCATATGCTCCACCTGTGGCATCACAGGCCACAGCAATAACTCCTCCTCGTCTTCAGACTCCGAAGAGTCGTCACCAGACGAGGAAACCGCGGAGCCGTCCTGGTGGACAGCTCCCACACCTGACGGACCGGCCACCGCTACTGGACCACCCGGAGGTGGCCGCAGAGAGACAGAACCCACCAGGCCGGAGCCAGACGGGACTGCCAGGGGGCCGTACGAGACAGCCCCCTCGGTAACCAGTCCAGAACCCTGTCCAAGGACAGGGTCCATACCAGGCATGGGGAGAAACTGCCCCCCAACCTTCGGTAGCAGTGACGACACCAGCGTGGGCAGAACGCTATGCAGAAAACCCTGCATAGCCGGACCGAACCACGCCGGCGGTGCCATCTCCACCACCTCCAGCTGGGGACATGGAGCGCCCCCACAGGCCGCTCCACGATTTAACCTCGGACCACCTGACCCCGCGTCAGACCCAGCCACATCCTTCTGGCCAAGGAACTTTACCATCATATCGACGGACCACACTGCGCACACATTACATCTATGATCAAGGTTACAGGGCGTACACCTAAAACAGACATGGACCTTAAACACGACGCGTACAAACTTATGGCACTCGTCACATGATGGCGGGGCTGGCTTGGCCTATAAAATAAGCACAAACCTACAATAAGCAAGCGGAACGAGACACAGATGGAAGGCAGACAATTAATTTTCAAATAAATTGACCATAAATTAACTGTAACCCTCCCGCACCCCACCCCGCAATGTTACAGCAAAGATCGCATTGATTATGACGACAAGAACGAAGCGGGCATAAATACACCCATAATTGATCCTCCAGGATGTATCACGGCTCCAGGAATCATATCGCATAGCATTCGGGGTATATTTACCAATCAAATAAATTATACTCCTAACGAAAGCCGACACGATATGTGAAGAAACAACAAAATGTAAACAAACTGCTGTAGCACACGGTAAAACCGCAGACCACGCATCTCTCAAGAATTTTGACACCACTGATCATTGAAAACCGATCGTGATCACACGTAAACTTGACCATTCCAAAGTTTTCTAGTAGCATTTTTAGTACGCAGCACCCAGAACAAGATGCGCGAATTAATGAAAAATTTTCTTCACATAAACATCCGAGCATCACGGGTGTGACGTCACCCGCTCGGACCTTACGGAAAACGACGTCAGCCGATATTCGTGTTAGAAATACCGTAGCAAACACCTATTTTCATATCTGCCGATCGCCTGTTGGGGTTTAAAGAAGGCGATCGTCTGGCATATCTCGTTGTTAGCACACGTCCCAGATTCTATGGGGTCAGAAATTGGAACATGCGACACAACGAAATTTAGAGACCTAAGTCTTTTAACTATGGATAATAAGGAATTATACAACCTGGTCATCATTGGCAGTATTCTCCATTTTATTCAGTTAGATCCTTTTAAGAACGCACAACTATCAATTCACAGATAAGACTTAGATTTCCTTTCACAAAAACTTAAAATCTTTCCTGCAAAAAAACCGTGGACAGCTCTTGTTGCTATGCAAACAAGAATGAGCTCTATGGTAGACGGGTACTCGGCGGTTGGGAGCCGAGTACCTGGTTCCAAGGAGTCGGTAAAGCTTTCTAAGTCTATAGTCCTAGAGCCAGCTGTCAAAGCCAGCTGTGTATCCGAAAGTAACAGAATGGTGAGTATTGATCGAAGGAGAATTGGTATATTGCTTTGTGTTGAAAGCTAATATTTTTCGTAAGTCAAAATTGTGGGGGGGGGGGGGCATAACTCCATCAAAAATGGACGAAAATGTCTGAAACTCAAATATTTCTATAAAGCCTTATACTAGATCGATGTACTGATTTCCCCTTAGACATCTTGAAGGTGTGCGGAAAAAAGTGTGGAAAGCTGATATTTTTCATATTCCATATGTCGAAAGATTGACAAAAATGTCTTAAACTCGAGCTTGCTCTGTAACTCCTTAACTAAGGCGATGTACCGATTTTCCCGTAAAACTGATATTTTTTGTATTTTGTAAGTCTAAAGGGGGCATAACACCAGCAAAGATTGACGCATACACCTGAAACTCGAACTTGGTCTGTAACTTCTCATACCAAAGCAATGTACCAATCCGTTGTTGAATACCTTGAAGGACTGCGAAAAAAAAGGTGTGGAAAACAAACTGCGCCAGACGGACAGACAGAGTGCAAACCTAGTCCCCCAAGTTTTACCGGTAGGGGACTAATAAAATGTACTGTTGAGTATTTTGGACTTAATTTGATTGGAAACCAGTGCTTCCTATTAAGGCAAGTAGTATATCCAGGATTAAAATGTTACCACCTCCAATCAGCGATTCGTGGCTCAGTTCTCTAAATGGATTCTCGAGACCGTAGAATATCAAGCATATTGCATATAAGACTTTATGTACATAAAGAATTGGCTCAACCATAATTGACTTCACATACATAAAGAATTGGCAAAATGTTACCACCTCCTCTGTCAGCCTCCATTCAGCGATTCACGGCTGTTCTCTAAATGGGCTATGACGTGGGAGGAAGGGCGTCAAGGAGAAATCCACCCACCCAGGTCATCGCGGGTGCAGTAGGAGGATGGCTCTGCAGACAAATCACCCACCCAACTCACATCGCAGGTGTGGTTGGAGGGAGTGTGCTGCAAACAAATCCCCCACCCAACACACATCACAAATCCACCCACCGCAGATCATCATGGGTGCAGTATGAAGGAGCGTGTTGCGGACAAATCCACCCACCCCAGGTCATCACGGGTGCTGTGGGAGGGAGGGCGCTGCAAACAATTGACCCAGCCCAGGCCATCGTTGGTGCAGTGGGAGAGCGCCTCAGCTTACACGGATTGGCCACATCCTCTGGCCACACCCATATATCAAGGAAAAAGGCCTTCACATAAATGAAAATCATGTTTATACCACTGCCCTCAAGGGGCTGCCATTCTGCGATCCATGGCTCCCGCAGTATCACAGCGACATGAAGGAATTACCCAGTTTCTTCCAGGTGCCCTGGCCATGCGCAGCACTCCAACTGAACATGATCTCTCGACGTTTGAGGCGAATGGTGCGCGAGGCGGCCAGGATCTCATGCACAGCACTCCTTGAAATATGTGATCTTTAAACGTGCCGAGATCATGCGAGACAGCTGACTCATGTGCAAGACATGCAGCACAACTTATGTCCGCCAGGTGACACACGCAGTACCACCTCTCTCAGCCAAGTGAGACACGCAGCACCACTCCGCACAGGTCGAGTGCGAACGAACACAGCACCACTCATTTCGAGACAGCTGGTGAATGAACACCGCACCAGTCGTACATGGCGGAGCGTGGCGTGAAACGACCAGGAGACGAACACAGCACTACTACTCTTGAGATGGCTAGTGAGATGAACATGGCACCACTCCTCTCGAGACAGCCGAGTGAGCTCACCTCGAAATCCCCAGCCCATGCATGAGGCAGCCAGCGCATGGCAAGCAGTTTGCTCATCTCAAGGCCCCCAGCCCATGCGCGAGGCAGCCAGAGATTATACACAGTTAGCTGCGCTCATCTTGAATATACACACATCCTCCAGATGTTGGTCTAATGAGCGTGAACTGAGCAGTGCCCATGTACCCATGCAGTGATCACTGCAAGCTCCCCATCCTATCTCCGTGTGAGACAAGCTTGGAGGAGCCACGCTTCCCAGCCCTCACCCGTGAGTGAGGCGGCCGGTGTGGGAAGGGGGGGGGGGAAAAGATCTCTGGGCGGCATGGGCTGGGGATCCTGAGATGTGAGCTGCTCATGGTTGATCTCCTGGCTGCCATGCAAGTGGGTGAAGGAGCACGGCTCGTCTCTTGAAGGCATGGCCTGGCCTGTTGTTATGCTCGTCTGATTTGGATCGCGTGCAGCTGATCATTGAACTTCTTGAAGTGCGCTTGGCTGTGCGGCTCAGCGAACTCTGCACTGCACACGTTCTCACCCGGTCGAGAGGAGTGTTGCTGTGTCCGTCTCTCCTCGTCATGTCACGAGCCCCATCTCACACCGTGCAACATACATTCTCACTCGGCTGTGTCAAATGCGCTCAAACCCCCACCTTTGGGAAAAGGAGGAGCAATGACCTCAATGTCTCTCTAAATACAGGTGCTAATGTACTATAGGACATCAGACGAATGGGCTTCATTTTCGTATACGCTCAGGAAATGAACTCCATAAAACACAAACCATCACCATATTCGATAAAGAGTCACGTGACAATAACATAACGAAAACAACACTTAAACAAGACTGATATATTCTTGAAATTCTTTTGCCATGGACATCAACTTCCCAATGGTGAATAAAAAATGTAGCACAGATAAGTGGTTCTTTCCATTACTAAATGCTGTTTCTAAACTGTGTCATCTATATACACATGTCCATTTTTTGAAAATCGATAAGGCGAGAGGATTAGTGGTGTCACAGAGATAATGGTTGGTAAAACTTGACTCGCAGTGGCACTGGGCTACCGACATAATGTCATCCACCGGAAACCCCATTAAGCAGGGTGGTGGAAGCCACTACACCACGGACACTGTGAGTCATGGCCATGTCAACTTGTTTATCAGTGGCAGATTTGTGTCAAAACTGGATGCATCCCACAATCCACCTTGAAATAGTGTTTTTTTACGCCAGGCCATGGGGTTCAATATATGATAACCATAACGATGATTCGCCATTCCTGAGTACATTGTTTAATGCACGTACTGAACAAAACTTTCGAAGTAGGATCATATCTAGTTAAACCTGGGAAAATAATAGGGTGACCCAGGTATTTAAGACAGATTCTTAGCCATGAAATTTATCCTAGGTACTACCTATTAGGTAGAAGCCTAAGGCCTTCCCCTGTAACCACATAACAGTCCTGCCTCAGCAGACAAGGCATGAATTTCACTTCTCCACCTTGCTTAGGCTGCAACAATTAAAAATATAGTTTTAGTGTCAACAATGTCATTGAAATGGAACTTAGTGATTCAAAGGGCTTATCAGCTAGAACTTGAAGAGGTAAACTCTAAGACAGAATCGCTGGTGCATTTCTCTGTCTTAGATTACCCATGCCTTTAATTAAAGTATTTAATGAACTTACTTCGTCAATTCCCCTATTAGCCAAGCAAGGGATAACTGTCATTAAAGCTGACTTATAGCCAGCAATAGAGTTAGGCTTGAGGCTATAGGCATCATACAGGTGACAGAGGAAATCGCCTACTACGTGAATAGACGAATTCATTGGATTAATCTTTTTGAGCACCATTCTGCAAATCTATTGATTTTATAATTATACACTCTGGAGGTTGACTTTATTATACATCTCGTGCATTAGAATTAATCGATTGTAAATGGAACACATATCATTGTTAGCACGGAAATAGCTAGATTCAAACAATTACTTGCCTAATCAGAAATGAATGTTATATACCTTATTCCTAGTGCTTATATAAAGAAATTAAAAGTCGCGAGCGTGTATTTTGGGTCAAAAGCTCTAGATCATATAGGTATACTGGCTACATCTTTATCAAAAATATGTTATAGCCCTGCAATAATTGTACATACTCATCCTTGGGACCATCCACCCCATAGAACCGATATACGGTTCAAACCGGTTTGAAAATTGACATCATCATCGGTTTGACATTACGCTATACCACGCAGCTTATTTACATGTATGTTCGAGCTCGGTTAAATTTTTTGTGATAAATTAGGACCAATGTTAGTAAAATACAGATTAAATTTGTCTGCTATTTCTTTTTTGTCGTTAATAACTGTATTATTATAAATAGACCGTGATGCTTCAGTATTGCTTTTTTACTTATTTAGTAATGATTTAATCAGTTTCCATGTTTCCTTTAGATTATCTTTTTGCTCATCAAATTTATTATGAAAATAGTTTATTTTTGCTGTCCTAATTATCTGATTTAGCCTGTTTCTATATTTTTTTAGCTGTGAGTCATGATTATACGTTATCGGATATTTAATAAAATCTAGATATAACTTGTTTTTCTTGTGACAGACAGCTATCAATCCTCTTGAAATCCAGGGTTTAGTAGAATTTTGTTTAAATTTCTTAATATTTTTAAGTGGAAAGGCAGATTCATAGATGTTAGAGCATATAGTGTAGAGGCATTGTAGGCATCTTCACATGATGGTGATTCAATTACCTGGTTCCAGTTTATGTTAGCCATATTGTTTTTGAATATTTCTATATTTTCCTTTTTGAAGTCCCTACAGGTTACTACTTCTTTTACAAATGATTTTCCTTTTTTGTTTTCTCTTTCTATATAGAATATAGGTAAATGGTCTGAAATATCTACAACCAAAATACCTGATTGATTGTTGGCACTCACAGTATTATATGAGATGATGTTATCAATAAGTCGCAAAAAATTCTGTAATTCTTGTTGGTTTCGTTTATAAATGGATAAAATCCAGGTATTTTTAATACATTTAATAGGTCTTGAGTATAGAAACCAAGCCGTTTTAATAAATCAATATTAAAGCCACCTAATAGATAAGCGGATTTCTTTTCATTTTGTATGGTATTTAACGAATTTTCGAATGATTTCATAAATTTGTCGTCACTTCCAGGAGATCTGTATGTGATACCCACAAGTTTATTTTTATTTTTTTCATTGGAAATTTCAATAAAAATAGTTTCAATAAATTCTTCATTCATTGACAGCAATGACAGGTCATCTCTCAAATTACACTGCAAACTGTAAATATCTACACCCACCCCCTTTTTAGTTAGTTTTTCAATGTAGCGTTGTACAGAGCGCATCTGCGTAGCGGGCAGTTTTTGTTTGACAGCTATGAACCGCTTGACAAAGTTTTGAGCAAGATTGCGGTCAGAACAAGTAACTATTCATACAATTAATGATGGTAGTGATAGAAATTGCTAGATTCATTAATGCACTTTCTTAGATTACTTACTTTCACTTATTTAGCAGCTTAAATGAGCAATTTTCACAATCCAAAGTTACCACCGGCTTTGTGTACATTTCTCAGCCGCGTCGATTTAGGCTGATTGACAGGAGCACCTCTAAATTGTATTGGAGAGGCTCTAGAAGAAGGGATGGTTACTTATCAATGTTTTAGCAAAATGTCAAAATTAACATAAAGTACACACATGCTTTTTAACTGTTGAAAAAAAAATTCTTGGCTTATGTCTACTGGGCAAGTTTCAACGAATCTAGGGTTAGTCCATTACTTCAGCTCATTAATATTCATGAAATTCACTTGACATCACCACTGGTTACTGAATGCGGTATCCATTTTCATTTTTTTTCTTCACTTCACTTGCTTCAGCTGCTTTTATACTTTATACATTCATATGTAGGACCAATTTAAGGATTTAAACAGGCAAAATTAGCAGTTGAAACATTCAACAAATCAGTACAGTGGCATTTATGGATGTACCACCCGCTGAATATGAATTATCACGCATAACCTGGTGAGGTCGGTCAGTTCAAATGCTTGCAATTTGTTTTAAAATTTAGTTCTTAAATTTTTATACTTGTATTCTGAAGTGTTATTTTAGATAATTTTATGTTGTGTTAAAGTCATGTGCAAATCTTTTTAAGAGTTTCAATTCAATTCAAATATTTTTTATTTTAAAGCAGCATTTCACATTTATATTACAAAAGGACAGGTAGTCCATCAAAATCAAAGGCAAAGCCTATGTGGTGATGGACCTCTAACATATATTAGACAAAGAGACATTACAACATTAAATTACTGTACACTACACGTAATGCACACAAAAACATAATTACGTTACTAGTAGTTAATTATAATTATATATATATATCATTTTTTTTCCACTTGCACCCACAGTATATGCACATTATTTTAAAATTTTTAACATTTAGTGCCAGAATGCTAGATCTGCAGTTTTAAGTTGCTAGAGGTAATGGAGAGAGGGTTGGGGAGGTGGGGGGGGGGGGGGGGCGTTCATCGACCTTTAAGACAGTAATCCAGTATGTGGTGTATTATTATTATTATTATTTATACTAATAAAGGCCATGGTGGTAGTGATGATCTGCCTAAAATTAATGAGATTGGTAAATCCATCAGACTTCCACAGCCATACTCCCTCTTCATGTGTTCTTCTAAAGTGGTCTACCTATAGGTGATTAACCCTTTCCCTGATGAGTATCCTATATCTTGCTCAAGTCCAGAGGAAACAATTTATGAAAACTGTTGAATATTTTGAGATTATTCCGACTGGAAGCTGACAGATGAACAATACAAACATTAAATTACATGTTTCGAGGGATCCAAATATTGCACATTACAAATATAAATATATAAATAATAGATGACTTTGGTTACTATAAAAATACACAGACATACATCCTTACATTTACATCCACAGCATTATTATGAAGCTAACAATATGATTCCAGTCAGACCAAATTCAAAACACCCAACAGAACTATATGTGTATCTTTGTCAAGGACTCATCAGCGAACGGGTTAGTAGTCTTCTATAATAATTGTCTTGAGGTTCTTTTTTTATAATCTGTCTGTTTCTGTGTTATTCCATAGGTGCATTGCTTTTGTTGATGGCTTTTATCTGGAGGCTTCTGGGTGGCAGAAGGTTGTATGCAGATTTTTTCTTCGTGTGTTGTGTGAGTGTATGTCTTCATTATTCTTGAAGAGGTTTAATAATGGGGTTGGTAGATTATTGTTATAGAAGTCTCCGAGGATGGAGTATAGTCAGAGCTTTCCTATGTCTTCACGCTTCAACAGTTTTTCTGTTTTAAAAACATTGTGACCCGCTGTTGGTTGAGAAAATATCTTTATAGCGTTTTTCTGAAGTGTCTTTTATTTTTTTAGTTTTGATGAGTAAATGTTAGTCCAAATAGTGTTGCAGTATGTGATTTGTGGTAATATTAACGCGCTATATAGCGTTTTTAAACATCCCATAAAAAATTTGGCAGGGTATTATGTAATGCCCCCGTCCGTCCGGGCGGGCAGGTTGTGGGCGGCAGAGTGGTTTCCGGATGATAACTCTGTTACCGTTTGTCGGATCGCATTGAAACTTCATATGGTGGTTGGACTTGGTCTTGGGAAGAAACCTATCAAAATCGACGATGATCCGAAATCCAAGATGGCCGCCAGCCACCGGTGGCCATCTTGAAAATAGGTTTCCGAATGATAACTCCGTTATCGTTTGTCGGATCGCATTGAAACTTCATAGGGTGGTTGGACTAGGTCTGGGGAAGAAACCTATCGAAAATGACGATGATCCAAAATCCAAGATGGCCACCAGCCACTGGCATCCACCTCGAAAAATTGGTTTCTGGATGATAACTCTGTTACCGTTTATCGGATCGCTTTGAAACTTCATGGAGTGGTTAGACTAGGTCTAGGGAAGAAACCTATCGAAACTGACAATGATCCGAAATCTCAGATGGCCACCAGTCACCGGTGGCTATCTTGAAGTTTAAAAGTGATCCAATAAACGATAACATCTGGAAACCAATTTTCATCGGGTGGTTCGACTAGGTCTGGGGAAGAAACTATGGTTGCGCGATCTTTGCTTTTGATTTTATTTTTAAAAATCGTGATTTTCGATTAAATCGTAGGTCCAAATTCCCAAAAGTATAAACCGGGGTAACGTGATAAGTCACCAAAACTGGGCCTTGAAATTTCTAGAAAAAGTTGAAATAAATGATACAAAAATAGCACGAAATTAGAACAATTTCATGTGACAAATTCTTACCATCCTATGTCTATACTTAATGTATACCTCGTATCCATCATCGCGGGAGTGAAATTATTAATTAGGCCCGCCTAAATATTGTGTATAGTTTAATAAACATCGCTTAATTCATCAAAATTTGACATAAAATGTCGTCGAGTAAAAATATAAATCCCGCTTCCGCTTATAGCCTCCATTTGTAGGATGAGTTTAGGTCATTACCCGAGTAGCACGAAGACGCCCAGGGGCGATACTGCGCAATCCATATATGTAGGACGGTAGCTTTGAGTAGCTACGATAGTAACAGCGTAAACTCGTCCTATAGTGCAGTTTATAGTTGCTTTCACAATGTACGATTTCCATTTAAGAGTAATCAACAGACCGCACAGTCCAAAATACAACAATCTGGAATGCTGTTGCATTATTTTCTTTAATTAGGCATGACAACTGAATCAAAAAGGAAAAATTAGTACACAGCCTGAAATTGTTAAAAGAATTAAAAAGAATTATGTTCAGTGATTACTGCAGGCTAACACTCTACAACTAAGTATATACTTGGTATTTCACAACGGACTCAGGGTCTGCAGCGAAAGAAAGAAAATTATATGGCGATTCGACGGAGTAACTAGCTGGTTTTCTCAATGACAAATGTGTTACCTCGCTATTGTTAGCTGGTTTACCGCAGAGCTTTGTGTTTTGATTAGGACTTAGTGAACACATGCGTGAAGCGATCAAGAAAAAACACAATGGATACATGCGCAAATGGATTATAACTGCGTTCTTTTACTGCTGAATGATGAGTTTTAAAATCTTATAGTCTGCTCAATTTTTTCACGATTTTTCAATTTTTTTTCAATTACATCTTAGAAAATTGTGAAATCGTGCAAGCCTAGAAGAAACCTATTGAAATTGACAATGATCCAAAATCCAAGATGGCCACCAGCCACTGGTGGCCATCTTGAAAATTTATTTCCGGATGATATCTCCGTTACCATTTATCGGATCACTTCCTAGGGTCATTGGAATATGTCTGGTGAAGAAACCTATCAAAATTTACGATAATCCGCAATCCAATATGGCCACCAGTCAGCGGCAGCCATCTTGAAAATTGGTTTCCGGACGATACCTCCTTGACCGTTTAGCGGATCGCTTTGACACTTAATAAGGATTACTGGTCTGAGGAAGAAATAAATATTTTATGATAGCTGTCATTTATTAGTTTGTCATCATGGCGGGGTATTATGCGCCGTTTGCGGAGCTCTTGTTATAAGGTGTTTTGGTAGGTAGATTTTTAGTCGACGCATAATACCAATGTTTTTTACAACCTCTGACGTTACAATTTGTATATGTTTCTCCCATGTGAGCTTCTTCTCCAAATAAACACCTAAGAATTTTGTAAATTGTGCCCTACACATTTCTTGATTTATCTACAAAAATTTTAGGGAGATCAGTACTTTTCATTTTTTAATTTGTGAATAAGATGTAATTTGTTTTTGCAACATTGAGCGATAATTTGTAACCTTAAACCAATGAATTAATTACTTTTTCTATTTCTTCATTTATACTATGGGTACCGAAGTTCGTGAATCTAAGCAAGTAATTCACTCGTGAAGGAAAACTCTTAAACAGATCTGTGCAAGAATTTAACACAATGTGAAATAACACTTCCGAATACAAACGAAAACATTTCAGTACAAAATTTAAATTTTTAAACAAATCCCACGCATTTGAACTAACCCACCTTGCCAGGTTATGTGTGAAATAGCGGTACCGAATTTTGTGAATTGGTGATTATGCATCTTCAGCTGTCTGGTATCACTGTATTAGTTTGTTGAATGTTTTAACCGATAAATTAGTCCTACAAATGAATGTATAAACTATAAAAGCAGTTGATACATTTGAAGAGAAGAAAAAAAGCCCAAATGGATGAAGCTTTTGTTAGGTAGTGACGTCACATGAAATTCACAAATATTAATGAGCTGAAGAAATGAGCTAATGCTAGGGTCTTTAAAACATGTTCAGCAGGCATAAAGGAAAGAATAAAATTAATTTCTATCGTTTAAAAAACCATGTGTGCACTTTATGTTAATTTTGACATTTTGGTAAATGATTAATAAGCACCCACCCCTTCCTCTAGAGCCTCTCCAATAAAATTTAGACGTGCTCCTGTCAATCAGGCTAATCCGATGTGGCGAAAAAATGTAACCAAAGCACGTGGTAACTTTGGATTGTAAAAATTGCTCATTTTAGGTGCTAAATAAGTGCAAGTAAGTAATCTAAGAAAGTGCATTAAGGAAGCTTGCAATTTTTATCACTACCATCAGTAATTGTATGAAGTTTCTTGTTTTGACCGTATTTGGCTCAAAACTTTGTCAAAAGCTTCAGAACTGTCAATCAAAACATGGCTACTGTGTAGATGTGTTCCATGCAACGTTACATCATAGAACGAGAGCGATAAAAACAAATTCACGAATTTCAGTACTCACTAATTTAAGCAACTCGACCATATGTTTTTGTACAAAGTATCAATGTTTTTATGGCTGCAAAAAAGCATTGGTATCGTCTGCAAAGAGAATTAATGACAGGTGTTTTACTTCATGGGTGCATTGCTTGCTTTGAGTCACAAACCTCGGTACCCATTATTTACACAGCAAAAGATAGAATATTGACATCCGAGTGGTAAGGGTTAAACTCTTAAATCTAACGGTTTCGAGGACACTTAATTACTCAACAACCATCAAATCATTCCAGCCACACTACAACAAAAACACTGAGGCAATAACAAGCCAGTGTATGACTTGTAAAATGTTTACGAAAACTGGTTATATTAACTTACAACAAAAAGTGTGAAGTCTGACCAGTTGCGAGTTGTATTGTCAATCTGGTGGAACATTATCAGCTTGATCTAACGCAAAATCGTGTCAGTATTTCAGGAGTATTTCAGGAATATGCTTTTCATTCAAAATTTGAAAAAATTATGTTTATGGGCGCTGACATGTTTAATATTATTCTTCTTCTTGTGTATATTCCTCTTCTTCTTGTTGTACAGATACCGCCTCCTCGAATATGTTTCCTTTATTTAAAGGGATATTCCACTGGGGGATTTTATGCATCTGACGTAAAGTACTAATTTTCCGCATTAATTTGAGACCAAGAGTACAATTTTATGCCAACAAATAAAAAAGATATCCTCAATTTAAATTGCTAAAGTAACCAGTAGATAGAGGCGCCATTTTGGACAAGCAGCTGACGTCACCGACACACCTACTCTGTTTGACCGATCGAGGATAGCCGTAACCAGGGGAGGTAAATCTTGCATCTCGTGGATAATTAGCGTACTGGCTAAACAACTGACACTTTGCCACAGTGTTTGGAGGAAATTAAAGTGCAATTATTGTCCCGAAGATCGCGCCAGTCATTGTAGTGCTAAATTGTCAAAAATTGTTTTCTTATGGGCAATTTCTATTTTTAAAAAACATTGAAGGGTTATGCCAGGAGCGTGTTTGCAATCAACCAGCTAACGCAAATTCTTGAAAAATATGTTAGTTGAATAAATGTTGAATGTAATTTCTCTGAAAGCTGTTGCTATTGCAACTTCTGCTTCCAGTCAAATTCCAGTTTCAAAATATTCAACAGGCAGTAAATATGGGCCAACATTAAAAAATTTGGGATCAATTAGTTAACCCTTTCAAGGACTGAAAAGCAGAAAGCTTAAAATTTACCCTGCATAGGCCTATTGTGTGAAACTAATTAGTTTGGAAACTACTGCAACATAATTCCAGGAAAATTTAATTCAGAATATTCAACACTCAGCATAGTTATTTTAAAATTGGGAGTAAACGTTGTAAATTATTAATAACGCTGGATTTCAATAGTGTGAAAGCACTAAACTACTAATTATGTAGTTATTATTTACTAGCTGTCACCTACTATCGTCTACGAAGTAAGCCGCTAAGCGGTTGCCTATAATTGACCGACCGGGCAATCAGCGACATCGTTTCATTTTGGTTTGCAAATCCCGTTTTACAATTGATGCAAGCAAATACGACGTTAATTGTCGAGTTTGATTCTGTTATATTAAAATTAAGTACCGCGCCTTTTGTTTTGAAATGCATGACACATTATTTTAAAATTATACAGACTATATGTTCTAAACTTGTGTCATCCAAATTTAAATGTGGAAGATATCTATCCACTGCCGATGTTATGAAGCCATCTTTCAGTTAGCCCCTTTTCATGTGGTTGCTTCTGTGGATCCGGTATCTGAAAATGTGAATTTTTGCTTGACATGCTGGCATGATGCAATTTAACCATTTCACGCCAGCACTGGCCTCTGCAATTTTCAAGTTGAGGACGCAGGTCAAAAGAAGCCTATTTTGAGAATTTACAACTAAAACGACTGTCTCAGTAACCGAACCAGCCATTCGTGGTAAATTTTCGAAAATAGTCTTCGCTTGGCCTGCAAATGGCCATTCAATAAGGAAATATTCAGATTTTCCTGACAGAATCTGTCATTAAAAGGTTAATTAATATTCAGCCTTCATAACGCGAAGTAAACAGGTAAATCTAAAAGCGCTGGTGATATTTTGCTGGTGTGTCGTTGACGTCATAATCTCGCGGTTTCTCGCTCTCGTTGCGAGAAAATGGATGCGCCCAGGAGTCACGTTTTCGAGCGTTTTGGGCATATTCATTTTATTATTTCTCGGCAATGGAACAGTGTATTTTATATTTTTTTGCGGCAACTATTTCGGATTATAGTATATTTTTAGTTGACTTATTCCCGATTTTCACTGGAATTTCCTTTTGAGGAGGGTATACATCGTCAGTAAACTGATCTTCCTGAGGCCCTCACACGCACACGCACACACACACACACACACACACACACACACACACACACACACACACACACACACACACACATACACACACACACACGTGCACGCACGTACGCATATATATATATATATATATATATATATATATATATATATATATATATATATATATATATATATATATATATACACCTGTGCAAAAGTTAAGCACCACCCTATTTTTACGCACATGCGAGGGTATATTCATGTGCTATGAAGAAAGCAATAGCATAAACATTTATGTACCCATCCATCTTAGTGCAAGAGGTAATAATGCAACTAGAGGAATGCTGATTATGATGGTGGGGAAACACTTTTTTGTTTGAACTTGAAAACGAGGCCTGAATATGGTTACGTTGACACAACTGACAACTATTGCCCTACAGTTGACACACGTGGCTAGATTGTCATTAATGGTGTCTGAAAACGAAGTTTAACATCTGTGCACGAGTTTGAGACTGTCATTATTAATACCGGGTATATCCACCTTGTGCCTAGATGACGGCCTGGACACGACGTCTCATGCTGGTCACCAACCGACTGATACGCCATTGTGGTATTCGTTGCCATTCAAGATGGAGTGCGTCTGTTAATTCCTGTAGGTTCTGCACAGGAGGATCCCTCCTTCTCACCATGTTTCCCAGAATGTCCCAGATATGCTCAATAGGGTTCATGTCAGGGCTCCTTGCTGGCCATGGTAGGGTTTCGATGGCATTCTGGTGGAGGTATTCATGCACAGCTCTAGCACGATGTGGTCGGGCGTTGTCATCCATGAATATAGGGTGGGTTCCAGGTGCATGATTTACAAAATGAGGGACCACAACTCTATCCAGTATGGAATCTTGATATCTTTGTCCATTTAGTGTTCCAGGTACAGTCAACAGATCCAGCTTACAATCAAATGAGATGCACCCCCATATCATAATGGAACCTCCACCAAATGGAACTTCTTCCATGATGTTACGTTGGTCGTACGCCGTGCGTCTGGACCTCCATACACGAGTTCGACCATCTGTGGCATGAAGCAGGAACCGACTTTCATCGGACCAGTGTACCCGTCTCCAGGATCTCATGTTCTAGTGTCTTCTTTCGTTGCACCACCTCATACAGTCTCCTTTTGACGGTAGACATTGACACTCTATTGCGCGTTTCCCATTGCTGGCTGAGCACTCTGCTGTTGGTGAATGGAGATCTCCTAACAAGGTGTACTAGGGCTCGATCATCACGGGCAGTAGTCTTCTTCGGTCTTCCAGATGTAGGCCTGTCATTCACCTCGTTAGTTTGCCCATGTTTTGCAATCAAACGACTGATTACAGTATGGTTAATGTTCAGCTGTCTGCCAATCTCTCTGCATGACATACCAGTGGTATGCATGCCTATGATTTGCCATTTCACACGATCACTTAACCTTCGTCTTGCCATAGCGGTTCACAATCAAGAGCTAATTCTCTCTGTACAAATAAACCACGGTCATGAACACAAAATTCCTAATCTTGTCGCCTAAATCTGTATGTAATGTTCTACACCTCAAACTGGACTTTTACATAACTGAACACGTGTGCTGTTTCCCGCCACGCACGGACATCAAGCGGCGTGAAGTCATGCATGCATGTGCATTTCGTACTTGGAATTATGTCAGCTAACGCGGGGACAAAACGTATGGCAGCCTAGTTGTACCATCATGTTTCTACGTTCTATTGTTTTTGCTGGTGCTTAACTTTTGCACAGGTGTATATATATATATATATATATATATATATATATATATATATATATATATATATATATATATATATATATATATATATATAACTATTTCCAAATATACAAAATATACAATATTATAACACAAGTAAAATGTCTGTCAGATTAGATAGTTAACATATTTGTTCATTTTCGTTAGATATTACTAAAACAGTATTGCAGAATAATTACCTCGTCGAATGTCGATGTTCGAATCACCGTTCACGCATGCATATGTGCAAGGTCGTACACATTCATTCACACATACACACATATATAGCTATTTAGAAATTTAGAAATAAACAAAATATGCAATATTAGAACACAAGTAAGAGTGTGAAATCACATTGCCCATATATCACTATAATTTAGTAATATATTCATGTATATTTGATTTGAATGTCAGCAGAGTAGAAGACTGAGTAATCGTCTCAGGCAGAGAATTCCACAGTTGCGCTGCAGTGTATTTGAAGCTTTTGCTGCCATATTTCGTTTGAATCCTCGGAAGTTGTAGGTGATTGCATGTTTTGGAACGTAAATTTCTAGTGTGCGCCAACCCAATGGAAGTGAACATGTCTTTCATGTAACCAGGGGCCAGACCATTTCTAGATTTATATGTCATAATACCTATTTTAATTTGCATTCTTTTAGTTAAATTTGTCCAGTTTAATGTTTCATATAGTTGTGCAGATGGTGTCCTGTAATGCATGTCTAATATCACCCTATCAGCCCGTTTTTGTAGTTTTTCTAAACTATCCAATAATGTAGGTAAAGATGGGCAAAATACAAGACTACAATAATCAATGTGTGAAAAGGATATACGACTTATAGAAAAGATTTTGTTGCTCAATGCTAAGATAATGATTATTTTTTCGTAGAATATAAATCAAGGACGAAATCCTTTTACAAAGTTCTTTCCATGCAAGCGTATTGTCTATGTATACTCCTAAAAGTTTGTCAGATTCCACAACATTTAAGCTTCCACGATTTGTAGGGATTATAACATTATTATTTACTTGTTTCAATTTATGCTTGGTTCCTAACACCATAAACTTAGTTTTGTCCGTATTTAACAACATTTTATTATTTACACACCATTCTTCTACCGACTTGATACCGTTAATTAGATTTTCTTGAATTTCAGCAACATTTGAGCTAGCAGAATGCATAGTTGTATCATCAGCATACATATCCATAATATTGTTGACACACATGGGTAAATCATTAACATATAAAATGAACAGAATTGGCCCTAAAACTGAGCATTGTGGTACTCCTATATCTATGGGCAGTGGCTTAGAATGCTTTCCAGAAATTGAAACGTATTGTTGTCAGCCATTTAAATATGAAGAAAACCACTTTAATGTATTATAGCTGAATATGTAAATATTTAATTTTTGTAATACGATGTCATGATTGACAAAATCAAAGGCCTTTTTAAAGTCAACCATAATAGAACTAATAAGGTCGCCATTATCTATCGAAAAGCACCATCTTTCTACTAGATTTAGCAAAGAAGTTTCACATGAATGGTTAGGTCTGAAGCCTGATTGCGACTCCACTAATAAATTATACTTGGTTATAAATTTATAAATATGATCATGTATGTGTCGTTCAATAACCTTGGAGATAATGGGTAATATAGAGTTAGGCCTATAATTGCTAACATTGGTTTTTTAATCTGATTTATGTAGAGGCTTTACTTTTGCACATTTCCACATTTTGGGGAATTCTCCCATAGCTATGCTTTTGTTTATAACAAGTGTAATTGAGGGTGCAATTATTATTGATGCTGCTGCTTTGAGGAAATGTGCATTCAATTCATCATAACCAGATGACTTACTTGTTTTTAAGTTGCTAAATTCTCTGGACACATATTCAACGGTCATATATGGAATTCGAAACTCTATATTTTCTGGAACTTTATTAAAAACATGATCTGATAGCTTATCAAATGCCATTCGCCTTTGTTTTATCATGGAGTGTGTAAGTTTTGATGAGATTGTACTGAAATATATATTAAAATGTTCAGATTGCATTTGTGGGTTTTGAATATCACTTCCATTATCATCACAGATTATTGAAGGTAATTTGTTTGCCTTGGGATTTATGTCTGTTAGAATTTTCCACATATTAGCCGGAATATTTTTGCCTGCTTTTAATCTACTTGCAAAATAATCTCGTTTAGATGCTTTAATCAAATACGCAACTCTTTGCTTTAACATTAAAAAAATTCAACATGTTTCCTACGTTTTTATGATAATCCCTTTCTTTCATTGTTTTTAAAATTTCTCTGTTCATCCATCCCGGTTGACATACATGTTTAACTCTGCGTTCAAAGACAGGAGCATGTTTATTTATAATGTTGATGAATTTTGCATACCACTGATCAAGCGCTTGATCAGGACTACCTAAATAACCTATAGAATGCCAATCACATACAGACACGTCACTAAGAAACTTAGATTCATTTTAGCTTTTGATGCTCCTGTATTTAATAAGTTGGTGCAAATTTTGAGTTTTGAATGGTTTACATTTGCGTACAGCAAATATTGGATAATGGTCACTTAGTGCCAAAGAGCTGACATGTGACGATTGAATTTTGTCTTTATCTGTGACATACACATGGTCAATCAGTTTAGATGTTTTCTCAGTAATTCTGGTTGGATTATGTATAAGTTGCTCTAAATGAAAAAGTTCAATTAAAGACTGCCATTTATGATTATCTGCTTTAATAAGGTCGAAATTAAAATCTCCTACAAGTATAATATCTGAGTTTTCGGAATATACATTTTCTAACATAGCTTCAAATTCATCAATCCAGATAAAGGGTGAATCGGGGGTCTATAGACACAGCCCAATAGGAAAGGCTTGGTCTTAAAGGGTCTAATTTCAATCCATAGAGTTTCCAGATCATCCATTTCAAAATTTAGTTTCCTCACATATGAAGAGTTATCAGCTATATATAGTACAATTCCACCACCGTCCTGTTCTTTTCTGTCCTTTCTTTCATTAACATAGCCTTCAATTTCAATGGAGTTATTTGGGATTGTTGATGAGAGAAATGTTTCAGTGGTACAGAAAACTTCAAGTTCTTTTTCACACTTCTCCATAATCAGTTTTAACTGGTCAATCTTAGGCACCAGGTGCTGTACATTTAAATGACCAATCCTAATTCCTTTAGAATTAATATTGAAAGACGGCAGATCAATGGATTTATTATTATTATGATTATTATTATTATTATTATTATTATTATTATTATTATTATTATTATTATTATTATTGTTATTATTATTATTATTATTATTATTATTATTATTATTATTTTTATTCTTATTCTTATTCTTATTCTTATTATTATTATCATTATTAATAGTACAACCAACGCCCCCGCCACCACCACTACCAACACCACCATAACAACCACCGCCGCCACCACCACCACCACTACTACCACCACCAACACCAACACCATCATCACCACCGTCACTAAAATCATCATCATCATCATCATCAGCAGCAGCAGCAGTAGCAGCAGCAGCAGCAGCAGCAGCACCACCAATTACGCCATCATCATCATCACCATTGGCATGATCATTATCATTGCCATGATCGTCATCATTATCATGATCATCATCATAATCATCATTGTCATGATCGTCATCATTGCCACGATTGTCACCATTGTCATGATCATTGTCATTATCGTGATCGTCATCATCGTCATAGTTGTCATGATCGTCATCATCGTCGTTGTCTTCATCATATATACACCTGTGCAAAAGTTAAGCACCACCCTATTTTTACGCACATGCGAGGGTATATTCATGTGCTATGAAGAAAGCAATAGCATAAACATTTATGTACCCATCCATCTTAGTGCAAGAGGTAATAATGCAACTAGAGGAATGCTGATTATGATGGTGGGGAAACACTGTATGTTTTTGTTTGAACTTGAAAACGAGGCCTGAATATGGTTACGTTGACACAACTGACAACTATTGCCCTACAGTTGACACACGTGGCTAGATTGCCATTAATGGTGTCTGAAAACGAAGTTTAACATCTGTGCACGAGTTTGAGACTGTCATTATTAATACCGGGTATATCCACCTTGTGCCTGGATGACGGCCTGGACACGACGTCTCATGCTGGTCACCAACCGACTGATACGCCATTGTGGTATTCGTTGCCATTCAAGATGGAGTGCGTCTGTTAATTCCTGTAGGTTCTGCACAGGAGGATCCCTCCTTCTCACCATGTTTCCCAGAATGTCCCAGATATGCTCAATAGGGTTCATGTCAGGGCTCCTTGCTGGCCATGGTAGGGTTTCGATGGCATTCTGGCGGAGGTATTCATGCACAGCTCTAGCACGATGTGGTCGGGCGTTGTCATCCATGAATATAGGGTGGGTTCCAGGTGCATGATTTACAAAATGAGGGACCACAACTCTATCCAGTATGGAATCTTGATATCTTTGTCCATTTAGTGTTCCAGGTACAGTCAACAGATCCAGCTTACAATCAAATGAGATGCACCCCCATATCATAACGGAACCTCCACCAAATGGAACTTCTTCCATGATGTTACGTTGGTCGTACGCCGTGCGTCTGGACCTCCATACACGAGTTCGACCATCTGTGGCATGAAGCAGGAACCGACTTTCATCGGACCAGTGTACCAGTCTCAGGATCTCATGTTCCAGTGTCTTCTTTCGTTGCACCACCTCAGACGCTCCTCTTTGTGGTGTGCAGTGAGGAGAGGACGTCTGACAGGTCTCCTAGCTTTCATGCCAGCAGCATACAGTCTCCTTTTGACGGTAGACATTGACACTCTATTGCGCGTTTCCCATTGCTGGCTGAGCACTCTGCTGTTGGTGAATGGAGATCTCCTAACAAGGCGTACTAGGGCTCGATCATCACGGGCAGTAGTCTTCTTCGGTCTTCCAGATCTAGGCCTGTCCTTCACCTCGTTAGTTTGCCCATGTTTTGCAATCAAACGACTGATTACAGTATGGTTAATGTTCAGCTGTCTGCCAATCTCTCTGCATGACATACCAGTGGTATGCATGCCTATGATTTGCCATTTCACACGATCACTTAACCTTCATCTTGCCATAGCGGTTCACAATCAAGAGCTAATTCTCTCTGTACAAATAAACCACGGTCATGAACACAAAATTCCAAATCTTGTCGCCTAAATCTGTATGTAATGTTCTACACCTCAAACTGAACTTTTACATAACTGAACACGTGTGCTGTTTCCCGCCACGCACGGACATCAAGCGGCGTGAAGTCATGCATGCATGTGCATTTCGTACTTGGAATTATGTCAGCTAACGCGGGGACAAAAAGTATGGCAGCCTAGTTGTACCATCATGTTTCTACGTTCTATTGTTTTTGCTGGTGCTTAACTTTTGCACAGGTGTATAGTATATTATTAGCGCGTATGCCGCATTTTGGCAAGCTACCACTATTACTCGTATTGTTACTGAGTAGTTGGTATCCATTACTGAGCAACAGATTAGAATAATTAAGATACTCAATACAATGTTTGGACTCATCACTACATACCATAGATACTGAATTGACATCACGTTTACTCGAGGAGCTTACTGCGGGAAGACCAGACAGTTTTACATTCATATCAATGCCATTAGTCATAGTCCCGTTAGTAACTGCATCCAAACTGTTCAAACACTTAGTTTTGCTTATATTGTATTTAAAATGTGTGTTTGGCTCTACTTCTTGGCCACGTTCCTAATATACTGAGCACAAGTTTAATTTGTGACTGAATCCTATAACTCCAGCAACGGACAGGCTGACCATGCTGACACTTGGTATACCTGTAGTAGGGTTCCCCACAAAATTTACATGGCGGCGACCTGACGATTGGAACATAGTCATTTAGACACTTAGCAAGAACTGATGATCCACTACTGTTTATGTGCAGCTTATCTGCGTGATATAACACGTTGTCTATGGAACCAGGCCTATATGATGAATAAAAGTAATCTGCGGACCTGATCATTGAGAAGTTTGGAAAATGTTCTCTCACCTCAAGATGCTTATTGAATGAGCGGATGAAGTCCTGTAGATACTTTGCATCACCACGGGGACATAACTCGGACATACGTATTTTGCATTCTGGTACTAGCGTTTGTAGATCCATAATTAAATTGTCCATGGATATAAGGGCATCAGCTAATGATCCATCAGAATTATTTGTACCTGCCATAATAATTATGTCTTTGTATGTATGGAAGTCGGAACTAAGTAGTTTGGAGTGAATATCCTCTATCTTCGCTCCTCTGAAGTACATAACCTCGACTGAATCTTGAAGGCCATTGGTGTTCACGCCTTTTATTATAGAACTCCCAATTATCAATGTCTTTTTAGGAAGTGTTTTGCTTACTAGCGGGACGCGTGTTGTAGTGGAGTTCTCATTTACCTGCGGGATACATTCATGTAACTGATCTGGTGCAGGTCCATTAACCACTCGCGCGAAGCTTATTTGTTTGGAAGTCTTTGGTTTAGGAAGACATGGAGCTGGCATAGGTTGGTACGTGATAGATCGTGGATATGATGATGAACGTTTATTATTAACTTTAAATTCATCAAGCATTCCATTCATGGTAGCTTCCATGGCAGCCTGTTGGGTGGTACATTGCAAAACAATATCAGCAACGGCCATCTCAGTCATAACCCCGACTTCTGTCATTGTTTTTGTCTCTGGGCATGTCATCACACTAATTTCATTTGTCATTTTAATACATTTAGATTGTAAGTCACTGGCAAGCCGCATATTTTCTTCATGGAGCTCCTTGATTATGGCTAGGATGCTCAGAAGCAGTTCATTAAGCATAAAGATTTGCTTAAATAGGTCTTACTGACTGGGTTGGCTATACCTGAACAAATCTTGCTGCGTGAGCTGGTTACGGATAGATCTTCGTTGATTACGCGCAGCAGGTGTGCTGGCATATTCTGAACTGTAGAGCTGCTTAGGAAACATAGTAATTTCTGGTGAAAAACACAGTTCATCTTCGCGTAAGGTCAGACCAGAACAGTTTTCATTTAAAATGTCGAATTGTCCATTTTGATTTTGAGCAACATCTGCAATAAGGGTGTCATTATTATCATTATTACTTTTGTCAACATTGTCATCATCCCGCTTATCAAATTTATTTTCATCAAATATCATGCGTGAGAAATGCAAAAGATCTGTTGCAATCCAGTAGCGACAATTCTCTCCTTGTACATGTATGACGGATGTGATGGGTAGACTGTAACTGTTACATTACACTCGACATTTTCAGAAACAAGATGCTTAACACGGAATATTAATCCATTGTCCTCCTTATTAGTTGACTCACCATAGAATTGCTCAAATGTAGAAATCCTTATTAGTTGACTCACCATAGAATTGCTCAAATGTAGAAATCCATTTGGTTATTGAATTAGAATTCTTCAGTTTTACAGTTACTGAGTATATGTTGTATTTAATTAAGAATTTTCATTTTCTTCATAGCGAACTGTTTCTATCGCCACACTTCTGTTTAGACTGTCCACACTTGAATCTCCAGCTATTAGAGGCATTGCATAAAATGTAGCATCACCAGGTATGACACAGTAACATTACGGATTATATAAGAAAAGATGGCGGCGATGATATTATGTATGAGTCACTTTAAAAACGGTAATGTCGTTATACGCAATGCTGAATGTATGACGTCATTTAAACAAACGTATCCATCTCTACATTATTATGACCTCACGGAATGTTCAATTTATGACGTATGCATACACCACAAAAACTATTTAATAATGCAACGGTAACAGTTATCACTAAAACATGTCGATTTAATGTAATTAATGTCAACCATAATTTGAAAATACGTTTTTGCACAACCGTCACTGTTAGATACTAAATAATTACCTTAAAACTCATTAAAACTTTTATAAAACTTATAAAAACTTTTCAAAAACGTTCCTAAATTTCTCCGTAAATTTACACAACTTTATCTGATGGCGTCACCCTGTATCAGAATCCTTTAAGCAAACCTCCGTGACGGAGTAGTTCCTATTATATTATAATTTTAACTGTACATATCAGACTAACTATACATATCATGCTAGGTATATAGATCTATACACAAGGAATTGACTATTGAATTTTCGACGAATGTCAATGTTCAAACTGCAGGATTTATTATGTGTCGTGACTTTAAATGTGCAGTTCAGTAGGTTTTTTAGACCGATTCTAATGGGTTAACAGAGTTCCAACAGATGATGTGTTTATAAGTGATGAGTGTTTTAAGTGTAGACTGAAGCAGAGTTCTCTTGATAATTTTTCGAATGTTTCTGGATTGATGTCTGATAGCTTGCTAGCATCTAGAATAGCCTGCATATAGTGCTCACTGTTCATGCTGATGTTGAGTTGCTTTAGTAGTTTTCGTATTTTTATGAGACATGGCTGTCTGACATGCTCTAGCTCTTGGCAGTCAATGAGGTAGTGCTGCAGATCTTCTCTGTGATGGCTGCATAGCTGACATTTTACTGCTCCTCCTCTGTTCCTGGTTGGGCCTCCGAAAAGATGATATCTCTGCATGAGTAGTCTTACTTTCACTGTAGCTTTGTAGACTGAGGTTTTATCTGTCTCGCAGCTTCTCCATGCTATATGTGGTACACCGATCTTATAGGTATCCACGTTCAAGTACTGTAGAGTGCTTTTATTTGCAGTGTCGTCCTTTAGTTTGTTTTCCCAGTAGTTGTTTACATTTGACGTGACTGTCTTCTTCCATGTTGCCTTAGTAGGGGTGTTTGCTAGAAGGGAGTATGCGGAAGGTAGTTCATTCTGCTGAATGATTTTCTTTAGCTTTACAGTCCAGCTATTTGATGATGGTAGTTTCACAGCCAGTTGCCTTTCTAGAACCTCTCTTTCAACAGAATTTTGACGATGTAGCATTTGTATGAAGAAGTTTAGTATTCTTTTGTGCAGCTCTCCCCCAAGTGGTAGCGTTCCTAAGAGTATGTAGACAGCTGTATTTGCAGTTGAAACTGGCAGATGCTGAATTGCTTTCAGTTGTGACTGATAGAAATTCTCCAGCTTTTCAAGTTCAGTCTGAGTGAGTATAAGTCCCTGAAGACCATGTAGAAGAAAGGGGGGGGGGGTCACATAGATGTCATAGAGCTGTTTTGAGGTTAATGGGTTCAAACCATTTAATCCATGTAGGCCTGCTCCCATGAGTGAATATGCTGCCTTTCTTGAGGATCCAATCTTAGCCTCTATTGTGCGCTTGTTACTGGCATCTGATGTTCTAACTACTCCGAGAGGTGTCTCTTCCTTTGTATTACCGAGTTGTTCACCATTGAGTAATAGGGATGCTGCTTTTGTACTTCTCATTGTCATGTGTTTTGTTTTAGTACTGCTGAAGAGGTAGAATTCATTAGCTGCGTCTATCTGTGCTTCATTGGTAAGAAGTTGTATTGAAGTTGGAGTGGTAGCCGTCAGAACAAGATCATCTGCACATATGACAGCACATGTTGAAATATTCCCAATTCTGAATCCAGCTGGATGGTCTTCATATTTTCTTAGTAATGGATTACTGCGGCTGTTAAGTAGATCAACGGACGATTCACCACCCTGTCTGATTCCTTGTCTCTCAGTGATTGTTTTGGAAATGTTACCACTCCATTTGACAGCTGATGTTATATCTGAGTACATGTTGTTAACAATTGTCCATAGTTTCTCTGTTATTCCCTGGTTATATATGGTATTAAGTAGTCCTTTGTGATTAACAATATCAAAGGCTTTGCTGGCATCCATGAATAGGATGTGTTGATCACTTTTTGTATCTTTGGCTTCTGCAATAGTCTCACTCAAAATGAAGGCAGCATTTGTAGATGCACAGTTTGCAGTAAATCCCATTTGCAGTTTACTCTTGCTTTGATTCAGATTTAGTCTTATTCTTTTTGTGATTTCCTTTTCAACAACTTTCCCTAGAAGCGATCCTACAGTTATACGCCTGTATTTATCTGGTGTTAGCATACATATTCCCTTCTTTTGAACTGGTGTAATTAATCCAATCTTCATGGATTCTGGTATATTTCCTGTACTTAGGACATCATTAATTACCAGAGTAAGAATTTTAACGATCTCATAGATATACAGTGCATTATATGTTCTGCTGAGATTCCATGTACATCTGATTCTTTACCAAGGTGTAGCTTTCTAATATGTTTATATGTATCCTCTGGTGTTATGTGAGAAAGTGGATCCGATGTGGAACTAATCATGCTCAATAGAAGATGTTTCAGTTCAGTAGATGCAACCATTTCTGAATCAAAGGTAGGACTATCTATTGTAGTTGCTAGCTGCTCAAAGTATTCTGCCCAGCAGTCTACTTGGGGTTCATTTGAGGATGGATTATCTGTGAAGTTTATGGATGCTTCTTGTGCTGGATTGTCATTCCGAAGTTTTCTGATAACTTTAAACGTCTTGTTTCTATTATGTAGGTTGTAATTCATGATTTCATTGTGCAGGCTATTCCGGTGTTCAAATTCTAACTGCCTTTGCATACGTCTTATTTCTTTTTTATTCTTCTTTCTCTCTATCCATGTTTCACCCTCTCTTGGACGGTCATGATTTTTCCATTTCAAATTAGCACCTTTAGCTCTACTGACACATTGTTTTAGTTGGCTGTTCCATTTGTAATTTCGTTTCCGAGTGATTTTTCTTAAAGGTGGGCTTAGGTCAGCTGTGGTTTTCTGGAGAATGTCGTTTACCCTCTGAAGCAGTAACTCTGCTTGTCGGTTGTATCATGCTGTACTGATCATAGACTTCAGCTGCTGTGCAGTCATCTTTCTGTACTTGTGTTTATCAATCTTTTCCCATCTGATACGCTGTCCGGTTGGCCTATTAGGAAAATTGGAATGCTGCCCAGATTTGCTTATGTTGACATAGACTTCAGCTGTTACCGCATCATGTGTGCTGCCATGTATAGGGTTACGAGAGTCTATAGCAATGCTTGTGATGGGACTGTTCTGAGTAGATGGTTCTAGATAGAAGTCAAGCTGTGAAGTTGTATTATTTACACAATGATGGTATGTTGGCTCGGCTGGCATCAGTGGTGATACTTGGTAGCCAGATTCTCTACAGAACTGTTTAGCAGGTTATCGTTCTTTGTTGATATATCTCTGTGCATTACAGCATTTAGATCGCCCATCCATAGGATTTTTGATGTTGCTGAATACTGGTTGGTTATCTCCAGCACTTCATCAAGCAATTTCTGATAGCTGGTGCTCTTGTCTTTCGTTCCTTCTGCAGGCATATATGTATTAATGATTAAGATAGGTCGTGGTGCTGCATTTAGTTGGATAACTTGTATTCTGTTGCTACCATCAGGTAGGACATCAATGTGGCGCGATATTGATTGGTGCCATATGGTCGCTACTCCAGCACTTCCACATGGTTTATACTTTGGTTGGATAGGATCATCTTCATCTTCAAATTTTGTGGCATAGTTGTAGTTTGGAAAGGTGTTTTTAAAGAAGGACTGTTCATACTTGAACAGCCAATGTTTTTGCATGCACAATATCAGGTTCTCAGAGGTCATGAGCTCATTTATATAGGCATGGTTGGTTTGATGTGTTCTATGTTGATAGTTGTTATACTTATTTTCTCAATATCTGGTGAGCTGTCTGCTTTTAGATCAAGCCAGGATCGGTTTGCTATTTCTTTAGGTCTGGCAGATCTTTGATGTGGTGGCTCTGGACTAAAAAAGAGGCCTGGCTAGCATCAGTATGGGTAGTGACATCTGACTGATTCTGCCATAGGGCTGCATTTAGACTGTAGAGCTGGTTCATTTTGGTATCAGGTATGGTGCTTTTATAACTGCACCAGGCACTATTATAGATTCACTTTTAAATTGTATTTCATCTGCAGAAGTTGTGGATGGATTTTTTTTACAGGTGTCTGATCTCTATCTGTTTGGGATGACTGATGCAATTCCTCATTTATAGTAAGAGATGACAGTTGCTCAATTATGATGTCAAGATCTGGGATTTTTTCATCCGATACTTGCTCAGTTCTATTACCCGAGTCTGATGATGTGTCTCTGACATAATTCAGTTCTTTTGTCTCGAATGAGTTAATTGACAATGACTCTTCTGGTTCTTCAGTGCCCATTATATTATCTGTAGTGTTTCTTTCATTGAACCATGACATATCAGGATCTGTTACTGATCCAGTACATAGTCCATGATTGTACTTATAAATTTCATATTGTGGTGGTCTTTGTCTACAGTCATCTTGGAATTGTGTCTTTTGAATCATGTTTCCATGGTTATACTCATAGACAAAATAGTGTGATGTGGCTGATCTCTCAGTACTATATGTATTGATTCTGTTCTTATACCATCGTTTGTGCACGTTTCTCTTTGGATGACGCTGTTGACTAAAAGTTGTGGATGGAATAGGCAGATGTGGGTTTTGTTGATGAACAGGCAGTTGCAGTTGTTCTTGCATTTGTGGTTGCTTAGTAATCTTCATCAATGCAGATGCTGTCATGGCCATTGTTAATTGCGATAATGAATGGGCCGTTTGCTGATTCATGCTCATAATCTGTAGAATTGCATTTGGATCTCCCGTTTGTTGTTGGTTGTTCTGTATTGCAGAGTTATGAGGCACAAAGTACTGGTTTTGAGACTGCGCAATAACAGAAGGTTGCTGTTGATAACTGTGAGCTATTGATGTTTGATTTTAATAAAGCGTACCGATTGATGGCTGCTGTTGATTGCTATGGAGCGTGAACGACTGGTGAGGCTGCTGTTGGTAGTTGTAGGCTGCAGTGGGCTGATTTTGCCGAGGCATAATAATAATAATAATAATAATAATAATAATAATAATAATAATAATAATAATAATAATAGGAGGCTGCTGCTGATGGCTACATGCTACGGAAGACTGGTTTTGATGATGCATGATGGTTGAAGGTTGCCATTGATGAATTGTGGAGAACTGGTTTCGATGGGGCATGATATTGGGCTGTTGCTGTTGATAGCTGCGGGCTGGTAAAATGATTTTGCTGGGGCGCAGTGGTAGAGGACTGCTGTTGGTAGCTGTGAGCTGCTGAAGACTAATTCTGCTGTTGATGGATTGTGGAGAACTGGTTTTGATGAAGTGGGATATTGGACTGTTGTTGTTGATGGATGTGATCTGCTGAGAATTGATCTTGCTGAGGTGCAGTTACTGAAGGCTGTTGTTGGTAGTTGTTAGCTGCACAAGGCAGATTCTGCTGAGACACGGTGGTGAATGGTTGCTGTTGATAGACTATAGGAGACTGGTTGTGAAATGCATAAGGCGGGTTTTGCTGAAACATGGTGGTAGATGGTTTCTGTTGATGGATTGTGGAAGACTGGTTTTGATGAGGCATAATATTGAGCTGTTGCTGTTGATAGCTGTGAGCTGCAGGAGACTGATTTTGTTGAGGCGCATTAATGGAGGGTTGCTGTTGATAATTGTGATCTACAGAAAGTTTAATTTTCTGAGATGTGTTACCGGATGATTCCTGTTGGTAGCTATGATTTGTCGGAAGTTGATCTTGCTGATGCGCTATAGTGGACTGGTGCAGTTGAGTTCTTTGGACTGCAGAGAACTGATTATGTTGTGAAGCTGGGTCAGTTGGATGCGGAGACGATAGCATAAACTGAGTTTTCAAACATGGATAGGTGTTTGACTTGCTCTGCATATTCATCAATCTCTTCCTGATCCTTGTCTTATATTAGGCTTTTGACTTTCCCTTATTTGGTATTTCGTTTAATTTCTCAATAGCATCAGTGTGTACTTTCTTTGGTGGTTGTTGTGTACTTTGTGCTGTTTGATCACTGTTGTTGTTTATACTCTGTGTAGCCATTATTGATTAACATGACATCTGCTGGGGCACATTCTTGTCAGTATTTTTACTGTGAGAGGTGTCACGATCTCCTGTTGAGATTTCTTCCGCTTCATCTTGGTTGGTTGTATTTTCCAAGTCTGTGAAGTCTTGCAGGTTTATACAGCTGTTGCACACACAT
Source organism: Chaetoderma sp. LZ-2023a (assembly GCA_034401795.1). Lineage (NCBI taxonomy): Eukaryota > Metazoa > Mollusca > Caudofoveata > Chaetodermatida > Chaetodermatidae > Chaetoderma > Chaetoderma sp. LZ-2023a. The sequence goes on from CM067359.1 coordinate 145,875,810, forward strand.
TTCATCTGGTTTGTTTTCGATCTCACTGACGGTAGTGATAGTCAGATTTTCACATTGATAGTGAAGCCATATGTCACATATAGAGCATGCAACAGAGTTGTCATCACAGTATTATCTAGGACATGTTGCCTCCTCCACCGCATTGCCGTCCATGATGAGCTGATCATCATTTTTAGACTGGTTTGAGCTGGAGTTTCTTGACCGTGGTGATATGTGGCTTGGTTCTATATCAGTGGGGTTCAATTTAGTTTGTGTCACTTGTCGGGGCTGAATGCTTAGTACTTTGCTGGTGTTGTTATTGAAGCGACGCATATTATGTTCCAACCGGTTACCCTCAGTGATGTCATCATTGCTATTGTTTACACACTTTAGAGCAGTGGTAGCAGTATGTGGGTTTGAGTTATTATTCCAACCCCCCACCCCCACCCCAGTGTAAATACTGGGCATGCTGCTAGAGATGGAATATGCCTATGATATGGACTTCATAGACGAGGAAAAGAAACCCCTTGACGAACTTCTCCCAAATAGCTCACCCACATATACCTATCAACAAAGCATGAAACTATAGAAAATGACGACCCACTTCGTGGCGGCGAACCATGAAGGAAAAGTAAAATCCTGGGCTCACTGCTTTGCAGTACTGGTTATATTTCTGCATGCTGTGTGATGGGAGACATAGCTTTCCCGTCCTTCTGGAAGCTATGGATTCGTAGATCAAAGATGCCCTTGATAAAGATGCTACGTTTATACAATGCAACCTGTGTATCCTTGATGCTGTATAACTGTAACAGCTGGGCAGCTCCAAAGGCAGCTCTAGACAAACTTGATGCCTGCCGCCACAAACACCTATGCACCATCACTGGACACCGATGGCCAGGCAGCATAATTGCCAACGATGCACTATGCAAGATGTTTAATATGTCACCGCTGTCTGTAAAAGTCGGCCAGCAAAGATGGTCCATGTTTGGCCATGTGCTAAGAAGGATGCCAGAAGAGATTCCAGCACAGAGAGCCTTGAAATTCGCTCTACTCGGAGCCAGCAAATACAAAGCCAGACGAGGACTTCATTGCATAAATCTGCTAAGCATGCTACGAGGTGACGTCAAGAAAGCAGGACTCGATGCACTCAAGTCATGAATGGACCTGAGGAAGCTAAGGATTTCGGCTGAGGACAAGACACAGTGGGCAAAAGCGAAGAAGGACTGATTGCGGCTGTAGGATGTTTCTACTACTACAGCCGCAGAATACAGTAATCATATATACATATATTTACATGTATATACACATATATACAGTGTTTAAATATCCCCATGAGTTGGTGGTATTTTAATTTAAAAACTATTTTTTCTTTCAAATTTCCAATTAGGATACTCATCAGGGAAAGGGTTAATCATGTATAGGTAGACCCCTTTAGAAGAACACATGAGGAGGGAGTATGGCTGTGGAAGTCTGATGGATTTACCAATCTCATTTTCAATTTTAGGAAGATCATCACTACCACCATGGCTCATCATAGATTATGGCTCATCATACACTATATTAGTATCAATAATAATAATAATAATAATAATAATAATAATAATAATAATACATCACATACTGGATTACTGTCTTTAAGCTCGATGAATGCTCCTCCCCCACCCCCACCCCACCTCCCCAAACCTCTCTCCATTACCTCTAGCAACTTAAAACTGCAGATCTTCTAGCACTAAATGTTAAAAATTTTTAAATAATAATAAAATATATACTGTGGGTGCAAGTGGAAAAAATCCACATCTTATATTCTGCTGTTCCTGTTGTATATGAATGATCTGCCCCAATGCCTTTTGCTCTGACGAAGATATAATTACTTTATACAAAAACGTAAATGAGGAAATGTAAGAAATTACTAACTCGTTTTCGTTAAATAAGCCGTCATTAAATGTGGATAAAACAAACTATATGCTATTTTCAAAATCTAGAGAACACATAAATAAGGTGATTCCGAAAATTTATATCAACAAAAAAGAAATTGAAGAGGCCCCATACGCAAAGTTTCTAGGAGTATATTTAGATAAAAATCTGACCTGGGCCAAACAAAGTGAGACAGTTACTGCGAAAGTAGTAAGAGGAATAGGTGTCATCCAAAGATTAAAACCATATATGACACATGATACGGTTGACACACTGTGCAGCACCTTAATCCTTCCACACCTCACATACTGCAATGCCGTTTGGACTAACACCTATAAAAACAAAATATCTAAAATTCAAAGCCTCCAAAAAAAGAGCATTAAATTATGTTCTCGACCAGCAGCAGGCCAAGATATGTTTAAAGAAGAAAAACTACGCAAACTTACTGACATAGGTAAATCCCAAATGCTAACTATTGTGACAAATTTCCATCACAACACCCTACCCAAATCCATGGCCCCCTTCTTTGTGAACAATATTAACATCCACCAACATAACACTAGAAGCAGACACAAACTACATGAGAAATACACACGCACAGACATGGGAAAACATAGAATATCAATTACAGCCACTCAATTATGGAATAACACTAAACAGGAAACCCGAGACAAAATACTGACAACAAAATCATTCAAGAAAACAATAAAGGATTACTTAATTAACACATATTAGTGCTACCACCACTTCTACTTCTACTACTGCTACTACTACTACTACTACTACTACTACTACTACTACTACTACTACTACTACTACTACTGCTGCTGCTGCTGCTGCTGCTGCTACTACTACTACTACTACTACTACTACTACTACTACTACTACTACTACCTTCCCACTCCAATCCACCCACTATGACTGGATGTTTTCAACTGCTAACAACTATTAATTTTTTGTATTCAGTAACCATCAAACCAAGCTACTGGAGGAGCAGGAGACTGAGCACTGTGCCCCTCCCCTCCCTCCCTCCCGACCCTTGCCCAAGGATGCTCCCCACTAGCCAGCATCCTGTACACATCTTATCAACTGCACACATACAGTACAGCTCGGGATGACCTGACATACTTATAAACAAAAACAGTACCTTATTGTTAGAATAATTAAAATGTGAGAAATGTTCTCTTGTATGTTTTGAATGTGGGTGGATTGGATGACATTGCTGATTATGGTAACAGTGGCTTCCAATTCAATTAAATTCAACACATTCAACGGAACGTTTTTATTTTACTATTGAGATGAACTGGTTATTCCCGAGATGTACTGTATAACCAAAGTCAACCAAAAATATAAATGTTGTGTTGTAATGTAAAATCACCACTACAACTACTACTACTTAGACATGTATTAACTTTTTTATTTAACTTGTCTACGTCCTGTGTTTGTATGCTACTGTCCAGTTTAATTTATTTGTATGGATGTATGTATGTATATATGTGTAAGGTGTCCGCCAACACAATAGGCATTGCCTTCGGCGAACAACCTAGTTGAATCCATAATTTATAAATATTTTACTACTAAATAAATAATTTTGAATCTTGAATCTTGAATCTTGAATTATTATAATTAACTAATAATAACTTAATTATGTTTTTTGTGTGCATTACGTGTAGTGTTGTAATGTTGTTATTTGTAATATGTACAGTAATTTAATGTTGTAATGCCTCTTTGTCTAATATATGTTAGGGGTCCATCACCACATAGGCTTTGCCTTTGATGGACTACCTGTCCTTTATAATATAAATGTGAAATGCTACTGTAATATAAAAAATATTTGAATTGAATTGAATTGAATTGATTCTGTACATCAGATTGTATACATGTAAGTACAATATATTACAATTTACAGTAGATAGTTTACTGTTTCTTTGTTTCTTTTTTGTCAAGAGTTTCGCTTATGGCTATGGAAGCCAGCTACCCACACACTCGCACAGGGTGAGTTCTTTTATGACCCCCCCCCCCCCACCAACACCCCCCCCCCCCTTGCCACAGACACCACACAAGATGGGATCGACGGCTTTACGTCTCCTCCGAAGGACATGTCATTTTAATAATGTATGGAATGCTGCAGGATTTTACACCTTGATCACATTCCTGAATGTGGGATCGAACCCGGCTCTTCTTCCTCTTTCGCAGTCAATCCTGTCTCTCGAACGATGTGATGTTCTTCAGATGAACCTTCACAGGGAGTACAGTTGGTACAGATATTTAGTTCTGGATATTTCCTGACAGTAGAACCTCATGTTCCTTCCGACGTGTCCAACGAGAAGCTTGATTCGCGAGATTTCACAAGTAATAATACTATGTGTATCCGCTAAGTATCACAAGGCGCAAACATTTTTTGTTTAAAAGAGTGACCTGTCTGGTAGAGTATAGTAAGCGATGCAGTCAGACCCATCATGCAACTCTGCAGCACGCAACTTTGAACGCATCACCGCAACTGAGTCATCTTACCTCGCTGTCGATGCAGGACGTGACAAAGTTCTCTGGATAGTTTTTGGAGTTTCTGTAGTATCCGGGAGCTACAGCTTACAGGATCATCTGCAGCAAACTTGCTAGGGTCTAGGATAGCTTGAATACAGTTCTCCTGTGTGACTTGGAGTCCTAGTGGCTTCAGCATGCCACAGACCTTACTCAGGAGTTCTTTTCGTGTAGGTTGAAGCTGTGTACACACGACAAGGAAGTGCACCAGTGTCTCATCTTCACCCTTGCACAGTGGACAGGTGGCTGGACCTCGACGGTTATGGGTTGTTCCTCCAAGTAGGTTCTATCTCTGTACTAGTAACTTAGCTTGGATAGTAGCCTTATATACAGAGGTCTTACACTGTGTGGTTTTCCGATCTTGCAGGAGTCAAGGGAAAGATACGACAGAGTCTTCTTCCTGGCAGCTTCTTCTTTCGGTTTACGCTCCCAGTGGTCATGGACCTGTTTTGTCACCATTGTTTTCCATACTCCCTCGCTTGGTAGCTTCTTCAGAAGACTGTGTGCATCCGGCAGGCCATACTTCTGTAGCATCTGATTTACTATCATTACCCAGCTATAGAATCCAACTGCCTTGATGGCTAATTGTCTTTCAATTATCTCATGTTCGATGGAATTCTCTCTGTGTAGCATATTCACAAGAAAGATCAGAATCCTTTTGTGAATTTGGTCTTCCACTGGTCGTACTCCAAGCAGCAAGTAGGCTGCAGCATTCGCACAACTGGTAGGTAGATGCTGCATATGTTTTAGATTGGCCCTGTAGAAATCTTCCAGCTTTTCGATCTCAGACTGCTTTAGGATCAGTCCCTCAAGGCTATGCGGTAGGACTGGAGTAGTATATATCTCCCAGATGTGTATTGATGCCATTGGGTTTAGGCCATTAAGTCCATACATGCCATCACCCATTATGGAGTAGGCTGCACGCCATGCTGAGTTAATTCTGCTTTCAACTGTTTTTAGTTTGTTACACGAAGATGTTCTAGTAACGCCAAGATGGGTCTCCTCATTTGTGATCTCCAACAGCTTCCCATTTATCCAGAGATTTGCTGGCTTTGTACCTCTGGCTACCATGGTTTTAGTTTTGGTGCTACTAAACAAGTATCGCTCACTAACTGCATCCAGCTGTGCCTCATTTATTAAGGGTTGCATAGCTTCCGGTGCTCGCGCAACTAATGCTAGGTCGTCTGCACACATAATTGCACCTGTTGGGATCAAACCAATTCTATACGTAGCTGGGTGGGTTTCCAGTTTATGTAGTAGCTTGTTGCTCCTGCTGTTCAAAAGGTCTGTTGATGACTCACCACCTTGACGGATCCCCTGTTACTCACCAAAGGGCTGTGACACTTCCCCTTTCCACTTAACGGCTGCTCCCATATCTGTGTACATACTGTCTACAATAGCCCATAGGGTGCCCCTGATTCCTTAACTGTAGATGGCATTAATCATACTTGGGTGATTTACAATATCAACGGCCTTGCTGGCATCCATACATGTTATGTGTTGTGAACTCTTGGTATCAACAGCATCAGCAATGGTTTCAGTAAGAGCAAAAACTGCATTTACGGACGAGCAACTTTGTGTAAAACCGAACTGCAATCTACTTTTTGTCTGGTTTAAGGCTGGTCTGATTCGCTGTACACTTTCTTTTTCTACTACCTTTCCCAGGACAGAACTGACTGTAATGTGTCTGTAGCTATCTGGCCATCTAGCAGACTTTCCTTTCTTCGGGACCGGAGTGAGTAGGCCAGTTTTCATGGTATCTGGGATCTTGCCAGTGGTCAGCACGTCATTTGTGATGGTATTGAGGACTGTAAGCACTTCATGTGAGGCGTATTTTAGGTGTTCTGCAGTGCTACCGAATATGTCTGCTGCTTTTCCATTCTTCAGTTTTAGCACATGCGTTTCAGTTTGTTGGGTATCCACTAAGGATAAAGGTTTCTCTGCAGATGAGTTTAGGCTAATCAGCATGCGTCTAGGCACTAATGACTCCTTCATCTCACTGTCAAAGGTCTGATCATCAACAGGTGTAGCTAAATTTTCAAAGTACTGGGCCCAGAGCTCTGGCTCTGTGGTGCTGCTCCCCCAAATACCGAAGTTAATACAAACATTCTGCACTGGCCTGCTATCTCTTAAGTGTCTTATCGCCTTGAAGAATTTGCTGTGATCTCTTGGATCCATTATGGTTGTGTGCAGCCTGTTTTGTTTTTCTACCATAAGCTGTCTTTGGGCTGCCTTAAGATCCTTTTTTGCATGTTTCTTCCTATCCGCTGCTTCCCCATCTTTTGAGCATCCTTCTTTTTTCCATATCCAGTGTGCAGCCTTTGAACATTCTACAAATGGCTTCAGCATAGCATCCCATTTATAATGTGGTCGGACCCGCTGCTTCTTTTTGGCCGGACTGGCGTCTACTGCTGCATTATATAGGATTTCATTTATTGCCTGCAGCAGGAACTCTGAAGACAGATTCTGACGGGAGAGGTCTATCAGGTTTTGCCATCCCGATGAGGTAAGATGCTTGTACTTTTGTATGTCCACCATGTCCCAATTCACACTCTGCTTAACTCGCATTCCTGCTTTTCACTGTGATGGTACAGATCCATTCAACTGCACAGACAGGGTGGCTGTAACTGCATCGTGCGCACTATGATTTATCGGTTTACGTGAGTCCATATGAATTTCCTTTATAACACTGTTCTGATTGGCTAACTCGATGAAAACATCCAGCTGCGATGTATTACCACCATAGAAGTGGTGGTATGTCGGCAACTTTGGCATTAACGGAGACACTCTGTAGCCCTTTTCCAGACAGAACTGTTTTAGTAGCTTGTCATTTTTGTTCTCACTTACTCTCCCCAACATACCATTTATATCACCCGTCCACAGTAAGGTGTAGGCTCCGGAGTACTCCTGTGTTATTTCGGCAACTTCATCTAGTACACTGATGTAGCTAGTAGTTTTGTCGTGAGTACCTTCTGCAGGCATGTGTGTATTTATGAGCAGGGGCGGTTCAGGCTCTGCATTGATGCGTATTGCAACTAATCGATTACTACCATCAGGTAGGGGTTCTATACAGTGGCTTAAGGACTGGGGCCATAAGATAGCCACACCTGCTGTACCTTTCGATCTGTGGCAGGGGAGCATTGGATCTCCATCATCCGAACAATTGGCTACATATGCATGGTTTGGAAAAGTCTTTGAAATGGAGTCCAACTCATAGTTGAAAAGCCAGTGCTCTTGGACACATGCAATGGTTTGCTTGTCTGATAACAGCTCACTAAGATATGCATGGTTTGTTCTCGGATTTTCTGTGTTTATCGTAACAATCTTAGGGTTAGATCAGTTGCAGCTGGCTTCCTTCTGCTCATTTTTGGCCTGTTTTATTGTTGTCTGTACATTGGTGCCAAGCCGCTTTTGTGGTCTGGAGGCTTTTGTGGAACATCCCTTGTCTAAAAAATGATTGTATATATCCTCAGCCATTTCACTCCTAGTATAAATTTGCCTTTTGTTACATGGGGGTATCTCAGCAGCGCTTGCAAACTCTATAAGGTCCATTTCTATGTCACAATCAGGCTTCTGTGAGGGGACTTCTGGTGCAGTCTTTTATGTCGGCGCAAGACGATTGTTAAGGAATTGGTTTTGTAGATTTTGCATACTGGTACCACAGTCGAGCTGTGACTAATGGTTATAATCATACACCAGACCTTCTGCACTATGTGCACTACTTACAGTTGCCCCAGTAGTGGGAGTTTGAGTTCTCCCTCAACTTCTGGCAGTTTTCAGCATGCAACTGATTTCCATCATCATGTTGGTATATCCCACTCTCTCCCGTGGAGACATTTCTTTTGTAGCTAAAATTAGAGTTAGTATACTGTCTGTGACCTAGGTTTTCTCGATCCCGGTTATGTCCCGGGTAGTATATACAGCCTATGTCATGTATATACAGTTGCTGCCATTCGGGACCATGCCCAGCTCTGCTTTGCAGCTCAGATCCATGATGCTCGGTTTTTAAATGTTGTTTTTCGCGGCAGCTTTCAGATCTATGTGGCTGTTGTTGTTCAGCACCGCTTCCATCTCTGCATTGTAATTCAGTTTCATGACTCAGCACATGTCTGGATTCTAAGTTATGACCACACACAAACCCGCATAGCAGCTGAGGTTCACGCCCCTGTCCATGCCTACGTTCTGCATGGTGCTCGTAACGACCTTCAGGTCTATGACCACATGTATATTTATAATGTGAGTAGGAATTAGTCGCGCTCACGCCTATACAATGTGTATATCCATAACGTGAGTAAGAATCAGTCGCGCTCACGCCTATACTGGGAGTGGGTATTATAACTGTGCTCAGACTGGCAATGAGGACTATAGCTATGCCATGGTTCGTAGCCATGTTCTCATTTGTTCACTGTCGGGGGGGGGGGGGGGGTTACGTCCATGCTCACAACTTTGTTCATGTCTGTGTTGTTGGTACCAAGCACGTCCATATTTATAGCTGCTGCTGTGCTCATTTTGTTTATATGAGCCACTATTAGATCGTCGTGCTGTCTGCTGGCTGTCTGTATCACAGGTATCATCATCATAGTCCAGCTGGTGTCTACGCTGCTCGTGGAGTGGATCACAATGTTGACGGCAGCTCTGTCAGTTTGGTGAATTGGCATGTCGGCAGCAGCACATGCACCGGCCCCTTATTGACATACAAGATCGCAGTAGCGTGGTTGGCTTTTACACTGGTGAGGTCTATGCATAGCGCTGTGGAGTTGATTTGATCTGTCATGCCTAGGGCACTGTGCATGCTCATTGGTTTGTTCATATGCACACGTTTGGCATTCTGTATCAGGGTGATTATATTTCTCTGGACCCCTACTTACAGTGTGGCTAGTAAGTTTCTCTGTCAGGTTTACAAGTATGGATGCAGGTGCCGTTGCTACCGCCTGTGATATGTTGTGACTTAATGTGTCTTGGTGGTGTTGCATGGGAGCATGAGTCTCGCATTGATTCACTTCATGAGGGGATTTCTGGACTGAAGGACTATGTGGTGCGGCGAGAAGTTGAGTTTTAATTAACCGGTTCTTGTCCATTAGAGTATTTACTCTCAGTTCAAGCTTGCTAACGTGCGATAACAGTTATTCCATTTGGCTTACAGATTCACTAGGTTCAGTGTGCCTTGTGTTCGCCTTCTGTAGCTTCTTCTGAGCTTTTTCCTTGGCACCTCCATTATCAGTGCTAGCTTTTGTTCCACCCCCATTTTCGTATCCACTGTTACCGTTTCTTCCTGCCTCCTTTCCACCAGTACTTCCTTCTTCACTTTTGCTGTTATTTCCTTCCTCACATCCACTGCAGTTACGTGCTCTTCCCTCATTACTTCCTTTTACACTTCCACATATTCTTCCACTGCTACCTCCACCACTGCTTCCTTCTTTTCTTCCACTGCTGTTTTCTTCTCTACCTCCTTCCTTTCTTCCACTGCTGCTTCCTTCTCCCCTTCCAGCATTGCTTCCTTCTCCACTTCCAACATTACTTCCTTTTTTGCTTCCACTTTTCCTTCCATTGCTATTTCCTTCTCCACAGTTTTCACCACAGATTCCTCCTTTTCTTCCACTGCTACTTCCTTTTCCACTTCCACCACTGCTTCCTTCTCTACTTCCACCACTGCTTCCTTTTCTACACCCACCACTGCTTCCTTCGCTTCCACGACTGCTTCCTTCTCCGTTTTTCCACCACTACTTCCTTCTCCACTCTCACCACTGGTTCCTCATTTCCTTCCACGACCGCTTTCTTCACTACTTCCTTTTCCACTTCCACCACTCTTTACTTCCCTGCTTCCACCACTGCTTACGTCCCTGCTTCCACCACTGCTTCCTTTTTTTTCTTCCACTAATACTTTCTTCTCTACTTCCACCACTGCCTCCTTCTTTTCTTCCATGGCCACTTCTTTGCTACTTCCTTCTGCACTTCCACCATTGCTTCCTTCTCCATCTCCAGCACTGCTTCCTTCTTTTCTTCCACTAATACTTTCTTCTCTACTTCCACCACTGCCTCCTTCTTTTCTTCCATGGCCGCTTTCTTCGCTACTTTCTTCTCCACTTCCACCACTACTTCCTTCTCCACTTCCACCACTACTTCCTTCTCCACTTCCACCACTACTTCATTCTCCACTACTTGTTTCTCCACTTCCAGCACTACTTCCTTCTCCACTTCCAGCAGTACTTCCTTCTCCACTTCCACCACTACTTCCTTCTCCACTTCTACCTTTTCTAAGTACTGACTACTGCAGGACTATTTATAGTTTGTTGTTCGTTCTCTTTTAGGGTACTTTCACAAGCATGGCAGACATATGCGGTTTGGTCACTTTCGATGCGCTCAATGTCTCCTCTGGAGGTTATGCCTTCACACTTATAATGGATCCAGAACTCGCATATATCACATTGCACTGCATTGATTTCAGTTCCCAGTTTACATATTGGGCAAACTACCTCCGTGTCATCTGCCATACATTGGAATGTCTCATTGCTGCTTTGAGCTTCCTCTATTTGATGAGTACTCTCATTTTTGTTTTGACTTTTGTGCTTTGTGTTTTGCGCTCTTGACCGTTCTTCAACATTCTTACACAAGGCTTCCTTGAATTGTGAATTTTGGACTGCAATGGAAACACTCAGATCCCTTGCAACAGCTTCAAGGTTTGGCATCAACAATTCCATAAACTTGGAGGCGTCACGGCCGTTTAATAAACACCCTGTTGTAGTTCTGAAGAAATAAATCACTACAGTGCAAGCACTATTGAGATCTAATGCTCTTGAGTTAACTACTGCACCCCAATTCTTAATTTTGATCTGTTCTGTTACGATGTTCTGATCAGTACTTGAATCTGTAAATTGCTTATATTCAATATAGTGGGTGCTTTTGATGGTATCGACTGCATTGGGATTAGATGTTGTTGAGTTTGCAGACTTGTAAATATGCTTTAGTATGGCATTTCTTGTCAGTTTGAAGGTTGCTGCATCAAGAGACAATGTGTAGTTGTTTTGATCATGTTCTATTAGCATGGTTGATGTCCGGTTACATGCTGCGATATTTTCCTTGATTGCTTTTTCTCAGTTCAGCTCGTACTCCATCATTACTGTTTTTCCTGATGCGTATGAGGAGCCCCTCATATTTCATGCTTGGGTGTTCACACTGAGCGAGCTTTCAGCGTTACCACAGGTCATATTGTGTGACTTTGATGTGCAGTTGTGTGAAATATGTTGACTGAAAATTTCCGTGTGGATGACTTGCAGGATAGGTCTGAAAGCAACACCACTTAACCAGAATATTTCTTATCAGAGGAGTAGCTTTGAGCTTGCAAGTTCAGCTTGCGTCAGTTTAGTTATCAATGCATCAGATCTAACATTGACTTTCAGTGTACAGGTGATCACCGGGGGTTTAAGATATGGCTAAGACAGTTATATTTTATCACCTCTCTAGTATATAATAATAAATGTATGAATAGATGGCGGGTAAAACAATTCCAATTTATCACAGGCTTCAGCGTGCAGGATTAAATTGTTAAAAGCAGGATAAAAGTTAATAAAACAACATTGACGTGAATGTCTGATAGGACTAAAAAGCTGATAAGAGCAACAGATAAGTTTTTGTCACAGTTATAGTCTAAACAAGCTGGTAAGAGCGACAGATAAGACAGTTTTTATCACAGTTATAGTCTAAAAGCAGGATAAAACTTCCGAGTTCATGGTTTACGTGGTATTGATGATAGTGAGTCATTAAATTTGCTATGACATCATAGTATTTGGAGTATGCAGTGCAAGCATTGAGTTATAGTATTGCAGGCATCAATGAGTAAGACAGCTTTTTGGGTAAGACAGTTTTTGGTGGGTTTTTTAAAACCCCATGAAAACAAGATGGCTACCGTGCCCGGACATCAATGGGTGTAAGTGACGGGAAATGAAAACAGGTACCTCGGAACATACAACCAGATTTTCATGCGATTCTGTAAAACATCTAAGTCCTCCATTTCCTCGTAGATGCTAGGTAAATATGCAGCTCCATTTCCAGTAGAAATTTGATAAAAGTTCGATATAGTTCGATATAATAACACTAAAAATTTGATAAAATAAAAAACGTGTTTCTTGTCGATCCCGTCCTCCTTCTCCTCCTTGTGCTTGCTCTTTGGACAGTTTTGTCAACCGAACCAATGTGCCTATTTTATTGTCTTTCGTAATTTCCTCCTGTATATAGGAGCACCGACCAGACTGACACTGTCACTGCTCAGTGAGGTTCCTGGTCACATATCCACACCCCTTGGGGTGTTTCTACAATTATTTGTAACATATTTACATACAGTCTAGATAGTGAACCAGGAAGCCACCGACAGCGTCACTGACAGCTGTGACGTAGGTTGGTTAGAGCAGGCTGCCAACTATGCCACACAGCGAAGTCCAGTCTGCTCACATCTGTACCATCCGCCTTTTTAGATAGGCATCTTACAGGCTTCAGTTATGGCATCTTGGATATACTGATGACAGGGCTGACATCCGACATCTACTATTTACACTATCAGAGCATAATCACGACTGAGCTCCCGATACAGGGCCTGACACTCAGTGTGAGTTCTTTTACGTCCCCATGGCACAGACACCACACGAGACGGGTCCGACGGCTTTACGTCCCCTCCGAAGGACGTGTCATGTGAATGGCGTATGGAATGGCGCAGGTTTTTACACCTTGATCACATGCCTGAACAGGGGATCGAACCCGGCTCTTTTGGATTGGAATTCCAAGCATGTGCGGCACATGTATTGGTTTTGCCAACTGAGCCAACGCGACACTTCTACCACCTATGCGGAGGTACACTTCGGCGGGTGGGAGGGGGGTGGCACTCGAGAGGCGGAATTTACACAACAAGGAGAAGATCAAGTAAAATTACTCATGAATTGAAATAATTTGTATTTTATGTGCATATTCACATGATTTCAATGTATTTTTGAAGTGATGTCATCAATAAGCTGTTCTGTTCTAATATAATTTAGTGTGCTTGTTAATGCAAGTGTATTTGTTTAATATATCCTATTTTCGTGAGCTTGAAATGTGTTTTCGTTCAAGATTCAAGATTATTTATTCAGTAGTAAAATATATATAAATTATGGGTTCAAATAGGTTGTCCGCCGAAGGCAGTGCCTATTGTATTGGCGGACACCTTACACATTTATACATACATCTATACAAATAAATTAAACAGGACAGTAGCATACATGATACAAATATACTATGCAGTATCATAGTATGGGTACCGAAGTTCGTGAATCTAAGCAAGTAATGCACTCGTGAAAGAAAACTCTTAAACAGATCTGCGCACAAATTTAACACAATATAAAATAACACTTCCGAATACAAATGCAAAAATTTCAGCACAAAACTAATTTTTAAACAAATTCCAAGCATCTAAACTGACCCACCTCGCCAGGTTATGTGTGAAATAGCGGTACCGAATTTCGTGATTTGGTGATTATGCATCTTCAGCTGTGTGGTACATGCTTGTAAATCCTTAAATTTCAAGGTATTGGACATTATTGGTTTGTTGAATGTTTCAACTGCTAATTTTTCCCGTTTTAACCCATAAATTTGCCCTACAAATGCATGTATAAACTATAAAAGCAGTTTATACATTTGAAGAGAAGAAAAAACCCCAAATGGATGCCGCTTTCGTTAGGTAGTGACGTCACACGAAATTCATAAATATTAATGAGCTGAAGAAATGAACTAACGTTAGGGTCTTTAAAACATGTTCAGCAGGCATAAAGGGAAGAATAAAAAAATGTCTATCGTTAACAAAACCATGTGTGCACTTTATGTTAATTTTGACATTTTGGTAAATCATTGATAAGCACCCGCCCCTTCCTCTAGAGCCTCTCCAATAAAATTTAGACGTGCTACCGTCAATCAGTCTAATCCGACGCGGCGGGAAAATGTAACCAAAGCAGGTGGTAACTTCGGATTGTGAAAATTGCTCATTTTAGGTGCTAAATAAGGGCAAGTAAGTAATCTAAGAAAGTGCATTAAGGAATCTTGCAATTTTTATCACTACCATCAGTAATTGTATGAAAAGTTTTCTTGTTTTGACCGCATTTTGCTCAAAACTTTGTCAAAAGGTTCAGAACTGTCAATCAAAAAGTGGCTACTGTGTGGATGCGTTCCATGCCACGTTACATCATAGAACGAGAGCGATAAAAACAAATTCATGAATTTCGGTACTCACGAATTTAAGCAACTCGACCATACAGGACGTAGACAAGTTAAATAAAAAATTAATGCATGTCTAAGTTAGTAAGTAGTAGTAGTAGTAGTTGTAGTGGGGTAACGAGTCGATTCGCCCCCTGTCCCGTTCTCCCTAGGTTGTTTCGCACCGGGTCGATTCGCACCCAAGTCTGGGTCGTTTCGCACCCCTTTGAAATGACTTGTGTGCGAACAGGAATGGCAAGTGTAGTTAAATTGAATTGAAGTGCCATTGTAATACCGATACTGACTCAACCTTTGATGTATTGGCGACCTGACCATTTCAAGTTATTCCAAGTGAATAATTACGTAATAATTAATGTTAATTGCTATTAATAATTTAATATATCAAATTTCTTCAATATGCAGTTAATAATTTAATATTTATATGCATATTTATTCATCAAAATTTTTCTTAATTGAAGATGGTTTTTTAATTTTCAAGCCCATTATTACAGTGGTGAGATTATCAAAAATTGTCTTATCTTGGCTTGCAAATGGGCATTCCCCAAGAACAGTACAGAGGCCGGTATTTGCTGGCTTCGTCGTGAAAGGGTTAAAAAGAATTTGACAGACCACCCTACCAACTGACAGACGGAAACAAAAGATGAGTATATTCTATACTAAATAAACTAGTTTTATTGATTTATTTAGTGCGCATTTGCGTGCTATAATTTGTTGCTGTTAGGTATGGTTGTAAAATCTTAAATGATTTATTACTGATCTGTCCGTCCATTCATCTGTCCACTCATCGATCCGGCTGTTCGTCTGTCAATCTGCCCATCTCATTTCCGATAAAGCTGCCTAAATTGCAGCTATAAATGGGAGTGGATTGCTTGTTTCAGTTTTTTGGGACAGTTGATGCGGTGCATAAAGGACTAACTTAGGGTTGGGCGATTTTTCGATATTATCGTCAATATCGCGATATACCGAATACCGATACCGAAATCGTCAATACCGACAGGACGATATTGCACTTTTAACTGTGAGCATAATATAAATAACTAAGTTAGAAATGTCATACTCTTACCTCTATTCGGTCCAGTAATAGTCTTTAAGTAATAATCTAGTCTTTGTCTAAGGTAATAAAAACTTAATAAACTCCAAAATAATCTGTGTTCATTTAATTCATGGTTTGTTTGCGCTAATAAAATGATTTAAAGTACAAAATAATCCTTTGTTGTTCACTTTTCATAATTGCATAAATAGACGACGCCATGTTTTTTCTTGCCTCATTCTGAGTATTAGTCAGTGGGGAATACCATTTGCACTACCCACATTTCATTCTGATGACGTCATTACTACAGGTCAAGCTATTTATCCATTAGTCATTGATCTGCATGGTTAAACATTCTTCTGACCGTGAAAGATTTAAACTTTAAAACTTTTGAGGTCGATACACACTTAATCCCTTATCAATACCACAGCTTGGAACGGTGGGTGAGGGGGCAGTTAATCTCTTGCTTTACCGTTATACGTTTTTATGTTACTTTATACAATATATTTAGCATTTTTAAACGAATCAGATCAAAATTCATTTCACATATAAAATTACGGATTTATTCTAAGTGAGAAACGTCCTTAAAATAAAGAATTTAGGCCTAATTATTTCCAGTTTTCTATCAGTTGTGGCAGTCTTGGCTGCAGAGTTAACTGGGTTAATTTCACACATCCCGGCTACGCCTTGAGATCAATGGATAAACCCGCTAATTAGTGAGCGAATTTGAATAGGTCTACAATGGGGCAAATTAGTATTTAATATTACAGACCAAATAAAATCTGATATAATTGTTTCCAGTCTTCACGCTCGTTCTCGTTCAAAATCATGCAGTGTTATTTTATTAATTTGCATGGTCTATGCTAGCAGCGGCCGTGATAACAGCTGTCGGAATTCTGCAGTGTGAATTCTGATTGGCTCAAGTATGATACGGCGGCCAATCAGATTTCGTTCTGCAAAATTCCTTTCTGCGCGATGAAGTTAATGCGTATTCCTTGCTCAATCTTTTGACAGTTGTCGTGAGGTAAAGATAACATAAAATACAACACAAGAACAGAAGAAAATCCTTTATTTTTCTTATTTGTGATGGGTTAGTTGCATTACATTCGTTGCTTTAAACTGTATATTGAAGGGTGTCAAAGTGTGGAATTTCGTGTATTAAATATGCGGAAATGGTAATCATGGCGATTTGAATTCACGGTTTCAATGCAACAAATTTAATGAAAATAACTTGCAGACACCACCAATTTGAAATACATGTTATTCTATGTTTACACCCTAACTCCACACCTCACCCAAATGACGATATATCGTGATACCGCGGTATTTTAATGAGATACCGATATCGTCATACCTTGAGCAATATCGCCCAACCCTAGACTAACTACATTCAGCTTAATTGTTTTCAAAATGTATGGATAATCATGTTTGAGTTAATAATTTTTCTGATCAAATTCTGGGATTGTATGAATTTTACTTATAATTTGAGTAACGTCCTTGGCCGTCTTCTGTTGGCACCTAATTAGAAAATGTAATGGCTTAATTAGCATTGCTTTCATCAAAGTGCGAGCGTGTGTGCCGACACACGCGCGTGTCTGCGCGTGTACATGATAATTACCCAATTACTCAACGATTCACGCACAATAATTGTAGGCCTACTCCGATCTTGATAAAAATGCTATGTGTGATGAATGTATGGGCGGATGGATGAAAACTGGCATATGGGATGCATAGTACAAACACGAGAGTTATTAATTAAAAACTGTTATGGAAATAAAAGAAATGAGATCAAATTGATTTGCATCAAGTGAATGATTAAACGTGTTGATGAATGATGGGTGGGTGGATGGATGCATGGATAGATGGATGAATGAAATGGCAGATAAGATGGATATGGTGGATGGATGGGCTCGCGGACTGATGGAAGGACGGGCTGGGGGATGGATGGATGGACGAAAGGCAATGCAGATGATTTAGTGTAATGTATGGACTACAAGTTGCGTACAGTATATTTGATGAATAATGAGTAATCTTCAGGCGGCATAACTGAACCAGGAAACCATGCCAATGTATAAACGTGTTCGGGAAAACGTACTCAGGCACCGGGATGAGTGACGTTTTGGCGGCATAATCCTACTATGTTAGGCTATACCTATCATTTAATTACAAATGAGTTCAGAAGCCAAACATCATTAATATCTGATTTCCAATCATGATCAAACAACTGAATGTGGTCAGTTCGTTTTTCTTTGAAAATTGCCGACTCCAATATCCTATATAATATTCGACTTCCAGTTGAACAATCCATAACGTCTTACTTTCATATCGCTTCTGCATCATTTAAATAAATTACGTCGGTTAAGATAGCCTATAGTACACATTTTTTGAGGTGGTGGTGTTGGGGAAACTGCCCGGGGCACCTGTCGCTATGGAGAATCTGTGTATTTTGTGTAATCGAGAAGTTCGTCGTCTTCAGCACGGCGTGACGTGTGATATTTGTGATAGATGGCAGCACCGAACATGTGGAACAGGTAATCATCATCTGTGGCGGCATCATCACCATTTCATTAGATCCTTGTAGTCATTGTTTCCAGGAATGGCAGCTGTTATAAGTTTGACATTCTGGTGGTGCTCACAAACACAGACAGAATGCATACCAGACGCAGTAACTGGATACACCATTTGGGTCTAAGTTCACACAATTTTGAGAATCCAACCTTGACATCTGGAATTTTCTTGGTGTGCTCAAGGTAAAGTTCTTTGACATTAACTAGTAGTAACCGTTTTTGTTTAAGCTCTTTGTTGTTCTCTACTCTAATTGTTACATACTCCTTTTTGCCAGGACACATGCGAGAATACTCATCAGACTGATAAAAGTCCACAATGCTTTCAACTGTCTAGCTCTTTTCACGGTATACTCTGTTACATCAAACTCCTGCATTGTTTTCTGTATTGTCCAACTTTCTGGTGTAATGGTCAATAATTTGATTTTTTCTTGTGTGGTGGCAATTTTGAGTTTGTCTTTCAGAAGAGCAACCAGTATCTCAAGGTCTTTACAAGTTTCAGGGTCACTGTCATCTGTGGATTCAAATTCACTCATTGTTAGGTCTTTTTGACTGCTGTGTTAAGCTGTTTTACCTTCCTTTTGCCATAGGAGGACTTGTCGCGTTTACTAACAAGTTTTAATGGGTGTACAGTCCAAAGACTCAGCAGTTTTGTTGAGGGAGGCAACTGATATCTCTCCTGGTTGATAATCTGTATCAGACATCTCAGATATTTCCGTATCATGTTGACTTCTAGCCGAATCTCTTTTATAACACTCGGGACAAAGTTTTTGACCAGGTTTCAAATTAAGCTGCGATGCAGTTTTTTCGTCAACAGCTCTCAATGACTCTGTAAGATATAAAGTAAAAAGACTGGTTTAAAATCAGATAAAATTTACTACTCAATGAAATCATCCTTAATATATTTGAAGTTGTTTGACTACCTTTGAAAATGATTTGAAATTTTTTAAATTGAGTATATCATGCCGCTGGCCTAAGAATGCTAAGTAGCAATGATTTCCCAGGCAAATCACATTAGTCTCTAATGGTGATAGGGTTATGGCAATTATCCAAACATTTAGAAACAAAAATGTTAATTTAAAAAATAAACAAGAACGACAATCAGAGATTGTTAAAATCCATGCCCCCATCACCCTTAGGAAGGAAACTTAGCACAACAGAATTTTCTTAATTGGTCAATCTGACCTTGACCGTTAACACCAAAATCAAAAGGGTTCTTAGGGACCCGAAGAGTAAGCTTCCATCCAAGTTTGGATAAAGTTGGCCAGATTGATCTTGAGTTATTGCATGGGAACGAAAGCTGACACACATGCACGCACACACACACACTGGACACGCTATGCATGGCTTATGGACCATCAGATTGATAAGTAAAAACAGGTAGTTGGATAATAAATATGATATAATTTGCAGACCAAACAGCATATTATTTTTTTGCAAATTTACCACTAGAATGACTGGCAAGGTAACAAAGCTAGTCATTTCAGTGGTATTTTTTCAAAAAAATATACTTTTTGACAACAAATTTGTGGGTTATAGCAGAATGTGTGGGCAAACTATACGAGCGCTTGTAATGCGCTTCTTATGGAAGGTAAATTGGTCAGAGCAATACTTCTGTAAGCTTTCATAGCGACACAAATTAATTTTTTCATGGTGGAGGCAAACTTCAACCTGGTCAGTAAAATATATTTCGCTTCTCCATTGTAGTAATTGTCTATCTTCTTGTTTGAACTCAGACAGAGGAATAAGTCCTGTTTTTCTACAGTATGTCAATTTGTGACAGTCTTCATTCAAGCACATTCCTATTTTACAGAGTGATAAACTAGCTGACGCCATTTTGATGCTTTCATAACAAATAATAATCTCTGAATGGCAGATATCACTGGCTTAACCAAGTTCACTGTCTAAATAAAGAAATTATGCAACACATCCGCTCCCTAAATAGTCATGATGCAATACTGCAAGATATTACACTGTGCACAGGTGCTGGTGCTATATGTGCTGAGAGTTGCAAAATCCAGTATTATTTCTGTAAATGATCACATGCACTTTCATTCACTGTTCAAAGCAACTACAAAATTCATGAACTCAGAATATGAGACAATATATAGCTATGCAAAATATACATGCAATACATATATATTTATAAATTAAACTATTTTATGAGCAGCTGGCTCCTAACCTTTAAATCCTTTATTTATTGAATAAATTTCACCTAAGAGTCAAGATAAACACGAACCCTGAAAATGGGGTTAAAACATGAAATTATTTAAGGTTGAAGGAATTGAGCCATAAAGTTATAACTTGGTACATATACAGCTAATATATGTATGTTAATCATATTCAAAGCTCCTGATGATAGGTAATTGCCCACATGGGTAAACCATCCCTAATATGAAGGCCAAATTTTCGGATTTTTTGTTCTCATCTGTTATGTGGACACCTGCCACACTTTAATATTGTACCTGATTCACATAAGCTTTCTTCTACAGCAACACCTATATGTACATACTTCAAAACAACTTACATTTGGTGTTTATGATAAAGAGTCAGGTAGTACTGGTTCACTGAAATCTGCTTTAAAAAATTTGGAATGGATAAACGCCCAATTTTAAAGTCCTCCACCTCTGGAACTGGCAGAGATATCCAGGAAATGCGTTCCGTTCCAGACTCCTCATGCATCAAATAGGTGGCACAGCAAATTTCAGCTTAATATCTTCAATATTAAGAAAGTGATCAGCGTTTAAAAATCCTTCCAAACCACTCACTGGATTCGCGAGTGCAAAAAAAAATGCCACGCCCCCTAAAATCAATCAACCATAACTTCAAAACTAATTGGAATTTTGCAATGAAATTTTGCATGCAGGTATCATTTCCATATATGTGCATCTGGGTGAAATTTAATACAAATTAGAGATGGTCACCTGGGTACCTCTAGGTGATTTGGTATGGAATGACCCAGTGGGAAGGTAGTAGTAGTAGTAGAATTAGAAGTGGTAGTAGCACTAATATGTGTTAATTAAGTAATCCTTTATTGTTTTCTTGAATGATTTTGTTGTCAGTATTTTGTCCCGGGTTTCCTGTTTAGTGAGACCACAGAGCACATACTTCAATGTTGCATTAAGTATCAGCTGCTGAGAGAAGAGATCTGGCCTTTGCCAACCTCTTTTCTTGAACTGCAGAAAACCACAGATTTCATCTTGAGAACGGCTCTCCAAGTGTGATACCAGCGATCGAAAAGAAGAAGAAGATGTTGTTGTGATGACTAGACTAATCCTGCTGTCTATAGTATTTAACAGCCATAGTGGTGACCCTGATAATCTAACTCTGGTAACTCTAGATTTTTTGTTGAATGTCCAGGAATATGATAGCATAGTCATTGTGGCCGGCATTGCTCTAATAATTTTCTATTATCGTGTTTTTTAATGTTTCGTTTGTAGGATGTTTTGGTGAGAATTGTGTGCGTGTTTCTTCGTCAGTGCAGTTCCAGAGTTTTATGGCTTGTGTTTATGTTTTGTTTCTGGATGTTTCTGTGCGGCAGTATTGTATATGTAAGTTATGTTTGGCTCTAGTGTTGTAAGAGTGTATTTCCATGTTGTGTGTAAAGGGATCTGAGAGAGGGACTGGTAAATTACCGTTATGGAAGTCTCTTAGGATGGGATAAAGTTGCAGTTTGACAATGTCTAAGTCTTATTAGTTTCTCGGCTTTGGAAATGTTTTGACCCTTTGCTGCTTGAGAGAATAACTTAATGGCTTTCTTTTGCAGTGGTTCTAACTTTGGTAGTTTTGTTTGATGTGCATTCGTCCAAATCGTATTACAGTATGTGATATGTGGTAGTATTAGTATCAGAGGGTTTTTAATTAAATTAATTGGTAGGTAGTATTTAAGTCTACGCATGATACCAATGTTCTTTGCTATCTTAGATGTAATAGTTCCTATGTGCTTCTCCTATGTGAGATGCTTGTCTAAATACACACCTAAAAACTTAGCAGATTGTGCCTCATGTATCTCCTGGTTATCTATATATATATACACCTGTGCAAAAGTTAAGCACCACCCTATTTTTACGCACATGCGAGGGTATATTCATGTGCTATGAAGAAAGCAATAGCATAAACATTTATGTACCCATCCATCTTAGTGCAAGAGGTAATAATGCAACTAGAGGAATGCTGATTATGATTGTGGGGAAACACTGTATGTTTTTGTTTGAACTTGAAAACGAGGCCTGAATATGGTTACGTTGACACAACTGACAACTATTGCACTACAGTTGACAGACGTGGCTAGATTGTCATTAATGGTGTCTGAAAACGAAGTTTAACATCTGTGCATGAGTTTGAGACTGTCATTATTAATACCGGGTATATCCACCTTGTGCCTGGATGACGGCCTGGACACGACGTCTCATGCTGGTCACCAACCGACTGATACGCCATTGTGGTATTCGTTGCCATTCAAGATGGAGTGCGTCTGTTAATTCCTGTAGGTTCTGCACAGGAGGATCCCTCCTTCTCACCATGTTTCCCAGAATGTCCCAGATATGCTCAATAGGGTTCATGTCAGGGCTCCTTGCTGGCCATGGTAGGGTTTCGATGGCATTCTGGCGGAGGTATTCATGCACAGCTCTAGCACGATGTGGTCGGGCGTTGTCATCCATGAATATAGGGTGGGTTCCAGGTGCATGATTTACAAAATGAGGGACCACAACTCTATCCAGTATGGACTCTTGATATCTTTGTCCATTTAGTGTTCCAGGTACAGTCAACAGATCCAGCTTACAATCAAATGAGATGCACCCCCATATCATAACGGAACTTCCACCAAATGGAACTTCTTCCATGATGTTACGTTGGTCGTACGCCGTGCGTCTGGACCTCCATACACGAGTTCGACCATCTGTGGCATGAAGCAGGAACCGACTTTCATCGGACCAGTGTACCCATCTCCAGGATCTCATGTTCCAGTGTCTTCTTTCGTTGCACCACCTCAGACGCTCCTCTTTGTGGTGTGCAGTGAGGAGAGGACGTCTGACAGGTCTCCTAGCTTTCATGCCAGCAGCATACAGTCTCCTTTTGACGGTAGACATTGACACTCTATTGCGCATTTCCCATTGCTGGCTGAGCACTCTGCTGTTGGTGAATGGAGATCTCCTAACAAGGCGTACTAGGGCTCGATCATCACGGGCAGTAGTCTTCTTCGGTCTTCCAGATCTAGGCCTGTCCTTCACCTCGTTAGTTTGCCCATGTTTTGCAATCAAACGACTGATTACAGTATGGTTAATGTTCAGCTGTCTGCCAATCTCTCTGCATGACATACCAGTGGTATGCATGCCTATGATTTGCCATTTCACACGATCACTTAACCTTTGTCTTGCCATAGCGGTTCACAATCAAGAGCTAATTCTCTCTGTACAAATAAACCACGGTAATTTCTTCCATTTCCTGACCCAGCGTCAGACCCAGCCATCTCCTTCTGATACTTCTCAAACGAATGGCAAATACGACACGAGTAGGAAAACAACTGAATGAATTAACGAAACTGCTGTAGCGCACAGTGGAGCAGCAGTAACACACATTTAATCAAGAATTTTGAAATAACCGTTCATCGCAAACAGAATGGAAATATATGCAAAACTTTGCCATAATTTATAAAGCTTCTGGTACTTACCACAACGTGCTTACGTCGTTCAACCTGATGGTCTGGGCGGGTGACATGACACCTTTTTATCTCAGATTATTTCATTGAGGAAAATGTTTCTTTAAAAGCGTGCATCTTATTCTTGGTGGCTGCGTGCGTGTTAGTACCAGAAGCTTTATAAATTATGGTAAAGTTTTGCATATATTTCCATTCTGTTTGCGATGATTTGCGTTAATTCATTCTGTTGTTTTCCTACTCGTGTTGTATTTGTCATTCGTTTGTGAAGTATAATTTTGGAAATGATTCTTAAATTTACCATGAATGTCTTCGACATGGTTCCTGGTTTGTTTATACATCCTGCAGGATCAATTTATGGGTGTATATTGTTGGTTTTAATGTTCTTATCACCAGCTTACGTGATCTTGGTTGTAATGTTTCAGGTTTTGGATCCTGGAGGGTTAAATTAGAATTTATTGTCAAACTATTTGAAAATTATTTCTCTGCCTTCCGTGCTGTGTTTGAATCGCCTGTTTATTGTAGTCTTGTGCTTGTCTTATAGGCCAAGCCCACGCCTCTGTCCTGTGCCACTTGCCATAAATTCATTTGGGTCGCATGTAAGAACCATGTGTGTTTCCGTTGCTCCTCATAAATGTAATGTCGATGACCGTTGTAAGGTGTGCTCAATGGGGTCCGTCGAGTTGATGGTCAAGTTCCTTTCCCAGAAGGAGATGGCTGGGTCTGATGCGGGGTCAGGAGGTTCGAAATTAAATCGGGAAGCACCTGTTTCGGCCGAGGTTGATGCTTCCCGTCCGCAGTTGGAGGGATTGGAGTTGGCACCCCCTGCAAGGCTTCTTGCATAGCATCCTGCCGACGCAGGTGTTTACTCTGATTCCGAAGACTGTGGCGCAACCTCTCCCCATACTTGGTATGGACCCTGTCCTTCGACAGGGTCCTGGAACGGCTATCGCGGGTGCCATCTTTTATGGCCTCCCCATGGCGGTCACGTTGGGCTCTGGCATGGCGGGTTCTGTTTCTCCACGACCACCTCCGGGTGGTCCAGTAGCGGTAGCTGGTCCGTCAGGCATGGGAGCCGTCCACCAAGACGGCTCTGGTGTAGCCACATCCGAAGATGATTTCGGAGGATGAGGATGCCATGGAGGAGAGGTTGTTGCAGCCTGAGACACTGTGGGTATGGAGATCGATTCCGTCCTAGAAGGAACCATCCTCCATTTGTCTGGCTTGTCTGGAGCACCTGTCTAGAGGACGCTGTTCGTAGACCCATAGACACATCAACGGGTGATGTGTTTATGGGAGTGTCTTCCTCGGAATCAGACTGGAATGATGCCCTGGCTTGGCTAGCCAGGGATGATCCGTCCGTGATCTCTTTATGTACGAACACTCTACATTCGGCTAACTCAGCGTTAAAGGATTCTGAGGCGATCGTTACATTATCTCATGCCTCCCAGCTGTTGCAAGGGGTGGTGTCAGCATCCGCATCCCGTATACCATTGCCATTTTAGTCCAGAGAGCCATCCAGGATGGCATCAACCTGGCTCTGGATTCATTGTATGATGCGATGTGTCACTCAGAATTTCTAGGTGCGGCGACAGTTTGTTTTGTACAATCTATGCCCATCCCAGGACCTGTATATTAGCCTTCTTAGGATGCTTATGACAGGACCCAGTCTTTTTGGAGGCGACTGGTGCAAACACCTCCAAGAAATGGTTACTCTGGTGAACAACCAGAGGGCACCATGAGAGCAATTTGAGGTGCTCCACAGAGAATGCATTCGCGCTTCACCCCCTTTTCACTGTCAGTAGCAGGCAAGAGGTGGTGGCCAACAAGCTATGGTCCAACCACCAGCGCAGTGAAGGCCTAGGCTTCGCCAGCGCAGGCCAGCAGAGGGGTTTGGGGTGTGGCAGGCTCAACTTCTCCAACATACCAGGCAACCAGCGCAACGTGGTGTGCGTGGCACAGGTAGAGGTGGGCGTGGATCTGGATATGGGGCCCGTACCTGATGGTGCTGTCCTCACAAGGACCACAGTGCTACTGGGATCAACACCGGAGACAGTGCCATTCTCGGGTTCATCTGAGCCCCAAGATGGACTCATCCAAGAGTGGAAGAGGGAGACACAGGACTGCTTCATCTTGCTATGGTTTTCAGTCAGATACCATCCCAATTGGATAAACAACAATCCACCATTGCTACTGTCACTGGTACCAATCTGGACTCAAAATCCAAGAGATCCAGATCACGGTTGTGTATAGAGGAGGAAATAAATTCCCTAATACAGAAACAGGCAAGTCAGCTAGCTCAGAAGAATTGTCTCAGCTCAGAAGAATTGTCTCGGCTTCTATTCAACCGTTTTCCTAGTAACGAAAAGCACTGGAGGAAGAAAACCGATTCCCAACCTCCGAGTTTCAAAATGGAAACAGTAAGAACGGTGTTGGCGGGGTTGTGAAAAAGAATGTGGACTGCATCGATAGACCTCAAAGATGCATGCTTTCACATTCCAATAGCGAAGAGCTTCCATCGGTACCTGAGATTTTCCTCTCAGGGCCGTGAATGGCGCCTCGAATGGGAATTCAAGGTTCTCACATTCTGTATCTCGACGGTTCCTCGGGTCTTCACCAGAGTGGTCCTTGCTATCACAGCATACCTCCGCAGGAGAAATATTGCAGTCCACACATACATAGACGACTGGCTGTTAAAAGCACACAACCAAGAAAGTCTGTCATCCAATCTGAAGATAGTTTTCAAACTTCTGACAGATTTAGGCTGGCTAATCAAATTTCAAAAAATCAGTGCTGACACCGTCGCGGAAGTTTGTTTACCTGTGCATGTACTTCATGAATTTTGTGTCTTCCTAGCATTCCAGTTGGAGGTCGTCTCTCTGTTTTTGGAGAAGTGGCAATCCCTTGTTCAGTACTCCTGGTTGTTGGACCAGGTACGCTGTGGTTATTCTCCGACTTGGATCCAGGACCCTCCTTCTCTCTCCCTTTTACCCAAATCGACTCCAGTTCCTTCCGATCAAGGGAAACGGCTACAATACAGCTCAGAAATAACTTGCAGGGCTCGTACTGGTCATGGAACTCCTAGAAAGTCATGGAATTTGAAAATTTTAATTCCAGGCCTGGAAAGCTATGGAAAATCAGTGTTTTTATCATAGGTCATGGAAAATAAAAAGAAGTTTGTTGTTATAAATTACCTCTGCAATACAAATTATGGCAGCAGCTTATCAAAACAAGGCTGTGGCTTGGTTGTTACAGGAGGCAATATTCAGACATTTTTCAGAATAACTTGGCTCTTATTTTAGGTGCTACATGTACGTCATAAACACAAATTCTTAGAGGTCATGGAATTTGTTAGTCATGAAAAGTCATGGAAAATTCATGGAATTTCCAGCACAGAAAGGTGTACGAACCCTGAACTCAACATGTTTCCAAAACAAAATAACACATACTGTTGAATATTTTGAATATAATTGGATTAGAAGACATCTAAAGGCAGCATTGTCTTCCAAACCCATTATGATCAAAATATTCAATAGAACATTTCTTACTAACTAACATTTCCTTTTTTGTTTTTGAAACATGTTAACTTATTTATGAGCCTTTACTGTAGCTTTAGAGGAGGAGCGAGCTAGTCATTGATCCAGAAGTGTGCGGTGGAGTAAATTCCCCAGTGGAGTCTATATCCGGGCTATTACTCCACTATTTTCCTGGTGTCCAGGAAAACGGGTTTGGTACCCCATTATCAATCTCAAGAAGCTGAATCTGTTCATTCTCACTCCAAAGTTCAAAACGGAGACCATTTCATCAGTCATTTTGAGCATCAACCCTGGTATGTGAACAGCTTCCATAGACCTCAAAGATGCATAGTTTCACGTCCTTATTTACCATTTGTTCAAAAAGTACATGAGGTTCGCATACCAGAGTCGAGTTTTCGCAATTTTAGGCCATGTCCTTCTGTCAGATCTCAGCTCCATTTCTCTTCACCATATAGTCTCTGGTGTGGCAGCAGGTCTTCATTGTCAGTCCTTTTTATCTTCACTTCTACATAGATGATTGGCTTCTGAAAACAAAGTCTCATCAAGTTCTGGAGGGGATATTCTTCTAGTTTCTCATACATTTTCTTTCGATCTCTCTTGAATCATCAATCTTCCAATGTCAAGTTTATCTGCCTCCCAATTGTTCACTCACATAGGGGTGAAGTTCGACTTGGTTCTGTGAATGATTTTTTCCATCGGTTTCTATTTGGTGCGCAACGTCTCATCTAGGCACAAATTTCTCGGCGGCGGCAACATTTTTTCTAAGGGTTCTAGGCCTCGTGGTCGGTGCGGAGAACGTCATCCCGTTTGCGGCACTGATGCGGAGACCTTTCCAACTTTATCTAATGTCTCTTTGGAAACAATCGTTAGACCTTATGGACAAGTTGATTCCGATTCAAGGTCCTCTTTCCCATCTAGATTTTTGGACGAATCATTCTCTTCTAAAAGGAGTTCCTCTGAAGAAGCTAACTCCCAGTACGATTATATTTACCGATGCCACCCAGGAAGGGTGGGGGGGGGGCAATCTGGAATTCCCTGTCAGTGTCAGGCCTTTGGTCCATAAAAGAAGTATCAGCCCACATCAACGTTCTAGAACTTTGGGCTGTCAAGAAGGCCCTTCTTCATTGGTTCGATCTTCTGAAGGGTTGAATGATTTCTATCTGATCCGACAATTGACCAGTAGTTTCCTTTATTAACAAACAGGGTTGTGTGTGCATGCGTGCACACATGTTCTGATGAGATCCATTCTGTGCATCAAAACTTGGCATCTTCTATGGTGTCGGAAACATCAAATGTTCCTTGTGGCAAGTCATGTTCTTGGCAGAATGAACTTTCTGGCTGATCAACTCTTCAGTCCGAGCAAATTCGTGGAAGAAAATTGCAGGCTTAGCTACTTAAATGTGATTTTATCATCTATACAAGGTGTTAATCATGATGTCATATTAAAGCAATGTTCTCCAATTCATCAATAGTAGAACAAAGATTGTATTGATGAATGTGAAAAAATGCTGTAGTAGTGCCGTGGTAAACCAGTTTTATCCGAATTTCAAGGACTGCCGAATGGCATCTGAGGTCTTCAGTAATCAAGTTGATTTTTCTTCTTTCGGTCATCCCCATGTAGATCTCTACAAGCCTCAATGCCTAAATTTCCACATTCATGTCTCCTTTTCCAGAAGCCCATGCTCTGGCAGTGGGCGCTCTGTTCCAGTCCTGGACAGGGATGTTAGCGTTTACTTCCTCTCCGACCATTCTTGTTCCCCTGGTATTAAAGAAAGTCAAGGAGCAGGTTTGCAAGATCATTCTGATTTTCCCTCTGTGTCCAAGTGGGAGTTGGCTTGCGGACCTGCTCGATCTGTGGACATCCCTCGTCATCTTCCCATTCCAAGTCAGGGGGAAGTGTCTATTTCCAAATTCGGAAATATTCAATCTTTGTGCATGGAAAATTTCGAGTCTGCAATCTCTTCGGACCAATTTACTTCAAGATCTAAGGAAATCCTTCAATGTGCCGGGAGAGAAGCAACCTGAAGAGTTTACAAGGGTCGATTTATCATTTTTCTAACTGGTGTGCAGACAATGCTATCCTGCCTGATTCTGCCTATCTTTTCCAAGTGCTAGATTTTCTTATCTTTTTTATGCTCTGAAGTTATCGGTGAATATGTTTAGGGGTTACAGATCCTCTCTGGCGTCTTCCTTATCCAGTCTTCTTAAATCTGAGTATTCAAAGGTTTTAAATGATTTTATTCAGGGTCTTGGTAATATTCGTCCTGTTGCTCAGCCTTTACCCACATGGAATCAAGGTCTGGTTCTTCAAGTCTTGGCAGGGAAGGATTTTGAACCTCTTGACTCTGTATGTTTAAAATTATTGACTCTTAAATCTGTTTTTCTGGTTGTGGTAACCTAGGCGGAGACATGAAATACATGCTCTTTCTGCTGAATGGGATTTCTTATTCAAAACTCAGTCTAATCTACATTCAGCGCAACCGATTGTCCTTAAGAGTCTCACTAGTTTGTCCCTGTCTCTCTGGTGTGTCTGTTCATATAGGAGCCACACTGCTTTTAAAAGGACGAATGCTTCTCATCTTTGGGTCACCTATGCAGGAGAGATATTCTGACCGCCGTCAAAGAAAGCTATAACTTGTTGGATTTGTGAAATTATTAAAATCTGCCACGAGCTAGCTTCTTCAAGAGACATACAAATTACAAATGCCAAAGCTCATGATGTTCATGGCATGGCAACTTCTTTCGATCTTTTCACCGGATCATCCATCGATGAGGTCATTCAGGCATGTCAGGTCATAGGCTGGAAATAGGAATCAACATTTATTCACTTTTATTTAAAAGATCAGAGTCCACCTGCCTCCTTTTTCAGAAACATTACAAATCTTACAAAACAAGATCTATCTTCAGAGCACATCTCATCACTAACAGATAGTCTGTATGACATGATTGGTGAGATTATTATTTTGTTATTATCTTTATTTGAATGTTTTGTTCTTTTTGATCAGTTTGTAATCACCAGAGTTTTTTAATTGTGTTATTTGATCCTTGTTTGATTGTGTTTTATTCAACCTTCCTTTAAAGGTTCTCCAATCTCCATACACCGGTTGATTTTGAAGTCCGGCACTGACCAATTAAAAAAAAAAAATATGATTAAATGTCAGTGGGGTGATAAAACGACCATATATCCCCCCCCCCCCCCCCCCCCCTGGGGTTGGTCTGTATTTTTTATTAACCACAAACATACTTAGCATTCAAACACATGACCCAGCCTCAGCCACCCCACTTTTCAGGTTGGATGATTTGAGAACCTTTTTATACAGATTTGAGACATTGATTTCTGAAGGTTATCTTCTTTATTAAAGCAGGAGTATGCGCACACTCATTGACCTAAAATTGATATAGAGTTTATAGACTGAAGTCACTCTAGATAAGTGTGATAAGAAGGGAGTTAATCCATTCTAGAAGCCTAGAATAGGATAGAGGAGTTATTGTTGCTGAATAATGAAGCATAAATGATAGGTTGAATTTTTTCTGCGGCTAAATGATGGTGGGTTGGATTTAGCATGTAGTGATTGAATGGTAAGTATATTAAATGATAGTTTGGTTGTTCTCTCCTGACCGACCCTAAATAAAACCTGCCGACTCAAAATCCTTTTTTGTAATTTCCTGTAAAGAATTTTTTGAATTTTCTGATGTGCGTTCATTGCAAGATTTATTTGACTTCAGTCATCAAAATGGGCTCATATAACCTAGAAATATTTCAGCAGGTAAAAAAAAAGAATTTCCCTACCTACCTACCCTACTCCAACCATTAGAGTCAGGAGAGGACAACCAAAACATCTTTTAAGGATGGCCTTAGTAACACTACAACTCCCTGGTTGGGGTGTGTGTGTCTGTGGTGGACTGGTGGTTATCCCCTATGACAGACTTTAAATTTGGTCAGCATGTGGTTGCTTCTTGATTGCTTAAAAATGCCTAGATACCTAGATTCAGTTCTAATTTGATTGATGGATATCATGTGAGAGAACCTCATTTGTAATTGTGTTTCGGCAAAATCTGTTTGTATTCCTCAGAGTTATCTCCCCTAACAAACTTAAATTCATCAAAAGTTTCATCTCCGGTGTTTTGAACCTGTACTTAATGCTGAATATTTTGAAGACAATTTGACTGAAAGTTGTTGGTGGCTAAGCGACCAACAACTTTGAGTCAATTTGTTTTCAAAGTATTTAACAGGTCCAGAGTTATTGCCCATTGAAATTATGTCTAGTAACTTGCAGCACTGAAACAGTTAGTATAGTCTCTAAATAATTAAACAGTTAATATAGTCTCTAAATAAACATAATTGGTTTTCTTCAGATGACACGTTTTACTGTGAAGAAGATATGTTATCACATCTACAGCTGACATAACATAACACAGGGGAATGTCTTGTATGTATTGGCAGCATGTTATGCCTTTGATAACGGAATCCAGCGTGTGATGACAGAGTGTCCAAGTGATAACATACTGTAATAACGGAATGTCAAGCAGATCCGCATGATTTGTGCAGAAGTTGCGCGAATGTTCGATCAGATGAAAACGAAGACTTTCTATTTTGCAATACTGTTTATTCTCGCCACCTCTGTCGGGATATGGCTGCTAAGCAATCCTACGCCGAACATGCGAATAATCGTATCTCAGACTCATCGGCAGATCAACAACCTGAAGAATTTGCCGTCGAATATAAAGAGCCGACCGATACTTGATGTCGACCCAGATTATCTGGAGTTGTTAGGGTTTAACAAACACCCATTTGAGCCATCTCCAGTGAGGTCATTGCCTGTTATTGGAACGAGTGTGCTGTCAGATCAGTATAAAGAGGCATTGAATTTTCTGAAATCTGTCAATCTTCACATGTCCTCTCTACTCGTGATAATCTATGATCTTGGCCTGGATTTCCATGATGGTGTACAGGTAAGAAATGCAAGGTATAAAAGCTGGGTATGTAGTGGAATTTAAGAATTTATGGAAAAGTCATGGAATCTAAGAATTTATGGAAAAGTCATGGAATCTAAGAATTTATGGAGAGTCATGGAATCTAACAATTTATGGAGTCATGGAATCTAAGGATCTATGGGAAATTAATGGAATCTAAGAATTCATGGAAAATTAATGGAATCTAAGAATTTATGGAAAATTAATGAAATCTAAGAATTTATGGAAAAGTCATGGAATCTGAGAATTTATGGAAAAGTCATGGAATCTAAGAATTTATCGAGAGTCATGGATGGAATCTAAGAATTTATGGAGAGTCATGGAATCTAAGGATCTATCGGAAATTAATGGAACCTAATAATTTATGGAAAATTAATGAAATCTAAGAATTTATGGAAAAGTCATGGAATCTAAAAATTTATGGAAAAGTTATGGAATCTAAGAATTTCTTGAAGGTCATGGAATCTAAGGATCTGTTGAAAATTAATGGAATCTAAGAATTTATGGGAAATCACGGAATGTTAGGATTTATATTAAAGTCATGGAATCTGAAAATTTATGGCCCCTTAACCCTTTCATCGATGAATTCCCCATATCTGAATTTCAAGACAATAATACAGTAAAGCTGTTGGAAATTTTGTAAATAAAATGACTGGAAGCCATAGCTTCCATTGGCATCAACCGATTCCAGTCATATTAACTTCAAAATATTCAACAGAATACGCTATGCATATGAAAGAATGTACTTGTTCAGGGATTTGCCAGTTGAAGGGTTAAGTCTCAGTATACATGTGTGTTCCAAGATATTCCATACAGGTATTTAAATCATTAAGTTGGTCACTGCTGAAAGAAATTTTGCTGTAAGCTGTTGCTGTCATATATCACCCAGTCAAATTGGTTTCAAAGTATTAAACAGAACAGTTATTAATCCTTTCTAATGGTCAAATTTGGTCCAAAAAATTTAAATATTTTCTTATTGACTGTCCATTTACAGGCCAGGAGAATACAATTTTTGAAAACTTATCACTGGAATGACTGGCTTGGTTATTGAGCCAGTCATTCCAGTGGTAAATTTTCAAAAATTGTTCTCTCTTGACCTGTAAATGGACATTCCACAGGAGCATAGCAGAGCCTGGTTTTGGCCGGTACGACCATTAAAGGGTTAATATTAAATTAAAACAGATTTTTGGTATTCAATTTTTATGGTTAAAACAGATTTTTAGTTGCAACTGGCAACGTGCATGAATCAGTAAAGGTGTTTTTTGGTACATTTCTGACAAAGTTGCTGCCTAAGTCGCACCAGATTACTTTAACCCTTTGCTGGTCATGACGGCCAAGACTGGCTGCTGAAGTGGTTTTGCGGAACGTATATTTCCAGGGCAAGAGAAGACGATTTTTGAAAATTTACCGCTGGAATTACTGGCTTGGTAAATTTTCAAAAATAGTCTTCTCTTGCCCTGCAAATGGACATTCAAAAGGGAAATATTTAGATTTTGTCGACCAAATTTGACCATTGACTGCAGAAGCCGTTTTTGACCAGCTTGAGTACTAAAGGGTTGAATGACCTCTTCCCAAAATTCTTTAAGCCTATGTCAACCAAATTTGGCAGATATCCTTGGTTCAGAGATCCAAAATTATTCAAATCAAGCGGAGTTGTCGATTTGATCGATTTTCTAGAAACACCATGAAAGATCATCTATAGAACAATTGATGTGAAGCTCAAGAATCATCATCTAGGGCAGTCGGCTAGCTTTAATTAGTTTGTTACCTCACCTGGCCCTACAGTCCAAGTGAGCTTATGCCATGGCGGCCATCCATCCACCGTCTGTCCGTCAAATCGCATCTCCTCATTTATGCTTTGACCCATTTCAACCAAATTTAGCTTGAAGGATCCTATGGTGATAGGCTCCAGAACTTCTTTTCGGGATTTTGATGGGTCAATTATTCTGGTGGCCATCTTGGATTTTCCGAAAATTATTTAAAACGTTACTCCTCCAATAAAAATGGTCCTACTTCAACGAAACTTGGGTGGATTAATTCTACACTGGTAGACTTCAACACTTCTAACGAGAATTTTGATTGGTCAATATTTCCGGTGGCCATCTTGGATTTTCCGAAGATTTCTGGAAATCAGTTAACCACTTGACCGATTTCAATCAAACTTGGTTGGGAGGGCCCTAGAGTGGTATGCTTCAGAACCTTTATACAGAATTTGGATTGGTCAATTTTTCTCGCGGACATCTTCACTTGGATTTTCTGATTTCAGGAAATCAGTTTAAACCCAAATCCTCATTAACCACTCAGCAGATTTCAAGCAAACTCGGCTGGAAGGACCCTAGAGTGGTATGCTTAAGAACATGTGTATACAGAATTTTGCTCGGTCAATTATTTTGGCGGCCATCTTAAATTTTCTGGGAAATGTTTTTCATTAACTGCTTGGGCAATTTCAAGCAGACTTGGCTGGAAGGATACTAGCCTGGTAGGTTTCAGAACCTTTATACAGAATTGTGATTGGTCAATTTTTCCGACACCCATCTGGGATTTTCCGAGAATTTTGGGAAATGAGTTAAAAGGCTACTCTTCATTAACCGCTTGGCCGATTTCAAACAACCTCAGCTGAAAGGACCGTAGAGTGGTATGCTACAGAACATGTATACAGAATTTTGATTGGTCAATTTTTCTGGCAGCCATCTTGAATTTTCCGAACTCTGCTGGAAGGACCCTAGTAAGCTGGTACGCTACTGAACTGATAAACAAAATTTAACTGCTTCATTCTTTTTTTTGATAGCAACCTTAGATTTTCCGAAAAAGGCCAGGAAATCGTTTACAATGCTACTCTTCATTAACTGCTTGTTCCAGTGACCGTCTTGTTCTCAAAACCGACATCTCAGGAATTGCTGTACGGAGCAGGCTGAATCTCATTACATTTAATTTCATCGATACCTAAGGGTGATAAAGTTTGTTCAAGAGAATTGTTCCTTGATAAAACATGGTTGTCATATACCAATCAAAATCTTAGGTTCAATATGATTATGTGGTCAGTGTCCATCATTAATTCTCGACTAAATATCATTTCTACTGAATTCCAATTTTGGATTTTATGCCTTGTTACTGCTGAATTTAAAGTATTATTACGTCTGTTCAAATTCGTTAGATCAAATGCTAATTGTCCAGGTGAACTTTCACGAAAGCAACCTCCAACCCACTTAATTAGAAATCAGCATTTGTTATCATAGGTCATTGAAAAGTTATGGAAAATGGTAATCATGCAAAACAAAAGAAATCTGTTAGCATAAATCTTTGCTGTCACCTCGAAAAAAATAAAACAGGCAACAAACAGCTTGACAAAGATGGCTTTGGATTGGTTATTACAAGATGTAAACATTCCGCGAATAGTAATTTTTGTACTAGCTACAACATCAACACAAATCTCCTAGATAATAATTCTTAGAGGTCATGGAATTTGTTAATTTTGGTCATGAAAAACCATGAAAAATGTGTCACTTTTGCTGTATAAATGGTATTGGAAAACACTCATGTTGGGAATGTGCCTACGGTGGTGGTGGTTTGTATTTCATCCTCCAGCTGATGTTCTTTTGTTCATATTTTCCAGAGATAATTATTATCATAACATTTCTCTAGAAACAC
Organism: Chaetoderma sp. LZ-2023a; assembly: GCA_034401795.1. NCBI lineage: Eukaryota > Metazoa > Mollusca > Caudofoveata > Chaetodermatida > Chaetodermatidae > Chaetoderma > Chaetoderma sp. LZ-2023a. The sequence continues at coordinate 145,911,885 of CM067359.1, forward strand.
TGAAATTCCTACAGCTTATTTAGGCAATAGAGGGATCCAGTGTGTCACTCAAATATATGATGTCATACACAATTGCATCACATGTAGCCTGACGCCACAATACATAGCGACATATCCACTATTTAGCTCTGTTATGAGCATTGAACAAGTCTGGATTTACTATTTAATAAACATTCTGTTAAAGATTTTGAAACTAATTTGACTGGGCACTGTTGCTGAGGCAACAGCACCCAGTCAAATCAGTGTCAAAATATTCAACAGCCTATCAGTATAGTTACCTTGGAATTGTGATTCTGGTCGTTCAGGATTCAAAGGATATAGATTCCAACACGCGTGAAAGGTGGTTGAAGCGTTGCTAAAAATGGGCGGGGCATATTAGGGACAGATATGGCATTTGCAATATTCTAGCCAATAGGTTAGCCAAATCCCATTATTGTTAGGCAAATAGTAAATATTTTAGCCACATCTGTACTTCGATGTCACTTATGAACATGTTTGCAGTCGGTCATCATCAGTTAATACTATCAATTTTACAATCCAGATACAATAGTGTGGTAATATATAAACGATGTGTTGAATATTTTGAACCTAATAGGCAGCAGCAGCTTTCAGTCATATTAGTTTCAAAATATTCAACAACCTACACAGGAATTTGCTTTGCAATTGCAACACTGGAATTGGATTCAGCCAATCAAGAAAATTAAATTAATTTTAATCATTAGCCAATTTTGCTTTTCATTAGCCAGCTATCAATTTTACTAGCATTTGGCTACCTGGTTGGTGGGTAGATCGGCCCCTGCATAGCTTCATTTAGACTGCGACAACATTCACTCAAATTGTTTTCAGCTTGACCCTTACGACTCTCATGTCAAAATCTTTAATTTTTAAATCAACTTTAGTGATGAACTGGTGTTCATTTATCAACAAATTTGGTGGAAGATGTTGCTATCAATGACGGCAACATCGTCTACCAAATTTGTTGAAAAATGTACACCAGTTTCTTTGCTATTCACACAGTAAAAGAATATTGACATCAGAGTGATAAGAGTTAACCATTTAATGGGCAAGCCAACCAAAACGGCAGTTGTCATGAGAAAAGAAATATCTATCTTACAGGCTAAGAGAAGACCATATTTGAAAATTTATCACTGGAATGACTGGCGTGATAACCGAGCCAGTCATTCCAGTGGTAAATTTTCAAAGCCTTCTCTTGGTCTACAAATGGACATTTATTAATAACCCTCTAACATCATATCAGCCAAAAATGGTTCCTGCCTTGGTCTTGAGACATGTCCATTTGCAGACCAAGAGAAGAGTATTTTTGAAAATTTATCACTGGAATGACTGACTCGATAATCGAGCCAGTCTTTCCAAGGGTAAATTTTCAAAAAGTCTTCTCTTGGTCTGCAAATGGGCATTTTATATGAGAAAATTGAAATTTTCCAGACCAAATTCAAAGGTTAAAAGGTGTAGACAGGGATAACATTCTGCTTCATATTTCAGATGTCAAAAACCCCAATAAATATGATTTGTCTGTGTTTCAGCTGAGAAAGATGTGCAACAGAACAGCTTCATGTCAGGTGAGACAGTTCAACTTTGAGCAATACCCGTCACACATCAGAAGTGAATCACTTGGTGGATATAGGCCTATTTGTATCCAGGTACGCTTAGCTGGACCATAGGTATCTCAATTAGAATGGTCATTAACAATAAGTAGAACTCTAATGAGTTGAGCAGACTTGTAACAAGAAAACAGAGGCCATGTTTCTTTATGTATCAACTTCTCTTGAACAAACTTTAATGGCACTTAGTCATCAATATCATATCTCCCAAATTTCGGCCCAATCCGTTCAGTGGCTCTGGAGACGAAGTTGCTTTCATGAAAACCAGGCCATCCAAGATGGCCACCCAACCATTTGGCAAATCAAGTTTCCTTGAACAAACTTGGCCCTAAATGATATTTTATGAGTTTTGAATCAATCACTCAAACAGTTTCGACGAAGATTTTTAAAGATAAAATCAACCAAAATCCATGATGGCCCCCGACCAAATTGGCCGATCGGCTTCGTTTGAACAAACTTAAATCTCCATGCCCTAACGATGTTTCCTGTCAAATATAATTGAAATCAGCCCAGTAGTTCTCGAGAAGACATTTTAAATTTCCCATTGTTTTAGTATGGGAGCTTTTTGTGGGAAAATTGTCCACGCCAAACAGTTTATCCAACGGTTGCCAAACCGTTTATCCAACGGTTTCGCAAATTGTAAATTTGAGATCAGAATACCCAAAAACATGTAAAACCAATTTCAGCCTCAAAATCCATCAAATAAAAAAAATCCAATATGGCCACCAAACACGCTATATTTTGATTGACCCATGGCAGCCATGTTTTTTACAGATCATCTTCCCTTGAACAAACCGTAATGGCCCTTATTCCATAGTCATATGTCGCAAACTTCGGCCCGATCCCTTCAGCGGTTCTGGAGTTGTTTTCGGAAAAAAATAGGTCATCCAAGATGGGCACCGAACTATTTGGTCAATCAGGTTCTCTTGAACAAATTTGGTTCAGCTCTTGTCCTAGATGATTTTTCATGAGTTATGAATCGATCCCTCAAACGGTTTTGGAGAAGATTTTTAAAGCTATTTCTAAAAATCGGCCGAAATCCAAGATGACCGCCGGCCCAATGAAGCAGATCGGCTTCATTTGAACAAACTTGGATCCCTATGCCCTAAGGATGCTTCCTGCCAAATATAATTGAAATCGGCCTAGTAGTTCTCGAGAAGACATTTTAAAGTTTCCATTGCATTGAAAATAATCCAAGATGGCCGCCAAACCATTTATGCAACAGTTTCGAAAATGGCAAATTTGAACTCGGAAAACCCAAAAATATATATAGAACCAATTTTGGCCTCAAAATCCATCAAATAAAAAAATCCAACATGGCCGCCAAACACGCTACATTTTGATTGGACCATGGCGGCCAGGTTTTTTGAAAGATCTACTTCCTTTGAACAAACTTTAATAGCCCTTAGTCCCTAATCATATCGCCCAAATTTCGGCCTGATCCCTTCAGCTGTTCTGGAGAAGTCGTTTTCGGGAAAAGTAGGTCATCCAAGATGGCCGCGGAACCTTTCGGTGAATCGAGTCTTCTTGAGCAAACTTGGCTTAGGCCTTTCCCTAGATGAGGTTTTATGAGTTTTGAATAGATTCCCCAAGCGGTTTCGGAGATTTTTAAAGACATCTAAAATCGGCCGAAATCCAATATGGCCACCGGCCAAATTGGCCAATCGGCTTCATTTGAACAAACTTGGACCTTAAGGATGCTTCCTGCTAAATATAATTGAAATCGGCCAAGTAGTTCTCCAGAAGACATTTTAAATTTCCCATTGTTTTAGTATGGACGCCTTTGGCGGGAAAATAATCCAAGATGGTCGCCAAACCGTTTATCCGACAGTTTCGACAATGGCAAATTTGAGCTCAAAATACCCAAAAACATATATAGAACCAATTTCAGCCTCAAACTCCATCAAATAAAAAAATCCAATATGGCTGCCAAACACGCTACATTTTGATTGGACCACAGCAGCCATGTTTTTTGACGGAGAAACGTCCCTTGAACACACTTTAATGGCCCTTAGTCCCTAATCATATTTCCCAAATTTCGGTCCGATCCCTTTAGCGGTTCTGGAGGTCGTTTTCGGGAAAACTAGGTCATCCAAGATGGCCACCGAACCATTTGATCAATCGTCTTCTTGAACAAACTTGGCTTACCTCTTTCCCTAGATGATGTTTCATGAGTTTTGAATGGATTCCCCAAGCGGTTTTTGAGAAGATTTTTAAAGACATTTCCTAAAATCGGGCGAAATCTAAGATGGCCACCAGCCAAATTGGCCGATCAGCTTCATTTGAACAAACTTGGATCCCTCTGCCCTAAGGATGCTTCCTGCCAAATATAATTGAAATTGGCCCAATGGTTTTTGAGAAGTCGTTTAAAGGTAAAGTTAACAGGCAATGGACGGACGGACACACGACAGATGGTCGCCATGGCATAAGCTCATTTGGCATTTCAGGCGAGCTAAAAATGGCTTCTGCAGTGGTCTTGAGAAATGGCCATTTGCAGAACAAGAGAAGACAATTTTTGAAAATTTGATTTCCTGGAAACTTAATAGATATTTCTGCTTTGTGTTGACGCGGACTCATCTTCAAAAATATTTATCTTCTCTTGGTCTGCAAATGGACATTTTCTATGAGTTTTAAATTGATAAACAATCACTTTTCATGTCAATAATTTACAAGTGTTACTGGTGAACAAACTAGTATGACAGCAGAATGGTTCCTAGTGTGACCAGTAAAACAGTCTGGGATACCAGCCAACTGGTTCCTGGTGTAAATCAATAAAACAGTCTACTATCCCAGCCAACTGCTTCCTGGTATAATCAGTGAACAGTGTAGTCTATTGACTGATTGGTCCCCCCCGTGTGATCTGTGAACAGTCCGGTATAACAGCCAGGGTTCTTACAAACTTGAAAAGCCCTTGAATTTTGGCATCTGCCTTGAAGCCTTGAATTTGAAATTTGCTTTGAAAAGTACTGGAATTTCACCCATCCACCTCGAAAAGCCCTTGAAAATCAACATTTCCTCTCATGTGATATTTACTGTCTGCAAAACGTTCACGTACTGATGTAAATAAAGATTTAAGAAAAGATGATTTGGCAATTTGATTGACAAAATCTATCTGGAACCGAGTAAGATCCAAAATTCAGACTGTAATTTGAAAGGTTCTAAAGGTAAGCTGTATGAAGTTTTGCACCAGTGTCATATTCTCACTTTGTCCGGGATGCTGGTTCTGAGCCAATGAGAAATCAACTTTTTTAGTCTTGAAAGTCCTTGAATAAGAAAACCTGCCAGCTGTATGAACCCTGACAGCAGAATGGGTGTCGCTGTGCAGTGTACTATATTGACTAACTGGTTCCCGGTGTGATAAGTAAACAGCCTGGTGTTCATCTGACTGGCTCTGATTGAAAGTTTATGATATTGGTATGTTTATGTTTTGTTTGCAGGAGTTGCTCAAGGAGTATGGTGGTGTGTTGTGGGTTGATCCCTCTCTATACTTCATCTCAGGGAGCTGGAACAGCACTTTCACTCGAGCGCAGTCAGTCGGGATAATGGCATGGACAATCGATACACCTACATCAGCGTTAACTCATCCCAAAATGTTCCAATATTTTAAAACCACCCAGGATGATTTCTATTTCCACCGAGCCATTGAATCAAATCATCTACTGATATATAATTTAGAGACGATGCATAAACATTTAATGCTACCGTGGGTCAAGTGCGCTCTCATGGAGGAGTGCTTGAATCCAACAGGGGCTCAAAATGTTGGATGTAATTATAAACGAAAACCGTTCTTCCGATACTCCGGCTGTCACCATTACGACATGTCGGCGCTGAATATTGTGCTAGGACTATTATTTGACTTTGACGTTCAGAAGTACTCAACAAAGGAACATTTATTGGAATACCTGCATGCGATTGAGGACGAAGGACGGAATATATCTGTGAAAACTGGACCAGGTTTTGATAGAATAACATGATGAGTTAATGTTTTCTAAGAATATATCCCAGAAACTTTCAGAAATCACCAGCTTCCAATATTCAATTTATATTTATTCAGTTTAATACAATATAGCATTATGACTGCCACGAGATGTTGCTACCTAAACATTTAGCAACAGCATTTGCAAAATGGATAAACAATTTCAGGTCACACTCATTACTTAAACCTTTAATGGAGGGATCCATTGCTCGCTATGCCATGTTCATTTTTATCTAAGCTCTGCCCACCCTTTCCAGCATTTTGGAATCAATTTATATACTTCGAACTCTGAATTACCAAAGCGCCAATTTCAAGGTAATTACACTTGAAATCTGTTGAATAATTGGAAATTTATTTGACTGGGGGCTGTTGCTGCCTATGGCAGCAACAGCTATCAGTCAAATTAATTTCAAAATATTCAACATAATGTTTAGTAAATTGTAGATCCATCAAAAACACTTCACAGACTTCTTGAGCTTCATGAGAGAGTCATAATATGTCATTATGATTCCGACGTCAGTCTAGATCTGACATTTTATTATGTCATATACCTGAGTGACAGATGGGATCCCTCCATGGTAAATCTGGTCAAAAAGGAATTTTGCAATAGTAGTGGAGAATTCTCATTTGCAGACCGAGAGAAGACTGTTTTTGATAATTTGTCTCTGAAATGACTGGCTCAAACCAGTCATTCCAGCGATAAATTGTCAAGAATAATAATCTCTTGCCCTGCAAATGGATATTCCGCTAAGCACAAATTTGGATTTTCTTGATCATTCTTGACAATCAGAGAAATAAATGGAATATAGCGCATGCATTAACCCTTTGTAACCGACTGACCAAATGCAACAGGGGCGTATGAATTGCGTGTAGTATGATAACTTGTGTAAATATTAGGACACTACAGCACAGAAATAAGTTAACATGTCAGCAAAACAGAAACATGGTAGTAACTAGTTAGTACAATTTCGAACATGATACAAAAAATATTCTGTCAAATATTTTCGACTTAATTTGATTGAAAGACATTGTTGCCTTAGTCATCAATCGGCGCCCAATGAAATAAAGTCCAATATTCTCAATAGTATGTTTTATTTTGTTTTACAAACATTTTAATTTATTTCTTATCTGTACTGTACAGTACTGTTGCTGGAGGCTACTCTTCCAAGAACATTGTTTCCAAAATGTGCACCTATTGTGGCTGCGTGTTGTGCCTCAGAATATTTGATTCTTCACATCAGCGTGATAAGGCTTATCCCTTTGACCATTGAAATGCTAATGTCTGAATAACAATACAACTATTCAGGAATGCTGTTGAATATTTTAAAACTAATTTGACTGTATGGCAGCAACAGCTCCCAATCCAATTAATTTCAAAATATTCAACAGGATATTCCTCAGAGCATTTATAAAGAATTTGTCATTTCTGGTCTATACGGGTAAAATAGGGTTAATATAATTTTCTTAGCTCACTGCCTGCTGCTGAATTTCTGCAGATTACATTTTCCATGGAGTTTAATTCTGGATATGCTGAATATTTTGAAAATAATCAAATTGTTTTCAAAATATACAGCAGGTCCAGAGTTATTATCCATTAAAGTTATTGCCTGATGTCTTGGTGGTAAAACAAATGCTGACGTTGTGTACAAGGTTTGTCAGATTTTGCTTTATCATATAAACAAGGCTTCTAGCCTGTACCATATCTTTCGATATGAGCACACGTGCCATATTCAACGGAGTATTTTCATTGGCTGTTGGGTGCGCAACCCATTTAAATCGACCAATTAAAACATCGATTGATGTGAGCATGACGCGTAGGGATTTGTCATTCATGAAACGTCATCGCAAAATGTCATCGGTTGACAGTTTATCAGTTTATAGCGAAGTAACGATTGATGGCCGTGGCTCTGCGATAGTCTTAGAAGAAAAGTATAGTTTACGGCCGACATCGCCAGATTTTGTGTTTGTCACTAGATTTTGCTGCGCATTCAGTATCTGTTATCAAGTAGTGGTGCGTCACAGCGGCGGTATCGATTTCACGAAAATCAACAATAAGAAATCAGATAAAAGTCACATCAGCAACTATTGGCAAATATTTCAAAATTACAGTTTATATGATAAATAAAATCTCAAACTCGGTCACTTTTCATATCTCCATTATGAACCTCGTTAAAAATTATCAATTTTGCACTCGCTAAAGCTCATGCAAATTGATAAATTTCAACTCGGTCCATAATAGTGATATGAAAAGTGCCCTCGTTCCAGATTCTCTATATATGTATAATATTTTATAGACTACAAGTGCTATGTCATAGATAAATTTATAACTCAATACATTAATATATCAAGATATTCTCTTCAACGATATAATACTCAATGGCCATGTTGTGATACAACTCATATAAGACTATGTTTAAATATGGCCTTACGTTTTAGCCGTTTACTGGTCAATCGAGACAAAACATGGTTCTTGCAGTGACCATGGGAGGTGTGTAAATTTTACATTTCTCAATATCGCAGCAGAAGCTACTTTCTTGTCAACTGTGGATCCTTTACTGTGTGTAACTATTGTACATATATTGTGTGTTATTTGTCAATCTGTGCTAGTCAGAAACTTGCCATATACGATATTTGGTGTACATTTTTAAAACAGTTTTTTGTTATTTTTACTTCCACATTCTCCTTCAGAAAGTTGGAATTTGTTTTACAGTTTTAAACACTAACCCTCAAATTTGTTAAATAAAATTCCAATTTTCTCAAAGAAAAAAAAATTCCATTTACAGTATAAGACAAGATTCATGTGTATCTTTGAAAATTTACCGCTGGAATGAATAGATTTTCAAAAATAGTCTTCTCTTGTTCTGCAAATGGACATTTTTCAGGACCACTGCAGAAGCCGTTTTTTTGCCGTCTTGAGTGTTAAAGGTTAAAGACTGTATACGGTACATCTTTATTCAGTTCTCAAATTTTAATTTTTAAAATGCTGTACAAATTTTCACTTTTCTATTTTTAGCTCACCTGGCCAATTGAGCTTATGCCGTAGGGCATGTTTGTCTGTCAGTCCATTGTCTGTAAACGGTTTCTCAAGAACCACTGGGCAGATTTCAACCAAATTTGGCAGCAAGCATTCGTAGAGCAGAGATCCAAGTTTGTTCAAAGGGAGCCGATTGGCCGGCGGTCATCTTTGATTTTGGCTGATTTTTAGAAATGGCTTTAAAAATACAGAAACCTCTTGGGGGATCGATTCAAACCTCATGAAATATCATCTAGGGCAAGAGCTGAACTGAATTTGTTCAAGGGAACTTGATTGGCAAAGTGCTTCGGCAACCATCTTGGATGACCTAATTTTCGCGAAACGCCTTCCCCAGAACTGGTTAACGGATCGGGCTGAAATTTGGGCGATATGATTAGGCGCTAAGGACCATTAAATTTGTTCAAAGGAAGTTAATTCATCAAAAAACATGGGCGCTATGGACCAATCAACATGTGAGTGTTTGGTGTCCATATTGGATTTTTTAATTTGATGGATTTTTAATAGGAAATTGGTTTCATATAGGTTTTCGGTATTCTGATTTCAAACTTGCCACGTTCGAAACAGCGGATAAATGGTTTGGCGGCCAACTTGGATCTTTTTCCCGCAAAAAAAATTCCCATATTAAAGCAATGGGAAATATAAAATGTCTTCTCCAGAACCACATCATCTAGGGCAACAGCTGACCAAGTTTGCTCAAGGAAACTTGATTGTCAAATGTTTTGGCAGTCATCTTGGATGACCTAGTTTTCGAAAAACCGACCTCCAGTAACTACTAAACACATCGGCCTAAAATTTGGGAGATATGATTAGGGACTAAGGGCCATTAAGTTTTTAACACTGAACCATGAATTCTTAATTTCAAGTGTCCGATACAGGTGGACTGTTGAATATGTAACCGCTGCCAGTCAAATTAGTTTCAAAATATACAGTTAAGAATATTTATTAAATGGTCATGCAATTCAGACAGTTACTGATAGACTGTTGCCACTTTTGTGTCAGACCTAGATAGAGCTGTTTGGTATTGATATTTTATGTTCGGTACCGATATCGGTATTTTTTGTCCCAGTTACCTCGGTATCGGGATCGCATTAGTACTTCTGCAGACTCTTTTGTGGGTACAATGCAAGTGCTTTTTCAAATTTATTGTGTTGTCATGATTCGCCAATACATTCCGTTTTGAGATAACGTCCACGCAATAGACATTTTGAGACTTATGTAATAATTGTCAGACAGTGCAACATTATGATGGGTAACCCTCTTGTGACATGAAATAATGAGGATTGCATGTGAAAATTTGATGGAATCCTCTCTTTTGTGCAATTTGAGGCATTTTTTTTTCAGTATTGAAATTTCGGTAATCTGAGATTTGTTCGGTACAGTATTTCGATATTGTTGTGGTATTGATATCGCATGGTATTTTCGGTATGCCTAACAGGTCTAGACCTAGATAATTCGTTTGAATGTTTATTAATAAGTGAAGTATTTTGATATTTGATGTCTTGATCCCTCCATCTAAATTGGAAATAATTTCTTTCATTAACCCTTTAGCACTCATATCAGCCCAAAACCGCTTCTGTAGTGGTCTTGAGAAATATCCATTTGCAGACCAAGACTTAAAAAATATACCACTGGAATGGCTGGCTTGATAACCGACACAGTCATTCCAGTAGTAAATTTCCAAAAACAGTCTTCTCTTGGTCTGCAAATGGACATTTTCTATGAGAAAATTGAATTTTCTTGAACAAATTTAAGGGTTAAGATAAATTATTAAATTAATTTCTGTAGGCAACCTATTGCCACGCTCTACATGAATTATATGGAGATATGAATGATAGTGCTGTCTGGAATATGATAATAAAGAATCTGACACCCTTCCTACATTACGATAAACATATCTGTCAACCCTTCCATGGTGAAGCTGGCCAAAACCTGTCTGTGCAGTTGTCTGGAGGAATGTCCATTTGCAGGTCAAGAGAAGACTATTTCTGAGAATTTATCACTGGAATGATAACTGAGCCAGTCATTCCAGTGATAAATTTTCAAAAATAATCTCGGCCTGCAAATTGAGATTTATCCGGTTTGCGCATGAAAGGATTAAGGTTATAAAATGAAAGTTATAATAGGAAATATTTAACTGTTTACTGGTCAAGCTGACCAAAACTGGACTCTGCAATGGTGTATAGGAATGTCCATTTGCAGGCCAAGAAAATAAAATTTATTACTCAATCGTGATAAAATTTAAAAAATCGTCTTTTGCTAAGAATAACGTATAATAACAGAAAATATGGAACATCGTGCTACAAATCAGAAAATATTTTCTTGACCCTTTAAGCCTTGATTTTGTTCAAGAAAGTTCCAATTTTTTCAAAGAAAATGTCCATTTGCAGACTAAGAGAAGACTAGTTTTGAAAGTTTAGCACTGGATGCTCGATTTAAAAAAAAAATTTCAAGACCACTGTAGAAGCCATTTCTGGCTGATATGAGTGTTAAGGGGTTAACTACATTTATTTTGCAATTATCAACAAAGAAAGTCCATGGCCGGTATTGTGTAACCAATCGTTACATATGCATGAGTGTTCAGCCAAACGTAGGAATTCCCACCCTGTCATCAAATCTGCGTAAAATGAAATGCTCTCTATTATATTTGAAACATTCAAATCTGCATTAATTTTAATTTAGCAAAAGGGTATAACTTAATTTCCTACCCTGCTTGGTAAAATCACCCTCATATATATGGTTACAAGCGCAGTCATAGATGTGACCATACTACATGGTGTAGGAGGAAAAGCTGGCTTTTTCTGGTATTTATGTATATTTATACATTAGAATTTTTTAGTATATAGCTGGTCCGTATCATGGTGTACTAAAAATAAGACAGTATGCCCTCCAGAGGAATGAACTATAGATCATCTCAAATTACCCGCCATCTGGCCTGTACCCATAGTCACTATTTATTACCAATCTGAGTTTTTATGTATACTGTATCATCTTAATTGTACACCCATCTGCTTTCATTTATACTAACCGGTTAACCCTTTAATGGTCGAATTTGTTCAAGAAAATTTAAATATCTGCCTATTGAATGTCCATTTACAGGCCAAGAGAATATAATTTTTGAAAATATATCACTGGAATGACTGGCTCGGTTATCGAGCCAGTCATTCCAGTGGTAAATTTAAAAAGATTGTATTCTCTTGGCATGTAAATAGCCATTCCCAAGACCATAACAGATACCGGTTTTGCCCAGCATGACCATTAAATGGTTAATACTCAAGTTGGACAAGAAAATTAAAATTGTTCATTCAGTGTCAATTTGCAGGCCAAGAGACTATTTTTTTTTTAATTACCACTGGAATGACTGCCTCTTTTATCGAGCCAGTCATTACAGTGGTAAGATTTCAAACAGAGTCTTCTCTTGACCTGCAAATAGCCATTTATCAAGAATACTGCAGAGGCTGGTTTTGGTCGACTTGACCATTAAAGGATTAAATCAGTTGTTGTTTTAAATATATTTTAAATCGCTGTGCAATATACATTTTATTTTATGTTTAGTTTTTAGCGTACTTATTCAAACAAAGATAGGGATAAGGACACTGTCGCCTTCATGTATTGGTATGCTTCAAATCTAGTACGTACATCGATACCTTGTAAGTAGATATTCTCATAAGGGTCCTTTTAAGGGTATTTACCCTAAAATGTAAGTTTGGACCCCAGAAGTAGTGGCAGTGGGAAAATCTTTTATACCGTTATTAAATACTATTTAGTTTTAATTTTTTTTTACAAAAAATACCTACAAAATCTAGCATTGAACCCCATAATTGATAACTGAGTTCATGGTCCTTTCAAATTTTACCGTGGATGAGAAAAACTGCATGAAAACCATAGATTTCAGTTTGGGACCACACCTTCCAATGTGGCCCCCCCCCCCACCCCACCCCCAGATTTCATGGTGTCCGGTCCCTCAGACCCCCAAAATTTAGATGACCTGGGAAACACTGCTTGTAAAGAACAACGCTCTTGTGCTTATTAAACTGAGTTATCTCCCCATAAATATAAAATAAAATCTTATAATTTAATTAACACTGGATTATTCTTTCAAATGCCTGGGTTGTGTGGTATTTAAGGTGTTTAACACAACACCTAAAGTTTTGGGCTCCCCATGAAATCTAACTAACTGTAACTCTGAAATATGGCGATCCCAAGCTGAAAGTTAATCTAAATATCTCTTTAGTGAATGTCAATATGCAAGCCAAGACAAGACTGAAAATTTACCACTGGAATGGCTGGCTCGGTAGCCGGTCATTCCTGTGGTAAATTTTCAAAATACTCTTCTGTTGGTCTGGAAATGGACATTCCTCGAGACCACAGTCAAGGCCAGGTTCGTCATGAAAGGGTTAAAACAACATCTAACAATCATACATAATCTCAAGGCATCATTGGGACAATGCCCCAAAGCATTATGGGCTTTCCAAACTGCGTTATGGGGGTGTATACCCTCAAAATGACCCTTGTGAGAATCACAGTACAGTGTCTGTATTAAGTTCAATTATGTAAACCTTCAAGTCTAATTCCATATTATAATATCATTATGTGAAATTTCAAACCAAATTTAAAGTATAATTATCCGTTAATGGTCTTGTCAAATGTTTTATGAAATACGGGTGTAATTTATGTTCATTTTGTCATCTCTGGACACCCATATATCTCAGGTTAGACCGTTCATATATGACTGAAACTACAGGTTATCACACATGATTCTCAATTCTCAGCCATATTATGATTATACCTATCTATCTATTAACGATCTCACTGCGACAAGCCACGGGACATTAATTTCAATGGGCAATAACTCTTGATATGCTGAAATTTTGAAAACAATTTGACTGAAAGTTGTTGGTGGCTTAGCCACTAACAACTTTCACTCAAATTGTTTTCAAAATTTCAGCATATCAAGAGTTAAACCCCATGGAAAATGTAGTCTGCAGAAATTCAGCAGATAGACAGTTAACCGTATGTAAACATATGTAAATTTTCCACATTTATGCCTTGGTGATTGATGTATAAAATCATAAACAATTTTATTGTTCAATCTTTATTTATGGTAGCCATTAAGTTGTCCATTAACTTGTAAGGTAACATTAAGGTTGTCAATGCACAATGTATAATAATGATCTAGTCTCTCTCTATGATTTAGTAATGTGGATGAGGTGGATTTCATAAAATTTTCTTCAGTTAAAAATGTTCGCATTTGTGCTTCTTTCTATGATAACTATCTTTAATGAGTGAATAAATATTGGTTTCTATAGTAAATTTAATCTACTTAAGTGGAGGTTTCTATAGTAACCATAGTCTAATTAGTTAAACATAGGTTTCTATAGTAATTTTAATTTACTTACATAAATGGAGGTTTCTATAGTAACCGTAATCCAATTAGTTAAACAGCGGCTTCTATAGTAACTTTAATTTACTTACATAAATGGAGGTTTCTATAGTAACCGTAATCCAATTAGTTAAACAGCGGCTTCTATAGTAACTTTAATCTACTTACTTAAATGTTGGTTTCTGTAGTAACTTTAATGTAATTAGTTAAAGGGAAGTTTTTATAGAAAGAATTTAATCCCTTTAACATTCATATCAACTAAAAACAGCTTTTGTATTGGTCTTGAGAAATGTCCATTTGTAAATCAACAGAGCCAGTCATTCCAGTGGTAAATTGTCAAAAATAGCCTTCTTGGTTTACAAATGGACATTTTCTATGAGAAAATTTAAATTTTCTTGAACAAATTTGAGGGTTAAAGGATTAATCTAACTAGACTGTACTCGGAGCAGATGCTGACTCACCCCTTTACTCTATTTTGCCAATGCACTTAGTGACCGTGACCTAGATATTTGACCTTTTGATATGAAACTCAAAGTACATCTAGCTCACAACAATTTGGATAGATGTGCCAGATTTGCTGATTCTACCGTATTGCATTCCAGAGTTATTTGGCAAAATGTGTATTTCTGTGTGAACCTAGTGACCCATTGACCTAGGTATTTGACCTGAAACTTCACTTCTATCTAACCAGCAACAATGTGATTGTATGAACCAAATTTGGTGATTCTACCTTCTTTCGTCGGGACTCGGATATTATCTGGGCTAACAGACAGAAAGATGGCACTGACCGTAATGCTCACACCTGCCTTCAGCATGAGTTATTAGTGAAACGGATTGTATAGACATTGGAAATTTTCAAAGTTAAAACGTTTCTTAGCGGCGAAGTTTTTTTAAATCCACATGTGTCCACTATCTTTGTATAAGTTCACTGTGCAACATTGTATGGTTTCCTTCGCAATGAATATTTGTATTAATCATTGCTCATTGTAAAATTTAATTAAGTTTGTAAATGACCTCTGTAAATAGTATATGTTAATGATTTAATGGTTTCGTAATCCAATGGAGATAAGTCATGGTCCCACAAAGTAACTATCTAGCAACATGTATGCTTGAAAATCTCCAGTAGACTTGGCTTGCTCTGTAGGCAAAATCTCACTCCTATCTTTGAAAACCTTTCAAAACTTTATTTTATTTTCATGTCCCATCACACTTTAACTCTTTAGCCCTCAAATTTGTTAAGAAAATTAAAATTTTCTTACAGAAAATGCCCATTTGCAGAGCCAGAGAAGTCTATTTTTGAAAATTTACCCCTGGGATGACTGGCTCGGTTATCGAGCCAGTCATTCCAATGGTAATTTTTCAAAGATAGTCTTCTCGGTCAACAGATAGTCATTTCTCAAGACCACTGCAGAACCCATTTTTCGCTGGTATGAGTGTTAAAGAGTTACTGTTCAAACCTGCTAAAATGGCTTCTGCAGTGGTCCTAAGAAATGTCCATTTGTAAGCCAAGAAGACTATTTTTGAAAAATTACCTTTGAAATGATTTCTTCATTTATCTCGTCTCTTGCCTTGCAAATGGACATTCCATAAAACCAGAAATTTTCAGAAAATCCAAGATGGCTGCCGGAAAAATTGACCAGTCAAAATTCTGTATACAAGTTCTGAAAGATACCAGCATACTATCTTCCCAGCTAAGTCTGTTTGAAATTTCCCAAGCAGTTAATAAGGAGTAGTGTTTTAAACGATTTCCCGCAATTTTCAAGATTCAAAATGGTCACCGAAAAAATTGATCAATCAGAATTTTGTATACAAGATCCATAGGATCATCATGCCAAATTAATTTGAAATCCACCAAGCGGTTAATGAGTAGCATTTTTAAGCAAAAGTTTACGACGCTGTGGGACGGTCGCCATGGCATAAGCTCACTTCGCCATTCTGGCCAGGTGAGCTAAAAACATTTATGTTCTTAATAAAATTGGATTTGCTTGTCAAGGATACCTATATTCACAAATATAAACTCAGAAATGAATTCCTTACCTTCAAATTAGTCGAGAGATGATTTTGATTGTTTAAAATGTTAACTTGTCAATTGCCTGCAGGTGGCCATTTTGGATTCCTGGCTCTACCGCATTTGGCTCAGATTTTCCAGAGCCGCATAAGAGCTTATTTTGTAACAAATACTCTAAAATAGCAAAATCAGGTTGATCACAGAATGCAAGGTTATGACCCTACTATCAGTTACCAGACATTGTAGAGATTGAAAGCTTGGTAAACACAATGACAATCACAACTAGAATGCACTAGAGGGGATGCTGACTCAAGCGTTTGCGCTCTGTCTTGACAATACACATAGTGAAGCCCATGACATAGGTAGTTGATCTGCTGACCTCAAACTTAAAGCAATCATAAGCTGTCCCAATATGAATGTGTGCGCTAAATCTGGTGATTCTGCCTTCTCTCGAGCTATAGCAATAATGTGTATTCCGGTATGCACCTCATGACTTAAGATATTTGATGCTTTGTCTTGAAATTCATGGAACTTCTCGTCACCTATAAGATGAATGGATGACTTACGTTAATGATTTATGGCTAAAGATGTGTATTTCTGGATGCACTTAGTGACCCCACGACCTAGATATTTCATGCTCTGTTCTGAAACTCGTAGAACTTCTTGTCACCTATAATAAGAATTGGTGTGCCAAATTTGGTGATTCTAACTACATGCGTTCCCTATTTAGGGGCAAAAATGTGTACTTCTGGATGCACTTAGTGATCCCATGACATAGAATAGATATTTGAACTTTTCATCTGAAAATAAACTGTGATTCTACTCAACCACAGTATGTAGATGTTATTGATTTGGTGATTTGACCGGCTTATAATGCAATGAAATCATTGCCAAAAATGTGTATTCTGCTAAGCACTGTGACCTCGATATTTGACCGTTTGACCTCAAACGAAAGAATTTTCTAGCCACTTATATGTATGTGCAAAATCTGGTGATTCCACCGTATAGGATTCCGGAGATATGCCTCAGATAAACAGATAGACAGAATTTCCCTTCAAATTTGTATCAAATCTGTAGCAAGTAGTAATCGCATTACCTACTAATTATTTTGACTTTAATTTTACTGAATGCTGTTGCTGTCATTAATAACAACTTTTATGTTCTCATATTTTCTCCTGGAAATTGACACACTTGCGTTGAACAGCATTGAAATATAGGCAGTCGACTAGTGTTGTGAATACGTCATACATGCTTACACTTCCAGAGCTGCTGGACAAATAACCATTTGCATGTTCTTTTTATTATTTGAGAATATGGTGTCCAATAGTTACAACGGTTATGGACAGGTCACTAAATGCTTGGTAGCATTGCATGTTGGGTAAATTGAACAGCCATCTCATATCTCATGCAAAAGTGTCTATATTCATGACGGACATAGCTACGTCATTTAATAGCTCACCTGGCCAGAATGGCCAAGTGAGCTTATGCCATGTCGACCATCCGTCGTCCCCTGTTTAGGAAACCGCTTTGGTTTATTTCAAGATTTGTGAAGCCTATATCCATATTGGAACAACTTGAATACATGGTTGCTTATACTGTTGGCAATTGGTTTGATGGCTTCGAGTTCACAAGGCCAAGGTTACTGTGACCTTTATATAAAACTGTTGTTCAATGTTAACTTTTTGCATTTAGTAAAACTGCTTATATTTTATGATATGTCAAGCTTATCTTACCCAAGCCCGATTACATGGTTGCCTACTGGTTTAGGAATCAGCATGATGACATTGAGGCAACAAGGTCAAAGTTACTGTAACTTGGTATAAACCTGTTATTCTACAAGTTTTTCTACTTATATTTCAGTATTGGTTAAGCTCATTGGAATTAAACTTGGTTACATGGTTTCCTATACTGAAGTCACAAGGGCAAAGGTCACGGTCACTGAGCTCTCTCTGATTTGTAACTGCAATGCCGACAGTTGTGAGATTTAGTTCAATGGAATTCTTATTTAATACGTTTGATTGTTAAGTCTGCATGATTTTGCAAAAATATTTCATAGTCATTAATTAAAACAGTCGTTAAATTAAACAAATTTGTTAATTAAAACATGGAATGTGTTCTACTGCGACCGTCAGACATAGCTTTGTTTTGAGGAAATTTTTAATTTCATTTTGTTATAGTTGCCATTGTTGAGGAATAAATCAAAATAAGTTTCTAACCTTTTTTTTTTAGAGAAAATTTGTTTGTTTATTATCCTTACAGCGTGCGTTGTCCCGTCATGAATATTATACAGTCATGAATATCTTGATAAATAAAGCTGTGATATGACAATAACCACTGCATGAACATTCACAATCAGTATCAGCTGCGGAGTGCAGATTCTATGAATATATACACCTGTGCAAAAGTTAAGCACCACCCTATTTTTACGCACATGCGAGGGTATATTCATGTACTATGAAGAAAGCAATAGCATAAACATTTATGTACCCATCCATCTTAGTGCAAGAGGTAATAATTCAACTAGAGGAATGCTGATTATGATGGTGGGGAAACACTGTATGTTTTTGTTTGAACTTGAAAACGAGGCCTGAATATGGTTACGTTGACACAACTGACAACTATTGCCCTACAGTTGACACACGTGGCTAGATTGTCATTAATGGTGTCTGAAAACGAAGTTTAACATCTGTGCACGAGTTTGAGACTGTCATTATTAATACCGGGTATATCCACCTTGTGCCTGGATGACGGCCTGGACACGATGTCTCATGCTGGTCACCAACCGACTGATACGCCATTGTGGTATTCGTTGCCATTCAAGATGGAGTGTGTCTGTTAATTCCTGTAGGTTCTGCACAGGAGGATCCCTCCTCACCATGTTTCCCAGAATGTCCCAGATATGCTCAATAGGGTTCATGTCAGGGCTCCTTGCTGGCCATGGTAGGGTTTCGATGGCATTCTGGCGGAGGTATTCATGCACAGCTCTAGCACGATGTGGTCGGGCGTTGTCATCCATGAATATAGGGTGGGTTCCAGGTGCATGATTTACAAAATGAGGGACCACAACTCTATCCAGTATGGAATCTTGATATCTTTGTCCATTTAGTGTTCCAGGTACAGTCAACAGATCCAGCTTACAATCAAATGAGATGCACCCCCATATCATAACGGAACCTCCACCAAATGGAACTTCTTCCATGATGTTACGTTGGTCGTACGCCGTGCGTCTGGACCTCCATACACGAGTTCGACCATCTGTGGCATGAAGCAGGAACCGACTTTCATCGGACCAGTGTACCCGTCTCCAGGATCTCATGTTCCAGTGTCTTCTTTCGTTGCACCACCTCAGACGCTCCTCTTTGTGGTGTGCAGTGAGGAGAGGACGTCTGACAGGTCTCCTAGCTTTCATGCCAGCAGCATACAGTCTCCTTTTGACGGTAGACATTGACACTCTATTGCGCGTTTCCTATTGCTGGCTGAGCACTCTGCTGTTGGTGAATGGAGATCTCCTAACAAGGCGTACTAGGGCTCGATCATCACGGGCAGTAGTCTTCTTCGGTCTTCCAGATCTAGGCCTGTCCTTCACCTCGTTAGTTTGCCCAGGTATGCAATCAAACGACTGATTACAGTATGGTTAATGTTCAGCTGTCTGCCAATCTCTCTGCATGACATACCAGTGGTATGCATGCCTATGATTTGCCATTTCACACGATCACTTAACCTTCATCTTGCCATAGCGGTTCACAATCAAGAGCTAATTCTATCTGTACAAATAAACCACGGTCATGAACACAAAATTCCTAATCTTGTCGCCTAAATCTGTATGTAATGTTCTACACCTCAAACTGGACTTTTACATAACTGAACACGTGTGCTGTTTCCCGCCACGCACGGACATCAAGCGGCGTGAAGTCATGCATGCATGTGCATTTCGTACTTGGAATTATGTCACCTAACGCGGGACAAAAAGTATGGCAGCCTAGTTGTACCATCATGTTTCTACGTTCTATTGTTTTTGCTGGTGCTTAACTTTTGCACAGGTGTATAGTTTATTTCATTAAAATGTACACTAGATAGATTAACCATTTAATAGTCAAACTGTCTTAACTGTCAATTTGCAAGATTTTTGAAAATTTATGACTAGAATGACTGGCTCGATAACCGAGCCAGTCATTCCAATGGTAAATATCCAAAATTATCCTCCTCTTGACCTGTAAATGTACATTTCATCATTAGAAATTGGGATTTTCCTGACCAATATTGATACAGAATAATCAACGTCATAATTATACACCAGCTACCAATATCAGTTAAAATTAATAATTTAAATATAACACGAGACCCAAGGGACCTATTTACCTCTGTGAAGATGGTTTGGCCAAGTTTGATTAAAATTGGCCCAGTGGTTAATAAGTAGTCTTTTATATGTTTTTTGGACATCAACTTTTCATGGACAACCTTTAATGGCCCTTAGGCTCTAATCATATCTCCCGGATTTCGGCCTGATCGCGAAAACTAGGTCATTTAAGATGGCCACCAAACCATTTGGCCAATCAAGTTCCCTTGAACAAACTTTTGAATCAATCCCTCAAGTGGCTTCAGAGAAGATTCTTAGATGTTTCAAAAAATTTGTCAAAATCCAAGATGGCTGCAGGCCAAATTGGCTGATCAGCTTCCTTTGAACAAACTTGGATCTCTATGCCCTAAGGAGTAAGGATGCTTCCTGCCAAATATAATTGAAAACGGGCCAGTGGTTCTCGAGAAGACATTTTAAATTTCCCATTGCTTTAGTATGGGAGGGAGTTTGTGATGTGAAAACCATCCAAGATCGCCAGCAAGCCGTTTATCCGACAATTTTTAAAGTAGAAATTTGAAATCAGTATACCCAAAAACCTATATAAAACCAATTCAGCTTCAAAATCCATCAAATAAAAAAGTCCAATTGATATGGCTGCCAAGCACGCTACATTTTGATTGGTCCATGGCGGCCATGTTTTTTTACGTATCAACTTCCCCGTAACAAACTTTAATGGTCGTTAGTACCTAATCATACCTCCAAAATTTCGGCAAGATCCATTCTTTCACGAAATATAGGTTATCCAAGATGGTCAGCAAACCATTTGGCCAATCAGGTTCCCTTGAACAAACATGGTTTATATCTTGCCCTAGATGATATTTCAGGAGTTTTGAATCAATCCCCCAAGCGGGTTCAGAAATTTTTAAAGACATTTCTAAAAATTGGCCAGAAACCAAGATGGCTGTCAGCCAAAGAGCCCGATTGGCTTCGTTTGGACAAATCTTGGATCTTCATGCCAGATATAATTCAAATCAGCCCAGCGAGTGATTTTTGAGAAGTCTAAAGAAAAAGTTGATGGACAGATAATGGACGGTCAACATGGCATAAGCCCACTTGGCCATTCTGGCCAGGTAAGCTAATGATAAGATTGACTTCATAATTATATTACATAAATAATAAAAATGTGCTCCATAGATCAATATACCATATATTAAACAAGGGAAAGTCAGCCGGAGACTGACATACCCCCAACCCCCCCCCCCCCCCCAACACAAGTACATCCAAAACAGGAGTGTTTCCCAATACCATTTACCAGTACATGTATACAGTATAACTGAATACAAATCAGTCATGCATGTTCCATTAAATATAAATACTTTAGCACGAGATATGAGATGCCTGTTCAATCTACTCAGCATGCAATGCTACCCGGCGTGCAGTGCTACCCAGCATGCAATGCCCTGACTCCATAATCGTTGGAACTATTGGATGCCATATTCGTTTAGTCTATAGCCTTCACCAGCCAGGATTTCTCAAACAAAACCAACCTGCTTGCACGTGCAAACAGTCATTTGTCGTCCAGCTCTGGAATCGTAAGCATGCCCGTAGGGCGTATTCACGGCAGTGCATTCGATAGTCTGTATTTCAATACTGTTCAGAGAAAGTGTGCCAATGTACAGAAGATAGGTGAAAACTTGTATATACATTGACAGTAAATTGCGTGAAAGTTGTTGCTATCAATTACAGCACCAACTTTCAATCAAATTGTTGTCAAAATAACTAGTATGTATAATGCAATTACTACCTGCTATATATTTGATACAAATTTTATTGAAAAGTGTTGTTGCAACAGCTTTCAGTCTACGTATTCTAAAATAATCATCATAAATTTCAGTCAACACTTTCTACGGATTTGAAGAGCAACAATTTTCATTCAAATTAGTATCAAATCTGTACCAGGTAGTAATCACATTACCTAATAATTATTTTGACAATAATTTTACTGAATGTTGTTGCTGTCATTGATAGCAATAACTTTCATGCAAAGTATTGTCAAAATATATATAAAAGCTTTCTCTAATATTCTTCTGGAAATTGACACAGTTGCACTGAACAGTATTGAAATGCAGGGCGTCGAATGTACTGCCATGAATAATACTCCCTACGTGCATGCTTACGCTTCCAGAGCTGGAGGAGAAATGACTATTTGCATGTGCAGACTGGTTGATTTTGTTTGAAAAACCCTGGCCTATACAGACAATAGACTAAACGAATATGGCGTCCAATAGTTACAACGAATATGGAGTCAGGAAAGTGCATGCTGGGTAGTGTTGCATGCTGGGTAGCGTTGCATGCTGGGTAAATTGAACAAGCATCTCATATCTCGTGCTAAAGCGTCTATATTTAATGGAGCACGAGAGCGTTAAACCTTTAACAATACCATAGGTACAAAATGTACATCTGTGGGTGGAGTACAATATATAATTAGTCCTGTATTAATCTGATAATATGGTCAAGCCAGCCAAAAATGTCTTCTGCAGGCAAGAGAAGACAGTTTTTTAAATTTACCACTAGAATAGCTGCCTCGGTAACTGAGCCAGTCATTCCAGTGGTAAAATTTAAAAAACAATCTTCTGATGGCATGCAATTGGACGCTTAAATAAGCCACAATTTTGATTTTCTTTACTATTCTTGACAAGTTAATGGGTCAAAATTTGTCAAGAAATTGGTAATAATCTCAGAAAAAAACATTCATCTGTATATAGAGAACCGTTTTGAAAATATCTTGAATATCTGGCTCGAATTGAGCCAATCATTTCAGTGATGATTTTAAAAAATAGTCTTCTCTTGGTCAGAAAACATGGCATATACACATTTCTCAGGTAATTTTTTTTACCATTGCAATGGTCAATATTAAAAAATAGTCTTCTTGGTATGCAAATGTGACATCTTCTATAAGGAAATTGAAATTTTGCAAATGTGACATTTTCTATATTTTCTTGAACAAATTTGAGGTTTAAAGTGTGAATACCAGGGTACAAATGCAGTTGTTTAGGGTAAAGTAGAGGGGCCCATTTCTAGCTATGCCCCACCCATTTCTAGCTATGCCCCACCCATTTCTAGCTATGCCCCACCCATTTCTAGCTATGCTCCACTCATTTCTAGCTATGCCCCACCCATTTCTAGCTATGCTCCACTCATTTCTAGCTATGCCCACCCATTTCTAGCTAATCTTCTCCAACTTTTTAATGCATGTTGGAATCAATTTGAAACTTTGAAACCTGAATTCACAGAATCTACATTTCAAGGTAACAATACAGGTATACTGTTAAATATTTTGAAACAAAATTAACTGAGGGGGGGGGGGGTTGTTTACTTCCTATGGGTGTATGGCAGCAACAGGTCCCAGTCAAATTATGATGAGAATTAGAAATAAAACTTAACACTCAAGTTAGCCAAAAGAGCTTATGCAATGGTCTTAAGAAGTTTCCATTTGCAGACCAAGAGAGAACTATTTTTGTAAATTTACCACTAGAATGCCTGACTGTCTTAGTAACTCAGCCAGTCATTCTAGTGGTACATTAAAAAATCTGGAAATGGACTTTTTTATGAGAACATTTTTCAGTTCACCTTGCCTGAAAGGCCGAGTGAGCTTATGCCATGACGACCGTCCATCGTGTGTCTGTCCGTCAACTTTTCCTTTAAACGACTTCTCAAGAACCACGGGGCCAATTTCAAATACATTTGACAGGAAGCATCCTTAGGACATAGAGATTCAAGTTTGTTAAGATGAAGCCAATCATCCAATTTGGCTGGTGGCCATTTTGGACATCGGCCGATTTTTAGTAATGTCTTTAAAAATCTTATGCTCCGAAACCACTTGGAGGATTGATTCAAAACTCATGAAACATCATCTAGGGCAAGAGTTGAACCAAGTTTGTTCAAGGGTGATTTGCCAAATGTTTCAGTGGCCATCATGGATGACCTAGTTTATGCGAAAACGACCTCGAGAACCGCTCAACCGATTGGCCCAAAATTGGAGAGATATGATTATGGACTAAGAGCCATTAAAGTTTGTTCACGGCAAGTTGATACGTAAAAAAACCCATGGCTGCAGTGGTCCAATCAAAATGTAGTGTGTTTAGTGGCCATATTGGATTTTTGTATTTGATGGATTTTGAAACCGAAATTGGTTTCATATAGGATTTTGGGTATTTTGATTTCAAATTTGCCATTTTCAAAACTGTCAGATGAACGGTTTGGTGGCCATCTTGGATTTTTTTCCTGCCAAAGGCTCCAACAGTAAAGTAATAGGAAATTTAAAATGTCTTGTTGAGAACCACTGGGCCGATTTCAATTATATTTGACAGGAAGCATCCTTAGGTTATAGGGATCCCAAGTTTGTTCAAAGGAAGCTGATCGGCCAGTTTGGCTGGCAGTCATCTTTGATTTTGGCCGAGTTTTAGAAATGTCTAAAAATCTTCTGCTCCAAAACTGATTGGGGGATTGATTCAAAACTCATATCATCTAGGGCAAGAGTTGAACCAAGTTTGTTCAAGGGCAGTTGATTGGCCAAATAGTTCAGCGGTCATTTTGAATGATCTAGTTTACGCGAAAACAACTTCTGAACAGACTGTCCCGAAATTTTGGAGATGTGATTATGGACTAAGAAGAGCCATTAAACTTTGATCAAGGGAAGTTGATACATAAAAAAACCATGCCAAAGATGGTCCAATCAAAATGTAGCGTGCCATATTGGATTTATTTATTTGATGGATTTAAGCCGAAATTGGTTTTATATGGCTTTTTGGGTGTTCCGATTTCAAATTTGCCTACGGCATGAAAGGGTTAAAAATCTGCTCTGAAACCGCTTGTGGGATTGATTCAAAACTCGTGAAATATCATCTAGGACAAGGGCTGAACCAAGTTTATTCAAGAACCTGATGGGTCGATATTGCTTGGCAGCCATCTTTGATGACCTAGTTCATGTTGCAATTCTGGCCCAAACCTGCCAAATGAATAACAACATCTGTCGTCGAACATAGTTTATCCTGAATGTCTATCTATAGATTATACTTACTACATGGTAAAATCCTGAGCAACATTTTGAATACCCTTTGACCATACTAACATTCAATGTTCAAACAGCTCTGTTAACTTAAGAAAATCTTTCAATAAATAGGGAATAAACAAACTATCAATGGCTTTCTGTGGAAGGTATCCCAGTTTTCTTCGAATACAAATTCTACAGCAGTCTTTTAGACTTCTTGGCTGGGACAGAATCTCATGAAGCCATTTCCCAAGCTGAGCGGAACACTCATTAACTTTTAAATCATCAAGAATTCGTAACAACTTCATGTTAATATTACATCCAGAAATGTATAACAACTTAGCAACCCTAAAGTTAACTTTTCTTAATGCTTGTTCAAATGGTATTTCACGAGGCCTCACGTTGTTTCGTTTATTGATATCACAGTTCGCTATGAGTAAGATCTTAATTGCTTTAACACTATTGAAAATAATTGCATGGTGTAACGGTGACGTGCCGTACTCATCCAGCATGTCAGGTGAAACTCCAGCCTCTAACAGGACTTGTAAGTTTGCAGCGTCGCCAGAGCCCAGATGGCCAGCAGTCTGCCAGCAAGGTTTTAAAGCATGATGTATCGCGGCAAGGCCCCCTTGCGAAAAACATAACAAATTACACCCGGCTTGAATCAAAGTTCGCGCGACCTTTGTATCTGCAAAAATAATAGCTTGCATTAATGCTGTCATACCGTGCTTGTCAGTAATATCTATAGAAAAGCTTTTCTGAGATAACAGGAAATTTAGACTTTCTAATTCATTGTTTTTCGCAGCAATGTGTACTGCTGCCTCACCGCTTGGTTCAGCCCGGTGATTAATATCACATCCAACATTAACCAGGTAATTCATTATACGGACATTACCCTGTCTGGTTGCTTTCATCAGAGCCGTTTCATCAAACATAATGTCATGTGAATTAACATCGAGACCGTAATCGATTAGTACACGAAGTGCGTTGAAGCTTCCGACTTGAGCAGCATGCATGAGCCCACACACAAGAACCATTTCATCGAATTCTCCCTTGTGGAGAAGTGCTTCCAGCTCCGTGATGTTATCATCTTGAATCGAGTCAGAGAGCCTAGAAAGAATAAACACTTTGTTGAAAATTGACCAACTTGGCAAGACGATTTTTAACTAGAATGTGCATTTGATAGCACACCATCGCAAATCCCAACACTTGTTGTAGGTGAGGATGTAAACTTTTTCTTCTTTTTACTAATCCTCATTTAGTTTTCATCCAATCTCGCTGAAATGTCAGACACCTATTCTAGGCATAAGTCCTGACATCGCTATGTACTACGTAGCACAATTTTCAATTCACTGCCCTGCTAGGTTTTAGTAGGGCGCACCACCATTAAGTATTAAAATCACTACTAAGTTAATGATAAATATAACTTGCTAAAACTTTAGGGTGATATTCTAGGCTTATCTATTGACATTATTATGGAGGCCAATTTTCGATTCATCACCCTGGTGGGTTTTATAAGGGCACCCCACCCACCCGTATATCTGTTATTAATGAGCGGATTTCGACAAAAGTAGAGGAATATTCTATGGGTAACTCTTGACATAAGTACGGAGCCATAGTTTCGATTCGCTGCCCTGCTGGGTTTTAGCAGGGCACCACACCCTTAAATCTTTTAATCGCTGCTCCTTCGTTATTAATGAATGGATCTCGATAAAACCTGAGAGTGATATTCTATGGCTAACTCTTAACATCTTTACCCAGCCAGATTTTCGATTCACTCCCCTGCCACCATTTAGTAGGGCAACACACACACTCCCCACCCACCTTAAATTGTAAAATCACTATTTCTCCATTATTAATGAACAAATATTGATAAATATTCTATGGGTAACTCTTGACATCATTTCGGAGGCAGATTTTAGATTTCCTCCCCTGCTGGTTTTTAGTAGGGTGCATCCCCGCCGTTAAATTTTAAAATCGCTATTCCTCCATTACTGATAAAACTTGAGAAGGATATTCTACCGGTAACTTGACATCACTTCACACTGACCTGCTGGGTTTTAGTAAGCGCCCCACCCGTAAACTCCGAAACCGATACGCTTCTGATATTGCTGAATCGATCTCGATAAAACTTGAGAATGGTATTCTATGGGTAACTACAATTTTAGAAAATTTATCACTGGAATGACTGGCTCGATAACAGAGCCAGTCATTCCAGTGTTAAATTTTCAAAAATAGTCTTCTCTTGGCCTGCAAATGGACATTCAATATGCAAATCTTTTTATTTTCTTGGACCAAATGTAGCCATTAAAGGGTTAATGATCAAGAAAATCAAAATTGGGATTACACTGTGTGCTCACCCCAGCTACCAGATAACATGGTCGACCCGGCCAAAACTGGCCTCTGCAGTGGCCTTGTTCATCTTACAGTCATTTCAAAGGTAAATTTAAGTGAACTGCACATAGACATTCACCATGGAGAAATGCCTTTTTCTTGACCAATCTTTACAATTAAAGTGTTAAGAATACTTGATATCTCAGTATTAACCCTTTAAACCTCAAATCTGTTCAAGAAAATTTCAATTTTCTCATGGAATATGCCCATTTGCAGACCAAGAGAAGACTGATTCTGAAAATTTACTACTGGAATGACAGATATCCATAGATCCAACATTTGATCCATTTAGAATCCATGTTTATTTATTCTGATTATATAACAATAACACTAATTTCTTGTGTTAAAATTTGAGCCAAATCATATCACAAGTTTCCGAGATGCCGCTCCGGTCAGAGAGACAGACACATATACAGACCCGAATGCAATACCTTCTTACCGTTACAGGATGAGAATAAAAAAGCAAGGGACTTAAGTTTTCTTTGATGCTCAATAACCTGTAAAAAATTGGTCACACACTGACACACCTTTACGCAATACACATACACACCAACTGCAGTACATTTGTACATGTGAGGAAGTGCTGAAAACATATATATATATATCACACATACCTGGTCACCATGATGCCAGCTTACATCCGTCACTGATTAAAACATTTCTGCTTGCACACAATTGTCATCTCACATGAGTATAATGCTTCCTCGCCACAAGTACCGGTACTCTCACCATTTCTAAAGTCTTATCCTTGCATCATAGCTTGTTTCAAGAAGCTACTGAAAGAAAACAGATACTAGAATTTGCAGTCAATGGCACGTCATCACAAATCCCCATGCTTTCACCAACTTTGACGTTCTGCACAGGCCCCCCCCCCCCTTGGGTTGGATCCTAATGGAAACATTGTCTCGCAATCAGCAATCATATGGGTAACTGACATAGCAAATTTGGTTGAATTCCGCCCACTTTCACTTTCTGCCCTCCATCATGGCCACCACCCTGTGGGAGGAGCGCAATGCAAATGGCGGCTTGCTGTCTGCCACCATATGGGTAACTCACATAATAAATTTGATTGAATTCCACCAAATGGCTTCGGAGAAGATAGACAGATGGATGGACAAAAAGACAGATGGATGCGTTTGCAATAGCCCCTCCACTTTTCAAAAATGTGTGGGGATAATTAAAATATTATTTAGTAATAACTGCTATGGATAACTCTGTTGTTCTGACACTAATCCTGTTGTGAATGTCAGTGCAGTGTTTTGAAACTGCTTTTATACTGTGTGGTCAGCGGTTACAAAGGCTCTACTCATGTAACTGCTGCAGAATTTAGAGTTACAACTAACCAGTGTAACTGGTTGTAACACTTCTGATTGTTCTTGTAGTCATTAATGACAGATGCATAACAGTAAATCTTTTATTGTAACCGTTAAAACACTATCTGTTCGGTTAGTGTAACCAGCAACTTTAGGAGGGGTGGGTGGGGACTGGCGAGAGATATTGTAACCATCAACTTTAGGAGGGGTGGGTGGGGACTGGCGAGAGATATTGTAACCAGCAACTTTAGGAGGGGTGGGTGGGGACTGGCGAGAGATATTGTAACCAGCAACTTTAGGCGGGACTGGCGAGAGATATTGTAACCAGCAACTTTAGGAGGGGTGGGTGGGGACTGGCGAGAGATATTGTAATCAGCAACTTTAGGAGGGGTGGGTGGGGACTGGCGAGAGATATTGTAACCAGAAAGTTTGTGTAAGCATTAATTGTGAATTTTTCCTGATTTGTGTAACCTGGGTTATGTTTTTATATAAATGCAATTGTTGATTGTGGATGGTTGTCTACGTTCAAACCTAAACCCTTTTCGACAGTTGTTTCTTTTAGTTTAATAATATATATATATATATATATATATATATGTGTTGAGACCATTCATAAAATTTGGCAACTGGTCCTAATACACTAGCTTGGGGTAAACCACTGATGACAGGTGTTGGCACTGATTTGCAACCATTCACCACAACCTAATGGTCCCTGTTTGACAAGAATGTGTTATCCATTTTACAGTACCATGGAGGCCATATTTTTCTAGTTTAACCCTTGAAATTGGTTCAAGAAAATTTCTTATAGAAAATATCCCTTAGCAGAGGAAGAGAAGACTATTTTTTGTGAAAATTTACTACTGGAATGCCTGGCTCCGGTCATCAAGCCAGTCATAAATTGTCCAAAAATAGCCTTCCTTTGGTCTGCCAATGGACATTTCTCAAGACCACTGCAGAAGCCATTTTTCGATGATATGAGTGTTAAAGGGTTAATAAATAGTAGTTTGTGCAGTACAGAATCGATTGCTGTGCGTGGCATAGTGAGGGTGTCTGGCGTCCGGGGGCAGACCAGCCTTTTGCCACACACACCCCTCCATACACCAATTCTGGTGCCCAGGGACAAAACCAGACCCAATGGCCCTTTTGAAAGTATGTTTTCAATCAGTCATATTGTAGCATGTAATAGTATAAATACTAAATAGTACATAATATTAGTATACTAGAATGTGCAGTCGATCGCATGCCATCGCAAATCCCCACTCGTTCACCACTTCGAGCTTTACCCTCACTTTGACCCAAAACACAATAAATTCCCTGAAATGTAGTTTCAATGGGTAGTGGGTTTCAAAATTTCAACAATTGGCTGATGCCCAATTTGCCCCTTGGACACTGCCCTCAGATTGACTCAAGAACAAAATAATTTGTTGTACTGAAGTCTACTAACTACAAGCTTCAAAGTGATATGTGACATGATCAGAGTTGCCCTTATGCGTCCTTTTGCGCATATATATGCTTAAAAATGGCAGAGGTACGCATAAAAGTTAACCCTCTGCATCCCCGAGGATGCACCAGGGACGCAGTGAAAAAGTGTAACGGAAACTGGTAACTTTGCGTGTGCTTAATTATCGATTATATTATCGTGTGTGTATATTTATTTGTGCATGTTTTTACTTTAAAAAAATATACCTAATGTATTGTGTGTTCAATAAAAACGAACTTACTGCATTGTTTAAGACTATGATTTGTTGTATGTTTTCTTGCACAACTCAAAGTTGTTAATGCCCATAAATCAGATTCAACCACCACATTTAATTGTAAACACAATCCCCAAATCATCCTTAGTATTCCATTTGATCCAATTTTTATAAATAATGAGTTTACAAGCCCGGTGTTAGTTGCCTTGTTTGGCCTACAAATTACAAAAATACCCGCCATGTTTCTGTCTGTTGTGCTAAACGTCAGTATGACTGATTTGATTGGATAACAGTGGAATCGCTCTCTAGAGGAACTCACGCTTGAGAAATTCAATACAACTTATCACACGTATACAAATGTGTCTGGGCGTCTTAACCCTTTCACAGATCAGAACATTGGACAGATCACAAAGTTGTTATCACTAATCTGCTGAATATTTTGAAATTAATTTGCGCATGCCTACTTACCTAAAGCAGCAACGGCTTACAGGCAAAATATTTTTTTCTATTTACTTATCAAAATATCTAAATGGATGAAGGAATATATGGAAGATATTGTGATATCTTTTACATCTGAATGGTCATTTGACGGATTAGCAGCGGTGTCTTTGTATTGCCATTTGAATAACGGTATCAATACGCGCTACAAGCCGTCTTTTATTTAGCAATAGCGGCTGCTTGATTGACTGATGGAGTAGGGTTTATAATGTTTAACAATACTCGATCATTAGGTGTTCCCAATTTCTCAACTAAAAAGCTCATCCCAGCAGCGATGTTCAACGATATCGTTGATCTACAGGTAGGCATACGTTAAAATATTGATTTTTTACAAACAGCGTATAGCTCAAAGCTCCCCGATACAAGCATCCTTATTGGATACACGCTAATGCCTTATCTATGCTTCAACCAATCAGCAATCGCGTTACATAGTTACTCCCTATGAATTAGACATATCCGGTTATTGGCTGATATATTTTCACTAATTACGCAGTTTAATCTGATTTATACAGATTATTTTTGATAAATTATTGTTTTGTCTGATCTTAGCCTATGTATTCCACTATATTTAGTCATTCCAGTTACATTATAAAAAATATGCGCGCATTATATCGAAGTAGGTCAAGGCGTCCTTGAGCAAACTCGCCCCAGATCCTTGTAATTTTTCAATTCGTCCAAAGTCAAGTTAGGGTTTTATAGAAAAACTAATGCAGTGGTCTTTGCTAATTACTAATGTAGTGGTCTTTGGAAATATTAATCATACAAGGTCGTCAATGTAGGTCGGTTGGTTTATCAGACAACAAACAAGTACAGTGCTTTAAGTTATTGTTTATTGACATGCAGTTCAAATGTTATTAGTTAAATATACAAGGGCCACTTCAATAGATCAATTTTAGCCACCATTGTAGATCACAGAATACATATTTTTGAAAATTTACCACTGGAATGACTGGCACTGTTTAGAGACAGTAATTCCAGTGTTAAACTTTCAAAAATAGGTATTTTGATGATCTACAATGGTGGCCAAAAGTGTTAAGTGCTAAAGGTTAATAAACTATGCATAGTTACTATTCTCTATATATACATTAACAGTATTTACACAATGTCATAACTAGTGCTTTCAACATGTTTAATAAAGTGCTTTATTAAGAAAAAAACATGGGACCCCCATATTTCAGATGAGGACTCCATGGGACCCCAGATTTTACAGTGGGACCTCCAAATCTGAGTGTTGGGTCCTTGGGACCCCCAAAAATCAGATGTTGTGGGCAACACTGGACATGACCACACTTGATAAGTTATTTTTTGCCCACCATTTCCCCCACACCTGCCCTTGGGGGTGATATCAAAATTCCAATGTGTCATGCACATTCTTGCCCATAGGTGTAATTATCCCCAAAGTTTCAAATTTCTATCTGAAATGGTGTGCGAAGAGTTGCGTTACAATGGATTGGTGCCCAATTTTGACCATTTGACCCCGCGCCTACACTCAGTTTGACCCAAGATCAAAATAATTCCTTGTACTGCAGTATACTATTCATGGGCTTCAAAATGATATGTGACATGACCACCTTTGGATAAATTTAATTTCCCCATCCCACCCACCCCCACCTCACCCCCTGAGCCCCACCCTGAATAAAATTTCAAAAGTGCCATGTACATCCCTGGCCATATGTGTAATCATACCCAAAGTTTCATGTTTATATGTGAAATGGTCTAGGAGTTGCGTTACAATCGATTGGTGCCCACTTTTGACCCCACCCCCTACCCTCAGTTTGACCCAAGATCAAAGTAATTCTTTGTACTGTAGTCTACTCATTATTGGCTTGAAAATGATATGCGACATAACAACCTTTGGAAAATTTTTATATTTTTACCCCACATTTCCCATCCCATGGCAGTACCCCCGAGGTCATACCAAAATTCCAAAAATGTCATGCACATTCCAGAGTAGGTATATGACCTACATAAACAACTATGTTTAAAAAAAACAAGCAAAATAGAATCCATCTGAACGGGTCAATAACATGCCACTGGCTTATGTCCTTTATTTTATGATGATGATGATGATGAAGTGCACAGATGGCTCACATACAAACAGGTTGCATCACATAATCCCCACCTTTTCTTCGAAAAGCGTGGGGATAATAATCGTATATAACAAAATGAAATGTGTTGCCATCTCAATCAGTTAATCTCCAATTAGACACCTTGCTATCTTTCCATTGTGAGACAATACCACACCTGTGTATGAGCTGAGTGTGGGAGACAGCCTAGCTCAGAGCATTGATTTATATAGAAATTTAAGGCTAACTATATAAACAATACTTGAAGATACTAGGGCTGTGGTTCGTGAAGATTTTCACGAACCGAACCAGTTCGCGATACGCTTGTCCGGTTCACGAACCATCTAATATTCAAAATCTGAACTGATGAAATAGAATTAGAAATATTGTGAAACACAAAATCATTTGCAAATTCGAAGTGGCTTTAGTGACAAAATAAACAACATATAAACCAGCCAGATAAGTTCAATACACTCAAATAAGTTTCATTGCATGGTTAGTTGGTTACTTCTTGCCGTTTTATAGATGACACTAGTTAAATAAATCGATACAGGGAACCAGGCTAGTACGGGAACCTCATCTAGACAACACAGATATCTAGATCTGATAGATCTCTGAGTTTAAACAGCTAAAATAGTTTTGATGAATAAAAATTTTCGGCTACTTTGAACTAGATTTTGTATCAAGATATTACTACATAATTAGAATACATAACATTTTGCAAAAAAAATACGCCCATATAAACGCAGTTGGTCGAGAAAACTGTTCTAAACAGCGGTTTTACTGGTAGTTGATTTAGTGCGATCTATACTGTAATTGTATATTTATATATAGCATTTTACAACATTGACCAATTTGTGGTAGTAACAATTGCGCGCTGAACATCCTAGATTTTAATAAGAGAAAGCACATCGCATTTTGATTGGATATACTGACTGGTGTTTATTATAATAGCCAATGAAAATGTAATTGAAGAATGATTAGAAGAATAATTTGAACACTATCATTTCTCGGAAATCATTTCCGATTTTGCAAATAACGAAGAAAATATGTCACGTTCGCCTTTTCTTTGACAGAGCATGCGTGCCTCGTAGACCTTATAAGCCTGTAATATGTTGAGTTGATGTAATACACATGATAACAACATTTTCTTGGCTTGTAATGTCGATATTTGCTGGTAAATTAAACCATTTAAGCGAGGAAGGTGTGTTACTCTAGGAAGATTATGCTATCATGGGTGTGGGTTGAACATACTCATATAATATGAAAATAATTCAAAATATTGTCGTAAATCTGAATTACGGTTTATCATTCAAAACTTGTATATGGCTAGAATAAGTGCTTAGTAAATCGTTTTCGTCATGATTTCCATATATTTGCCGTATACAGATGGAAAATAATTGCGGAAAAAAAATTAATGTATGGTTCGCGAACCACAAGATTCGTCAAATAAATGTTTGAATATGATTCGTCTTCCCAGAGTTTGCGATTGTTCGAAGGTTCGAATGTTCGACCCAGCCCTAGTAGATACATGTACATGTACCAGCAGTTTGGTAATCTAAGCTTAGATCTATTTTAAATCAATATTCTGATCAGCTGAGAATTCAAGACAGTATAATGTGGGTGGTGGTGTGTGATTTTCATTACTGAGAATGGGTTATGTTTGGGCGATTTTTCGATATTATCGTCAATGTCGCGATATACCGAATACCGAAATCGTCAATACCGGTAGGACAACATTGCACTTTTAACTGTGAGCATAATATAAATAACTCAGTTAGAAATGTCATACTCTTACATCTATTCGGTCCAGTAATAGTCTTTAAGTAATAATCCAGTCTTTGTCTAAGGTAATAAAAACTTAATAAACTCCAAAATAATCTGTGTTCATTTAATTCATGGTTTGTTTGCGCTAATAAAATGATGTAAAGTACAAAATAATCCTTTGTTGTTCACTTTTCATAATTACATAAATAGACGACGCCATGTTTTTTCTTGCCTCATTCTGAGTATTAGTCAGTGGGGAATACCATTTGCACTACCCACATTCTATTCTGATGACGTCATTACTACAGGTCAAGCTATTTATCCATTAGTCATTGATCTGCATGGTTAAACATTCTTCTGACCGTGAAAGATTTAAACTTTAAAACTTTTGAGGTCGATAGGAAACCACACACACTTAATCCCTTATCAATACCACAGCTTGGAACGGTGGGTGAAGGGGAAGTTAATCTCTTGTTTTACTGTTATACGTTTTTATGTAACTTTATACAATATATTTAGCATTTTTAAACGAATCAGATCAAAATTCATTCCACATATAACATTATGGATTTATTCTAAGTGAGAAACGTCCTTAAAATAAAGAATTTAGGCCTAATTATTTTCAGTCTTATATCTGTTGTGGCAGTCTTGGCTGCAGAGTTAACTGGGTTAATTTCACACATCCAGGCTACGCCTTGAGATCAATGGATAAACCCGCTAAGTAGTGAGCGAATTTGAATAGGTCTACAATGGGGCAAATTAGTATTTAATATTACAGACTAAATAAAATCTGATATAATTGTTTCCAGTCTTCACGCTGGTTCTCGTTCAAAATCATGCAGTGTTATTTTATTAATTTGCATTGTCTATGCTAGCGGCAGGCGTGACAACAGCTGTCGGAATTCTGCAGTGTGAATTCTGATTGGCTCAAGTATGATATGGCGGCCAATCAGATTTCGCTCTGCGGAATTCCTTTCTGCGCAATGAAGTTAATGCGTATTCCTTGCTCAATCTTTTGACAGTTGTCGTGAGGTAAAGATAACACAAAATACAACACAAGAACAGAAGAAAATCCTTTATTTTTCTTATTTGTGATGAATACGGTTAGTTGCATTACATTCGTTGCTTTAAACTGTATATTGAAGGGTGTCAAAGTGTGGAATTTCGTGTATTAAATATGTGGAAATGGCAATCATGGTGATCTCGATTTACGGTTTCAATGCAACAAATTTAATGAAAATAACTTGCAGACACCAACAATTTGAAATACATGTTATTCTATGTTTACACCCTAACTCCACACCCCACCCAAATGATGATATAGCGTGATGCCGCAGTATTTTAATGAGGTACCGATATCGTCATGCCTTGAGCAATATCGCCCAACACTAGAATGGGTATTAATTCATCAAAGAACAGTTGTGCCTTTTGACCATTTATTTCAACCTTCGATGCCGTGTGATAAAGGTTGATCCTATAAACCTGTCTGCTGATGGTACCATTTGTATACGCGGGTTTGACTGAGCAGAAGTCATCTACGTTGATTACCTTTGACTTATCGTAGTTCTTATGGACATCTATATGCACATTATGTATAGTGTTGTTGCTTTCGAAATGTCTACATATAGAGGTTTTAAGGTCCTTGTAAGCTGCTGTTCAGAGAATGATGATATAGTTGTTTCCACTCTATATCTGAATGTCCCCTGTTCTATCACATGTGACTAGATTCTTTTTTATAGCTTTATCTTCGTTCAGGCTTCTATAGCTTCTAGAGGTTCTGATCGAGACGTGAGGCGAGCACGTGGCTAACCGCTGCATTCTTTGTTGAGGATTCAAACCTGTCATGTTACAGCATCTATTTTAGAGTCACGTAGATTAAACACATTCAAGTACGGTTTCTAGTTCAGTGAGAGGTAGCGCTGATTGACGAGACGACTGACGAGAGCAGTGGTGTTTATGTATAAAAAACGTTTGTGCTGTATGGCATGAAAGGGTTCCTAAAAATATTTTTTGTTTTTGTTAAAAACGTTAAAATGTAGAGTTCATTAAAAAGTGTGTATTTGTTAAAACAGTTCATACAGTGTGATTGTTAAAATAATTATCACAGTCGATATGGTGTCACCGCTTGGATGTTAAGAGGTAAAAACCAACAGCAAACAATAATGAAGTCTAGTGCGCTTGTGTAGTCTTCAACAAGTTCTGTCGATGGAGGGTGATACCTTAGTAATAGTAGCATCTATGCTTTATATTCGGATGAATTCTTGATCTGCAGAACAAACCATAGGTAAGACGATGCTCAGGATGAAGAGGCCGGGTGAGCTAAAAGCAATATGGCGGCGTCCAGGATTTTCTCACAGACGGCATATCGAAAATTGTAGCGCACAGATTTCTGTATTTTGTTAGGACTGCTGCAAGTCTTTTGAACAATATCATGATGTCAATTTATTAAAACACACTCTTTAGGTGATGTTAATCATCGTCCATATGATTTAAAGTCCATTAAAACATTAAAAATATAATATAAAAAGTCAGAGCGCTGTAAAGCATGTCTTCACTGTTCAACATCCCAATGACTTGTATTAATTACATCATATAATATACAAACCAAGAAAACCTGACTGCATCCGCAGAGCGGTGAACCGTTTTCCCTACTGAAAGCAAGGTTATTAAGTATCAAGTGCTTAATCACTTGCCTACTATAGAATCTGAGGAAGTGCACTCAACTGGTTTCAAAGCTACCTAAATAAGAGAACGCAATGCGTGCAATTAAAATTTAAATGCAATCTGCTCTGAGAACAGGAGACTAACTTGCGGTGTTCCTCAGGGATCCATCCTTGGCCCTCTGCTGTTCCTCTTGTATATGAATGATCTGCCCAATATATGCAAACACATGTCACTAATACTGTTCGCTGATGACACCAATGCCTTTTGCTCTGACGAAGATATAATTACTTTATACAAAAACGTAAATGAAGTAATGGAGGAAATTACTAATTGGTCTTCGTCAAATAAGCTGTCATTAAATGTGGATAAAACAAACTATATGTTATTTTCAAAATCTAGAGAACATATAAACAAAGATATTCCGAAAATTTATATCAACAAAAAAGAAATTGAAGAGGCCCTGTACGCAAAGTTTCTAGGAGTATATTTAGATAAAAATCTGACCTGGGCCAAACAAATGGAGACAGTTACTGTGAAAGTAGCCAGAGGAATAAGTGTCATCCAAAGATTAAAACCATATATGACACATGACATGGTTAAAACACTGTACAGCACCTTAATCCTTCCGCACCTCACATACTGCAATGCTGTTTGGACTAACACCTACAAAAACAAAATATCTAAAATTCAAAGCCTCCAAAAAGAGCATTCAATTATTTTCTCGACCAGTAGAAGGCCAAGATATGTTTAAAGAAAAACTACTCAAAGTTACTGTCATAGGTAAATCCCAAATGTTAACTATTGTGAAAAATTTCCATCACAACACCCTACCCAAATCCATAGACCCCTTCTTTGTGAACAATATTAACATCCACCAACATAACACTAGAAGCAGACACAAACTACATGAAAAATACACACGCACAGACATGGGAAAACATAGAATATCAATTACAGCCACTCAGCTATGGAATAACACTAAACAGGAAACCTGGGACAAAATACTGACAACAAAATCATTCAAGAAAACAATAAAGGATTACTTAATTAACACACATTAGTGCTGCTGCTGCTGCTACTACTACTACTACCACTGCTACTACTACTACTACCACTACTACTACTACTACTACCTACCCACTCCAATCAACCCACTATGACTGAATGTTTCCAACTGCTAACAACTATTAATTTTTTTTCAGTAACCATAAAACCAAGCTACTGGATCAGGATGAGCAGGAGAATGAGCACCGTGCCCCTCCCCTCCCTCCCTCCCCCAAGTATGCTCCCCACTAGCCAGCATCCTGTAAACAGCTTATCAACTGCACAAATACAGTATAACTCGGGGATGACCTGACATACTTCCAAACAAAAACAGTACCTTGTTGTTTGAATAATCTAAAAATTAATGTGTTCTCTTGTGTATTTTGAATGTGGGTGGATTGGAAGACATTGCTGCCTATGGCAACGTTGCCTTCCAATTCAATTATATTCAACACATTCAACAGAACGTTTTTATTTTACTATTGAACTGGTTATTTCTGAGGTGTACTGTATAATCAAAGTCAACCAAAAATATAAATGCTTGTGTTGTATTGTAACATCACCACTACAACTACTACTAATTAGACATGTATTAATTTTTTATTTAACTTGTCTACGTCCTATATTCCCTTGTTCATCGCGTGAAAGACCAGTGAAAAGCAATCAACGCGCTATCCTATGTGATTGTTGCGATGACTGGATTCATCTGTCCTGTTCTAAATTAACAACTACTGATTAGAGAATTATGGATGACTCAGATGAGCCATGGTGGTGTATCAACTGTAATAGCACCCTTTTTCCATTTAACCATTATGATGACGATACTGATTATATGCTAATCATTCTTGGTATGATATGCGACTATGACCATATTACCTACAGCCCAGATATAAACCCATTTGTAAATACATTTAAGCTCAACAAACTGTATCAAACAACTCAACCAAATGATGATGATAATGATGAAATGAACCTCCCCATACCAAAATGTGAATATGTATTACAAAAAGAATTTAACGACACCATGATTAGAGAAAAAGACACAGTGACATTCTCACTTATCC
Organism: Chaetoderma sp. LZ-2023a; assembly: GCA_034401795.1. NCBI lineage: Eukaryota > Metazoa > Mollusca > Caudofoveata > Chaetodermatida > Chaetodermatidae > Chaetoderma > Chaetoderma sp. LZ-2023a. Next base: position 145,951,756 of record CM067359.1, read on the forward strand.
ATGTTAATACCCGCTCTATCATGAGGAACATCGACAAATTAGGCACCTTCTTAGACAATAGCACACATGAATTTGATCTTATTGGTATTACTGAGACGTGGCTGAAACCTGATTCACCAACTAACCTAATTAATATGCAGCATTACACATTTATTGAAGGACAGACTAACACAAACAGGGGGTGGTGTAGGCATCTACATTAAAGAAAATTTACAATACATAATGCGAGAAGATCTATCAATGATGTAAGAGTATATTGAAACTATTTTCATTGAATTACCTATAGACAAAGGAAAAAATAAAATTATTGGCGTTGTCTATAGGCCTCCTGGAAGTAATAATGAAAATTTTATAAAAGATCTAAATGTAGTTCTGCAAACCGTACAAAATGAGAATAAAACAGGATATATCATGGGAGACTATAACATTGACTTATTAAAACAAAACTGCTTCTATACACATAATTTGCTAAATCTGCTCAGCACATTCAGTTTCTATCCAGTAATCACCAAACCAACAAGAATCTCTGAATTCACGGCTACCATCATCGATAATATCTTTACAAATAGTACTGCAGAAGGTAAGAATCCCCTAGGCATTTTTGTAACTGATATTTCAGACCACTTGCCTATCTATTACATGGAAAAGGTTAAAGCCAGACAAAAATCTTTTGAAAAAGAAAAAACAACCTGTATGGACTTCTGTACTGAAAACAGGGAAAATTTCCCCAAAAAAATTTCTCTGGTTGACTGGAATAGAATAACTGAACACCAATCATGTGATGATGCCTACAACACATTCCATCTTATCTGCATTGAAATCTATGAATAAAGCTTCCCACTAAAAGTAGTTAAAACATTTAAAAGAAACCCTACTAAGCCTTGGATGATGAGGGGCCTGATCGCTGCCTGTCACAAAAAGAACAAATTGTATCTAAATTTCATTAAAACTCCAACAAAATATAACGAAACAAAGAAACAAAATAAACCAAATAATAAGAAAGGCAAAAATAAATTATTTCCAGAATAAATTTAGTGAACAGAAAAACGATATAAAGGAAACATGGAAACTCATAAAGCCACTGCTTAGCAAACAAAACAAGAAAGCAGAATCAACACGATTTGTTTACAAAAATAAGATTATAACTGATGGTCACGAAATTGCCAATAACTTTAATGAATATTTTATTAACATTGGACCAAACAAATTCAGATAAAAGACTATCTAACTGGCAGCTATCAGATACAGAGGAGATATACAAAATTCTCAAGAAAATTAACACTAACAAAAGTGCTGGAGTTGATAATTTTAAATGGAGTGTTTTCAAGCCCTGCATCTCACATACCCTAACTTCACTTGATCACATTTGCAATCTCTCACTAGCACAGTCACAGGATGTGTTCCCATCACGACTAAAAGCAGCACACGGGACACTCATATACAATGCAAAGGACGCATCAGATTTGACTAACTACCGGCCAGTCTCAGTACTCCCCCTTTTTTATTATAATAGGCTGACAAAATATCTAAACAAAAATTCAATAATTTACCAATCCCAATATGGCTTCAGAGAAAAGCATTCAACCATGCTGGCACTTGTGGATATGATGGAAAAGATTTCGACCTCTCTTGAAAACAAAAGCCTACAATCAATCATGAAATTCTACTTAAAAAATTAACAATCTATGGAATAAGAGGCATTGCACTAAACTGGCTTCAGAGTTATTTAACTAACAGAGTGCAATACAATGGAGTCTTATCTGGGAGTGGCAACCTAGTATGCGGTGTTACGCAAGGATCAATTCTTGGCCCTTTGCTGTTTTTATTATACATGAATGACCTTCCCAAAATCTGTTACCATCTATCCTTGATACTGTTTGCAGATGATACCAATGCAATTTGCAGCCATAAGAGCAGAGACTTTATACAAAAATGTAAATTATGAAATGGAAAAGGTAATTCAACGGTTTAAAGTTAATGAACTATCACTAAACCTCTCAAAAACCAATTACATATTATTTACTAATGCAAAAATTGCTGATCTCCCAAAAATTTTTATAGATAACCAGGGGATACATGAGGCCCAATCTGCTAAGTTTTTAGGTGTGTATTTAGACAAGCACCTCACATGGGAGAAGCACATAGGAACTATTACATCCAAGATAGCAAAGAACATTGGTATCATGCATAGACTTAAATCCTACCTACCAATTAATTTAATAAAAACACTCTGTAGCATACTAATACTACCACATATCACATACTGTAACACTATTTGGACGAATGCACAACAAACAAAACTACCAAAGTTAGAATCACTGCAAAATAAAGCCATTAAGTTATTCTCTCAAGCAGCAAAGGGCCAAAACATTTTCAAAGCCGAGAAACTAATAAGACTTCCACAACCGTAATTTACCAGCCCCTCTCTCAGATCTCTTTACACACAACATGGAAATACACTCTTACAACACTAGAGCCAAACATAACTTACATACACAATACTGCCGCACAGAAACACCCAGAAACAAAACATCAACACAAGCCATAAAACTCTGGAACTGCACTGACGAAGAAACACGCACACAAATTATCACCAAAACATCCTACAAACAAAACATTAAAAACACGATAATAGAAAATTATTAGAGCAAAGCCGGCCACAATGACTATGCTATCATATTCCTGGACATTCATAAACAAATCTAGAATTACCAGTTAGATTACCAGGGCCACCACCATGGCTGTTAAATACTATAGACAGCAGGATTAGTCTAGTCATCGCAACAACATTATTGTTGTTATAATAATAATAATAATAATATTAGCACAGGCCATGAGATCGGGTAAATCTGCATAAAATAATAATAGATTACGGGTATTTTAGCAATGTGACCAATAATTCTGCTACATGCCAGTCATCTGCATGACCTGATTATATGTGCTAGGCATGATTCTGGGCCTCTGGTTAATGTAAACACTTTTCTACCTCAGATTTGAAAATAGAGCTCAGTTTCATGTAATTTTCATCCTGCACTACTTGAGCTGCATAATCAACACATGAACTATTGGTTTGGTTACACCCCAAATTTGATGCCTCTACTACTACTACTAACAATATTGTTGTTATTGTTATTATAATTAATAATATTAATAATAATAATAATAAACTACTTAACACGATGACCCCCCCTCCCCAAATGTCCCTACCCTACACATCATTGAATTATAACCATGTAGGTTTGCAGGTATATATATATATATATATATATATATATATATATATATATATATTCATCGTTTGTAATGCTATGTCATGTATAAATGTTATATGTAAGGGGCCCGTCACCTCATAGGCCCTGCCTCTGATGGGCCACCTATATGCATTTTGAAAAGTAATACCATAAATAAGCAAATAAAATTTACTTGAATTGAATTGAACTGTGTATGCGACATACATTTAGGTGTCCTGTTCGGTTATAGTTAATATATAACATACATAAAATGAATTAATGAAAATAATAAAACATGTGATTAACTTTGAATGTGTAAATGTAATGACTTAACTGTAGTTTGTTATGTAAATTTTGATACATACTGGCCTAGTCTAATGTGTGTGTGTATATATATATTCTAGTTAAGGAGCTTAGCGCTATCTCTGGATCACCAGTAGCTTGTGGAAGTTATACATGTGTGCAGTATAATATGTACAGTAGCTTGTATAGGGTCGTCTGTCGACCAGTTGTATATGTCTGTCCTGTTAAAGGAAATCTGTACAGTTATATTTGCATATATGTATAACCGTTCTGACATGGAGCAGAACATAACGGTATTGCCTGCATTCTGTAATATTTTTTAACGTTTAACTTTTCAATTTTTAACTATAAATGATTATGTAACTATCCTGTTTAATTTATTTGTATAGAAGAATAGATGTATGTATATACATATATATATATATATATATATATATATATATATATATATATATATATATATATGTAAGGTGTCCGCCAATACAATAGGCATTGCCTTCGGCGGAAAACCTACTTGAATCCCTAACTTATATATATTAAATATTTTGCTACTGAATAAAAACCTTGAATCTTAAAGTATCAATTCTTACAATCACGAAGATGTCATCACAATCAATTTTCCCATAATACACTGGGAGCGACGTCATTTTTGGAGGGGCTAATTTAACATTACGAGCAATGGGCCACGAAACATTAATTACATTTTCTTTACTATCTTGCAAAATTCATTTGTGATGTTATGTTTTCTGATACGTGGCAGAGGTTGGGGTTTTGGGGTTTTTTTACAGATTTTTAGATACAGGTGAGGTCAACAGGATTTTATGGTTTGAGCTTCATGGAAAATGTAAACAATGCATTATTATCGGCAGACCTCTTTAGCATGTAGTATTTGCAAATATAGTTGGTACTCCTAAAGTGCATTCTACCCTAAAGTTGCAACCTTTAATGGCGACCAATCACAAAATCATAAAAAATGCCAGGATGTGCGAAACTATGAATTCAATATACACGAAAACTGGTAACATTAAGTTCATATTAGGTACGGCAAAACACATACTAATATAACTGTCTACATCGTGGACAACGTAGTTTTATATGTATTTAAACTAGAAGTAATGTATCAAAATAGATAAATTAAAGGTATACAAGGTCAATCAGATTGGTAGTATTTTTTTCTCCTTCCTATTATGTATATTCCTCCTGTCGTACGATAACCGTGGCTGGTAACTGCCACGTACATGTAATCATCATCAATCATCATAATCATCAGCTCCAGATTCAGATTCATTTATTACACACGCACGCACGCACGCACGCACTCACGCACGCACGCACGCACGCACGCACGCACGCACACACACACACACTGTGTGCAGGTTATTTCGTGTTCTTGTGCTGTGAGGTGTATTTGTGCATTGACCGTAAAGATACAAACATCTGTGAGTAAACAGATTTTACGAGGCATACGCCATTGGCTTGTTATTGTCTCAGTGGTATTTTTTTTATAGTATGGCTTGCTCAGTACAATTCAAAAGATCTTTCTCTGAAGTAGATTATATCTAGTTTGATCTGGAGAACATTTCAGAACATCAATCTAGACATCTTCAAACCACTGTACCTAAGTTTAATTTGTCCACAGCTGAAATATGCAACCTCAGTCTTGTCCCCATATACATGGAAACTAGCTGAGCAGTTTGAAAAGGAAAAAAAACGAGCCACTAAACTAGTTCCTAATCTCCGCAACATGGCATACGAAAATCAGCTGAGAAAACTAGATTCAAGATTCAAGATTATTTATTTCATGCTTAATATACAATATACAGACATTACAATTGGGCAGTCCAGATATATGGTCAAATGCAATCGATCACAGCAGCTCTATCGATGCTCTATATCTAGACTTTGCTAAGGCATTTGATTCTGTACCACACAAACGACTTCTTCTTAAACTAGAAATATATGGTATCCATGGTAACCTACTAAAATGGATTGAGGATTTTCTTACTAACAGAGCCCAACGAGTTGTCGTGAATGGATGCAAATCAGTTCAAACTCCTGTCATTAGCGGTGTGCCCCAAGGTAGTGTACTAGGACCACTTCTTTTCATCTGTTACATAAACGACCTTCCTGATGTAATTAAGTGCTCTACAATTAACATGTTTGCTGACGATACAAAAATCTACAAAGAAATTAAATCATCAATTGATGCAATCGAACTACAAGATGACTTAAATAGCTTAACGAAATGGTCTTCTATCTGGAAAATCAAATTCAATGCTGACAAATGCTGTGCTATGCATCTAGGTACAGCTAATATTAAACATTCATACTTCATGAACTCTCTTGATACACATATTAAGCTGGTAGAAACAACTGTCGTAAAGGATTTAGGTCTGAATGTAGACAACCAACTAAAATTTAGCATCCATTGTCAAATCCAAGTATCAAAAGCTAATAAGATTTTAGGACTGATAAGGTCTGTCACCCATTTAGACTCTTCAACTCTAGTAAGGCCGTACACTTCGCTAGTTAGACTTATACTTGAATACGGGAACGGTCCATGGACTCCCATGTTAAAAAAAGACAGTCTAACACTAGAAAATGTGCAGCGAAGAGCAACTAAAATGATATCCTCAATAAGAAATTATACTTATTTAGACTGGTTAAAATATCTGAATCTACCATCTCTCTATTACCGTCGATCACGTGGGGATATGATTCAAACTTACAAATACATTCATGGCCTTTATCGTGTTCAGTGCCCATTCTTGGGGATAGACAAACAAAGCATCACTCGGGGACATAATTTTAAACTCACTAAGAGCCGAAGTAACAAACTAATTAGGCAGAACTTTTTTGCAAACCGAATTACGAATAGTTGGAATAGCTTACCAAATGAAGTAGTTAGTTCCGTAAGCCTAAATATCTTAAAAAATAAATTGGATTCATTTTGGTCAGATTTTTTGTATACACAAGAGCCAGTACACAATCATTATCTTTCCTTTACCTCGAAACAAATTAACTAAGCAATAAGCATAATATAGTCGCCATCTATCTACAGGCATTTTGCCTATAAGGGTAGTATATGATAAGTATAAGTATAAGTATGTAATCAGTGTCGTCTTTAATGTTGTTATATGGAAAGAATGTGTTGCAGTTTAGGCACCACCACAGTTGCTCATCAGTCTCATAAACCATAAACTTGTAGCCAAATGAACATCTCAGGTGAACCCACTTGTTACACAAGTCACATAATAATGACTTCTGGTTAATTTTAACAGGTTTTTTTTACAAGTAAAGCGGGAATTTAGTGGGCATTAGGCTGTGGGGAGGGATGGGATATTAGGACGTAGAGAATTAGCGGATTGGCTACTTTATGGTTTTCTTGTTCTGGCAATGGTTGGTGTTTATGGTTATTTTCCAGTTAAAAGTAGTAAACCAAAAAAAGAAAACAACAAAAAAGCGGAGTTACAGTATGTAAAAAAGAATTAGACAGTATGCATTAGGCGAATGTTCAACCAGGCCCTGCGGAAGCATACACCACAAGGCACTGGCATAAACCATAGCAAAACATAATAAAACAGAAAAACATAGCAAATGTACAATCATAAACTGCGATGTGTGCATTCTAATGCATTGATTACTATGATATAATATCATGTAACACAGTTTCTATTAGTTCGGATAACATGTAATATTGGGTCAGACATAAGAAATAAGCTAATCAAATGAGATAGCAACAACAGTGGACAAGTGGATTATGATACTGGCTGATCAATTGCAAATAATAGAAAGCTGATGCATGTAAGGAACTGGCTCCTCAAATGACGGCAGGCAGGTAGATATAAAACAGGCTAATCTAATGAAGATAATGGCAAGCAGGTAGATATAGAACATGCTGCTCAATGAAAATAATGACAAGCAGGTAGGTATAAAACATGCTGTTCAAATGAAAATAATGACAAGCAGGTACATGTAAGTATAAGACTGGCTACTCAAACGAAAATAATGGCAAGTAGAAGGAGATAAAACATGTTAATCAAATGAAAATAATGGCAGGCGGGTAGGTGTAAGCTGGTTACTCAAATGAAAATAATGGCAAGCAGGTCGGTATAAAACTGGCTACTCAACTGAAAATAATAGCAAGCAGGTAGGAATAGAACTGGCTACTCAAATGAAAATGAGTGGGTGAGTATTTGTATATACATGTAGGTGCACATTAGGTTACCGTACATGCCGCATAGGGACTGTTATCAATTTCCTCGCACATTAGACATTCAATGAAACACTTTCCTGCATATAAAACCTCTCATACTAGCCAGGTTGCTGACCTAGAATAGATGAAAATATGGATATATATGGAGCCGATCTATGTATTTCGCGGAGCGACATCCCACGGGATCCAGAACCCCGAGACTCGGAGCTAGCCAGCCCCCTCGTTCGTCATGCACATGTGGCGTGACGGGCCGGTACTTCATACCGGAATGGCCCGATGAAATCCTGTGAGCTACACTCACGTAGATAGGTCTTTCCTGAACCCATGTTGTGATTGGTTTATTAAGTAGTTGTTCTCTAGGTGGACAATGATTTGATTTCTGAGTAATGTTTCTAAGATTTTCCCTATACATGAGGTGAGACTGATCGGCCTGTAATTACTTGGCGGGTCATTTCCCCCTTTTTTTTTTAAAGATTGGCATGATGTTGGCTAGTCTCCAATCAATAGGCACTTTTCCAGATCTAATCGATTTGATCATAGTCCTGGATAAAGGGTCAGTAGTTTCTTTTAAGGCTTCTCTTAGTACCCTACGGTGTATATTGTCTGGTCCTGCTCCGTTATCTGGCTTTAAGTTAGCAAGGGCTTCCTCGACAATGATGGCTTATATTTCTATGTTACACAGTCTGGTTTGTATATTGGTTTGCTTTGGAGTTGGGTTGGGATGCTGCTTAAGTCTTCAGTTGTAAATACTGATGAAACGTATTCATTTAATAGCTCAGCATTCTCAAATGTATCTAGAAGGATGTTTCCTTTATTATCTTTTAGTGGTCCTACCCTATGTTTTGTTTTGTTTTGTCTTTTCCTTACATGAGCATAAAAACTCTTGCTGTCTTGCTTAATTTTGTCTGATAGTTTCCTTTCAAATTCTCTTTTTGCAGTTCAGCACGCTGTTGTTGCCTCACCGTCAGTAAAATCATTCTACCTTGGTTCTTACTTGGTTGTGTGGGTCCTCTAAGCATCAGTTTCTATACCACTCACTTCTCTGTGTTGCACTAAATTCTTTATTCATACATGCATGATGGTGCTTCAATACAATCGTAATCATATTTCAGAGAATGGTTATTCCAATGCTTTTCGAGTTCAGTTTTAAAGGCATTGAAAAAGCATGCCATCATAGATTTTTCTGGTAGAGTATTCCAATCGTTCACAACGTGGTTTGAAAATGTATTCTCTCGTAATCTATTGTTAAAACACTGCTTCTATATATTAATGTTGGAATACAACCTGCTCACATAAGCGACAAAAGCCTGGAACATACCTTGAAATATAGTGAAGAAGCACATCAAGCAAGAACAATGGGAAGCATGAAAACTGTTACGATGGAAGAACTGGAGGACAGGTTGTATGATCTCAGGACAAATAATAAAGAATTTTTGACAAAGTTGACAGATCATATTGTAAACAATGTTGCCGATAGTCTGAGGTCAAAACCAGATCTGCTAATGCCGATATTCAAATCATTGATAACTGACATTAAGCAGGAAGTATATTTAAGTGTGAGTGAAGACCTGAACTCCATGGAAGAGGAAGTGTCATCTCTTAAAGATCAAATAGAATGCATGAAGAATGAGAAAGATAAGTTGTTGCTCGAAGTTGATAACCATGAACAATGCACCTGTAGAACGTGCCTTCTCCTACATAGCATCCCTGAATCCGCTAGTGAAGATACAGACACTATCGTCATTAATTCAATTAATGAGAAACCAGGCCATCATGGCGTTCATTTAACTAATGCACTAATTAGCAGAAGCCATAGAATTGGCCAAAGAAAATTGGCACAAGCCCAGGGGAGTGGTAGAGTTCTACACAGGCCAATTATATTTAGACTTACGACATACAACAAGAGACATGAAATAGTTAAGAGTACGAAATTCCTTAAGAACACTGGAATGGTCATAACAGAAAGCTTTACTGCTAGAAGACTAAAGTTGCTCAAACAAGCACAAAGGGATGAACAAGTTGAAAATGTCTAGACAATTGACGGATGCATCACTTATTTAACAAAATCCGGACAAAAGTTTCACATCAATGCAAGTGAGATCCGTTGATATACCCCCTTATGATACATGTCGTGTAACAGCTTGGTCAGCTCATCATTGTCTTGGTCATTAGATGAACTACATCGTCTCAGTGTCGTCTCGGTGTCTGACAACCAGAATGTGAATTATGCTTCATTTCTCCAAAACACATTAATACTGTTAACTCTGTATGCTAGCAAATGTATCGTACAATGTCTCTGTCTGCCAAAGCATTCCAGTCCTGATCAGTCCAATCACGTTCAAATATGATACACCCAACACAAGTATTCCAGTCCTGATGACACTCTTCGAGGGCAAACAATAAATGTACTGCTGCGTACCTTGGGAGTTATTGAATTGTATGATATTATTGTAATGCAGCAATGTTGATCAGTCCAATCAGGCTCGGGGTACCTAACATAACATTCCTCACTAACTAACATGCTTCTGTCCTTATTTACAGAAATTTTAATATATTTATGAGCTGCACATACTGCATATTATATTATACCTCCTTATATTTTCTAGGTTGCCAATCTGCTGATCCATTTTAAGGATATGTACACATGTGTGTAAATATCTGTTCACTATTGCTTGCTTGCTTGACATTATTTTCAGTTGAGCAGAACCTTCTGGTATTTTTATTTATATTTTTTTAGTCTGCTTTTAGGCTATTTTTGTTTTGCTTTGGTTGCGCCTGCAAATCCTTCACTATGCTTTACGTATATGCACAAAATACCTGCTTGCTCGCTATTATCAGCTGAGAATAACCATTTTATTTTGCTTTTAGACTCTTTAAGCACATATAATCTAACTGCCCTTGACTAGCTTGCCTTTGTGTCACTTGGGTTTATTCATGCAAATGCTTCTGTATGCTGTTCTTATTATTTACCTTGTACTGTGTATTCACTAGAAATATATCATACTTATGCAATAGCTGTCTGTACCACAACACTAACCCCCACAGGAGCATGCTAGGTACCCATTTGCGGATCGGGAGATGACTTTTTTGACAATTTACCACTGGAATAACTGCATTGGTTAACGAGCCAGTTATCCAGTGATGACTTTTCGGGGATGGTCTTCTCTTGGTCTGCAAATGAATATTTCTAACATGTCTGAAGACCTACAGAAGCCGATTTTGGCCAACTTGAGCGTTGACCCCTTCACCAGCAAATCGCTGAATAGGTATATTCTCTTAGTTCACAATGCAAACCCTAATCTACTGGGAATTTTGAAACTGATTTGGATGGAAGAACCGTGCCATCAGTGTATGGGAACTTTCTTCACTACATAGTACTATCGTATCTTTTACTAACTGCTCATTAGACATTCTATTAGGTGTACAGCACTAAGCAATGTACTCCCGCCATGAGTGTTCTTGCAGAACTCTTGTTTGCGGAAAACAGCTTGTGGGAACCACCCTGCGGGAACTTTCCAGCTTCCGGAGAGCGCATCATCTCACGTCGACTACAGATCTATGTGTCAATTTCAGTGACACGGTAGCCTAACTTGGGAATGACTACCAAGTATTCAAGTAACTATACTTCATTTAATTATTTCTATATATAGGTTTTGTTAATTATCTCGTATCCGTACTAATGGTTCCGATGAGTATATATATTAATCTTTGCCACCGTTTTGTTTGTTCTGGTTAGATTACGTATGTGTATGGCCAGTGGCCATCCATTAAATTGTTTTGCTTAAGTATAGAAAATATAGTAATGCAGTGCACGTAGGAAACACCATACAGCAACATTTATATATGCAGCATTTTCTCCTGCTACCAACAATTTTTCACTGAGGTCACTGTCCATGCTATAACTCTGTTTAGCCCGACATGCTACCGACTAAACCTTTTCTATTCAGCTCGATAGGATAGGTTCAAAATGATTGGAGACACTTTCTTCATTACATACTGTAACATATTCTTCTCTTCTGGCAGTGCCATAATCTAGCCCCGCACTCCGGTAAGACTCATAACTCCAAGATTTTGTCTCCCTTCATATTCCTCTTAGCCTTGTGGCTTCTTAATTGTTTGGACGTTCCTATCCGCACCATGGGCTGATCTGACTCTGGGAAACTATTGGGGTTTCCAAGCGGTGATGGCTACGGTGCGGTATCACATACACATTCCCGTGTATCTTCGTATAATTAGTAGATAGTACTTTAAGCCAATGTAGGAAAGCACTGCGAAAACATATGTATTAATTATTATTATATTTACTGACAATCCTTCCACACCGCAGTGCAAAACTGGCAAGTTGTGTATAAACCTAACAACAGGTTAAACGTTTATTTCCATAGGACATGGTGACGGGCGAGATACGTATGCTCACCGAATTCTGTTTAAATGTCTTGGCATGATATTTAGATCTGCCACGCCCTTACGGGAAGGACATTCACGATGTGCATCCATCTCTCTTATTCCCCCCCCCTGCCATAACGATAGGAGATATGGCCTAACAATGCTTCTGTGAAATGTAAACCATGTCCTGTAATGTTTCATGTGGTTGTAAGGCGGAATGTCCAGATTCTCACCCAGTTCGGAGATCCCGCTAAGTAACATGTATGAGTGCTGTCTGCAGTATTGATGTCCTCAGGCATCTGTTCTCGGTGACAGCCGTGTCTAATAGTTAGGTAGTTATTGGCCAGTTGTGGCCTAAACTAATTCTGAAAACAACTAAACAAGTGATTAAGCAGAGCAGAAGGCCCGCAGAAATAAAGCGGCAATTACTAACTCAGCATATTAGGAATCACATAAGACGGTGATGAAGGAATCCATCGGGAATCTTCCATCCCATCTTCACGTAAAACAGTACGCACCCCTATAGTCATAATCTCACTAGGTATGGTCTTTTCTTACTACAGCATTTTTGTTTGGAATATTAGAGTGGTCCCATTTTTGCCTGGTACTCTTCTCCCGCTTTAAGCCATGGCAGCACCTTCCTGAGACGGAGGCCCGCACGAGGCACTTGCCTCTCGCAAGGATTCAGCGACGATGGTCCATGCCGGGATAATACTCCTCTCTCTAACTTGCACTAGGAGTAGTGACTGCGTGAGGCACATCACTTTTCATCTGAGATATTCTTCTTATATTAAGTTAAATAGATATGTCTCGTGTACCGGAGCCTCCCTTGCAGGGATACCTCTGCAGACCTACGAGTCTGTGTGGTACCTCCGGGAGCCCCATGTTTAAAAGTTCATCTACCTGCCTCTATATCTTGTATTTTCGTATGCCCTTATTGTAGTTTTATCTAGCATATTTTAGGTAAACACATTGTATAGACTTATATTTTAGGTCATCAAATCAAATCTTGTAAGCCCATAGATCACGAAATTGCTATGGACAGGCATACTGGTGACACAAATGCTTGGCATGAGACCATTGTGTTTAATGTTCGCGGCAATGGTCACACGGCCCCACCGGAACAATTGAGTTCCACCGGCCTTAGGAGCCAGTTTTTGTTTCCAGCAGGGCAGTCTCGTTCAGGGTCCATCACCCCAAAACTGGATGCTAACCAGCGCCATCACTCGTCGTGCATTTACACAGCGAGTTGACATGAGACATCGGAATGGCCCGACACCGCCCGGCGAGCTACAAGTGGCACCCGATGTGGGGCCCGAAGAACAACAGTAATAATGTGCAACGAACTCACTCCCACACCATATAGTGAGCTCAGTTCAATACCATCTCCGTTCAGCGAGGACTCCCTCGATCAAGATGTAGCCTCATACGATGGATACTCAGCACACATGCTCACCAACTATGCCAGAAATTCAGCGGGATCAACAACTCCACACCATAACCTCTTTTCGCCTGTTACCGATGGCACCTTCCGAGATGCCTCACAGGTGGGTACAGAGTTTAGAACCATTTCGGACGTCCGCGACAGGCCAACTCCATCAGGGTCGAATCGTGGACGACCTCGACAAAGACCCGACTACGGGCATATTTACAGCTCTTCAGACTACTATCGCTCGCCCGCGTCATCTATGGAGACAGTATGGCCGGGTGATAATCCACCACATAGACAACCTCCCACACCGCCCCCTTCTAGCGAAATGCTATATTCAAAGGGAACACTGCGGAGCCATCGGGAGGAATTGGCACTACCTTTTCGCTGGTATATTAGTCATGCCACATATCATGACCGTCAGCCACTAGCGCCACTGCCATATGAGGAACAACAGCCCTCACCATGGGAGGAGTGACCGCGCACTCTCCACCACAATCCGCCTTCCATCCATAGACCCATGCGGGTCTATGGCTCAACCACTGGGGTGGACTCCTTGGCATTGGCATCGATGGGATACACCAACACCACCGCCGAGTTAGCTAGCCGAATCAGAAGGCTAGTTACCTGCGCATATCCGAGCACCAATGTGGATGGCGTACTCCACTTGCATCTTGATACGTTCATCAATGCATTAAGCGGTGAACCCGCTCTAAAGGAAAAATAATTTCTCGGCGACCACGGGAGTTTGGCCCAATTAACGGCAACCACGGTCCGCATCGAGAACTTCCTGGAGCGGAAAAAACATAACCGACGCCAACTCCATCCTATCAATAAGATAGATATTGCAGCTGTCGCCTCGCCCGCCAGTGTTCCCCCCAGATCACCCACCGCACAGACACCACCACCAGTATCAGATACGCAGAAGACCAGTCCGAATCAAGCGCCTGGAGGAAGGGGCCATGCCTGCAGAGGTGGGTACAGTGGAGCCCCAGGGCACAGAAACCAGCGAAACAACAACAACAACAACAACGCCAACATGAGAGAGCGGTTAGAAGAGATCAACAAGCAGATCTCCGCACTCACCAACTTAGTCACCACACTCGGCACAAACCTCGCTACCACACAGTTTAGGACAACAAACACTACCAGAAACATCTGTTTCGGATGCGGTCAGCCAGGACATTGGAGGGAGCAGTGTCCTAACCGACTTCCCTCCACAACGCCGGCTCCAGACCACAGCACACCGCAACCAGAGAAACAGTCAAACTCCTAAGGGTACCGAATTACACAGTGCCCCAAGAGGGATAGGCTCCTTGAAGGGGGCTCTCAACAGGCGGCAGTGGGCCCGCGAGGGTCCGGGGGGCACGTAAAATCTGTAATATAGGGCAGAGGAGATACTGAAGGCCTCCGTGTCTAACGAAGGATGAAATAACATCCTACTGTGGTACCGTCTAGTCGGCGTATTGTTCAGGCTGCTGAGATTTTTGGTTCATCCGATTTCAGTAAGTGGACATGCATGGTAGGAGGCGACAAACCTTACCCAGGGAAAAGTCTCTGTATTAACTGAGCCGGATAATCAGAGACACCCTGCAGGCAAGGCCGGGGAAAACGGTTAAAGTTTGTATACTGTTGGCAGATGGATACGGATCAGACCGTCGGTTGCGCCTGAGTGTTAGCTCAGATGGTGATCGCTATCGACTGGGTCGCCGGCCGGTCATCTTGATCATGTCAGTTCATCAACCCGTTACTGGTTATGAGTGGTCAAGATGGCTCAATGTACAGTCAGGCCATGGCAAGCGTTCGTATTGCGAGTAGAGCTGGGCGGTATTGATATTTACATGACGGTATCGGTACCATGAAAAAATACCGCGGTACCACGGTATACCATCATCTGAGCTTGGGGCATGCCAAGAAATTAGAACAATTTTTCCCATTTCCTTTTCACTTCCATCTCCAATCAACGGTAAATATAGGTAAAATAAATAAATCGGCTTCCTGATTTAGAGAAGAAAACATGGCTATTGCGACTGTTTAGTTTCACGATTTTATTTGGTCACTATTTTTATTGACGTAATATCATTCACAGGAATATCGGTCAAAGGGTGTGGTCGACTCGCTAACTATAACCTGGAACATTGGGGCGCACTATTTTCAATCTCGATTGTTCTTGCTATTAATGCGTGCGACCAGCAAATGGCACATTTTATTTTGGCAGTCGAGCGCTTTGATAAACAGAGTCTAGACAAAATCTGCGAGTATTTAAACGGGGGAGTGTTGTACTCTTTTATTTCTGTTGGAGTCGTATAATCTGTTACTCGCGAAAACAGGCCTATACACATACATATAACACGACATTGAATATAGCTGATTCCAAAGCTCCTGATAATTACCGAGTACCAGATGTGCAGACTCGTTACTCGCCATGCTTCACGTGAACAATGCGTGTAAAAAGCTATTTCCACGAACTTCCGACGTGTAGCCAGTTGAAAAATGAATTACAAAAACCAAAACACTATAATTTTTAGGTGTCGTTACTTAAACTGGATTTAATCCGTAAAGAAATTTCTTAAAACAAGCCAGAAAAAAATAATAATAATGACTTCAACGCTGCTCGTTCTTAATAAAATAGCAAATACTACGTTTTAGTAAATTTTGATTGATAAATTCAGCATAGTATTGTATTTTCCCACGGTCTAGTTCATGAACAACCAATCAGATACGTCTTTGCGAGATTGCTGTTCTGTTTGAATAGCATGCAGTTTGTATGTTATTTTGTTATTCTAGCATGTTTGTTCGGTGACAAAATGTTTGGAGTAATAAATTACAAATGATAGAAACAGGAATAGGGAATATATTATAGTGTAATTACTACCGGTGGACGGCCAGAGAATGAGTTTAGATGTTTTAAATAAAGCAATTTTACCGTGAGACTTTCAAGATGTACGTTTGACATACAATTCTGCCTGTCATTATTTTGTAATTGACGTCTTGATGTTTGTTTTTACAACGACCCTTTCACCTCAACTGGGCTGATAATTAGGGATGCCTGTATTTTTTGGTACTATTAGCACTTATTTACCCTTGGTCAAGTCAGATTTTATGAATATATTTCTCAAATATTGCTCAAACATTATTGACGGTATTTACGGTATTTGGAAATGTCAACGGTCACGGTATCAGTTCATGGTATACCACGGTCCTCACGGTACTACCGTCAGACCGCCCAGCTCTAATTGCGAGTCATGTCTCCTGCGATCAGAGGTCATGAAAAGTGATTCTTTGGGAAGCAGGAGGGTATGTGTGTGAGACGGTGTAACCTGTCACTTGCCGAACGAGTGGAGCAGTCTGGCGCCCAGATACCCATGGGGTGGATGATCTGTCTAAGTACGATGAGAGAGACTGCTGTAACAAAGGAGGTGGCATCCCGCACCGCATATACCCACTTTTTTTATCCCCCGCGGTGGGCAGGGAAGCAGCCTGTTCAGCAGACCCTCGGATCTGCACAGGGCCTCTCAGCTAAAATGATGTCAAAGAACTATCTACGTGAAGGCCTTAGTTGCGATACGTCTAGCAGACATCACCTCCGTGGTACAGTATATGCGGGGCTATGGTCCCTTGCCAAGATGACCCTATTGGCGCCCAGTACTGTGTTCACTCGGCTCGGGAGTCGTCAGTGTGCATCTTGACTCTGTTCAAGATTCTGTTCTCCTGATTTGGACAGGTCTTTATCTCAGGCATATACGAAAAGTCACCTAGCCTAGGCTGAAACCTGTGTGGGGAACTGGGCATCCGTCCGGCATGCCAGGGACAGTGAACCACACCGGGAAGGCCAAAGGGTGCAAGTGCACTTCGGTGCCCGTATCCTTCTCCCGGCTCAACGGCGGCTTTCACGCAACAATGTTCAGTGATGAACCATCATCCACAGAAATCAGCTTTCACACCAACACCAACATACACAGCTTCCAATATGTCCATGCCTACGCTGCCTCCCCCATCCGCAGCAAGGACATCCCCCTCTTTTTCCGTACACAACAAACCTTCTTTTCTTTGTAAAACGGCAGTAGTAGGTTGTAGGACCTCCGCTGAAACCACGTTTCTAAAAGCACCACGTCCCGCCACCAAGACACTTGATTCTCGGTGACCCCTGGTGGTATGCAGAACACCACCCCAATCAGCATCATCTTCCGCATCCACAGACAGTAGCGATTCGGGAGAGATGACTCATTCAGCCTCATGGATTCGCAAGCGGCGACATGGATGGAAGAAAGCGCATACATGCAAACCACGATGTTTCTTTTGTGCTTCAACAAAACATCCTATGAAGCGTTGTCAGAAATGGCTTGCACAGGTAGAACTTATCTGTCATCCCGTACTCGCCGCTGTCTATACTAATACTGCTCACACAGAAACGACAACAATGCCACCACCATTGCTACCCCCAGCTCCGTCTTCACCGAAACCTACACCCCAGTGGAGACGATGAACTGGCCCATTCCTCACTCAGCCACCTGCAACATTGCGAGAAGCAATAAGGAGACAGTCGGAATATATACAGAGTGATGCTGCTCCCCCGCCACTATTGCAGACAGCATCATTGGAAACTCTTCCGCAGGTTCATCGTAAAGTAATCTACAAATGTGCCCATCTGTTTAGTTGCGTTTCTACAAGCGCCACAATCGACACCGGAGCTTCTATTACAGTTTTTAACCAACGCTTGTATGAGAGCATCCACCTCATAAAAAGCCCCCCCCCCCTTAAGCTTACAAATATTTACCTACAGACGGCTACGGGAGCAGATGTACCCGTGGCCAGTGTAGTTAATTTAGTTATACAGATAGAGGAAATGCAATTCATTCAGAGAGTTGTCATCGCCTCCATTCATAACGACGCCGTACTTGGCTCTGATTTTCTCAGTGCCAGCGAAGCCATCATACACTGCAGACAACAGGAACTCGACATACACAGCCGGCGAATACCTCTTGGACCCACATCATCGTTATACGATACGTGTGCAGTAATACTTTCAAGTACTGCCACGGTTGAGCCAGGACAGGAACGGATCGTATTGGTCACTGCACCACGGTTAGGAAGCAACACACATCGCCATGCTGGAACCCGACCCTGATTACGTGATTGCCTCACAATGCACAAGTCCCCGCATAATAGTAGACACTACGGATAAAGGGAAAATACCCTTTCGAGTGTTCAATGGTACCGCAGATCCTATTCCTCTGAGACCCGGAGTACGCTGCAGCCATTTAGTGGACATAATTTCACTGGAAACACCTGCACTTTCTGATACGACACCACCGCTGACTGATGATTTACCTGAACATCTACATGATTTATATCTACCTGCCACTGTTGGATTACTGCAATCACAAAAACGCGAAATTCGGAAATTATTACATAAATATCGCGATAGTTTTTCCTCCGGAGATATGGATCTCGGAGAGTATGGTATGCCTTATGAACTGCACTCCGATCAAGGAAGTAATTTTGAGAGCCGGCTCATATCAGAGCTCTGCAAGTTATTCCATATCATCAAAACAAGGACAACTCCGTACCACCCCCGGAGCGACGGGATAGTAGAGAGATTCAAGAGAACTCTCGCGGAGATGCTTACCAAGGAAACACGCCTTGATTGTTAAGATTGGGATCTATGGCTCCAGTATGTGCTAATGGCTTACCGCACTTCGGAACATTCCAGCACAGGCTACACCCCTGCTCAGCTAATGTTAGGCCGTGAATTAGCCTTACCCCTGGACCTGACCATGCCACGGATACCAGGGGAGAAAAGTTCACCATCTCTCTATGTCGAACTCTTGCGGCAAAGGATAGAACAAGCCCATGGGCTAGTGAGAGAAACTCTATCCACTGCACACCGGCGGCAAAAGACATGGCATGACCGGAAAGTGCATGGAGATCCATATGAAGCAGGACAAATGGTTTGGGTACACGATTCACGATGGTCTGCATACGTGCCAAGTAAACTGAGTTACCAGTGGAAAGGCCCCTATGTGGTAGTAGGTAAGACGTCGGACGTGACCTACGGATGGCCTCAACTCCGTCATCCACTTCGATCGACTTAAACATTGTGTCAGTGACGACCCAGCACCAGAGCTTGGACTGGGCGTTTCTCATGACACCGGTACCCAGACAGATATTTCTATGGAAATTAGTATTCCCATGGTTAGCGCAGAGCACTGCGGTGCCAGTTCACCCCCAGTTCTACCAAGCCAGAACGTGGATGAACAAGTGGCTAACGCTGACGACGATGATGAGATACGTACTCGCCCTCTCCCTCCTCAGCGCGGGTCTACTAGATCTGGGAAGTCGTATCTGAAGAGTTTTGTGTTTGTTTTGTCCAAGGGACCGGATGGAAAAGTTGTTCCTCCGATCTCTTCCAACTCCCACCCACTTCATGCTATGCCCCCCCCCCATCATAGAGTTACCACAAGCAGAAGCTGAGGCTGACCCAAGCAATGCTTCCTGTGGGGTGGAACACGTGGTGAATAGCATGGAAGTGAAGAGGCTGGATGAAGCCTTGGCGTGTCTAGAACTGCAGAACTGTACAACAAGGTGCACCCGACCAACTCCCGAAAACGCTGGAACAGAATGGGATAGGCTCCTCGAATGTTTCCAGCAAACAGGCGGCAGTGGGCCCGCGAGGGTCCGGAGGCATGTAAAATCATTTTCTATAGGGCTGAGGAGATACTGAAGACCTCTGTGTCTAACGAAGGATGAATTAACTGCTGAGATTTGTTGTTGGTCCAATCTCAGTAAGTGGACATGCATGGTACGTGGATGACAGTCCACACCCAGGGCGCTACAAGGCTCTTCAAACCCTTGAGGGACGCGGTTTGTCAGAGATGCCCTGCAGGCAAGGCCAGGGGAAATGGTCAAAGTTCGTATACTGTTGGCAGATAGATACGGATCAAACCGTCGGATGCCCCTGAGCATGAGCTCGGATGGTGATCACTATCGACTGGGTCGCCGGCCAGTCGTCTTGATCATGTCAGTTCATCTGTGTGATCAAGATGGCTCAATGTACAGTCAGGCCATGGCACGCGTTCGAATTGCGAGTCATGTCTCCTGTGATCAGAGGTCATGAAATGTGATTCTTTGGGAAGCAGGAGGGTATGTGTGTGAGACGGTGTAACCTGTCACTTGCCGGATGAGTGGAGCTGTCTGGCGCCCAGGTACCCGTGGGGTGGATGATCTGTCTGATCCGCACAGGGCCGCTCAGCTAAAATGCCGTCAAAGTACGATCTATACGAAGGCCTTAGTAGCGATGTGACTAGCAGACATCACCTCCATGGTACGGTCCATGCGGGGCTATGGCCCCTTGCCAAGATGACCCTATTGGCGCCCAGTACTGTGTTCGCTCGGGTCGGAAGTCGTCAGTGTGCATCTGGACTCTGTCCCGGATTATGTCCCCCTAGCTTGGACAGGTCTTTATCTCAGGCATGTACGGAGAGGTACATAGCCTAGGCTGCATCCTCTGTGGGGAACTGGGCGTCCATCCGGCGTGGCGGGGACAGGAAACCACACCGGGAAGGCCAAAGGGTACAAGTGACCAAGGCCCTCCCAAGCGGCACCCATCTCCATTGCCGCACCAACACCCCAAATCCAACTGGCGTCCCTTATCTACACACCAAGTTCGGACATCACCAGCCCAGTTCAATTCACACTCCACTCATCATCTGTTGACCGTCAATCTTCAGGTATGAGAGAGACTGCTGCAACAGAGGAGGTGGCTTCCCGCACCGCCCAACATTACTCCCCGCAGTGGGCAGGGAAGCAGCCAGTTCAGCAGACTCTCGGCTCGAATTTTCCTGGTGTCTAAAAACTACGACAAGACACCAACCGTCGTCTAACAGGAGATGACCACATCCCCCATCCAAAGGCCAAGATCTACTAGGCCTACCATACTCCCCCGTGAGCAGTCAGAACATCACACAACAGACAGAACGTCAACACTTACAAAGAACACACCTGCCTTCAGGACTGGATACATCAATTCATCATTGCGCCTACATCACATACTTGCTCAGTTATACTCAGCATAACGGAGACATTCAACATCGGCATCAACAGCATTTAGCAGCACCTACCAGTCTTAATTAAATTACCGGTAGACACATAAAAATTCCCGCAACAAATTCCTCATGCACAGAACTGCGGGAGGGGTAATACCTCTCCCAGACTACATCTCCCATAAATAACAACAGACTTGGCGTTCTCAAGCATGGAAAACTGGAATGCGCCCACTGCGCCTATAACATTAGCATCATATGGCAGCCCGAACATCCCGACAACAGCAATATCATCAACAGGCAGCAGCCAACAAATCTCCCGCACACACCTTCTTATCCAGTTACGGGAGAACTGATCATATGGATATCAGGAACAGCCATCTACAGTACGTGTCACGGGAGAGACGCTTGTCCAGCATCCTCCCCTACCCCTTTCTCCCAACATTGTACGGAAGCAGCTAAACTACATACGTCATAAACACGTAATAACAGTCAATATTATTAAGAGAGCAAGATGCCCACATTGTCATCAGTTACGAGTAGGATTTTGCTACCGAAAGGTTGAATTCGACAATGATTTGATCAAAGTTATGATAGCATCCAACAGGTCATCTTTGCTCTAAAGTAACTCTGTCCCGCCCATGGGCTCGGCCATTAGAGTGAAATACCCTCAGGGTTTGATAAAGTTGACATTCACGCCACCTCTCCCTCCCACCTTCCGCACCCGGCGGCCATAAATGCGTCATCCTCACCACAGTGCAAGTACGATCTGCAGAGAACCAGTCACGCATAACAGATTCAAATCACCAACATGACAGCCTTTCTGACAACAGAAAGAAACACAGACACAGGTTGACTGTATTCACAATCTCCGAACGACGGCATTGTAATCGTAAAAATTGCGGTACACATGTTTGCGTGTTGTATTGTAATATAGCCATTACTAAAAATGGTACAAATATGTTTGGTCGAAGCCGGGACGGAGCTAGTTCTACCCATCGAGGAGAATGCTTGGCCAGTCCTCCCGCTCAGAAAACACAGCTATCTTGACGGGATCAGTAACGTTGATCTACCGCATGAATAGAACTGTTTAAACCACTCATAAAAATTACTTGCAACTTTACTGTTAAATTTTTGATCAAGAGCACAACTGCTCTACCGTGCTACAAATCATTAGCGCACAGGCCGGTAAAGCGGCATCAAAAATCCTGCAGTATTAAAAAATTCTCTCCTCTGCGTTCCAGTCTATAATCAACACAGACTGAGAACTACCTATTACAGACACTTACCAAGATGCATGTTAAAGAACTCGCGCACATACGGGACATTATAAAGATCTTGATGTAACATATATATTTTTATCTCTCGCCTCTGCAACAGACTACATCTCAGCAACAGCAATTTGGCCGTCGCCATAGACAGCATACATGGTTCCGATCAACCCCATGCTTTTTAGAGCCACGTGACAATTACAACTATTTCCAGTGAGTTGGATCGAATGCTTTAAACAAAAGAGCTGTCCAACAACACAACTACCACAGCGTGATGGAGGAGTGGCGAGGGTGAGTCCGGGAGATTACCGCTGACGTCACCTGGCTCATATGCACCCCATCAGGTGCTCCAGCCTAAAATTCGAATAGGCAAGTTTATAAGCATCCAACCTGGAAAACCGGCTCACGTTAATTAAAAGGTGAGGCGCTGCAAGGACAAAGTAGTACCACGTTTCTATGTTGATCGGAGGCTGGTAAATGTGCGAAATAAAGACAAGTTTAACGAGCCATTCTTCCTATAGTTACAAATACTCCCCTCATATGGGACGAATTACTCCTAAGACGTCCAGGCGAGAAGCAATGAAATATTCACATAAGAATGACCGAATCACCTGTAAAAACCTTTTAGGTGTGGTCATCCGCCACCTGTGACGTCACCAAATAGTATAAAAGGAGGAAGCGCGCTCTGAAACTTTGTCTTCCTGTCAAAACTCAACACCAGGGAAGAACATGGCATTAGGCTTCTTTCATATCGCAAACTAAATTCTGCTGTTTTTCTTAATATTATTATTTTATTATTATATTTGGCCTGAAAAGTTATAAACCATGAAGAGATAGGGCATTAGGTTTTGAATATAGAGTTCACACAACTAACTACCATGCGGGAACGCGATGTCACTTCTTGAAGATCTCGTGTTGTCGGATTCCTCCTCAGAAGAAGAATCGGTGCCAGTTCCGAAGCAGTTCCCGTGTAGCTCATTGTTGACTAGCGGAGAGCCATGTACCAGAACTTTCACTAGGAAATCTGACCGCACCCTTCATATTAATAAGGATCATCTCTTTCAATCAGCCTTTTGTGTGACGTGCCAGTACCTCTACACCGCTACTCGCTACGGGATCACTCACACGCTTCGGCATCATCATCATGTGCTGGAAGTGACGTTAGTTCCTGGGGAAGAGAATGCGTATCGTGTCGTTCTACCCACACGCTTCGAATCTCAGCTCCCGGTCAAGGTTCTACCGACTGAGAAAGTGGCCCGCACGAAAAACACCACGCATAGATATCCCATTGGACATCGTCTTCCCGTGGCTACAGCAAGTAATGTACCGACAGCCAGACGTGCAATTCTGCCCGCAGTCATGTCTGAAAATGTTATGCCGGTACCTATCACTTCATCCACGCCGGTCCTGAAGCAAAGTAGGAAGCAGAAATCTCCTGTAAAAAATCCAGTGCGACAGCTCCCGCACCAGTTACTAGCCAGTCAGCTACGGTTACCACTCCCGCCACCGTAGAATCACAGACCATAGTATCCAGTCAGCCAATCTCAGTGGTGATTACGACATCTGTGGAGATAAACATTTCTAACTATCTGCAGTCTCCATCTCCACCTGAACTTACCATAGACGAAGGACCGGGACAATCGCAGCCTGTGACAATCAGCGTAACTCTGACCCGTGTTATTCAGCATCCGCCTCCTCGGCTTTCTGACCCAGCAGTCAGGAAGGGAACCACGCTGGGACAACCATATGCAGGAAAGAAACGGATCGCCCATACACAGGACATTTATCCCGTACCTAACATTACTGCTAGTCGTCTGTTAAAGTACGCTAAGTTCCGATGAGTGTCGTCTCCCACCGTATCCGTTTCCATACCACGACTTCAGCCAACGGTGCTGCACACCACCATCACAAAGATAACTGCAGCCACCACCACACCACCTACAACCGGCATCATCACATCGGCTCCCGTCACCACCGCATCAGCAACATTGGCAACTACTAGTACCGCCGCTGCTACACGGACGGATATCCTGGAACCAGCGGTAACTGTGAGGGACATCATGGAGGCCCATATTTCCGCCACCATCACTTTGGATGTTTCGGACAGTGCCAATAATAATAATGATGAGAGCATTTCAGCAATGACAGTGCATTCACGACGACCTACCACCGTTAGTCGCGGGACCCAGACTCGATGGGGATTTTTCGCTGCTGAGGTGTATTCATGTGTAATTCAGCAGAAATGTTAATGGGTGACTCGTGGAAATTATTACTTTATTTTTGACATACTTTTCTTTTTATTATATATGTTAGATCAATTGAATCCCATCCCTAGGATGACTACGGTTATCCTACACAGCCGCACACTTTAAGTTGTGTCTCATACAAAATGAGCACTGCGGGCTCTAAAGTTGTAAGGACGTCATGTGCGACGTAAAGAATACAACCGCCCGCAGTGAAATAACGTCACAATCCTGTCATGCAGTCTCAGCCGTGCTGAGGCTGCCTGATAAACCAGTTTTAAGTTATTATTATATATCTTATTTTTCTTATTAATTTTCTTCCTGTCTTAGATGTCAGGACGGATATGGGGTCAGCGAGAGCTGCCCATTGCGGACCCGCAAGGCCGGGCCACAAATAGATATTTTAGATATATATAATAATAACACTTGGTGATACGTGTTGCGTGCCCCTTTATTTACCCGGGGTACGCAAGTAATTCAGTGTGATTAATAAAAACATACTTCATAAGGGTATGTTACATAGGTAATATTTATATACCTTGTCTTTTTGTTATTATATTTTTATATATATTTATAAACTTAAATTGTGGTACGTTGGAGCTTGGGTGTTCTTTGCGGCGATTATGATTATCCGCACTAACGGGAACACCCATGTGAGCTATTGTTTAGGATCATATACTAAATAAAGTTATAGCATGCACCGTAATATTAATAATAAAAAGAACACAAAAAAAGAAAGGCCTGGAAAAATAACTCCATGTCAAAAATTGAAAACTAAAAGTATGCCTCCCCTCCTCTTGGCACCCCTATGTGCTCTGTCTCTTGAATACACATCAATGCGTCACTACTCCTCTCCGGCCACGCGCCTACCCGGGAAGTCTATGATTCCCACCTAGCGTACGTCTGTGCATCAATCCACCATGCGCAATCATTTTCCACGGATGTCAAACTAGGAGGGGGTGGTGTAGTTCGGATCGACAGGTCGGGTACCGGCCATACTAGCTAAGCTGGGTATGCGCCGCCCGTCTAGGATTCATTTCCTGAACACGCCCCTCTGGGTAGAACTATAAGCGTATATAGGCCTATGGGAGAGAGAGCGTGTCGAAAAACGACTAAGTTTGTTAAAACGCATTATCCGCATGCGCGCGGCAGGACGCTGTTTCTAAATCTGTACACCATTTCAAAATCGGTTGAGAAATGGCTGAGTTATCCAGGAAAAACTCTCGTTGATTATCTTCAAAATATTGCCCTGACGTCATAACCACGTGGATGAAAAGCTTCTAGAATGTTCTAGAACGTTCGACGACGCTATTATTAGCTTGCGCTGATTGGCTGTTGCTCGAACGATGATTGGATGAAGCCTGCGCCTGTGCCGTCATGGAGAGTATAAAAGGAGAAGCGATCCAGTGATCGAGAGCATCCTCGGCCAGGGGCCGAACAGGTTGGATCTGTACCAGCCACTACAAGCGCGACAGACATTATGTGTGTTCCTTCGCTATGCGTTGGGTTTTTATCCCGTAGCATTCAGTTTCCAACCCACTGCACTAACACAATTTTGTAACTCCCTTTCCGCGGGAATAATTTGGAACTTTCGATAACCATTCATGAATATTACATCTGCATTCGGGACACAAACTTGTGGTGAGACCTTTGCTGCCTGAATATGTGAGTCTACATATGTAGAGGCAGGATGTTCTTTGATGGATGACTCGCCTCTGACAACACCCGCTTGTGACGGGTTGTTTACACCTTCCATCCGTGCCATCGGTGTACGGGAACTTTCTTCACTACATAGTACTACCGTATCTTTTACTGACAGCTCGTTAGACATTCTATTAGGCCTACAGCACTAATCAATGTCCTCCTGCCATGAGTGTTCTTGTGGAACTCTTTTTTGCGGAAAACAGCTTGCAGGAACCACCCTGCGGGAACTTTCCAGCTTCCGGAGAGCGCATCATCTCACGTCGACTACAGATCTATGTGTCAATTTCAGTGACATGGTAGCCTAACGTGGGAATGACTACCAAGTATTCAAGTAACTATACTTCACCGTTTAATTATTTCTCTATATAGGTTTTGTTAATTATCTCGTATCCGTACTAATGGTTCCGATGACTAAAAGGAACCATAACGGTCTTAGGACCGATAGTTATAATTTCTGTATTTGTTAAATAGTTATTTTCATTTTCCTCAATGTGTTGCTAACTGCACTATAATAGGTTCGTTAACCTGTATTACTATATATTAATCATTGCCACCGTATTGTTTGTTCTTGTTAGACTACATATGTATATGGCTAGTGGCCATCCGTTAAATTGTTTTGCTTAAGTATAGAAAATATAGGAATGTAGTGCACGTAGGAAACACTATACAGCAACATTTATATATGCAGCATTTTCTTCCACCACCAACAATTTTTCACTGAGGTTGCTGTCCGTGCTATTACTTGGTTTAGCCCGGCACGCTACCTACTAAACCTTTTCTCTTCAGCTCGATAGAATAGGTTCAAAATGATTAGAGACACTTTCTTCATTACATGCTGTAATATATTCTTCTCTTCCGGCAGTGCGATAATCTAGCCCCGCACTCCGGTAAGACTCATAACTCCAAGATTGTGTCTCCATTCATATTCCTCTTAGCTTTGTGGCTTCTTAATTGTTTGGACGTTCCAATCCGCACCATTGGCTGATCCAACTCTGGGAAACTATTGGTGTTTCCGAGTGGTGATGGCCACGGTGCGGTATCACATACACATTCCCGTGTATCTTCGGATACTTAGTAGATAGTACTTTAAGCCAATGTAGGAAAGCACTGCGAAAACATATGTATTAATTATTATTATATTTACTGACAATCCTTCCGCACCGCAGTGCAAAACTGGCAACTTGTGTATAAACCTAACGACAGGTTAAACGTTTAGTTCCATAGGACCCAGTGACGGGCGAGATACGTATGCTCACCGAATTCTGTTTAAATGTCTGGGCATGATATTTAAATCCACCACACCGTTACGGGAAGGACATTCACGGTGTGCATCCATCTCTCTTACCCCCCCCCCCCCCGCCATAACGATAGGAGATATGGCCTAACAATGCTTCCGTGAAATGTAAACCATGTCCTGTAATGTTTCATGTGGTTGCAAGACGGAATGTCTGGATTCTCACCCAGTTCGGAGATCCCGCTAAGTAACATGTATGAGCACTGTCTGCAGTATTGATGTCCTCGGGCATCTGCTCTCCATGACAGCCATGTCTAATAGCTAGGTAGTTATCGGCCAGTTGCGGCCTAAACTAATTCTTGTTCTGAAAACAACTAAACAAGTGATTAAGCAGAGCAGAAGGCCTGCAGAAATAAAGCGGCAACTACTAACTGAGCATATTAGGAATCACATAAGACGGTGATGAAGGAATAGATCAGGAATCTTCCATCCCGTCTTCACGTAAAACAGTATGCACCCCTATAGTCATAATCTCACTAGGTATGGTCTTTTCTTACTACAGCATTTTTGTTTGGAATATTAGAGTGGACCCATTTTTGCCTGCTACTGTTCTCCCGCTTTAAGCCATGGTAGCTCCTTCCCGAGACGGAGGCCCATGCAAGGCACTTGCCTCTCGCAAGGAATCAGCGATGACGGTCCATGCCAGGATAATACTCCTCACCCTAACTTGCACTAGGGGTAGTGCCCGCGTGAGGCGCATCACTTTTCGTCTGAGATATTCTTCTTCCTTTCAGCTTAGAGGTATAATAACTTATATTAAGTTAAATAGCTATGTCTCGTGTACGGGAGCCTCCCTTGCGGGGATACCTCTCCAGACCCACGAGTCTGTGTGGTACCTCCGGGAGCCCCATGTTTAAAGGTTCATCTACCTGCCTCTATGTCTTGTATTTTCGTATGCTCTTATTGTAGTTTTATCTAGCATATTTTAGGTAAACACATTGTATAGACTTATATTTTTAGGTCACCAAATCAAATCTTGTAAGTCCATAGATTACGAAATTGCTATGGACAGGCATACTGGTGACACAAACTCTTGGGATGAGACTGTTGTGTTTAATGTTCGCGGCAATGGTTGCATGGCCCCACCGGAACGATTGAGTTCCACCGGCCTAAGGATCCGGTTTTTGTTTCCCGCAGGGCAGTCTCGTTCAGGGTTCATCACCCCGAGACCGGATACTAACCAGTGTCATCACTCGTCGTGCACTTACGGCGCGGCGAGTCAACATGAGACATTGGAATGGCCCGACACTGCCCGGTGAGCTACATTTGGCTGGGAGGTGTTGCTGCCTATAGCAGCAACAGGTTCCTGTCAAATTGGTTCTGTGATGTATTCACTGGCATCTCCTGAATGTCTCACTCAAGAAGGAGACACTGGAATTCCAACAATAAGAAAATGTATGCCTACATGCATGCCTACTGTGGATATCAGCCAACGGTCTAACATGTAGACACAATAATCCTTGATATTAATCCAGTATAGTATACCGTGTCTTACTTGGGACCTGCATAGTGGTATTATACTAACACTAAAATGCTCATGTCCTATACCTCAACAGACAGGTTAGATTATTGTGTGCCCATGTGTGAAAAGGGTTAGACATGTATATATGGCACCTATACATGTACCCAATTACTGACAGTGATTCATGTATTGATGGAATCACAGTGGTACCTAATTACTGACATGATTCATGTATTAATGGATTATTTTCAGCTGAACAGAACCTTTTGTTATTTTACTTTATTTTTTAGGATTTCTTTTCTATGTCAGGCATTATTATTTTTGTTTTGCTTTGGTTTGCACCAGCAAACCCGTCACTATGCTTTACGTATTTATGCGGAAATACCTGCTTGCTAGCAATTATCAGCTGAGCATAACCACTCTATTTTGTTTTTATACTCTTTAAGCTCATAATCTAACTGCCCTTGACTATCTTGCCTTTGTGTTGCTTGGGTTTATTCATGCAAATGCTTCTGTATGCTTTTCCTATTATTTATCTTGTACTGTGTATTCACTAGAAATATATCATACTTATGCAATAGCTGTCTGTACCACAACATTAACCCCCACAGGAGCATGGTAAGGAGCATGTTTGCGGATCGGGAGAGGACTTTTTTGACAATTTACCACTCGAATGACTGCGTCAGTTAACGAGCCAGTTATCCAGTGATGAATTTTTCAGGATGGTCTTCTCTTGGTCTGCAAATGAATATTTCCGACATGTCTGAAGACCTACAGAAGCCGATTTTGGCCGACTTGAGCGTTGACCCCCTTCACCAGCATCCCCTGAATAGGTATATCCTCTTAGTTCACAATACTAAACCTAATCTACTGGGAATTTTGAAACTGATTTGACTGGAAGAACTTCCAGTCAGGTTACTTTCTAAATATTCAGCAGTTTTCATGCGTGATTGCCTCGAAGACAAGATATGGGGAATTCACAGGTGAAAGGGTTAAACTTAAAGGGTCATCCTTTTAACACTGATATCATGGCGTATAAACCTAAAAAACCCTGTGTTGAATGCTAACGCATCAGCATCATGAACTTTGGCCCTTGTTAGCCCTTAGCACACTGATGTCAATATTCTATCTTTAACGGTGTCAATAGCTAAGAAACTGGTGTACATTTTAAGCAGGTTTGCTGGAAGATGTTGCTGTCTACGACAGCACCATCTTCCACCAAATTTGTTGAGAAATAAGCACTAGTTCATCTTTTACTTTAATTTAAAATTTTAAATTTTGACATCGAACTGGAAAGGGTTAGAAGGGACAGAGTGGATATTTCCCCCAAGCATATTCACCTGCCCTCCCCAAGTAGCAGAGAGAAGAAGAATATTGTTGACCGTGAATTAGTCACCATGCCATCTTTGCAATATTTTTCCCCACAATGATAACGCACTAAGTTGATTTAACCCTTGCAGAGCAGATGTAATAGACTTATTATGTATGATGGATTCTGTTGAGTATATCTGAGTATAGATGTATGTATGTATGTATGTATGTATGTATATGTACGCACGCACGCGCTCACTCACGCACACAATATGTATGTATGTATGTATGTAAATTTGCATCTTGTACTGGTTTGCTAACCGGGGTGACATTTGGTGGTTTAGTAACAGGCTTATAATTCGGATCAAGTGGGCTAATAAAATCATAAAATGCTGAGATGGCATTGTGATCCAATTTTCTGTGATAATTCTTTTTGGCCCATTGGATTGCAGTGGACTTGGCCCGACCGAGGTCTAAATATGAGTTTGGGCTGAGAGTAGCTCAGAACGGAGGACTCCTAGTTGACAGTTATAGTGGCGAGCCCATGTTTTAATCATTGTTTTCGCCCATTCGAAGTTGACATTACGAATGTCGAAGTGGACCTCAGCATCTGGCATGGCTGGTTTGCAGAAGTCTGTCAAACTCTTGACCTTTCGACCGATGCCATTTGGCACAGTGTCGCTGTCCAGATGCTTGTTCAGCACACCCAGGTGGTGAAAACATTGGATTATCATGTAGTATGCCTTAACCAGGCGTGCGTGAGCAGATGATGGGTGGTGTGATTCAGAGCCATCACCATCCCTTCACCTACCCTGCGCAGTCTAGCCATGGAATCACAATCAATCCTAGTCAATCAATCAATCTAAATCTCAATTAATCTTAATTAATCTCAATCAATCTCAATCAATCTCAATTAATTTTAATTAATCTCAATTAATTTCAATTAATCTTAATTAATCTCGATTAATTTCAACTAATCTCAATTAATTTCAATTAATCTTAATTAATCTCAATTAATCTCAGTTAATCTTAATCAATCTTAATTAATCAGCCAATCAATCAAGTGGGCAAATAGGCAAACAACCAGTCAATCACTTTATCAATTCAAGCAACCAATCACACAACCAATCAGATTAAACAACAAATCATGCAACCAGTCAAATAATTAATCACGCAACCAATCAATTCAAGCAACAAGTCATGCAACCAATCAATTCAAGCAACAAATCACGCAACCAATCAATTCAAGCAACAAATCACGTAACCAATCAAGCAACAAATTACGCAAACAATCAAATCAAGCAAGCAATCAAATCCAACAACCAATCAAATCAAGCAACTAGTCAGATCTAGCAACTAGTCAAATCAAGCAACAACTCAAGCCACCAATCAAGCAGTCAATCAGATCGAGCAACTAATCAGATCAAGCAACCAATCAATTCAAGTAACCAATCACGCAACCAATTAATTCCAGCAACAAATCTCGCAACCAATCAGATTAAACAACAAATCACTAACCAATCAAATCAAACAATCAATCACGCAACCAATCAATTCTAGCAACCAATCACGCAACCAATCAATTCAAGCAACAAATCACATAACCAGTCAAGCAACTAGTTACGCAAACAATCAAATCAGGCAAACAATCAAATCAAACAACCAATCAAATCAAGCAACTAGTCAGATCTAGAAACTAGTCAAATCAAGTTGCAACTCAAACCCCCAATCAAGCAGTCAATCAGATCGAGCAACTAATTAGATCAAGCAACCAATCAATTCAAGCAACCAATCAATTCAAGCAACCAATCA
Organism: Chaetoderma sp. LZ-2023a; assembly: GCA_034401795.1. NCBI lineage: Eukaryota > Metazoa > Mollusca > Caudofoveata > Chaetodermatida > Chaetodermatidae > Chaetoderma > Chaetoderma sp. LZ-2023a. The sequence goes on from CM067359.1 coordinate 145,984,459, forward strand.
ATTCAAGCAACAAATCACGCAACCAATCAGATCAAATCACGCAACCAATCAGGTCAAATAACAAGTCACGCAAGCAATCAAATCAAACAAACAATCAATTCAAGCAACTGGTCAAATCCAGAAAGACTCAAGCAATCAATCAGATCAAGCAATCAATTAGATCAGACCATCAATCAATCAGACAATCAATCAATCAATCAAACTCTAATGCAGCCAGACAGTCAATCAATACAAAAATGCTATCAGGCGCACTCTCTACAAGTGGTAGGTTTGTCAGCTAGTCTGTCTGTCTATATATATATTTTTCTAATCCAAGAGGGCTTAATTTACAAAGCTGAAATAAGAGAAATGTGGTTAGTAGTAATGATTAGTGACATGATAATATTTAATATTTAAGAACAGGCAATACAAGAATATCAATATAAATATCTTTAAATTACTCAGTACTCACAGTAATACAGCAATACACAGCAACATTAACAGCAATAAGAATTTTTACATCGTCAGAGGACTTGACGCGTTTCGTGTTTACACACTTCTTCAGCAGCCTATTAGACAAATCTACCAGTCCAACAGTTTGCCCTACTATTTATTGGGCAAGTGAATGTTTTTGAGCCGTAATCATTTTCTTTAAAGTTACTACGTTGTTTGCTTTGAGGTACACGCCGCTAATAAGGTGTTATGATTCATTGTAATAATGTATTGTTGACTAATTGAGCTCTGGATAAATGAGTTGGTTTCAGTTTGGAAAGGTGTTAAAGATTGAGCTACTTTCAATGGTTTAGCGGCGGACTGCTCACTGGTTCAAAGAGAACTAATAATCTGACTTTGATGTGAACCATGAGATCATTTGAAAGGTGCTTAAGTGACCTTTTCAAAGTATAATAAATAATTTGGAACGCAAAGAAAAAATTTCAAAGAAATACGTGACTGATGGCCTTGTTTGAAAATCTTTGATCTGAATGAGTAAATTTGATTAAATCCTTTGCTTTGTAATATAGTTACTCAAATGTCAGCAGTTTCCATGGGTATTTATTTCAAAGATTATCATTGCGTTGAGAAATAAAGTCATTTTCTGTGTAATTTTCCCTCTAAAACAGATGAATGAATAAACAAATCACATGATTGAATGATACAAGGATAGAAGGAAAGAAGAATGGACTGGCCGAACCGATCACCCAACAAATCTACTACCCAACCAACCACCCAGCCAACCAACCAATCACCCAAACAAACACCTAACCAACCACCTAATCACCCAACCAGCCAACACCCACCCAATCAACCAACCACCCAAGCACACAACCAACCAACCACCCACCCACCAACCAATCAACCAGCCAACAAAACACCCACCAGACACATAACCAACCAACCACCCAGCCAACCACTCAACCGCCCAAATATGCAACCAACCAACCACCCAATCAACCAACCAAACAACCATGATGGACGGATGGAAGGACAGATGGAAGGAATGGTAGGGGGGAGGAATGATGGAAGGAATGAGGGCTTGACGGAAGGATGGCATGATGGGAGGAAGGAAAGAAGGAAGGAAGGAAGGAAAGTTGGATGGCTGGAAGGAGTAAATGAAGGGATGGAGAGAGGGAAGATGAAGCAGGGAGGAAGGAGCGAGGGAGGAAGGAAGGAGGGAGGAGGAAGGAAGGAAGGAGGAAAGGAAGGGAGTAAGGATGAAAGGAAGGAAGGAAGGAAGAAGGGAAGTAGAAAAGGAAAGGAGAGAGGAAAGAATGAACGAACCAATAAATAAGCGAATGAACGAATGAACAAGCGAACGAACAAATGCCTGTGGATGGAAAGCGGGAAGGAAGGCTGGAAAGAATGAAGGAATGAGGTAATGAATGAACGAACGAGGGGAGGAAAGACAGAATGACGGGTAGAGGGAAGAATAGTGGGAGGAAGGATGGAATGAATGACAGTGTTCTTGCTCAAACAATCATGCAATTCAAAAGGTAATAATAGGTTCAATTTAATCATTTATGTGGAGAAGATGAGATTTCTATATACCTTTTATTAGGTGGATCTGATGAAGGACATATGGCCTGATTACTATACAATGATAAATCATTGATTGATGTTTTGAACAAAGTTTCGCTTTTACCAAGATGTCGCGTAGATTAGGATTTTTCTTAAATGCAATTACCGGACACTTCCCAGATAACGCATTAGTGCCGGCCCGGTATCGGCCCAGTATCGGACAAATCATCGGCCCGGTACCGGCACCCGGCATCGGCCTGGTACCATTTGGCATGTCGGACCGGCTGCCGACACTCAGCCGATACAATTTGTATCGGCAACGTATCGGCAATGTAATATGCATCGGCACGGTATCGGTACGGTATCATCATAGTATTGGCATGGTATCGGCATGTATCGGCCCTCTGCTGGCATGCTGAGCTGGTGAAGTTTATTTTGAAAATTTGACTGTTGAAAGCTGCTGCTTCTCAACCTTCAGTACTATCGGCACCATATCGGTACAGTGTCGGCATGGAATCGGCATTGTATTGGTACAGTATTGGTCCTCTGCTGGTATGCTGAGCTGGTGAAGTTTATTTTGAAAGTGGGACTGCTGAAAGCTGTTGCATCACAAGCTTCAGTATTCTTGGCACTGTGCCGGCATTGAATCGGCACAGTATCAACATTGTATTGGCCCTCTGCTGAGCAGGTGAAGAGTTTATTTTGAATTATTGGGACAGTATTGTCCCTCTGCTGGTATGCTCAGCTGATGAAAGGTTTATTTTGAAAATGGGATAGTTGAATGCTGTTGATTCTTAAGTTGTAGTTCCATTGGCATCCTGTCGGCAGTGTCAGCACAGTATCGACATTGTAATGTTACAGTATTGGCCCTCTGCTGGTATGCCGAGTTGGTGAAGAGATTATTTTGAAAATGGGACTGGTGAAAGCTGTTACTTCCTAAGCAGCAGTACTAGCGGCACAGTGTCTGCCTTGTATGACACAGTATTGGCCCTCTGCTGATATTCTGAGGTGGTGAAGAGATTACTTTGATAATGGGACTGCTGAAAGCGGTCAATTTTGACTCTTTCGCAGATGAATTCCCCATATCTCATTTTCAAGGCAACCATACAGGAAAACAGCTGAATATTTTGAAATTAATTTGACTGGAAGCCATTGCTGTCTAAGGCAACAATGGCTTCCAACCAAATTAATTTTAAAATATTCAACAGAACAAGATTTATATCGGAAAGAATCTATTTTTTTCAGCTATTTGTGGGTGAAAGGGTTAACCAGCAGTACATTTAACTCATCTGGCATGGCAGCTGTCTACCATCCTTTCATCTTATGACGCCAACCTCTAAGCAATTTGAATACAAAAAAAAAGATTTCTGCCATTTTCCTCGTAAACAGTGTATCAGTTAGAACCGGATGACATGGCTTCCACTAGTGGAAGTCTGGGAGTCCTATACTCCCAAAGTTCATGTTTGCTCCTGCTGTTAAAATCCTAGAATAGCCATTGCCAGTTTCGGCCAGCCTGATAAAAGGTAGAAATATCATTTTCAATACAACTACATGTAAATAGAAACTGAGGCCTGTTGTTACACGTATGTCTTTAATATACTGAAGACAGGACAAGCAAAATGGATATACATGCACCATAAAATTCATGAATCCATTTCATCACTCAATCATATGATTTCATAATCAGCTATGTGACGTCATGAATGACTCGACAATAGTCTGTCTTTAACGCTTAATCTGATCACCCGTTGTACAAATTGTATGTCTTTTTACCATTTAACAAACATTCTGCTGATTATTTCAAACCTAATTTGACTGGGCACTGTTGCTGCTTTAGGCAGCAACAGCACCCAGTCAAATTAGTTTTAAAAATATTCGGCAGGTTTCTCTGTATAGTTTTCTGGAAATTGATAGTCAAGAAGTTCAGTGATCGATCAATCCAACACAAGCGAGGTGTGGGCGGAGCTTAACTAGGGGTGGACGAGGCATAGCTAAAACTGGAAAGGTCCATTAACGTATGCCATCTCAGAGACTGGGCAGTTACATTCAGAATATTCAACAGAATAAATTTCTTACTTCTTCAAGAAGCTTGATAGTGCTTATTTTGTTCTGACGCGAACTTGTGTGTAAGTTTGAGTCTGGATACCAAGACATGGTTTGGGCCTTCCTTTTATACTTTTCCAGATGCGGCTACACGAAGAGGTGTGACCGCAATTGAATTTGTAGCCGGGATAGACAATGTGTAGCCAAATTATGATTTTCAAGTTGTGTAGCCAGGATTAGATGTTCCTGTAGCCATCGGCAGGTGTGTAGCTGGAAAGGATGGCAAACTTGAGAGATGCAGCCAGATTGCTTTAGTGGTGTAGCCGGTACAGTAATTATCCAGCTGTGTGTAGCCAGAAATGTGTAGCTAATGGAGGGTTTTGCCATTATATAGCTAGTTTGCTTTTTTGGTGATGGATCACGGCAGTATAATTTTAGAATAAATGTAGAATACATTTCTTACATTGCCATCCATGGACTTTTCTATCTGGTCTGTAGGTGTATCTGGCCTCTATGATCTGCTCTAAGTTTTCTCTGACACTCACCTGGCCTGATGACAGGTATTTGGATATCATGATGGTAACATCAAACATATCTTTTAGAGGCCCAACTGGGTGTCAGAGAAGACTCAGACAAGTCTAGATACCAATGGGGAAAGGATTAATCACCTAATTAATTTCATTGTTCACGAGTTGAGTATTTGTGTACAATGTATTAGGACGTAGGGTTTAACTAAACATGTTAACAGAACGATGCCTGGTTTAGATGACACAGTAAACCTTTATTTAGCATTAACCTATACTCCATAGAAGCTGCAGGTCAAAGTTACAAACATGACAGGCATGGCTTAAAGTTCCCATATCTTGATCAATAAAAGATAAGTAAATGTATCTTAACTAAATTTAGGACTATGTCTTGCTTTATGGACACTTTAACTAACTAGGAGTGTAGCCACCAATTTTAGATAGACGTTTGTTCTCGTAAGTCATTTTTCTGTTGGCTTCCATGGTAAGCGTGGCATACATGTAAGTGCATAGCATTGTTCAATACTAGTTGTATATCTTCTATGGTGCAAGTGAAACGAAATATATTTATAACAAGTTTACTGAAAACAGATGCTGCCGTATAGCAGCAACAGCTTTCCATCAAATTGTTGTTAAAATCAGCCGATAATACAATTGTCTATGGGCCAAGATTTGATAGCAATTTGGCTGAAAATCATTGATGCAATCATTTTCAATCAATCAAGGGGAAGACAATAAAATTGGAAATAATGGCGCTAGCAAATATCTAGATCTAAAAATGTGGCTACACTCCTAGTTAATTGGTGTCCATTTTAAATAAGAAATAGTGCAAAATTTAGCTAGGATACATTTATCAATATATATGTATGAGATCTTTAACTCCATGTATTTAGCATTAAAGCTGAGCATGCATATTACAGATTTTTTGTGAAAAAGTACTCACCTCAAACTCAGTACTAAATTGCAGCGTTTCTGAACGCAAATCTACCCTTGCTATAAAACCTGGCTCGCTCAAAGTCAGATACAACATTCACTTATCCTTCACATTCATTACGATGTGAACTCTGTATTAATTTTAGAAACGCATAGTCAGACAATGTAATGTATGTGCCATGAAACATGATATTCCCACCAACAAAATATTTTTAAAAGTTCAATAATAATCAGTGACAAGTGAAAGCTTGCTACTTTGCGACATGGGTGTCTTTGCCAAAAATGTGACAGACCGACGACATACTACAGTACAATTCATAAATAAGTTAACAAGTTTCAAAAACATAAACATGTTAGTCATTAAGAAAAGCTCTGTCGTACATTTTGAACATAATTGGATTAAAAAGACATTGCTGCATTTAACCAATTATAGTCAAAAGATTCAACAGTACAGTATTTTTTTTGGGCCACATGTTAAATTATTTCTTAGCTGTACTGAAGTTGTCAATTCACAACTAAAAATATAATTAGATATTTGAATGAATAATACATATTACTATATACACGCCTATCTCTACCTGGGTGAGGATTTCATGTGTGGCCTGCTGCACAAGCATGCGCTATCATGTAGATAAAGCATGCTTGTCCAAAAGGCTATAATATGAAAGTTGTGTTGATATTCATCATACAGATGGCATATCTATATATATATATATATATATATATATATATATATATATATATATATATATATATATATATATATATATATATATATATATATATATATATATATATATATATATATATATATATATATATATATATATATATATATATATATATATATATATATATATATATATATATATATATATATATATATATATATATATATATATAATGTATTATTCCTTCAAAAATATGACTATATATTATTATTATTGATAATCATTAAAACAAAATTTGGTGGGGGAACCAAACCATGTGTGCGGTGGCACTTACACTTTTCATCTCCAGCAGACTTTGTGTTTTTAAAGCATTTAAAAAAGTCAGCCAAAATCCAAGATGGCTGCCGGGCAAATTGGCTGATCAGCATTGTTTCAACAAATCTGGATCTCTATGGTCTAAGGATGCTCTCTGGCAAATATACTTGAAATCGATTAAGTGGATTCTCAAGAAGACAATTTATAATGTCCTATTGCTTTAGTATGGGAGCGTTTGTCGGGAAAATGATCCAAGATGGACAGCAAAAGATTTATCTGACAGGCTAAAAAACTCCAAATTTGAAATTAGAATACCCAAAAAGAGGCCCAAAGGGACCTGTATCGCTCACCTGGAATTATTGGCCACTGGCACGACCGAACAAAATGAGATGGCCAATGGAAAAATTCACCAATCTAATTTCTGTAAATGTTTAGCAAAGTTTTATTAAAATTGGCCCAGTGGTTAATAAGTAGTCTTTTATATGATTTTCAGAAAATCCACGATGGCCGCCAAACACGCTAAATGTTAATTGATCAACGGTGGGCAAGTCTTTTTATGTATCAACTTCCCATGGACAAACTTTAATGGCCCTTAGTCCCTGATCAAATTTCAGCCTAAAGTGTTTAGCGGGACTGGAAAATAAGTCGCTGTCAAGAAAACGAGGTCATCCAAGATGGCCACCCAACTATTTGGCCAATCAAGTTCCCTTGAACAAACTGGGATAAGCTTTTGCCCTAGATGATATTTTATTAGTTTGGAATCGATCTGCTAAGCGGTTTCGGAGAACATTTTATAGGCATTTCTAAAAATTTGCCAAAATCCAAGATAGTCACTGGCCAAACTGATTGACTTCGTTTGAACAAACTTGGATCTCTATGCACTGATGCTTTCTGCCAAATATACTTGAAAGACATTTTCACTTTCCCACTGCTTTAGTATGGGAGTTTTTGGTGGGGGAAAGATCAAAGACAGCTGCCAAACCATTTATCCGACAGTTACGAGAGTGGGAAATTTGAAATCAGCATACCCAAAAAACTAGATAAAACCTATTTCAGCTTCAAAATCCTTCAAATAAGAAAATCCGATACCGGTATATCCACCAACCATGCTACATTTTGATTGCTCCATGGCGGCCATGTTTTTTGATGGATCAACTTCCCTTGAACGAAAATTAATGGTCCTTTAAGTCCCTAATCATATCCCCCACATTTCGGTTCTCGAAAGGTTCTGGAGATGAAGTCAAACTCCCTTGAACAAACTTGGTTCAGCTCTTGCCCTAGATGATATTTCATGAGTTTTGAATTAAACCCCCAAAGCGGTTTCTGAGAAAATATTTAAATACATTTTTAAAAATCGGTCAAAATCCAAGATGGCCACCGCTCAAATTGTCTGATCGGCTTCCTTTGAACAAACTTGAATCTATACTCTCAAAGAATGTAACCTGCGAAATATAATTAAAATCAGCCCAGTGGTTTATGAGAAGAAGTCACTTAAAGGAAAAGCTGATGGACACACGATGGATGGTCACAATGGCATAAGCTCACTTGGCTTTAAAAATCTGTCAAATACAAATATCCAATATGGCCACCAAGCATGTTACACTTTGATTGGTCCATGGCGGCCATGTTTTTTTACCTATCAACTTCTGTTGAACAAATGTTAATGCCCCTAGCATTTGAACCATTATCATTTGAACAGACATAGAACTTTAAATTCAGCAGCAACAAGACATAAAATACAAAATTGGGAATTCAGTACACTCAATTTTTAGTGGGAAATTAATGATGAACGATGACCACACGATCAGATTGAACCTTGCAGCCATCCAGTCAAAAAAAAAAAAAAATACTTATATGACAACATGTTTTAACAAGGATTAAGTTCTCTTGAACAAACTTTAATCATCCTTAGTTATCAATTAAATTAAATCTAATGAGCTTCAGCCTGATCTGTACATCAGTTCCTGAGATATCATTTTGGACAACAAGACGGCCACTGAAACATTAGCAGTTAATGAAGAGTATCGCTTTAAATGATATCCAGCCATTTTTTGGAAAATTCATGATGGCTGCAGAACAAATTGACCAATCAAAAGTCTGCTTTTAACAGATTTTGCTTTTACCAAGATATCGCGTAGATTAGGATTTTTCTTAAATGCAATTACTGGACACTTAATTGTTGAATCGTTGTTTTAAATTGTCCTGTAATTTGTCATACTCATCCTTTAGGATTTTCGCAATTTCAACATTTTTCCGATTGTATGTGAGAGTAAATAGGATAATCTCACGTTGATCTGATTCTCTTAGTTTTCTTTGTTTATCAGTTTCCTCTGTTGTGTCTCAAAGAGGTAGTTGTTCGATAGGCATAATTTCAAAGTCACGAGTGACTAAATGATCAGGAAGATTAAAATGTTCAGCCACATGTGTGTCTTCTTCTAGTCTAATATCTGAAAGGTGTCTAGTTGCTCGGCATCTTAGTGGATTTTTCGTTTTGCCAACATACTGCTTTTGACACAATTTGCATGAAATTAAGTAAATTACATTTTCAGAATCGCAATCTAATTTCGACTGAATTTGAAATTTGCTTTTGTTTTGAAAGCTCGTGAATGTACTCTGGGAAGGAAGAAATTTATCCAATTTACACCTTTTCTTTTCACATTTCCGAGATTCTCTTTCACTAATAATCGGACGATTATGACAAATTTTGGTAGGCCGGGAATTTCTGGCATTATCCGGAATGATTTCCAAATTATGCAAAGTTTCAGATTTTATTTTATGAAGGAACCGAGAAGAGTACCCTCTCGGTTTGAGGGCTTTGAATAAGGTCGAACATGATGATTCACAGTTTTTCCCATCACTAGAATTTCTATGAAAACGGATTATTTGTGATTTTACAAGTCCCTTGAAAGTATGCGGTGGATGGAATGATTTCTTGTGCAGTAGTTGATGCGAGTCGGTTGGCTTAAAATAAACTTTGTAGTCTAAGTAACCAGTAGTTTCATACTTTATACATTTGTATAAAGTTATATCCAGGAAATCTACGGACATCTCATCAATTTGAGCTTTTAGTTTGATATTCGGATCATGATTATTCAGAATGGTCAGGAATTCGGTAAATGCTTCCTTACTATTTTGCCAGATCATGAAAATATCATCGAGGTACCTGCGGTAAATGAGCGGCTGATTTGGACAGTTTTCGAGTGCTTCCTTTTCCCAGTCTGCCGTGTAATGGTTAGCAAAACCTGGGCTGAAACGCTTACCCATTGCGCAGCCACAAATTTGTTGAAAAATTTCACCAGCAAATTCAAAGTCATTGCCCTTCAGACTAAGCTCTAATAGAGCTATTACTTCTCTGTCAGGCCTGTTGGTGTCAGGATAGTCGGCAAATGCTCTACGAATTGAATTTAGACCCTTTTCGATGTCAATGTTTGTGTACATAGCATCGACGTCCATTGTAATTAAGAATGAATTTGGAGGGACCGAGATCTTAGAGACCTATGCTAGGAAGTCTTCAGTGTTTTTCAGATAGTTAAATGTCTATTTGCAATTGGCTGAAGATGGTAGTCGATAAATTCACTAATCCTATATGATTCCGAACCACAATCTGAAATGATGGGTCACCCTGGTGGTGTCATTGGGTCGGTTCACGAGTCAACAGACTTATGGATTTTAGGAAGAAGATAAAATGTACGTGGTTTCGAATCATCTTTTGCACACAGTTATTTAAATTGCTTTTCAGTTATCTTCTTGTTATCATAGTGGAATAGGGTAGGACCACTAAAAGATAATAAAGGAAACATCCTTCTAGATACATTTGAGAATGCTGAGCTATTAAATGAATACGTTTCATCAGTATTTACGACTGAAGACTTAAGCAGCATCCCAACCCAACTCCAAAGCAAACCAATATACAAACCAGACTGTGTAACATAGAAATATAAGCCATCATTGTCGAGGAAGCCCTTGCTAACTTAAAGCCAGATAACGGAGCAGGACCAGACAATATACACTGTAGGGTACTGAGAGAAGCCTTAAAAGAAGTTACTGACCCTTTATCCAAGATTATGATCAAATCGATTAGATCTGGAAAAGTGCCTATGGATTGGAGACTAGCCAACATCACGCCAATCTTTAAAAAAAAAGGGAAATGATCCGCCAAGTAATTGCAGGCCGATCAGTTTCACCTCATGTATAGGGAAAATCTTAGAAACATTACTCAGAAATCAAATCATTGTCCACCTAGAGAATAACTACTTAATAAACCAATCACAACATGGGTTCAGGAAAGACCTATCTACATGAGTGTAGCTCGCAGGATTTCATCGGGCCGTTCTGGTATGAAGTACCGGCCCGTCACGCCACATGTGCATGACGAACGAGGGGGCTGGCTAGCTCCGAGTCTCAGGGTTCTGGATCCCGTGGGATGTCGCTCCGCGAAATACATAGACCGGCTCCATATATATCCATATTTTCATCTATTCTAGGTCAGCAACCTGGCTAGTATGAGAGGTTTTATATGCAGGAAAGTGTTTCATTGAATGTCTAATGTGCAAGGAAATTGATAACAGTCCCTATACGCCATGTACGGTAACCTAATGTGCACCTACATGTATATACAAATACTCACCCAATCATTTTCATTTGAGTAGCCAGTTCTATTCCTACCTGCTTGCTATTATTTGCAGTCGAGTAGCCAGTTTTATACTGACCTGCTTGCAATTATTTTCATTTAAGTAACCAGCTTACACCTACCCGCCTGCCATTATTTTCATTTGATTAACATGTTTTATCTCCTTCTACTTGCCATTATTTTCGTTTGAGTAGCCAGTCTTATACTTACATGTACCTGCTTGTCATTATTTTCATTTGAACAGCATGTTTTATATCTACCTGCTTGCCATTATTTTCATTTGAGTAAGCAGTTTTATACCTACCTGCTTGCCATTATCTTCATTAGATTAGCCTGTTTTATATCTACCTGCCTGCCGTCATTTGAGGAGCCAGTTCCTTACATGCATCAGCTTTCCATTATTTGCAATTGATCAGCCAATATCATAATCCACTTGTCCACCATTGTTGCTATCTTATTTGATTAGCTTATTTCTTATGTCTGACCCAATATTACATGTTATCCGAACTAATAGAAACTGTGTTACATGATCTTATATCATAGTAATCAATGCATTAGAATGCACACATCGCAGTTTATGATTGTACATTTGCTATGTTTTTCTGTTTTATTATGTTTTGCTATGGTTTATGCCAGTGCCTTGTGGTGTATGCTTCCGCAGGGCCTGGTTGGACATTCGCCTAATGCATACTGTTTAATTCTTTTTTATATACTGTACCTCCGCTTTTTTGTTGTTTTCTTTTTTTGGTTTACTACATTTAACTGGAAAATAACCATAAACACCAACCATTGCCAGAACAAGAAACCATAAAGTAGCCAATCCGCTAATTCTCTACATCCTAATATCCCATCCCTCCCCACAGCCAATTGCCCACTAAATTCCGCTGCTCTACTTGTAAAAAAAACCCGTTAAAATTAACCAGAAGGCATTATTATGTGACTTGTGTAACAAGTGGGTTCACCTGAGATGTTCTGACCTAAACTCATTTGGCTACAACTTTATGGCTTGAGACTGATGAGCAACCGTGGTGGTGCCTAAACTGCAACACATCATTTTTTCCATATAACAACATCAAAGACGACACTGATTACATGCTTGCAATCACCATCCCACATGTAAATTACAATAATATAGAACACATCCAAGACCTTATTCTAAACCCATTTAAACTAAATGCTAAGAACTATAATGAAATTAACTCAAACGATGCTAGAAATGACTTAAATATACCATCACAAAACTGTGACTACACACTGCTAAGTAAATTTAATGAAAGCATAATTAATGGGGCCTTAAGGTATATGGCCAATTTATTCAACCTCGCCGGTATGCGGTGTTACATATCCGCTACTCACGGAAAAGAGACTTACACAATAGAGTAATCGTCCTTACTACTATAAACCTATCCTATCGAGCTAGAATAGTCCGGCCGTAATCGGGCGCATGTCATGTTCGCACAATGAGAACATGAACAGCGACCTCAGGGTAAAAATTGATGCTGTTGGGGAACAAGGTGGTGCGGTTGTTGTTGCTGGACTGTGTAGCTTAGCGAACTGCGGTTCCAATGTTTTTATACAAAATAAGCAAAACATCTAACTAGGATGGTGACTGACATAACTTATCACAGAACAGTAAAAATAGAAGGTCACACGACCTTGACGGTGCTTATGGGCACGAAAATAAGAATTATATATATATATATATATATATATATATATATATATATATATATATATATATATATATATATATATATATATATATATAATAAACTATAAAAATGTGGTCTCAAACGACTGGCAGGCACCTATTAGTCATCAGTACCTGTTACATAAAAGTAATCATCAATACAATAATATATGACAATGCCTGAGCAGCTATTAGTCATCTGCACAGAAGAAGTTCTAGAATAACTGTAGTTGAAGCGTAACACATCTGGAATGCAAGATGGCATGATGCGGAAGTTAGCTGTTAGGGAAAACTGCAGGCAAGATGTCTGATGTGGCTCATTCTCAGGAACAGTGAGGAAGAAAATTTGTGGAAGTGGATGACTAGTAGTTAGTCACGTCTACACACAAAGTTAATAATTTAAGCGGTATGCTGAAAGTTCCGTACTTATTCCAAAATTGGAAGCTGTCCTGTAGTTGTAGAGGGCTACAGAAGAACGTTTTTAATGCGGATGCATTCTGTCGGATCACAAGACGAGATGCATCGAATAGCTCACACGATGCATCAATGTCCCATGACTGCGGTAAAAAATATTTGCATGCTTGGAAGTCTAACACAACATGTGCGGATTTGATTCACCACTGGTCAGCGTGATACGGCAGATCTGGCGAGTTGCCATCGAGCACATCACTTGCCCCACATACTGGACGAGCTTACATCGGGGGCCAACAGGCTCAACCACACGAAAGGTCCCTTTGCGGTAGTAGTGCCTTGGGTTACGTTACTTTATTTTCCTTATTGCCCCTGGGTGATATCTTTCCGGGTGCGTAAAAAAACTTCCGATGCAGATGTGGTGGCTTGCACCCTAGAGATGAGGAGTACTCAAAACCGAATGGAACCACAGCAGATGTTTGTTATCTACTATGCAGTTTGCAGTACTACACGACTCATCCTCTCAGACCAGGTACTTCACCACCACCAGTCTCTCCCTGACTGCTCTCGAATCTAATTTTCTGCTCGTGATGTCACAGCTGGAGAGACACAACCAATCAGCGAGCGAGCTTCAGAGGCAGAGAAGTGGGTCACGTGACACGCTATCGTAGTCAAGCACTGAGAGTATGCATGCGCTAAGTCTATGGGGTTCAATATTTTGAAAGGGATTTGCTGGTTCAATTAGCTATAACTCAGCCATTTCTGGGCCGATTTTAAAATAGTAAGAAGATTTGGAATCCTCGCCTCATTCCGGTCGACGAAGAATATGTAATTTAAAGTAATTACGTGTACCAACTCGGTACAAAATAAGATGCTTTTTCTCTCCAACGCTAACACGCATTGGCAAGCAATAAAGTCCGTGTATGGGCGCTAGGCGATCTCGCGGACATAGTCATTTCATTAACCTCTCATATATGGCTCTACACATGCATACTGTGTTACCCAGGGGCATGCTTGGAATGTACCCAGTCCAGCCACTCCATACACAGACATGCTGGGATGGCTCACGGACTTATTTGTTTTACGAACCTCTCATATAAGGCTCTACACACGCACTGTCCTACCCAGGGAGGGGGGGGGGTGGCATGTTTGTACACTGTACCCATACATGTTGGGATGGGTCGTACCTGACCGGTCGATCCGTGCTACACCCAGATGGATCCAAATGTAAATATCCTCTTGCACTCCGCACTCATATGGGTAACTCACATGGTTGAACTCCTTCCAACGATTTCGGATGAGGTGCGTTACAATTAATTTGACCACTGCCAACCCCTGGCATGGTTCGTACTGGTCAAGGAAATCCTGGAAAGTCGTGGAATTTGAAATAACATTATATAAACGTGTATATACATCTATATATTTAGATATTTACAACACCAGATCATCCTTTAATTTTATTAGGTTATTTCCATACGTATCTAGCCCAGATCTGATTACTAAAGTAGGAGTAAAACATATTGTGGTTTTTTTTAGATCGACAATAGGCCTCAATAGCCTTTACGGTCTCCAAATAATGCGGCTTACTGGGCCGATGCTGGGCCGATACCGTGCCAATATTTCCGGTATCGGCCCGATATCGGTACAGTAAGCTGCGTTATCAGGGTCATACCCTGCTCTGTATTCGGATAATCCTCCAGTTGATTGGAGCACCTACATATAATATGTGGTAAGATTAAATAACTATTACGATGTATAGAACACGAATAATTAGTGTGGAAAAGGCACACATATTTACAGTCCAATGAAGGTACACGGGCAGACAAAACGAACAGGCAACACAGTGCAGATGAAATGTACAAATAAGTGTTTGACATAAACTGTCAGTATGTAGTAGTATGTACACTGAGGTAAAGGCATCAGCTAAATCACTGTGCCTCAGTTTTAGCTGCATTAAGGATGAAGACTCTGCGGCAATGAATACTGTAGCACAGTTTCCTGGTGATGATTTCTATCTCAAGCCAGATTTGGTGACCATCCGGAATTAGATAAGAGTCTGTTAGAACTGTTGTGTGAGAGTATTTGTATCGCTACAGATGGAGATCCATTTATGTTGGCCAACATTATCTTTGATGATATATTCTTTGAGTTCTTGGAAATACATCTGCCTATGGTTAAGCAGCGTATTACGTTTCACCGGTGTAGCACAGATCGACCGGACAGGTACGGACCATCCCAGCTAAGCTGGGTACAGGATGACTGTTCCGGATTCGCTCCAAGCTTGGCCCCCTGAGTAGGATAGTATGCGTGTGTAAGCCATATGAGAGAGGTTTTCGTTCAAAATGGCTACGTCCATAAGAACGCATAGCACGTATGAGAGCGCATCAGAGCTTCCCTGGCAACATGTGTCAGGATTTTGGAGAGAGGGTGTGCTTACAGTGTACCGAGTTGGTATGCGTGATTTTCTCAAATCGCACCATTCTCGTCGTTCTTGGTACAGAGGATTTCAGAACTGTTTATTTTATTAAAATCGGACCAGAAATGGCCGAGTTATCATTAAAGTTCCTGTTAAATTATTTTCAAAATATGTATGCGTGTATGCATTAACTGAATGGAGAATGTGCTGTCCACGTGATAGCCACGTCACCATTTCTGGATGCACGCTGATTGGCTACTGCTCGCCCACTGATTGGCTGGAGCGCCTGCCTCTGACGTCACGAGTAGTATAAAAGGGACGAAGATTGAGAGCATCATCGGCATGGAAGCCGACCCGTCAACAAGACTGCTGGACCAGCGCAGTGCTAGAATCGGGAGAACTGCTAACTGACTGCGGTACCTACATCGCAGCAGTACCATTCGGAATTGAGATCTTCTGCGCCGGTGAGCAGTCTTAAGAACTTTCCGCGATATAACAATTTTGGAAGCTCCTGGACAAAAATTAAATTAATATAAGAACTCCCTTTCCGGAACTTTTTCTAGAGGAGTTTCCCGTGGATGGGCCTTGCGGGCCCAATGTGATTCTACAAAATGTAGAGCTGATGGTGATTCTTGGTGGATAACTCGCCAGATTTTTCCGACCACGCTGAAAACTGGATTCAAGCTGGCACGCTGCATGTCGCATGTGATAATTAACTTTTAGACTGCAGTCTGGTGGGACTTTGCATGGTGCACCGCAATAGCTATGCGACGTATCCCGCACTGTATACCCAGTTATTGTACATGCATAATTAATCACAACAGTAGTCCTCTCTGTTAATGGGCAACTTTCAACCTTCAAAATGCTGTCGCTGGACGGAAACTTTACAACAGCTGTTTTAATCATGTATCAGTTAAATTGCCTATCTAGTGGACATCTTATTACCCATTCTTCATCACCGTCTTGAGAGTGAGTCCCATCAACAGTCTGTCTGTGGAAATCTGCCTGTTGAAATCTTCCCTACAGTCAAGATCGTGCCATCTCGCACTATTTCATAATAGCATATCAATTTCAGTAACTTATGAATTCTTACTGTACCGATGACCAATAGGTACTCAAGTAGCTATACTATTGTGCATTTAATTATTTCCGTAATAGGCACTGATGACTAATAGGTGCTGTTCCGGTCCTAAGACCACATTTTTATACTTTCTGTTTCATACTGTATATATTATCTTTATTTCCTGTGGGTGCTCTCAACTAACAGCACCATAAGGTCCTATGACCTGTGATATATCATTGGCATTATATTAGTTAGTTGTGTATATGGAAAGTAACCATCCTAGTAATATGTTTTGTTTATTTATAAAAACTCTAGGACGCAGTACGCTAGGTAATACTATACAGCAACATTAAATCTGCATCACTATATTTGCCCACCATCAATTTTACACTGAGGTCGCTGATCATGCTCCAATTGCCCGAGCCTGACATGTTACCGACTAAACCTGGATATTCGAGCTTGATAGGATAGGTTTAAAGTGGTTAGGGACAATTTCTCCTCGGGAGATGTATAGTGTATGCCTTTTTTCCGGTTGTAGTGGAAATGTAGCACCACGCACTGGCTAGGGTGTGTAAAATTGGCCAGTTACCTTAGGGCCTCTTATTAATATCGAGTTATTGTCTCTTTCCATGATCCACCAGCCGCAAGGTTTAATAATTGTTTGGATTCCCATCGACACGTTAGCAGGATCCGATGCTGGGAAGCTATCAGAGATTTCCAAGCGGTGATAACTAAAGTGCTGATTTACACACCACCCCTGTATCTTTGGATACTAGTTAGTTAGATTCCCCCGCCAATGTAGGAAGCACTGAAAAGAAAATTAATTATGTTGTAACGCTGGGCTGAAGTGCATCTCTGGGCATTCTGGAACTTAACCCTAATGACAGGTAAAATGTTAATTCCATAGCACGCAGTGATGGATGAGATGCGGATCTCCATCCAATTCATTGTAGTGTCTGGGTGACGTCTTAGAACCCACCACGCCCTCACGGGAAGGACACTGGCAATGGATGTCCGTCTCTTTCTCCCCACCATAAATGATA
Source organism: Chaetoderma sp. LZ-2023a (assembly GCA_034401795.1). NCBI lineage: Eukaryota > Metazoa > Mollusca > Caudofoveata > Chaetodermatida > Chaetodermatidae > Chaetoderma > Chaetoderma sp. LZ-2023a. The sequence goes on from CM067359.1 coordinate 146,002,193, forward strand.
CAGCGCTCTCTAAAATTGCTTTTGTGAACTGTAAACTTGTCCTGGTGATGTTATATGTGGTTGCGGGGCCGTGGTGACCGGATCATTATTTGATTCGGGAGCTATTGCTCTGTAATATGTACACACGCTATCTTTCGGAGGTAGATGCTATGCAGGGCAACCTATGGGAAGCTGAGCATCTTCATCTGTTAGATGAATGTGACTAAAGTTAGGTAGGAATCCCTGCCACTTGCGGCCAAAGCTTGTATTCATATCTAACAACCAAATGGTAGGTTAGGATGTAGCAGAAGGCCTGCAAAAATAAAGCGGCAACTACCAATGCAGTAACTTTGAACCTACATAAGACGGTGACGTGTGAATTCTTCGGAAATCAGTCGTTCCGTCGTCACGTAAACCAGTGTGCATCACATTTATTATGGCTTCACTAGGATCAACCAACACTTAGCTTTTTGTTTGAACAAAAGAGTAGCCCTTTTTGCCAGCTCTTTTCCTCCGCTTCAGCGCTGAAAGCATTTTCCTGTGATGGAGGCCCGTGCGAGGCACTTTCCTCTCGCAACAACAGTGTTTTGTGTGTGTTAGCGGTGTATTTAGTTTATATTAAACTAGCAGGTGACCTTGTTACAATGCTCCCTTGCGGGGATACCTCTGCAGATTTGAGGATCTGTGTGGTACTTTCGGCGAAACCACGTAGAAAGAACACCGGATGGCTCTATGTACTGTATTATTTGCTCATTACTGTCAAACGAGTGATATTGTTTGAATAGTGAAATATTTGTGACTGTTTAATTATATCACCATGTCCAGACTTCTCAATTGTTAATGGACCATCATACCGGTGACACCAATAGTTGGGACGAGACCGTGTGATTCAATCTCGGCGGCAATGATCACATGGCCCCACTGGAATGTGAACATTCCACCAGCTCTAGAGGCCAGTCTTTGTACCTTCCGGAGAGTTGCGATATGGAATCCGCAACCCCGAGACCCACAGCTAACCAGCCCTCCCGTGCATCATGCACATCCTGTGCGGTGGAGTGGAGCAACATGGCTGACCAGCGCTTACCCCCATGAGCTACACCAGCATATGGGGATAGTCCTCTGTTTCCAGTTGGCATAGTGCACACATAGGGTCATATGGTCAACTTGACCTTGGTTGAATCTGGCTAGATTAGCTTGGACTAGGTATGTTCCTGTAATGAGTCTCATCTTGATGCTGGCTCTTCAGACATGGCCTGATGCATGTTACATATTGAAAGACGTGTGAAGCAGCATCTTGTTAGAGTATTTTTTGTGTGCATTCCTGAATCAACTGGCTCGTCCAATAATTGTTTAGTGCAGTCTGACATTTTCCACTGCTGCTTTGTTAGTGTATGCGTCTTCAGTTCAGCCAGACTTGGAAGGTCCTACTGGTGCAGAACGGTCTTGATATATATGAACCAGCTTGGCACATTGCCAGGCTTTAGAGCAATGTGCCGCTCCAGTATGCTGATCAGGGTATTGTTTTGGCATCATATGAAGGCTCCCAATAATGACAGTTGCTGGATATGTTGTTGCGCTATGATGGGCCGTGCTCTGATAAGTAGAAAGATGATAGGTTTGGTGGTATGAACAGCTGTTGAGAGTATCTTCCTAAGCATGCTGATATGTAAGGACTCCAGACCGTCTAACTGTTTTGCTGAGAGGTTAAATATCTCTCGGCTGTATAGTAATTTCGGGATGACATACATTGTGTAAATATGGTAGCAGACCCTAGGTGAGAGACCATTTGTGCCATGTAAGCCAGTTCCTGTCATAGCGTGGAATGTTCTTCATGCAGTAGAGATCCTCTGTTCAGTATTGATGGAGGCTTCATTCTTCGAGGCGCATGATAAGTTGAGGTGTGTTACCCTGGCTCCAATTTTGTGTAGATATTTTACTATGAGTCTTAGGTGTAGATTGCATTTGGACACATGATTTTTCCGGATGAATGTTGTAGCGTTCTCTGCAGGCAAATATGTATGTTTTATCTAGCATGTTCTGCAGTTCTTGAGCAGAGTTGCTATACAGAGTGAGGTCATCAGCAACGGTAGGACTGCCAGTGTATGTAGACCCAATATAGGTACTGAGTTGTTGTGTCTGTAGCTAGTCCAGGAGACTGTTGATGTATGTCTTGTACAGCCCTGTCGATAGGATTCCACCTTGCCTGACACCCCGATAGATTTACATATAGGTTGTCTATACAAATTTGCCATATATGTAGATCTATGTTTTGATTTTTAAAAAAGGTGACATTTGGGTGAATTGTGGTCCACAACGTCAAAGGCTTTCTGAGTATCAAGGAATGCCATATAGAGTGGCATGTTGGTATCCATTACCTCTCTTGCTGTCTCTGATACTATTAAAGCTCCCATGCTTGAGGAGAAGCCTTTTCGTAAATCCAAACTGAAGAGCTGACTGTTTGGCTGGTAGATATTCTTGTATTCGATTGAGTATGATACGATCGAGGATCTTTCAAAGTAATGAAGAGACTGTAATCCCCCGGTAGTTGCTAAAGGATGTTGAGTCTTTACCTCGCTCATGGACTTGTGTTATGATACCAGACTTGAACAACATTTTTGGTCTCTGTAGTGTAGACAATATCGAGTCACCCGAGTTTATTATATGTTCTGCAGTGATCCAATATTCATCAGATACTTTGTCTTTGTTCAGCTTACTGATGGCATTTTTTAGTTCAGCTGAAGATATTGTCAGACAGGGGTCAGGGTTTTGTTCGCACACATTGCATATTAGGGAAAGGTCATACTGAATTCTGATGATGATGATGAAACCTAATTCAATTTAAGGTTGAATTGGGGTTCGTTGTCGGGTTACTCGGACCGGAAGTATCATCATCATCATCATCATCATCATCATTTTATGAGGCATACACCATTGGCTTGTTATTGCCTCAGTGTTTTTGTTGTTGTATATCTTGCTCAGACCAATTCAAAAGTTCTTTCTTTGATATCTAGTTTGTTCGTCAATGATTTCTCTTCAAAACCATCAGATTTAGGAGTTTAACCCGGCCTTAGCACTCTGATGACAATATTTTATCTTTTGTTGTGCAAATAACAAAGAAACTGGTGTACACTTTTCAATAGTTTGGTTGATGATGTTGCTGTCTATGACAGCAACATCATCTGCCAAATTTGCCGGAAAATGAACACCAGATCATTATTTTATTTAATATTAAATTTTAAAATTCTAACACTGATTTGGGGAAATGTTATGGTGCAGATAGGTTGTTCCTTGCGTCAGCTGCCATATGCTACCTACACTCATGGTTACACCCTGCTGCACCTGGGATTTGGTTACTTGTTGTTGACTTGTGGAGGCCATAGTTGGTCTTATTGCTATTGTTTTCATTTTCTGTGTTTGTTGTTGTCCGAATCTCCTTCTCTACGCTAGTGTCTCCTCATGCTACCACAAAATGCTGATGTGGAAAGCAGAGACCTATCTACTGATAATTGAAATCGTTGCAGAGCATGCTTTTGTCGATACACAGGTTACTCCAAGATCAGTCCACTGTATTAGAAGAATTGCACTATGACTTTGTGATGGGCTGGTATATGTATGCCTGTTCTGTCGAATTCAAATGTTCTTCGTAGATATCTAGTTGGTTCTTGAATAAGTCTACTGCTGTTGCTTCGACTTTTTTAGCTGGCAGTGAATTCCACTGTGGTACCACTCTATTAGCGAAAAAGTGCTTGCCAATATCTTTGTTGCTGCATTTTATGTTGAGCTTGAACCTATGACCTCTGGTCTGTGTAATACTGGATGGTTCGAAAATTTACTCCGTATCAATATTATATAGATCCCTGATGTGCTTGAATGTTTCATTTATGTCTCCTCGAAATCGTCTATATTTCAGTGACATTAGATTTAGGGCTTCAAGTCTTTTCGTCAGTGGTGCAGTGGGACCGGATCATGCCAGAGCTTCGATCTGCCTGCTCAGACACCTGCCCCATAGAAATAACATTGTCACTCCTCCCCATGCTCCTGCTGCTGCCTAGCACTCCGGATGCTCAAACTTTGCGACTAGACCACTGCTTCCATGTAGCTATGCTCTTTGATTTGTGGGACGAGTTTTGTTACTCGGCGTTAATCTCTTTCCAATAGCTGAGATTGCATTTTCAATCTTGCTGACCATGCTGAGTTGCAGTATTCGAGAATAGGTCTCACTAGAAACTTGTTACCATATATATATGGTAACAAGTTTCTAGTGAGACCTATTCTCGAATACTGCAACTCAGCATGGTCAGCAAGATTGAAAATGCAATCTCAGCTATTGGAAAGAGATTAACGCCGAGTAACAAAACTATATATATATCTCTGTGTCATCTGCAAATATTTTGGGGTCGCATATTAGTCCGTCAGGTAGGTCAGTTGCGTGGGTCGTTTTTGGAGCCTTTTATTTGTGTATGCAGCATACATTTGCCATTTTCCAGATGTCAGGTAATATGCCTTCTTCCCGAGACTTGTTAAAGATTAGGCATAGTTGTGTACTGATTTCTTTAGCCGCCTTAATCTCACTGGTATTTCATCCGGGCCATTGCTTTTATTGGGGTTGAGTCCTTTCAATTTATTTTCGATGGCAGTAGGTGTTATTATTATGTCTTTTCCTACAATACCATTGCTTCTGGGACTAATGATTGGTGTAGAATGAAGATTTTCTGAAGCAAACACACTTGAGAAGTATTTGTTAAGAATGTTTGCTTTTTCTTTATCATCTGGAGTCATATTTGTATCTGTATCTGGAATTCCGTGGGCTCACCCCTACAGCAGTAGCCTGAGGATCATGGCCAATTTATTATCACAAAGTTCAAAGACGTAATGTACACAACGTAGATACATCTAGAAGTGGGCAAAACTAATATTTATAGTGAAATAGTCCATGCATAATGTTAATGAGCAGACGTATCGGCAATATTTGGAGCAGTACATGTGGATAGTTCTATCAGCTTTGTGCGTGCCAGATGCAGAGACTAGCAAAGAAAGCATGCAACCTTTGATATTTCAAGTGAGTTTGTGGAGGAGAGCTTATACGTTGGCTCACCAAGAATTTTTGTATGATCAAGGATCAGTTGAGTGATATTTTCAGGCTCATTTTCTTATCTTGCTAATGAGATCTACATCATTTGCCCGGTAGAATATAGAGGTTTCTTTTCAGATACAGACTTCTGCGCTCCTCCAGCCTTACACAAGAAACGATGAAGTGAGTTGTGTCTTCTGGAGCCGCATGACAGAGTGGACATTCATCTGAGGCCGAGTGCAGAGTGAAACATGCACAATATGTCTGCAGTATGTAGGTGCATGTTAGGAATATCAGTCATTCCGTACCCAAAACAAACCGTACTGGTCAATCCATACCTAGCCTATTGGAGAATCCGTACCCTACTTTTGGATATTCCGTATCCTAAATTTGGATATTCCGTACCTAACTAATTGGATATTCCATACCATCATAATGGTTAATCCATACCCATGAAGTTGTAGGGTACGGATCAACCAATTATGCCTACCGCTGTACGAAGCATGTATAGTATGGGTGTATGATGATAGCAGCCACCATCGAACACAGGTTTGTAACTTAACTTCCTATTTCTAACTTACTCTTCCTAGGTTTTTTTTAGATGACTAAGAGATGGTGGACTTTGCTAAAGATCGGTCCCTGTTTCTGTAATTTAATTTCTGTAATCTGGATCTTTTAATTCAAAAAATATGTTTAAAACGTAAATTTGAATATAAAGTGTAAATTTAAGACATACAAATATTTGAATAAAGTGGACGTGTGTGCGTGCGTGCGTGCGTACGTGCGTGCGTGCGTGTGCGCCATAGCTATAGGTAATATTGTAAGTTTTATCACATTTTTATGACAACAAAAATAAAACGTTGATTATTAAATTAGAATTCTTTGATTCTCTTGAGTTATATATTCAGCAGTATTAAAAATAATTGTCAAATACATTTTCAAATGTTCTCAATGTTTATGTTTTCATCTAGCTAGAAACACCATTAAGAAATGGTACTTCAGAGAACAAAATTAATTTTGCAGTGAGTTAGCTGCATGAAACACGCTTTGCCTTTATATCAGTAATGCATTCACTTCTAATCTATTGTCTATTCCATACCCACCCATTGTATATTCCCGTACCGGGTACGGAATAGCCAATGGATGGGTATGGAATAGCCAATAGGTAGGGTATGGATTGTCCAAAATTACCTCCCACTTCAGCTGGTTACAACTCTTGGTGTAAGCCTTGTAATCTGCTTCTTTGCGTGTTGTTCTAAAGGTGGTGAAAGCAAGTCGCTTATTCTTCAATTTGGTCTTGAGTGTGGTGGTTATCCATGGACTTCTTTTTTTCTTGGACGTAGGTGAGTTCCTTATGGTCTTACATGGGACACTTATAGTGACGGCATCTAAGATCTTGGTCTTGATTACATTCCATGTCTCTTCTGTATTCAGGTCATTCAGTTCATTTTCCCAATCAATTTCGGACAGGATATTTTGGATCTTATCATAATCACCTTCCTCATATGTTAACTTTTGTGTCTTAGTCAGGCTAGCTTGTACATAACACTTCACTGTGAATAGGAGGCACACGTGGTGGCTCTTTCCTAGACGGGATAGGTGCATGATCTCTCCTACCATATTTTCTTCATTTGTCAATACTAGATCTATAGTGGTTGGATTCTGATTACCTCTGTAGTCGGTCGGCTGCTTGACATGTTGGTGAAGAAATGAATTTCTCACTGTTTCAAGAAACAAACTTGCTGGATGATTAATGCCTGATGTGGAGCTGCAGTTGTCCCAGTCAATTTCTGGATGATTGAAATCCCCTAACATAATGATATGGCTGTGCTTGGATTCTGATGCTTGCTCAATCTGCTTTCTAATGCTCACATAATTTTCACTACTGCTAGATGGTGACCTGTATGTGCACCCTAGCAGAATAATATCGTCGTCTCTGAGCTGCGCCTCAATCCATAACGATTCTTCAGTGGTATCAGGTTTTACATTTGCTTCCATAAAGTTTAACTGTTGTCTACTGTAAGGACAGATACCTCGTTTTCCACTGGATTCCACATTCGTAAACAGGTCATAACCATCAATGTTTAGCTGTGATACTGAAATCGTGTCTCTCACGTTTTTGGGGCTGCTTCTGCGATACCACTGATGTCGGGCTTGTATTCATCTATCAATACTCCAAGTTCATTCCGCTTGTTCAAGATTGAGTCGGCATTGGTGTATAAACAAATCAGGCCAGCAGAACTGTCGATACTGGTGATACTGTTGGGTGTAATTACATGTTTAATGAACTTATTTACATTCTCAAGAGGGGTTGAGGGACTATTTACATCGTCAGCATCTTGCTTTACCTTGATGCTTGTGTAGTTTGAATGCGGCCTAATCTCCCATCCCTGGTAATTATCCATTTGACATTTTCGTTTCTGAGTGCAGACTCCTGCATACGCTGATCTCTCTCCTTCTTCAAGCTGAAGAATTCTTCCCGCTCTATATGAGTCATATCGTTCTTGATAAAGACTTGTTTTGCCACGTTGTCTTTGCTGTCTGCAAGTTTCCTGGCATTTTTCAGAATCTCGGTTTTTGAATCTATATTGTTTACTGAGGCTCGTAGTGGTCTTGGTTTCCCACCGCCTTTTTTGCCTAGGCGCACCGGTCTAGTAAATTCTGCTACTGTGCTTAAGTGAAGCTCTGTCTGCAGTTCATTCACAATCTTGGTGTCATCATTTCTCCTTTTATCTGGGCCTGTTGCATCGCTCTCCTTGACATTAAAAAATATAAGATTATGTTTTCTGCATTCACGGTCTTCCATTTCACTGATACTCTCTTTTACCAATTTGCTCTCCCCTCCCCCCCCCCCCCCCCGCTGTGGCCACCATCGCTTACCTCAAACTTTATTAATGCATTTGGTAGGTTGTTCCATACATTGTTGACTCGGCTTGTAAATGAATTTTTCCGTAGATCTAGTTTGGCCCTTTCCTTTCTTTTCAGCACAGGCCCAGAAGTGATGCATGGTGTTCACAGTGCCGTTAGCTGGGTTACGTAGCTTGCTAATTGATTCACGTGGTTGCTTTTCCTATCTACGCACGTGCACACTTTTACTCTCGCTTGAAGCAGGAGTGATCGAGTCGAATTTGTAACATACCCGAACTTGGCCTAAGTTGCGGTTCTCCTCCGTAGAACACCCGATCGAAGTGTCTGAAGAACAAGAAATTCGCCATTTTAAGTAATTAATTTCGTGGTATTTTCTATAAAGATTTGCGTTAACAATAACAGGGCTACCACAGTAAAATGGCAGGACAGTATATACAAGTAACAGAGGCAGACATGGAGGAACCGATGGAGCTTCCTTGCGAAAACGATGGTGCGCTTCTACTCAGTACTCTAATGGCTCAGTTTCCCGGCTCATGCGGTCTGAAATATCGTAATCCTGACACGGGAGCATTTCGAGGTATACGACTGAACGATGGCAGATTATGCCCACCAGACGAGGGCTACTGGGGAAACATTTCATACACATGCGTTTTTCCTAAAGGTATGGTAATGGTTTATCTTAGTCAAATAATACAATCGCACACCTCATCGTGAAACATTTTATCATATCAGATATGCAAAGCGAATCGGTGGTATTTCGCCATTTGCACTGCGCCCGAATGAACAGTGAGTGAATCTGATTACCGCAATTATTCATAATATGAAAATAGGCGTTACCGTTAAGCGAACGCTGACACCATTTATTGCTTAAATAAATAGGACAAATTTCTATTCTATAGGGTCGAAATTAGCTAAATATGTATGTCCATGTATGTTACATTCGAAGCTAATTTTTAATCGTGCTTGGAGGGCATTCTGGTAAATCCAGTCCACAATATTCACAACAATGCGTCTGTCCATTATCAGTGATATCAGCCAGCATTATTGCATCTTTTCATAGGATTTCATAGGATAGTACTGCAAACCTGCCAACACCTACGGATTGTCCGTAGTATGTACGGAAATAGCATCCAAACTACGCATGTACGGGTTGCGAGTGAAAATATGGAAATAAAAAATTGTGCAATTACGGTAATACAGACAAGGTGGTAAAATTACGATTTTCCGTTTGGGGCTATAAAAACGGCAACGGCTTATCAAAACACGTCGGCTTCCATTATGTCAAGATGTTTTAATTACTCAATCTAGCCGACTTGAGAACAGCCCATAGAGTTATAATGGCAGTAGAGTGCTTATGCTTATACCTTTATCTCGGCATATTATATACACGTAGCCTCCAAAATGGACTGAATTCTTTTTTGATAATTGGAAGAGCATTTGAATAGAGGCAAATTTATATAGGCTATATTAATCTGACACTTCAACTACGTAATAGAATTAGCATACACGCTCTACAGTTGTTCTATATCTATGAAACAGCCTGCCAAGATTCTCTAATCTCGTTAATCATCATTTTTTGCCCTATTACATCGTTGGATTAATAGAATGCAAAAGTTAGCACTATACGAGAATCCCGGAAATTTGTTTGTTTATTATGGCTACATATATGAAATTCAACTATATAAATATACCGATGTAAATCGGAAACCATCCGTTCAAAGCGTGAGAAAATCAAAATAATCTTTTTATATTTTAATATAATACATCTTTCCCGAAATATTGTAACATGAATTTCCTGCTAATATATTTCCATGATCGCGGTATGAGATTTTGTGCACAGTGGATTTCAGTCTTTGTTTTCCGATTTTGGTGTCTAAATATGGAAAATAGTCACCAAACTTTGTGAAAGCACTCAGCGCAACCTGATAATGCTGCAATACCAATAAAAAAAAGACATGTGTATATGCGAGAATGTACAGAAAGATGACCGGTCTTAAAGAATAGAAAAAGGTGATACATACATGTACATATGCACATTACAAAGCAATACAAAAATTCTATCAAAAAATGTAATGGTAAATTAACTCACACAATACTAGATGACTATATTTACATTTTACCACCAGAATGACTGGCTCGATAACAGTCAATCATTCCAGTGGTAAAATTTCATAGATATTCCTCTCTCGCCTTGTTTAAAATCATGTTTTGCTGCTTTTTCAATCACTACTGAACTACTGAAAGGTTCCTCAAACTACTGAAAATCCACTACTGGAAGAGTGTGTGAAACTACTGAAAATCATGGTTTTTCACCTGAAACTTCAAGAACTGGGGGTTGGCAGCTCTGGTGCTGTGGACTCGGGCTTATTCAGCCTCTATGTCCGACTTTTTGTCCGCCTCTTCATTTGTGGATGAAACATAACACTTCCAGGCATTTTATAGTCGGCAATAGACAAATTTCATCTCCTGGTCCTTCCAAAATGTATCCAGCCCTACCTCGAACTTAACCCTCTGGGCCCTACCAAGAATTTACAAAGAAGTGCTAGAAACCCTACAGCCAAAAGCTAGAAGCTTGCTAAGAAACCTAGCCTATAAGCGGTAGTGGCGTGATAGCGGCGTAGTGCTTCTCCTTCGATCAATACTCACCATTCTGTTACTTCTGATATACAGCTGGCTCTGACAGCGGCTCTAGGACTATAGACTTAGAAAGCTTTACCGACTCCTGGGAACCGGGTACTCGGCTCCCAACTGCCGAGTACCCGTTTACCATAGAGCTCATTCTTGTTTGCATAGCGACAAGAGCAATACATGCTTTTTGCATTAAGGATTTTAGTGTTTTAAAATAATCTAAGTCTTTAATCAGTGATAGTTTGTGTGTTCTGAAAGGATTAACTAAGGACTATGGAGAATACCGCCCAAGAAAACCAGGTTGTATTGTTCTTTATTATCCATAGTTAAAAGACTTAGGTCTCTAAATTTCGTTGTGTCGCATGTTCCAATTTCTGTCCCCATAGAATCTGGGACGTGTGCTAACAACGATATATGCCAGACGATCGCCTTCTTTAAACCCCAACAGGCGATCGGCAGATATGAAAATAGGTGTTTGCTACGGTATTTCTAACACGAATATCGGCTGACGTCGTTCTCCGTAGAATCCGAGCGGGTGACGTCACACCCGGTCGCTCGGATGTTTATGTGAAGAAAAATTTTTCATTAATTCGCGCATCTTATTCTGGGTGCTGCGTACTAAAAATGGTACCGGAAACTTTAGAATGATCAAGTTTACGTGTGATCACGATCGGTTTGCAATGATCGGTGGTTTCAAAATTCTTGAGTAGATGTGTGGTCTGCGGTTTTACCGTGTGAGACAGCAGTTTTGTTATACATTTTGTTGTTTTCTTCACATATCGTGTTGCGTTCGTTAGGAGTATAATTTATATTGATTAGTAAATATACCCTGAATGCTATGCGATATGATTCCTGGAGCCGTTACACATCCTGGAGGATCTATTATGGGTGTGTTGTGCCCGCCGCGTACTTGTCGTCATAATCAATGCGATCGTTGTTGTAACGTGGCGGGGTGGGGTGCGGGGAGGTTACGGTTAATTTATGAGTCAAATTATTTGAAAATTAATTGTCTGCCTTCCATCCGGGTCTCGTTCCGCTTGTTTATTGTAGGTTTGTGCTTATTTTATAGGCCAAGCCAGCCCCGCCATCATGTGACGACTGCCATAAGTTTGTCCGTGTAATGTTCAAGGACCATGTCTGTTTTATGTGTGCCCTGTGTAATATAGATCATAGGTGTAATGTTTGTGCAGTGTGGTCCGTCGAAACGATGGTTAAGTTCCTTGCCCAGAAGGACTTGGCTGGGTCTGACGCGGGGTCAGGCGGTCCGAGAGTAAATCGTGGAGCGCCCGGTTCGGCCGGTGCGGGTGCTCCACGTCCCCAGCTGGAGGTGGCGGAGATGGCACCGCCGGCGTGGTTTGGTCCGGCTCTGCAGGGTTTTTTCTGCATAGCGTTCTGACCACGCTGGTGTCGTCCCTGCTACCAAAGGTTGGGGGGCAGTTTCTCCCCATGCCTGGTACGGATCCTGTCCTCGGACAGGATTCTGGACTGGTTACCGAGGGGGCCGTCTCGTACGGCCCCCTGGCAGTCCCGTCTGGCTTCGGCCAGACGGGTTTCTGTTTCTCTGCGGCCACCTCCGGGTGGTCCAGTAGCGGTGGCCGGTCCGTCAGGTGTGGGAGCCGTCCGCCAGGACGGTTCCACGGTTGACTCGTCTAGTGACGACTCTTCGGAGTCTGAAGACGAGGAGGCCGAGGAGGAGAGGTTGCTGCGGCCCGTGAAGCCGCAGGTGGAGAATATGGAGGTTGATTCCGTCCTAGACGGAACCGGCCTCCATTTGTCTGGTTTGGCGCAAGCCAGGTCAGCGGCTCCGCCTGTGGCTGAGGCAAATCCGTTACCGTGCACCGGTTCCGTGCGGCTTGGTTTGGCACCAGCCGTCACGGGAACGGGTGTGCCGGGCCGGGCGTGGTACTCACCTATCTCGCCTGGTCCGGCAGTCGGACGTGGGGTGCCGTGGGCGCCCGTGTCCGGCTATGGTTCCGCGACTGCTACGGGTCCGTACGGTTTTCCGTGTGGACCTACCCCATGGACCGGAGTGTTTCATGGGGTGGCGGCGGAACCGTGTGGTACCGGAGTGCCTGGCGTGTCAGCCGTGGCTCCTTGCTGGGAGGCCGTGGCTGGCAGACCCGTGAGCACGTCAACGGGTGACGTGTTTGCGGGGGTGTCTTCATCGGAGGTAGATTGGTCAGATGCTCTGGCGTGGCTAGCCAGGGTTGACCCGTCTGTGGTTTCGGCCACGGCCGATGAAGATGCGCCCCGTCCGTCGGTTGCGTCGATCAGGACGGGGATTTTGCCCGCGGCCCGGATCCAGTCAGTGGGACTGGATCCACGGTTCATAGAATGGTTGGATGCTATTTATAGCAAACAACTGATGACCAAGGGTCAGCTCCCTGCGGCCTCCAGGGAGGTGCGGGCAAGATGTCGTATTCCGCGGGGGGAATACGACAGGTATGGTGTAGTCCCGTCGGTCACGGAGTGACCGATGGGTACTGGGCGTCCAGAGTGCCGTGCCGGGTCACCCCGGTCCGGCACTTGTGGACAAGTCTCAGGTACACCAGGAAGAAGTCCTGTCCCTATGCGATGAGGGTGTGAGGGCAGCGATGAGCGCTGTCAACCACTCTTATCGTCTCCTTCAGTCGGTGTGGGCTGAAGCGGGGCAGGCCACCCTGTGCCACCTGTGGCGCTTTCATGTGTCAATGACGGCCTGGTGCTGTCGATGGACGCATTGGCAAGGGTGCAAGCGCGTGTGACGAAATCCAGGAGGCAAATGGTCATTGACCATATGCGTCCGGCTACGGCAGTCAGGGAGCGTCTCCTTGGGACACCCCTGACAGGGCCTAGCATCTTCGGTGGCCAAGCGTGGGCCATCTTAGAGGATACCGCCAGTATCGCGCAGAATCGGTTAGCGGTAAACCTACAGCTAGAGCTAGTGCGACAAGCGCATGCACTAGGGCCTGTGGGGAAACCGCTAACGGGACAACCTTCAAAGGAGCAGAAGAAGCATAAGGGCAAGGCGAAAGCTAGGCCTGTTGCGACTTCTGCTTCAGCTGGGGTTTCAGAGCCGCCGCCGGCGAAGAAGCCCAGGAAGGTTGTAGAGGCGCCTACCCTCCCCAATGTTGCTCCTGACCGCCCTAGAGGTGGGAAGGGCAAGGGGAAGGGTAAGGGTAAGGCCTCAAAGGGCGGACAGAAGGGGCCGAAGCGTACCTGAGGGTACGAAAGCTCCCTTCATATCCGCCTGGACCGCGCCTGTGTGACAGGAACAGTGGTGCCAGTTATACCCGTCGTGCCTAGAACGAAATGGTTCTCTCTCTCTCTCGTTAAGAAAGAGTGGGGGGGCGGACTGCGAGCCGGACAACCCCGTTAGACGTCGAGGCGTCTATGGTGGGTGGAAGGCTCATGCGTTTCGTCGAGGCCTGGCAAGGTGTGACGTCAGACAGTCTGGTCCTGGGATGGTTATCCCAGGGTTACATGCCGGAGTGGTGGGACTTTCCACCACAAAATCTGTCTTTGGCACCTGTCTGGACACCCGTACCAAGGGAGCCAGACAAGTTAGAAGCCGTTCAAAAGGAAGTGTCGGGTTTGCTTCTGAAAGGAGCAATAAATCCAGCAAATCGAAACACTCCAGGCTTCTATTCAAACATGTTCCTTGTCCCCAAGAGCACAGGGGGATGGAGACCCATACTCAATCTCAGGCCATTAAATTGGTTTAGCCATACGCCTCGGTTCCAGATGGAAATGCCGAGGTCGGTAATGCGGGATTGAGGAAAGGAATGTGGTGTGTATCGATCGATCTGAAAAAATGCATATTTCCACATTCCTATGAATCGGAGTTGGCACAGGTTTCTGAGATTTGCGTTTCAGAGTCAAGTATGGGAGTTTACAGTCTCCCGTTTGGCCTGTCGACAGCTCCGAGGGTTTTCACAAGAGTGGTCCTTGCGGTGACAGCGTTTCTCAGAAAAGAGAACGTGGCGCTACACACCTACATAGACGACTGGCTGCTTAAGGCAGACTCGGCAGCCAGGTTGAACGTGGATACTGCTCTGACTCTGAAGTTACTTTCAGATCTAAGCTGCATAGTCAACGAGGAGAAATCCGAGTTGACGCCCACTCAACGTTTCGTTTATTTGGGGATGCGATTCGACCTTGAGGAGGGCAGGGTTTACCCATCAGAGCCCAGAGTGGTGTCTCTGTTAGCCATCCTCAAGAGTTTTCGAGTGGGAAACCACATTCAAGGCGAGGCGGTTCCTTCAGATGCTGGGCATAATGGTCTCCATGGAGCAGGTTATCCCGTACGATGCTCTAATGCGAAGACCTATCCAGTTGTATCTGATGTCTCTGTGGAAACAGAGAACAGAACCCCTGTCAAAACTGGTGCCAGTTTTGGAGCCAATAATATCGCATCTGCTATGGTGGAAACAGCGTCAGAATCTCCTAATAGGGGTTTCGCTGCACCTACCCCAACCCCAGCTGTCCGTTTACACGGATGCATCGCTGGAAGGGTGGGGTGCCTGCCTGGGAGAACCAGGTCTCGGGCACATGGACTCTCCCGGAGAGTCAGCTGCATATCACTCTGTTGGAAATGATGGCAGTGGAACTGGCGTTGGAAGAGTTCCTTCCGATGATCAGGGGCAAGGTGATATTGATACGGTCGGTCAATTCGACAGTAGTATCATATATAAATCGCCAAGGCGGGACCAGGTCGCCCACTCTGTGTATCAGGGTGTGGCACTTGATTCAATGGTACAGGAATTACTCGGTTGTTTTGAAAGCAGCTCGTATTCCTGGCCGATTGAACATTCTGGCGGATGCTTTGTCTCTCGCAGACAGAGAATCCTGCCAACAGAATGGTCCCTCAACCCTCCAGTTCTGCGACGGATCTTCGAGCATTGGGGCAAACCCAACGTGGACTTGTTCGCCACAAAGGAAAATGCTCAAATCATGACATATGTCTCGCCGATTACAGATCCAAATGCCGTCGATACAGACGCTCTGGCGATAAGCTGGAGAGGGATGCACGCTTACGCGTACCCACCCACCATTCTTCTACCGAAGGTTTTGGTGAAGGTCAGGGAGGAACCGTGTCTGGTCCTGCTAATAGCGCCGTATTGGCCGAGCAGGGCGTGGTTCACGGATCTTCTAGATCTGCTGGTGGAAAATCCTGTGCAGTTGCCCGAGATTCCGAACATAATCTCCCAGGCCAAGGGACGCTTCCTACACGAGCGTCCCGAGATGTTCAATGACTGCGTGGATGTTATCAAACAACGTTCCACGTCGGAAGGCTTTTCTCGACAGGCTGCTGATTTCATCGCGGCTGCGAGAAGTAGGTCAACCTTCAAGTCATATAACAACAAGGTTAACAGATTTGCAGACTGGTGTGAAGAAAAGGGTATTGATACCTTTCAATCCACTATCAGCAAATAGCAGACTTTCTCTGTGAGCTGTTCTTTTGAGGACTAGCTCCCGTCACAGTTGCTGGATACAAGTCAGCTTTGGCATCATTTATCCCTTGTCTAGCCAACAGGGATAGTCCAGAGGTGGCCCAGTTAAATGTGATGTTGAGGGAATGAGCAATCTCCGACCGAGACAACCGGTAGTCATTCCAGCCTGGAGTCTATCTTTAGTGCTTAATGTACTGGCCAAGCACCCTTTCGAACCGTTGCGTTCGGCTAGTCTAAAGCATTTGACTCTAAAGGCGGTTTTTTTCTATTGGCAGCTTCCTCAGCTAGAAGGCGCAGTGAGATCCATGCGCTTTCGGCAGAGAGGAACCGATTTATTGTTTCTGGAGAAGGTCTGCGTCTTCTGCCAAGAGCAGAGGTTATGTCAAAGAACCAATCTTTGAGATATCCCGGCAAACCGATCATTATACCGAAGTTAACTAGGTTTGATCGTGATGCCAGTGTCTGGTGCCCGGTCCGTGCTTTGACTAAGTACAAGAAACGGACTGACTCGTTACGGTCGAACGATAGACATCTGTGGATCTGCCATAAAAAGTCTTATGGCGCCGCATCCATGGATACTATCTCTCGTTGGGTGGTCGAATGCATTCAGACTACTCACGAGATGGCGACTGGGCACCAGGTGCAAGGCGTAAGGGCAGACAATGTCAGAGGAATAGCCGCCTCGACCGCCCTTTACAATGGTGTTCCGTTATAGGACATCATGGCCGTTGCACAATGGCACTGTGAGTCCTCATTCACGGATTACTATATGAGGGATGTGTCAGACTCAGCCAATCCACTCGCTTTAGCTGTTTTGAAACGATAGTTAGTGACCACACTGCTTTTCCCCTTTTCTCACTTCGGTAAGAAAAGAACCTAAAGCAGGCATGGTCAGGCGAGAGGATGTCAACCAGATTGTGTCACTGATGGCCGAACCGGTGAATGGTTGTAGGCGGTACGTCTGAAGTCCTGTTATCATAAGGTAATTCAACAAGTGAGAGTTTTTTGTATTATGTATATGTATCATGTTCATTCATCGTATATATTCATGCTCATTCCCAGGCTAATACAAGCGATATGCAGGGAGTAGTTAACCCTCTTGGCATATTGGTGTTTTCAGGCGAGATACATGTTCGTTAGTTCTCTCCCTTTTCTTAGGAGGAAAAAGGGGGGGGAGCTGTGACGCGAATGTGATTCGGTTCCGTAAACTTGACGGTCCTTTTTAGGTCTCCGTTAGTCAAGTTTGAAGTCTAAAATCTTTCTCCAAGGGGCAAAATTAGCATGTATGGCTTGCCCCTTCCCACCAGGTTACTGATCAAATCTGGTGTATATCAGAAGTAACAGAATGGTGAGTATTGATCGAAGGAGAATGCAGGAAATGTCAATTTCCCTTTCTCCGAGATCTAACAATACTCACCATTCTGTTACGGACCCAGCCTCCCAGCCCCACGGAGGCAAGCCATAGTTTTCTCTTGTTTGGTGGCTATGCAAACAATATGAGCTCTATGGTAAACGGGTACTCGGCAGTTGGGAGCCGAGTACCCGGTTCCCAGGAGTCGGTAAAGCTTTCTAAGTCTATAGTCCTAGAGCCGCTGTCAGAGCCAGCTGTATATCAGAAGTAACAGAATGGTGAGTATTGTTAGATCTCGGAGAAAGGGAAATTGACATTTCCTGCATACCATGCCAACTATATTAACTATTTTTGGCAAAGTAACAGATCACTATATATAAAACTATATATCATTAGAAAGGGCAATAAAATACCTTTAAGTACATATACAATTTGTATGAATAAAATATATTTTAGTTAGTCAACGTGCCTCTCAAAATGGCCACACCTTGTAGGATAAATACATTGGTCTATTTTTGCAAAGTTTATCGAATTTTGTTAAAATTTTACAAATGCCATTGATAAATTTAATCACAATGGTATTATAACTAACAGATACCAAAGTTTCGTGAAGGTTTTCATCCGATAAGATGTGAAAATGACAATCATATTATGTCATGGTACCGTAACATTTCGAGAAATTCCGGTCATGATTTTGGGGGGAGGCCTTATTCAATGTTGAATAATTCCTTTATACATAACCGAACACATACCAGGGTTTCTCAGCGTTGATAACGAATAAATGGCAAATTGTATGCTATGTAGCATTGCTGGTTGCAATCAGCAATTTAAGAAGCGAACGCAAATGTTTTACACTAAGATTCTATAGCATCAGACATTTTTTCGTAGCGGCGTCTCCAATAGGAATCGTTTACCGTGATAGATCGCGAGAGAACGAGATGAGTTTGTAGAATCGTACCCGTATCTAATATACGAGTACCACGCTCATTACCCGTTATTGGCATCGCCGTATCACGCGCTATAAGATTGACGCGTCTGATTGGTCGGGAAGTCATGAATATTAATTTTTCCGGCAAGATGGCGACACGATCAGCTGTTTTGGAAAATAGTTGTATGTTCAAATATGTCAATCTATGCATATTTCTTGTACGCCACAAACTAAAAAGTAGACAGATGACTAGATTAACCATATTGACAATCGGGAAGTGGGATGCCGATATATTTGACAGCTTTCGCATCTCAACTCGGCGTAATTAATGCTAGTAATTTGAGAGTAAGTTTTCTTGGAAATTGTAAACAAAGACATGCATCGATGATTGAGATTATCGGATTGTTTATCAATCAACAGTGGAATTAGAAAATTCAGCCTTCTGCCGTAATGTAACGCTAAGTTTGATTGGATAAAACTCCCGTAAAGCTTGTGTATTTAGCGATCGAAAACTGGTGGTAGCTTGAGCCGATAATACGTCCCGTCGCTCCCGGTGTCTAATTGTCTCTTGTCGATAATACGTCCCGTCGGACTAGCAACGTCATTTTTTCAAGCCGATAATACGTCCCGTCGATGCCACAGGGTTAAGCATTGATGTAGTATTTACTAGTGCTTTGTTGCCTGTTCCAGATATCCACTACTCTATTTGTGAATGAGTCTTTCCGTAGATCCAACCGACACCTCTTTTTCTTTAGCCTTAAGTTGTGTCCTCTTGTCTTGCTTTTAGATATTTCCAGCATATTTTTGGTAATTTTTGGATCGTATATTCGATTCAGTATTTTAAATACCTCTCATATCTCCTCTTAGTCTTCTATATTTCAGTGATGGAAGTCCTAGCTTTCTTAATCTCTCGGGGTACTCTAGATCCTTTAGTGTGTGAATGAATTTTGGTGCTCTTCTCTGCACATTTTCCATTGTAGCTATGTCCTTTTTGGTGTGCAACCCCCACACACATACAGCATATTCCTGGTGAGGTCTAACCTGCACTTTGAAAAGGCTGATGAGCATGCCTTCATCTAGGAAGCTGGAGGATCTCCTTATCAGTCCCATTATTGAGTTTGCCTTATTTACCTGTGACTGTATGTGTTGCTTAAATGACAAGTTATTGTCCACTGTGACATCTATATCTTTTTCTTGTGTGACATTTTCCATGGTCACCAAGTCACCATTCTGATTTTGTAGACAATAATCATGTTTTCCTTTTTCTTTGTTCCACTCTGTATCTTCATAACTTTGCATATATTTGGGTGAAACCGCAGTAACCATGTGTCAGTCCATCTTTTTAGGGAATCCAGATCTTCTTGTAGCTTTTCCTTCTCTTCAAATGTTTTTGTCTCTTTGTACATCTTTGTGTCATCTGCAAAGAGAAACGTTGTTGCATTGACACAGTCGGGCAAGTCATTTATGTAAATGACAAATAGTATCGGTCCTAGAACGCTTCCTTGTGGGGTCACACTTCTGTCACGCGAGCTTATTCCATTAACAACCACCTTTTGTGTTCTGTCAGTTAAAAATCTTTTAATCCATTTTGCTACCCGACTGCTTATCTCATAACTGTATAGTTTGCCGAGTAGGCGTTGATGGGGAACGGTATCAAAGGCTTCCATAAAATCCATGTACATGGTGTCTACCGTACCCCCTTTGTCCAGTATTTGTGTCCATTCGTCCATCACTGTCAGCAGTTGAAGGCTTGTTGACCTTCCGGACAGGAATCCGAATTGTGCGCTACTGAATAGTTAATTTCTTTCCATATGGGTTAGAATCTCAGCCCTGACCAATTTCTCCATTAATTTACATATGACACTTGTTAGGCTAACAGGTCTATGGTTCCCTGGGTCTGATTTACTTCCTTTCTTAAAAATTGCTGTAGCATTTGCAGTTCTCCAGGCTTCAGGCACCACACCCTCTTCCAGGGACTTGTTGAATATCATTGTCAGTGGTTTATACAGCACATCACTAAGTTCTTTTAAAACATTTGGATGGATCCCATCAGGTCCTGGAGCTTTGTTCTTAACTATCGCTTTTAGCAGTTTTAAAACTTCTTCTTCGTTGAACACTCTGTCATGGAAGTCCTACTGGATATGTTTATCTTCCAATTTGGGTATGTCTAGAACATCAGCTTTATCTTTGTCTTCACTAGCTACCTTTCCCCCTTCCTCTCCGATTTCTTTAATTCTGCTATTCCTGTTTTCACTAATCTTTTGGAGTTAACATATCTCCAGAATTTCTGGGGGTCTGACTTCGCTATCTCCTTTTCCGTATCTCTTTTCGCTTTTCTTACTAAGCCCCTTACTTGATTTTAGATTTTGGCATACTCCTTGTACTTACTTTCCTCTCTTGTTTCAATAAACCTCTGCCAGCTCCTATGCTTCTTCCTTATTTTTGCTGTAATTTTCTCGTCTAGCTGAACATCAGGAACCTTCCTGGGTTTTTCCTTGCCTTTTGTTCGTGTTTTTGGGATACATTTGTCTTGGGCCATGTTATAAATATTCATAAAATGGTCCAAGGCAGTACATGTATCCAGTTCTTCTAGTTCTTCCCCCAGTTTCTATCCATTTCGACTTTCATTGCTTCATAATTTCCTTAGAAATAGTTCCATCTCATCTCTCTGTTGTGGATGCTGTCTATATTAGTAAGGAAATTAAATTTGAATACACAGTGTTCACTTAATCCTATAGGGCTTTGATGGGTTATGTCAGTTATTAATTCTTCATTGGAGAGAAGTAGGTCACATACTAGGAGTGCTGTTTATCCGTGTGCGGGTAGGTCTGTTACAGTCTGGTGCAAGTAGCAGTCTCTTATACATTCTACAAATGCCTCTGCGGCCGTATCATTTTCAGATATCCATGTATTCCAGTTTATTTTAGGGAAATTGAAGTCTCCCATGATCAATAGGTGTGTAAACTCATTTCTCAGACTACGTACCTCTCTGATGAGACCTCGCAGCTCCCTAAGATTTTCTTTGCTACTACTTGGACTTTTGTAGATACATCCGATCATTAGGTTTCATGTCCACTAATCTTTACCTTCACTCACACACTCTCTTCGAAACTACTTTTCAGTGTACATTCGACTCCTTTTAGTTCTTCTTTTATGTACAGTGCTACGCCTCTTCTGTTGATTGTTTCTGACTCATTTTCAAACAGCTCAAAGCCCTTAATCTGCAGTTCAGCTCGCGTTGGTGCAAGCCTGAAGTTTCTTGGGAATACTTCTGTTATTCCTATAATGCTAACTAGATTCTCCTCATCCATTACTCTTCTTTTTAATTTCACAATTTTGTTTAGCATGCTGTTTGCATTTGTATACATGCACTGTATACCATCCCCCTGGTTATTGTCTGTGCACGACCTTTTTGCCTCTTTGTCTCTATACATATTTATATTAGAGCTTTTGAATATATTTACAGGTTTATTTACACCGCATGGCGCTATTAGTGCAGGGAATATTTTGTTGGAAAAAAATTGCGTACAGATAATGCATAGCCGTTCATAGCGCTTGCATAGCAAACAAACTGTGTTGAAACTGGTTGGTGTTCCAACGGGGAAATGTTTCAAAACATGTTTGCATGATCAAAAACGGCTTTTTTCATCTACACACGCTATGAGCAAGTGAATCCGAAAACAACCGAAAAGCATAATTTTCCGATTTCACAAAACGTTTTCCCTATGGAATGCAGGACTGGTTCCAATGTAGCAGTCATTGATACATATACCATACCGGGAGCTAGTCAATATTTTCAAGCCGAGAGAATTGATGATTTTTATCTTGTATTGGCGCTTCGATTGTGTTGTTCAAGCCACGAACAGAATAAATATGGAATGTAGTCTTTTCTAATATGGTTTCGAAATAATATAGATGGAGAACAGTGTTAAAATGTGTAAAATAACCAGGGTTCGAAATTAGCGAAAAGTTGGTGGTCGGCCGAAGGACTACCAGACTTGGCAAATCAATAGTCCCTCTAAAAAATTAGT
The DNA here is from genome assembly GCA_034401795.1 of Chaetoderma sp. LZ-2023a. Classification (NCBI taxonomy): domain Eukaryota; kingdom Metazoa; phylum Mollusca; class Caudofoveata; order Chaetodermatida; family Chaetodermatidae; genus Chaetoderma; species Chaetoderma sp. LZ-2023a. The sequence continues at coordinate 146,024,481 of CM067359.1, forward strand.
AGTCCGTAAGGCGTGTAATATGTGACACGTAGTTTACACAAATTGCACAAATGTGACATGAACAGATGGTTGAATAATTAATATTGGACTTTGAGAAAGTTATTGAGGATAGTGTATCGGTCTTCAGGTCTACAGTAGCCAGTATTGTCATTTGTCAGTATAATATATGTCAGATTCGGAATATGCATGTACTGGCTCTGGCGAAGGTCAGGGAGTATAGGAAACCTAAAATAATACGTATTGGCAGATTTGGCAATTACATCATTGATTGGAAGCTGTTGCTGCTTAAGGCAGCAATACATCTCAGTCAAATTATTTTCAAATAAATCATTAATGTACCTCCCATGAATACTGTGATTTCATTGACTAGGGTTAACATATATTTTGTGAGTTACCAACCTACATCACACAGTGTTGCCCACAACATCTGATTTTTGGGACCCCACACTCAGATTTGGGGGTCCCACTGTAAAATTTGGGGGTTCCCATAGGGTCCTCATCTGAGATATGTGGGGTCCTATGTTTTTTTCTTAAAATAAACACAACACATTGATCTAATTATACGGCACTTTATTAAACATGTTGAAAACAGTGCCAGTCTTTCCAGTGGTAAATTAAAAAAAATATGTATTCTGTGGATCTACAATGGTGGCTAAAATTGATCTATTGAAATGGCCCTTGTATATTTAACTAATAACATTTGAACTGCATGTCAATAAACAATAACTTAATTAGCACTGTACTTGTTTGTTGTTTGATAAACCAACCAACCTACATTGACGACCTTGTATGATTAATATTTCCAAAGACCACTACACTAGTAATTAGCGAAGACCACTGCATTCGTTTTTCTATTAAACCCTAACTTGACTTTGGACGAATTGAAAAATTAAGAGTATCTCGGGCCAGTTTGCTCAAGGACGACTTGACCTACTTCGATATAATGCGCACGTATTTTTTATAATGTAACTGGAATGGCTAAATATAGTGGAATACATAGGTTAAGATCAGACAAAACAATAATTTATCAAAAATAATCTGTATAAATCAGATTAAACTGGGTAATTAGTAAAAATGTATCAGCCAATAACCGGATATGTCTAATTCATAGGGAGTAACTATGTAACGCGATTGCTGATTGGTTGAAGCATAGATAACGCATTAGCGTGTATCCAATAAGGATGCTTGTATCGGTGAGCTCTGAGCTATAAGCTGTTTGGAAAAAATCAATATTTTAACGTAGATCGATTATATCGTTGAACATCGCTGAGCTTTTTTGTTGAGAAATTGGGAACACCTAACGATCGAGTATTGTTAAACATTATAAACACTAATCCATCAGTCAATCAATCAGCCGCTATTGCTAAATAAAAAGCGGATTATAGCGCGTATTGATACCGTTATTCAAACAAAAAAACATGGGCGCCGTGGGCCAATCAAAATGTAGTGTGTTTGGCGGCCATATTGCACTTGCAAAAATGTCCACCAACTCATTTAAAAGACTGCTAAACCACCCACCTACAATTTTGACAAAAATTTATGGTGCTCCAGGTGAGCTCCAGTAATGATTACCTTATTTTAAGCAAACACAACAGCTTAAAGTTTTTATTCTATAATTACTAATGCCTACACTGAAGAGTGAAAACTTATTATCATGATTCATGATGCCAAAAGACTGAATATTCTTAATATGTATTCTCAAATAATACGTAAAAATATACAATGGTCACAAATTCAGCCATGTGTCAGTTTCAGGACCTTTGAAATTGTGACTGATGGGACAATTATCATGATTATGTCATGCTTCTTTTGCTTCATGAAAGTCTTTTATCCATCAAGTCTGCCAAAAATGGCGTCCGCAGTGTTCTTGAGAAATGCCCATTTACAGACTTAGGCCGTATTCTCACTAGAGACGTAAACTGCGTATTCTCACTAGAATTCTCACACGGCTTAAGAAAAGACTATTAAAAAAATTGACCACTGGAATGACTGGCTCGATAATCTAGCCGGTCATTCGAGTGGTAAATTTTTAAATAGTCTTCTTGGTCTACAAATGGATATTTTGAATGAGAAATCGGAAATTTTCTTTGAACAAATTTATGTTATTTAGTACCGTTTCTTACTGCATTTAGCTTTAGATAACAAACGCAAAGTTGATGAGGGGCCGCTTGAGAATCCTACCACTAAAACAAAGAAATTGCAGAAGTATAAGTGCAGTGATTTGATCGTGCTCGGCTTGGCCTGGAAGACTACAGAGGATTGTATGCGTACTTATTTCTCACAGTTTGGAGAGCCTATTATGACACAGGTACGGTATTATTAACACCCTATGATGGGGCTATTAAATCAATTATGATTGCTTAAATTCTGTGGTCCTTAGACCTTTTCACATATAATTTTGATCACTATTTTAAGAGACTTTGGCCAGGAATCGAACTGTAATTTGTAACTCTAACTGAGAGTAACATGAATTGCTAACTGGCTAGCCATTTACAGTTACAATAACTGTCAAAATCAGTTACCACAATTCAACTATATGTCAAAAACCCACAATCGTGAAAGCCTCAGTTGCAAAGCAAGATTTTTCTTGCCGCATTGGTCAAGTGGAAGTGTTTATGGGCTCTGATCCTAGGTGCTTTCACCAGCTGTGGGTTCGATTCACGGTCATTCCCAATATACTGTACAATGTCACAAATACTTGTATAGCTCAGAATGTGTGGTTTCTGTGATGTATGCTCAGACGAGGTACTGCGCACCCCTCTTTCCACATAAATCACTAACTGGTTAACCAGTTACAGTTGGCTAGCCGGTTACAGTTACGGTTAAAATCAGTTACCACAGAATTCCACTGTGGTCCAGAATCCCACAATCGTAAAAGCCTCACCGGTAAAGCAATTTTCTTCTTGCCATGTCTAGTGGAACTGCCTGTGTGCTATGATGCTAGGCGTTGTCGTCAGTTGTTGGTTTGATTCACCGTCAATGCCAATATACCATAATGCCATGAATACTTGTATAACTCTGTTTTAAGAAAAAGACTAACCGATCTGACACTGAAGAAATTAAAGTGAAAAATGGATTTTCGATTTATTTCATCAACCATTTGATGTAATCTCCTTTGAAATAAGTCTTAAAAGAGCTCTGGCCTTTACTGTTGCTCCGCCAGAAAAACTGAGGACATATTTGTCCATGTTCCTTGTCTCACACATGTTGACTGGTACCAATGGGACCAGGCAATGAGATTTTGCGCTCATTAAATTGTTAACCAATCAAAAGTACCTATAAGTATAAGTACCATACTTTTGCATATACTTCCGGGAACCTAAAGATTGTATAATTAGCAATACTCGACTTACCGTTCAATCACTACTTGCTAAATCAATTATCTACATTTAGCTACCAGAATAAGATTTTTATGCTTGCATACACTCCTCCCCATGCCTATTCCTATAAATATGAACCCGTAACCAGGCTACTGGTTAGGTCCATCTCCAGTATATTAACTGATATGGACTGGCACCAGTATGTACTCACGCCATAGTGACGCCTGTCACTAAGCGCGCTTGCGCATGTGCACTGGAGCCCAAATAGGAAACAGATTCACTTTTCAATTATTCTGCAAGCAGAATAACTTCCTAAATATTATCAGAAAGTTTTTATAGCTTTGCGCTGTGTCAGCTTACTATTGAAGGATTTCCTCACGCTAAGATATGCCTACTATGAAGTCTATCCTCCCAAAATTATGTTTATGGAAGTATTTCGTAGTTATATTGAACTTTATAACTATGTATATAAAGGTTACCTGTTTTTGTGGGGCTTCGTTTTCGTGGTAACAACTTTAATATGCCTAAGTCATCATCATCTAAAAACCCTCTATTACTCCAGTGAGCCCTTATTCACTTAAAAGAAAAAATAGTGCTTTACAAGGAATTACATTTATTTCCCTATGAAAGATTGTTTTCTTGTCGTTAGGGATTTTTTAATTTGAACTTTTCCGGCCTTTCTTTGAAAGGCGTTTGCATGTTTCTAGACTTCTTTTAACGAAATTCTAAGTTGTAAGCTTCTTTCGTAATCTTTTTTCGTTTTTAAGAGTTTTAACGACCGATAAATCAAGGGCACGTTCTCAATCTGTGAACGAGTTCACTCTGTGTAGTATGGAGGACATGTCTGTTTAAAGTGCACTACGTGTACCCCCACATCGATGTGCGGGCTTTGCATAGGGTGGTCTGCGTTCGTATCTAAGTTTTCTTTAAGGATTATTCGTCCTAACAGCGCTGCCCTCTGGTCGTTCTTCCCCCACCCCGTTGCTGTTAAGCATAATGCTGTGTCTTTTGTTAATCTAATGTATCTGATCCATCAGCAACGGAGGAGGGGGGTGCGCTTCTTTGGCGAATTCTGAAAATAAGCTCTTCCGCTTCCGGTTGGGACGTAACTTCCGGTATAGTGGATGAATAAGGAAATAAGAGCAAATAAGCTCTCGAAGGTGATCTCGAGCAGGTCACCCGGTCAAACCCACGTGGGTCTTGAGGTTGAAAATAAGAAGAAAAGGCATGACCCTCAAGCAGTGGTGGCGGCGGTGGAAGCCACCGTCTTTATCATATATGCCAATGTAACCGGTTTGGTTTTGTATGCAAGATTCGAGTTATCTGCATCTCTTCTGATCTAATAAGCTCTTCCGACTTCCGCTTCCGGTTGGGACGTAACTTCCGGTCTAGTGAATGAACAAAGAGCAAATAATTAGAGCAGCAAAATATTAGAGCAAGTAAGCTCTCGAAGGTGAACTCGAGCAGGTCACCGGGTCAAACCCACGTGAGTCTTGAGGTTGAAAAAAGAAGAAAAAGCATGACCCTCAGGCAGTGGTGGCGGCGGCGGAAGCCCCCGTCCTAAACACATGTGCCAATGTCAACGTCTTGGTCATTCCGGTTGTCAGAAATGTCCACAGATCGCGTGTGTTCATCAGTTCCTGTCTGACTTCTTTACTGTACATCCGGGTTCAGTTTCCGGTTGTCTTCTTCCGGTTTGCGCATTTCCGTTTCCTATTGTTCCACTTCCGGATTCGTAATCCGGGGATAGGGTCATTACCGGTTTTTCATGGTGTTCTATGATTAACTTGCGGTTCTGTCTTCTTTTTTGGATTTCCGGTGATAGCTCTTAGTGAGATTCCAGGTTTGTCTTTCCTAGGATCTAGTCATCATCTTGCCTAAGAGTTAGTCTTATTTTAGTAAGTGCTTTTAAAATCGGAATGTTTATTCGCTGAAAATATTAATTCCGAGACATGGCCAGTCTTGAAGTCTCTCTTGGAATTGTAGATATTCAGCATTTATTCTTTTATCAGTGAAACAATTCAACGTAATTAAAAGACTCTTCCGACTGGTTGCCGGATGGGTTTTTTGTTGCAGCCGAAGTCAGTCTGTACGCATTATCGATAGATACATAATTTTTAATTTCATCCAACTTTAGATGGCCAGTTGTCTTCGGGCTGTTCAGCCTTTTTTTGCGCTCTTTTCCTCTTATGTCGGCATGTTGACATATTTATTTTAACCAACGGGAGTTATTTTGTTGAAGAAAATACCTGTTTCTAGACGCTGGGAATAGAGAAATAAGACAAAAAGGGTGAAGGAAGAAGGAATAAAAGCCGAGTTTTTCTTCTGCGTTGTCACGTTCATGATTTTGGTGAGTCATTTTGCTTTGATTTTATATCGCCTCTGTCTTTCTGCGTTTTGTTTCGTGATTCAACCCGTAGTGTTTCATCATAATCAAGTATCAGTGTTTTGTGTATTTAACACTCGCGCTGATCCCGGAGATTCAATATCAATCTATCAATAATTCCTTTTATTGGCATATCAAACTCAATGACATCCGTCTTTAACAGATGATAATATTGGTTCTAAGTCTTTAAATATAAATAAGTAAAGATAAGTATAGGTCTCTTCCTTCATCCTCTACTCCTTCTCCTTCTAAAGTTTTCTTCTAGTCATGTTCTCCTTCCTCTCTCTCTTTCTGCCTTCCTCCTTTTCCCCTCCTCTGGGGTTTTCCCATATTTCATCTTCTATCAATCCTCTCCAGAGTTCATCTGGTTCTGTTCTTTCCTCTTCATCTTCCATTCTTCTTAATTCCTCTATTCCTCCTTCTTCCTCCTTTGATCATCTTGATCCGATTGTTTCTGTCGTTCTCTCTTTTGAGCTTGAGTTTCAAATTGTTGATTAAGGTCTGGTTTTCTCATTGTTTTCTGTGCTTAGGGATTCGTCCCTTGTTCATTCTTTCATGTCAGCTTTTTTCTCTATTCATTCAAGGTTTTCAGCTATTGGCCTGAATCACTTTCCATGTCCTCTGGTCAGGATGTTGTATCTGATCACATTCTTTCTGATCAATCTTATTCTTTTTCTGATTCTTTACAGTTTTCTTCTCTTCAAGCTTCCAGGAGACCTTGCTCTCCTCTTTCCATTTGAACAGTTGATGCTATGGCCTCTGGTGACTCTTCTCTTCATTTTTCTTCTCCATTTCTGAATCCTATGGCCTCTGGTGACTCTTCTCTTCATTTTTCTTCTCCATGTCCTAATCCTTCTTCTAATTCTTCAATTCCCAAGTCGGTCAGGGCTGAGGAGATTTTGTCCAGTCAGGGTCTCTTCGGATGACTGCTCCCTGGCTCACAGGTGGATTGCTTAGATTCTTTCTCTTCCTTTTAAGGACGAGTTTTCTATAGACCTTACTTCTTTTGTGTAGGCTCTTTCTTCTAATTCTTCTTTCTTGTCTCCTCAGGTCCTTCCAATTAACAATTTGGTCATTAACATGTTAGTTTTCTTTGTGAATGATGTTAATTCTAAGGAATTTTCTCTATCTCTAAATATGATGCTCCTTTTTCAGATCCCAAAAGATGATTACTTACAAGTTGCCACTTTTCTCTCTCTGGATCCTCCTGGGAAGTTCTTTCATTTCATGTTAAAGATTTTTCTAAGGTTAGTCAACCCCCTGCTCTTAGAGCGAGAGGGGGGGGGGGGGGGCTTATTTTTACAGACCTAGTTCACGGTCTAGTGGTAGGTCTTCACACAGAGGTTTTTCAAGCTAAGAGAGTGAAGGTGTGGCCTCCGCCCGGGTAGGGTCAACCCTTTCTTCTATTTTATCTCTTCTCTTCCTCTTCTTGGGTCTTTGGATCCGTCAGTCCAGTGTCTTATACATACATGAGAGCTTTCAGCTTTGGGTAGGAATGCCTACCCTGTCATTAAATCTTAGTAAAATGATCTCTATTCACTCTGAAACATTCAAATCTGCATTAATTTTAATTTAACAAGGGGGTATGACATGATTAAATCTCATGATTCTTACTCCCAAGTCAAGATGGAGAGCATCTCCCAGATCATTTCCAGTCTAGATCAGGGTATGTGGTCGTTTTCCATCGACCAAAATGACGCCTTCTTTCATGTTCTCATTCACCCTTCCTTCAGAAAATTCCTGAGTTTTGCTTACAAAGATCGAGTTTGGCAGTTTCGCGCCCTGCCTTTTGGCCTGACCGCGGCTCCTTTTCTTTTTACTCACCTATTCTCAGCCGTGGCAGGAATTTTACACCGTCATTTTATCCATCTATATGTTTATATAGACGATTGGTTAGTAAAGCAGTCTTCCTCAATTCTCTCAGGAATTCTTCCAGAGGTTTGCAGTCTGGCATGCAACCTAGGGTGGATTTTAAATCTAAAGAAATCAAGCCTAGGTCCCTCTCAAATCTTCACGCATCTAGGCGTTTCTTTTGATCTGGCCCAGGCTATAGTCTTCCCCTCAGATCCAAGAATAGAGGCTTTATCAGTGGCAATGGAAATCCTGTCTTCTTCTTCCATGGTCTGAGCAAGATTTCTGCTAAGAGTGATTGGTTTGATAGTCAGCGTAGAGAATGTTATTCCATGGGTGGCGCTGATGAGAAGACCCTTCCAAATGTATTTAATGTCCCTTTGGAAGCAGTCGGTTCACTATATTTACCATCAGATTCCCATCAGAGAACACTTGATTCCTCTTCTAGATTTTTGGAAAGATCGTTCTCTGCTTCTGATTGGTATTCCACTGGTAAAGTCCTCCCCTCAGGCGATTATCTTCACAGACGCTTCTCAGAAGGGATGGGGGAGTGGTCTGGGAGTCCCTGTCGTTTTCCGGTCTTTGGTCCCTGGAGGAGTCGACAGGTCATATCAACATTCTGGAATTGTGTGGTGTCAAGAAGGCTCTCCTTTCATGGTCAGATCTTGTGATAGGTCTCAGTCTCGATTCGGTCGGACAATTCGACAGTGGTTCTTATTTCAATGGACAGGGGGTACAAGGTCATCCCTCCTTTGTCTAGAAGTGTGGAACCTTCTCTTATGGTGTCGCAAGAATCAGATTCTTCTAGTGTCTTCTCATGTCCCAGGCAGTCTGAATTTTCTTGCGGACCAACTGTCACGTACCAGCTAATTCGCCCACACAGAGTGGCAGTTAAAGAGGTCGGTTGTCAAAGCGATTTTCAGTCTTATGGATCGTCCTCTGGTAGATCTGTTTGCGACATCTCTAAATGCTCAGATCTCCTCTTACATGTCTCCTTTTCCGGACAGTCAAGCCCTGGCGGTGGATGCCCTGTCTCAGTCCTGAACAGGAATGTTCGTCTATGCGTTCCCTCCAACGATTTTGATTCCGTTAGTGTTGAAGGTCAAAGAACAAATCTGCGAGATTCTTTTAATAGCTCCTTTTTGGCCAAAGAGGATTTGGTTTGTAGACCTTCTAGATCTCCTGGTAGACTTCCCTCGTCTTCCATTCTCCCTGGATCTTCTGTCTCAAGTAAGAGGTCTTTGTCTTCATCCAAACCCAGAAATCTTCAGTCTGTGTTTGGAGAATATCGAAACTAAAGTCTACGAGAATAAAGTTTCTTCAAGATCTCCAGTAATTATCGATTGTTCCAGAAGTGAGTCGACCCGCAGAGTTTACAAGTGTCGAAATTTTTGGAGAATGGTGCTCAGACCAATGTCTCGTGCCCGATTCTGTTTATATTCCCCAAGACTTTTTAACATATCGCTTTGATTCCTTACATTTATCAGCTAATACGGTTAGGGGATATAGATTTTCTCTGGCATCTTCTCTTCCTTGCCTTCTATATGCCGATGTCAAGGACACTCGTCCTCCGATAGCCACGCCTTTACCTTCATGGAACTTGGCTTTGGTTCTTCAAGTGCTGGTAGGCCGTCATTTTGAACCTCTTTCCTCTATTAGTATTAATGGCCTCTGCTAGAAGGCGTTCAGAATTCATGCTTTTTCTGCTGAAAGGGAGAGATTTATAGTTTCAGGAGATGGTTTAGTTTTAATCCCAGAAGGAATTTTTTATCTAAAACAGTCTAACCGATTTCCTGCTAGTCCGATCATTTTAAAATCATTATCGTCTTTTTCGCCTTCCGACAAACTCTGGTGTCCTGTTAGGGCATTAAAAATGTACAAACAGCGAACTGATTTCAAAAGATTTGATCCGTCCCTTTTATGGTTTTCTTATGCGGAAGAGTTAGCTAAGCCGGTCTCAAAGTTTACGATATTCTGATGGATTTGGGAGACGATTAAGCTTTGTTACGCGATTGCTTCTCCGGAACTAATTAATCTCTTCTATATTAAAGCTCACGATGTTAGAGGAATGGCTTCCTCTTTTGCACTTTTTGGCTGTTCGTATTTAGATGAAGTCATGCAGGTTGCAGGATGAAAATCTGAATCCTCTTTTACAACCTTTTATCTGAAATATCAGAGTGCAGCAGCCTCCTTCTTTCGTAATATTACGATTTTAACCAAAAAAAGCTGAAGACCATTTACCAAGCACATCTCGCCATTTTCGTTAAGACTGCGTCTGTAAGAAATGGTGAGAGTTTGTTTTGGTTTTTATTTATCTCTTTAAGTTCAAGTTTTCCTTATTTGATAATCACGGTGTGATTGATTTAAATGTACTATTATGTTATCCTTGTTTGTTGATTCTCAGATCGCCTCCCACCTAATGTTTTAAGTGGGGCACTGACCAAATCTACGGGTTTAGCAAGTAGCCTGGTTGAGGGTCCATATTTATAGGAATAGGCATGGGGAGGAGTGTATGCAAGCATAAAAATCTTATTCTGGTAGCTAAATGCAGATAATTGATTTAGCAAGTAGTGATTGAACGGTAAGTGTTTTTATAGTGGTTAATAAAACAACAGACCAACCCGCAAGGGGGGTCTGTGGCTGGTTTCTCCCAATTTGCTTCCAAAATATATAGAAGTAGCACAATTTAGATTGTAAAGTGTTGTCGGATTATGTAAATGTTTAGCTAATTCTCTAAATGTCATGACTTGTATATTTTTGGAAAATGTGGATTTTTGGAAAGAAATGTGTCTACGGTGAGTCGTATTTGTGATAGTATATTGGTATGGATTAGTTGTCAGCTGTCCGACAACGCTACCACTACCAGGTTATCGTGTTCAAAACAGGATTTCAACGGGTAGGAAAAACAAGTTTTATTGAACAATTTACATTAAATACAGTATCATAATATGATAATACCAAGGCCGTCATTCTCTATATTGTCTGTGAAACCCTAAAGCCTACCCACCATTCAAAAATCTGAAATCCAGAAGGATCGAATCAAAGCTTCGTCACAGAATAGAATCGAATACTCAAATCTTCATAGGGCCCTAATGGTGGTGGGTTGGTGTACCATAATAAAATCGGACTTAATGCAGCATCAGATATGTTGGCCAGCCGACAATCCTAGAAAATTGTGTTATACTCGATAAGTAGAGCGGTAGCTTCACAATTTATTCAAAAGTTTGAAAATCAACTAGCCTGAGGTTGTGATTAGTATGTGGAGGATGCCTGTTAGTAATGCCTTATGGGTGAGATGGTCATCTCAAGACTTTAAATTAACCCTTGAAATTCCACGTCTCAATCTCATAACAACAAACAGGAAAGCTGTTGGATATTTTGAAACTAATTTGACTGGAACATATTTCTCCCATGTTATATGTGTTATATGAGAAGCCCTGGCTGCATGAATTAATAGTATCTGACTGAAACTATTATTGTGCTTGTTAATTTTTCTAGGTGAAGAAAGATACTAAAACGGGAGACTCAAAAGGTTTTGGTTTTGTCCGCTTTGCCGAATATGAAGCGCAGAAGAAATGCTTATCACAGCGTCATAACATAGATGGTCGTTGGTGTGATGTCCGGATCCCAAACTCAAAGGTGAGAATGTTATAAAAACATACATCTGAATACAAGATGGAGGTGGGGCAGTAATAGAGATTTAGCTTGGATGCGTATATAAATTTGGAAATAATTTAAAACTTCCATTTCTCTGATTCTGTTCCCGATAAAATTTATTGCAATTCTGGCCAAACTTTGTATATGAAATGGAAGTGCATATAGTAATTCATAAATCGATTTTCTCACTGACTTGTATGATATCATAGTCAACTACGTGACGTGTATGCTGACGTCATAATCATGACATAATGAATAATTTGGTTATGCCCGTCTTTAACGCTTAATAGTCTGACACGTTGTACGAATTCTATCTCTAACATTTAATAAATATGCTGTTGAATAGTTTGAAACTAATTTGACTGGGTATAGTTTCTGGAAATTGATAGTTGGGAAGTTCAGAGATTGATCGATCCCAGCACGAGTGAGGTGTGGGTGGAGCCTAGATTGAGGTGGGCAGGGCAAAGGTCCATTATTGTGTCGGTACGCTTTCACATATATTTGCCAACTGTGGTGAGATCATGCATCATAAATGTAGATTCGTAGAGTAATGGATGAATCTCGTTTTATCTATGCCCCACCCATCTCTAGCTAAGATCCACCCGCGCTTTGTCCGAGTTGGGATCAATCGCACCCTGAACTCCCTGACCTTCAATTTCCAGAAAACTATACAGGTAAGCTTATGGCAGCAACAGGGCCCGGTTAAATTAGTTTCAAAATATTCAATAGAATGGTTATTAAATAATAAAAACATACAATTTGTACAACTTGACAGACTATTACGTGTTTATGACAGACTTAGATACATCATTCATGAATTAATGTATTGTGACATCAATATACATGTGACATAATTCATTATGACGTCATATATTTGACTAACAGTTTAGATTCCTCTATAGCATTTACATGTGCATATATTATATGAAAAGGCACAATTGTTAGTCCTTAACCCTTTAACACAGTCATTCATATCAGCCAAAAATGGCTTCTGCAGCCGTCTTGCGAAATGTCCATTTGCAGACCAAGAGAAGACTATTTTTGAAAATTTACCACTTGAATGACTGGCTCGGTAACCGAGCCAGTCATTCCAATGGTAAATTTTCAAAAGTAGTCTTGTTCTGCAAACGGATATTTTCAATTAAAATCTTTTGGAACAAATTCGAGGGTTTAAGTTGTAATTGCTCCATACTCCTCTTAATACTCATTGTCTGTGTAAAACTTATCTATATACATATAGTCACCAAACTTTGTCTATCGGTACGAAGTAGGCGAAAGACGTGCTTCTTACAATTCACTGAACATCAAAAGTACCATTTAACCCTTTGACCCTTGAATTTGTTCAAGAAAATTTCAATTTTCTCATAGAAAATGTCCATTTGCAGACCAAGAGACCATTTTTGAAAATTTACCAGTGGAATGATCTGGTTATCGAGCCAGTCATTCCAGTGGTAAATTTTCAAAAAATAGTATTCTCTTAGTCAGCAAATGAACATTTCCCATGACCACTGCAGAAGCCATTTTTGGCTGATATTAGTGTTAAAGGGTTAACACTCAAGCCAGCCAAAATCACTTCTGCAGTGGTTATGAAAAATGTCCATTTGGTTCCAAAAGAAGCCTATTTTAACAAATTTATCACCGGTTCAATAACAGAGCCTGTCATTCCAGCAATAAATTTTCAAACTTAGTCGTCCCTTGTAACTCTAAGTAAATAAAACATTTCTTGAACAAATATGAGTATTAACTAATTTTCGCTTGCACTGTACACATCATTTAACCATTTTCACATTTGATACTCCGCAGAAATATTAAATACTCAACCTGTTCAACAGTCGGTTGAGCCCACGGTCTACTGCTGACTGCTACAGGGCTTTAGATTTGCCTCATTTGGGAACACCACCTATCTGGTCCAGGATCCATCAGTGTTCCTAGAACCTAGAGAATTTTGAAAACTGAAAGACTAATTTTGAGCCATTTTAGTTTTAATAGCACAATAAGACCTGAATAGTGATAAAATGCCACAGCATCCATCTCTGAGTATTTAATTGACTGTAAATCTGTTAATTAGTGTTCATAGCAGCCAGTAGGATTTTAATTTGACCTCACTAATATGGGCGATTTCATTTGGCCATGACTTGTAAGGTCAGAGCTAAGGGGTAATATAAAGCCCTGTGTTAGCAGTGTTCATTCTAGGATCTTGAATAGTGGTGCACAAGGACACTACCCAGCCAAAAGGTTGGGCCATTAAAATAATATAAGGGACAGAGGCTCTGAATGAACCCACAACTTAACAGAAATAGAGGCCTGTTAGAGAAATATATATCCACATTTGATGCTTTCTTACAGGTCAGACCGATCTGATTAACACTCATCATTTACATCTTAGTATCTCAATTTCAAATCAGCCATACTGGCAGCAACAGCGTCCATTCAAATTAGTTTCAAAACATTCAACAAAATTTTCTTACAATGCGAAAAATTTGTCATAGCTGATATAAGTTTGAAAGAGTTGCGTTATTTTACAGTTGAATATCCATAAAAGTTGGGGATATTTGACCTCTAATGGAAAAAAATGTGGGTCATTTCAAAATAACAGGGGACTATGACCCCATGGCCCCTCCTAGAATGAACACTGTGTTAGTGCATTTATCGCCATATTTGTCTAATTCAAACCATCCATATGCTTATATAATTGTTTCCGTTTTATTTTGCCAGTCGAGCACTCAAGGCGAGAACCAGAATCGTAAAGTGTTCGTTGGTCGCTGTACTGAAGATCTGACGGTCGATGAACTGCGCAACTTTTTCTCACAGTTTGGTGAGGTAATTGATGTATTCATTCCCAAACCGTTCCGAGCATTTGCGTTTGTAACGTTTGCTGATCCCGACGTCGCCATGTCATTATGCGGCGAGGATTATATTGTGAAGAATGCAAGTGTGCACGTGAGCAATGCCGCTCCGAGAGCGTACACCAAAAAGGACGAGCAAAGGGATGACAGAGGTGGTGGTTATAATCAGGGTGGACAGAATATGGGTGGATTTGGTGGCTGGGGTGGTGTTCAAGGCAGGGGCGGTAATAATTCTGGACAGGGGTTTAATCTTGGCCCATTCTCATTCAACCCTGCCATGTTGGCAGCAGCTCTAGGACAGAGCGGGAATTGGGGCATGATGAATCAGCAGGGAGGTGGTGGTGGTGGTGGAGGGCAGCAGGGTGGCAGTGGTGGATCACAGACTGGTGGTGTTGGGAGTAGTGGAGGTGGATCAGGAGATGCGCAGCATAGTACTGGTGGAGGGACTGGTGGTTACAGTGGTGGTGGTTACGGCGGAGGTAGTGGAGGTTACGGTGGTGGTTTTGGCAGTGGTACAAGTGGATCTTTGGGCTGGGGACAGGATACGAGTGGTCGTTCATCACAAGGCAGCTGGGATAACAGAACGGGCTGGTTCTAAATTTATCAGAGCCGTATCATTATTATATTAACACATTTCATTCTATATGTCATAAATGAGATTTCCTATGTATTCTTATAGATCAACATGGCGTAATATATTGATAAATATTTGATTGAGAATTGTTGCTCTCCTGAATACGAACAAGTCTCTTCACTTGCAGAACTTTAGTTTCATACAGTACAGCTCATTAATAAGTTAACATGTTTCCAAACGGAAGCAAGGTTCAGTAGTACAATATTGAACACGAGGTAAGAAATATTCAGTTGAATATTTTGGACTTAATTTGATTGAATTTAATTGGAAACAATTGCTCACAGCAATGCTTTTCAATCAAATTAAGTCCAAACCAATCAACAATAAATTTGAATTTGGGTGCATTTTAAGTTAATTCTGAGCTAATAATTCTTTTTTATCTACCATTATATCTATCTAGACAATGGGTTACTTTTCCAAATAATTTTTTGTAAGACAAATTTACAAGAGTTTTTTGGTTAATTATCATGATGATTGTCAGAGGGTATCGTCCTTCTTTGTCTCATTCAGTGATAAATAGTCAGTGGACCTTTCCGGTTTTAGCTATGCCCCGCCCATCTCTAGCTAAGCTCCACTCACACCTCGCTCATGTTGGGATCGATCGATCTCTGAACACCCTTACTATCAATTTCCAAAAAATACACAGGTAAGCTGTTGACTATTTTGAAGCTAATTTGACTGGGTGCTGTTGCTGCCTAAGGCAGCAACAGCAGTTACAGCGCCCAGTCAAATTAGTTTCAAAATATTCAACATCATGTTTATTAAATAGCAAAGAATTACAAAGACATACAATTCATACAACATGTCAGAGTATTTGAGATTTGGTGACGGTCTATATGGAACCCTTTGTGACGTAATAATTGTAACGTCATCATACACGCGCTGAGCTGATTATGACGTCATACAAGGTCAGATGATAGATGAATACTCTGGAAAGGTCAATTCTGTCTATAATAAAGTTCTGTGTGCTTTTTGGTGGATTGGCACTCGATGGTGTCACATTAAATTTCTGACAACCTTGTTTTAACAGCCACCAAAAGCAGCGTTTGAAACAATAGCCCTTTCCCACATAAGCGTATTTTGGGAAAATACCTTCCCGGAATGCATCGCGCATACCGCTTCCGGTTGGTAACCGCGATAGCCGACGCACAAACAGCATTACTTTACTATGGGAATCATATACAGTGCACTTTAAGCAGTGCGTATGAAAAACTATGTTCATAATATTATCGAAGTCATACATCATTGGAAAGCTAAGCCAATTTTTTATATATTTCTGTATTAGTTTTTATAGTTTTGTGAAATTTAATACGGTTGATTGCGATTTTAAAATGTCCCCTATTGTCCACTTGATTTAATGAATCTTAAGTCGAATGATTTATTCTCTATATGCAAATAAATCAGTGAAAACGTTACAAAAATATAAAAAGGAATGCATTTATGTTTCCGCAATTGAATGCGCTTTCCAATTATATATGATTAAAATAATATAATGATTTTAGTTTATCATGGGAACGGTTTAAATTGCAGTGTATTTTAGTGCAAAGTAACTCAATGCGGGTTGGCGGCTATACCAGCCAGCAATTTTGCTGTGAGCATTGATTTAGGGAAATCCTGGCATAATGACGTCAATGTGGGAAAGTTGTATTATACATGTACGGCAATGTATTAGAAGCCACTGTTTGGACAAGTTGGATTAGTTTGACTGACTGGTTTATAGATGATGTAGCTTTCTGCAAAATACGTTTAAAGAAAGTTAGCAATGGTTGCCCAGAAATAAATATATTGTATCATTGGTAAACGTGGTGCTTGTAGTCAGAAGGTCGTTATATGGAAGTGTTCATAATTAGAACTTGCCTGACTAACTGAAAATGTAAACATTCATAGAATAATCAATCATTCATATCATCCATCTGATACATATATAATATTAACCCTTTCAATCCCAGAAAACATATTCTTTACATATAAATCTGATTCTGTTGAATAATTTGAAATTAATTTGACTGGAAGCGGCTTCTAGTATTAAAATAATTTGAAACTATTCAGCAGTTTTCCTGTATGGTTGCCATGAAAATGAGATATGGGGAATTTATCGGTGAAAGTGTTAACCATTTCAACACATTTAATGACTATTCATTGCATATTTTGACATTAGTTCCACTGAAAGCTGTTACTGCCTATCAGTGACAGTAACAGGTTCCACTTAAGAGGTTAATAATATTTAACATGTCGTCCTATTTGTGTGCCAGAAGAAGTCTTATTTTTGAAAATTTGCCACTGGAATGACTGGTTCGGTTAGCGAGCCAGCCATTCAATGGTAAATTTAAAGAAATCGTCTTCTTCGCCTGTAAATGGACATTCACAATGTTTACGTTTATTTTCCTGGTTATTAACCCTTTAACACTCATATCAGCCAAAAACAGCTTCTGCAGTCGTCTTGTGAAATGTCCATTTGCAGACCAAGAGAAGATTATTTTTTGAAAATTTACCACTGGAATGACTGGCTCGATAACTGAGCCAGTCATTCCAGTGGTAAAATTTCAAAAACGGTCTTCTGTTGGTCTGCAAATGGACATTTTCTCTGAGAATTTTCTTGAACAACTTCAAGGGTTAAAGGGTTTAGCTTAGTTTTCAATTCATATTTCTGCGCTTTTGTATGTTAGTATGTCTCGTATATAATGAGTTGAATATGTACAATTTACAACACCTAGATTCAAATTCTCTATAACACTTCACATGCTGATAAAAATTGGAAATTATACTTGTAAGGATCCAGCAGAAAGATGGATATACGTAGGAATCTATGCATCAATCGTTTCGTTAGATTATTTTAGATCTTTGGTCTGAACTCTTTAATGGTCAAACCTGCAGTCATCTTGAACAATGTCCATTTGCAGACTATTGGAAAGCTGTTTTTTTAAATTTGCAAATGGAATGACTGACTCGATAGTCATAGTCATACCAGTTGGAAATTTTCAAAAATAGCCCTTTAGTGGCTTGCAAATAGACATTCACCAACCAAAGAAAGTTGATTTTCCTGACTGAGTTTGACCATTAAAGGCTTAAGAGTGTCCAGTGCTCTATTTATCCTCGAGTCAGATTAACAAAGTTTAAAATATGACTGATTATCTTTAATTTAAATAACATTTTGAATGAATGTCAATTCTTTTAAGTTTCAAGTTATTTAATTGGGAGAAATTCCATTTATCACTATTTTCCAATTTACCTAGAAATTAATTTTACTGTAAGATGCAGTATTTAGTTCTTTGCCCTTTAATGGTCAAGATTTGTCAAGAAAGTAACATGTTTCTTTATTGATGTCCGTTTGGCAGGCCATGAAAAGACTATTTTTGAAACTTTATTTCAGGAATATCTGACTTAGTTATCAAGCCAGTCATTCCTGTGGTAAATTAAAAAAAAAAAGTTTACTCTTGGCATGCAAATGGACATTTCTCAAGACCATCGTAGAGCTGGGTTTTTTTACCAACTTGACCATTCAATGGTCAAATGGAAAAAATGATCTTGAAAACCTTGCAAGGTATCATTGACAGCAACAGCATACAGCATACAGCAACATTATTTCCAAAATAAACTATTATTTGGAATCTAAAGGGAATTTATGACACTGAAATTTCAGTAGTCTTGTCGTTTTAATTGTTAATGAAATGACTTTTATATAATCAATGCCATATTTTATATATTGATAGATCTAATACCATATTTTATATATTTAAAGATCTATGCCCACCCGTAAGACTGTGTATTGAAATATATCATGTTAAATTCTGCACAAATAATGTGTGAGTGAAAATTATTTCTGTTTTATAATGTGTAAATTCTGGTCTCGAGTAAGAAAGTTTTGTATCTATGTTTGTATGCTGTGTACACCATAGGATGTGAAGCAACATTAACCATTTTACCCCCAACATACCAGAAACGACAAATTCTTTATACAAAGTACGGATTATTCTGTTGAATATTTTGAAACTAAATCGACTGGGAGCTGTTGATGCTATGGTAGGGACAGTTCCCAGTCAAATTAGTTTCAAAATATTCAACAGCTTTAATGTGTAGTTGTCTTGAAATTGAGGCAGAGTTTCGAGGGTTAATGGTATTGACAGGGATTCGAACCCGCAACCGACAAAGGCGCCCAGCATCATAGCCCACAAACGCTTCCACCACACCAACACCGCAAGACAAAAGTCTTACTTTGCCGGCGAGTCTCACGATGTAAAAGCTTGGCGCTTTCGTCGGTTGTGGGTTCGATTCCCTGTCAATGCTAAGATACCATACTGCCATGACTACTTGTATAACTAAAGGTTAATGGTTGAGTTATGTTCTGTAGTGACAATAGCAATTTTAGTACTAAGTATAGCTGTGGTATGTTTGATCGCATCAAATGATTGTAGTGAATTAGTTATAAATGCAATGATGAATGCTATATATATATATATACAGATGTACCTGAATGTAATAGAATACTGCCTGCCTGTTAGAGAATCTATAAGAATATATTGCGGAGTGTCTTTGTACATAATACTGATTGTTTGCCTGAATAAATGTTGTTTCTGATAAAACAAACATATAAGTGTGTGGTTAATGATGTTTTCATTATGAACGACATTCAACTGATGAAAGGAATGGATGAAAAGTGAAACGTATTGATACAGATTTTATACTGTGTACACTTTAATAAATACATAAAATAGTGAGCGACCTTTTTGGGGGATCATATTTACCCGCTTGGTTGATGCCAAAGGGTGCCATGGGATGAAGTTGGGATGAAGTTGATGTATCCAATGGCTTTCTTTAGCTTGCCTCCATGTTGAGGTAAACTCATCATCAGGGTCAGATGAGAGCACTTGTATGATTCCGAAATGTTATATTCCTTGTTTGACAATTGCCAATAATTTTGCCTCTGTAGGTCAGTCCTGTGTGGTGACTTTTGAACCACTTACTTTGGTCCATAACTTGACAGAAATCGCATTTTACTTTCGGGCAGGAGACAAATACATTCTGTGTTTTGGTTTAGCTTTTCCTGGGTTTTCTAAACGAGCTCTAATAATGTCGTCCTTGATTGTTTTATTTCTCCTGAATCCAAACTATGGTTTTTCGGGGAATGCTGTCCTACAGGGTTGACAGCTTTACCAGATATGCCAGTATTTGAGGATTTTGCTTTTGTACAAATTCGCCGCTGTTGGAAAGATTTACAAAAAACTCGGATTGACACGGTTTATCGGTATCATTAGAACTGTTGTTATTCATGTTAACTGATTCTGTTGGTAAAGAGATATTTTGTAGAGATATCGTTTACTGATACGATATAGAGAATACAGATTTTTAGATTAAAAAGAATAAGTGATTGGTTCTTTGTTTTCTCGTGAGTATTTTTGACTACCAGCATCTGTTTCTTTGCTGCTTCAGTTTCACCACCATGTGATATATACACCTGTGCAAAAGTTAAGCACCAGCAAAAACAATAGAACGTAGAAACATGATGGTACAGCTAGGCTGCCATACTTTTTGTCCCCGCGTTAGCTGACATAATTCCAAGTACGAAATAATGGAACTTCATAGGGTGGTTGGACTAGGTCTGGGGAAGAAACCTATCAAAATTGACAATGGTCCAAAACCCAAGATGGGTGCCAGCCACCGGCATCCATCTTGAAAATTGGTTTCCGGATGATAACGCCGTTACCGTTTGTCGGATCGCATTGAAACTTCATAGGGTGGTTGGACTAGGTCTGGGGAAGAAACCTACCGAAATCGACGATGATCCGAAATCCAAGATGGCCACCAGCCACGGGCTGCCATCTTGAGAGTTGGTTTCTGGATGATATCTCCGTTAGCATTTATCGGATCACTTCCTAAGGTCGTTGGAATATGTCTGGTGAAGAAACCTATCGAAATTTATGTGTGCGAGAGTGAGTGAGTGAATGAATGTTATAGAGCCTAGCCAATGCCTAAACATAAAAACTGTGTACCAAGGATTTGATCTCTTCATAGATCATGAAAGCCTTAGAAACAGGGTCTATAGGGTGCTGTATCCAGAAGCTTGTTACCTAAGTCCTATTGTCCTGAACTGTCAATACGAGCTGGGTTATGATTTGAGTCTGTGTTGAACATTGTTTAATTCTTTGCTGTTCAAGATCTGTCATGAAAATCAAAATCTCTAATTAATGTTTATCTGCTGACCAAGAGGCTATTTTTGAAATTTTATGACTAGTTTGATTATCCAGTCAGTCACTCCAGTAGTATACACGTATTTTCCATGATACCATAGTCTTCTCTTGTCCTGTACGAGTATATTGCAGTTGGTGCCATCTGTTTGTCTGTCTGGCTGTTTCTCAGTCTGTTTGTCTGTCTGGCTGTCTCTGGTGTCCAAGAAGTTAGGATCACCAAATTTACATAGCAACTCATACTGTAGATGTCTAGGCAGAAAATTAGTCGTGTCAAGTATCTAGGCCACGGTGTCACAAAGTCCATACCAGAATTTACATTTTGGTCATAGCTTACCACCAGATTATCACACATCTTCATATTACGATAGTTTATGATTGCTTTGAGTTTGAGGTTAACTGATCAACTATCTAGGCGGGGTGGAGGGAGGTGGTCACTAAGTGCATTGTTAAGACAGATCACAAAGGCATGCATCTGCATCTCCCTTGAGTGCATTCTAGTTAACGATGAGACACTTAGTGGATGGCTGACAATGAATGGTAATTGTTAATACTGACAAGTGTAGATCTGTCCACCATGAGTTGTGAGATGAAGCATAGCGGGAGAATATCGTGTGAGATGAAGCATAACGGGAGAATATCAGGTGACATTACAGTTGGTGGGAACTAGGCTTGCACGATTACGTGATTAAATCGAAAATCAGGATTATTTTTTAAATCGTAAATTTACGTGATCAAAAATGAAATAGCCAAATAATCGTGAGTAATTTCAACCGCAAAAGTATTTTAAAACCTTTTAAATTACTCTTTATTGGGATTGGTCACAAAAATTGACATTTTGCTCAGTGAATGTAGGGTCATTTGCATGCCAAGAGAAGTATATTTTTTTGTTGTAAATGTATCACCGAAATAACTGGCTCGAGCATCGAGGCAGGGATACGCATTCCAGTGATATATTTTCAAAAATACTCCACTCTTGCCCTGCAAATCGACATTTCTAAACACCCTTGCAGCTTTCATCATTGATATGCCTTTGTTGTTACGTCTGGCTAATTTGTACCCAAGATGATTAATCCAGTAATCACAATTAATTTTTAATAATTGATCGTGATTTGTAAAAGCAATAATCGCACAAGCATAGCGGTGAGTTGTGAATCATGACAAGAGGTTATTGTATAATTTGTATTGCGCTGAAATGGATGGCTTCACTCTGATTTGTGTGATGAATCGTAAGATATATTGGGTGTACCGTACCACGTGCGCTGAGAATGAAGCGGTAAGAGGAGAATATCGGATGTTATAGTTTGTGGCCATGTGTGGTGTGCTATGAATCTACTGTGTGGATGGTGAACTGTTATGAATCGCGATTATCGCAGTGGTGAGTTATGGTGAGGTGGGATAAATAGCGATTATCGTAGTGGTGAGTTGGGATAAATAGCGATTATCGTAGTGGTGAGTTGGGATGAATAGTGAGTATCGTAGTGGTGAGTTGGGATGAATACCGATTATCGTAATGATGAGTTATGGTGAGTTGGGATAAATATCGATTATCGTAGAGGTGTTTTATGGTGAGTTGGGATGAATAGTGATTATTGTAGTGGTGAGTTATGGTGAGTTGGGATGAATATCGATTATTGTAGTGGTGAGTTTTGGTGAGTTGGGATGAATTTTGATTATCGTAGTGGTGAGTTTTGGTGAGTTGGGATGAATATCGATTATCGTAGTGGTGAGTTATGGTGAGTTGGGATGAATATTGATTATCATAGTGGTGAGTTTTGGTAAGTTGGGATGCATATTGATTATCGTAGTGGTGAGTTTTGGTGAGTTGGGATGAATATTGATTATCGTAGTGGTGAGTTGGGTTGAATAGCGATTATCGTAGTTGTGACTGTTGGTGAGTTTTGGTAAATCACGATTATCGTAGTGGTGATTTATTGCGAGTTATTATCACAATTATCGTAGTGGTGGTTGCTGAGTTATGGTGAGTTGTGACGAATCATGATTATCGTAGTGGTGATTGGTGAGTTGTGATGAATCATGATTATCGTAGTTGTGATTGCTGAGTTATGGTGAGTTGTGACGAATCATGATTATCCTAGTGGTGATTGCTGAGTTATGGTGAGTTGTGATGAATCATGATTATTGTAGTGGTGATTGCTGAGTTATGGCGAGTTCTGACAAATCATCATTATCGTAGTGCTGAGTTATGAATCTACTGCCTGGATGTTGAGTTACGATGAATCACGCCATGGAAGACTCATGTATAGCAGATGGTGGATGGATTCACTATAATTATTGGTGTTATGAATCTATGTCCGCGATTCTATCAGTGACTGTGCATCAGTAACGAGATCTGCATTTAACCTTTTCAACCATGAAATCTCACAATAGCCATTTCATGGCATTCTTCATACAGAACATGTGCTGAATAGCATTGACCCTTTAAGTGTCACACCGACCAAAAATGGTCTTAAGAAACGTCTATTTGCACACAAAGAGAATGTTATTTTTGAAAATTGACTACTGGAATAGCTGACCATAGAAATAAGTCAGTCATTCAAGGCAGTGATAAATTTCCAAAAGTCCTCTCCTCGCTTGCAAATTGCCTGACAAAATTTTGCCATTAAGGAATCTAGCTAATTTAACTAGAAGCAGTATTGCTCAGGCCATACAGAGCTAGCTCCCATCCTGGTACCCTTTAGCACACAAGCTGGTCAAAATGGCTTCTGCTATGGTCTTGAGAATATGTCTATGTAGACCAACAGAAAGCTATTTTTGAAATTTACAACTGAAACTGTATGGCTTGTTAACCGAGCCAGTCATTCCAAAGATAAAAAAAAATAGTCTTGGTCTTCAAATTGAAATTTTCTGAGAAAATCAAAATTTTCTTGAATGAATTTGGGTGTTAAAGGTTTAATTTCACAAATATTCAGCACACAGTTTCTTAGATCTCGTTTAACTGTAAGTTGTTCAGGTTGAAAGGGTTACTGCGGGCCTCATAGACCAAAGAGAGAACTACAGTGTGATTCGACGATATGGAAGCATCTGTTAGCTAATATATATTATGTCGTGAAACTGTGAGCTGTAAATGCAGACATCTGATTTGAGAAAGATGAGTGAGACGATGGACAAATGCAGAGGATTGTGATGTGAGCGCAGTACCGAGGTATGAAATCTGATTTATAAGTGTTGTGTGATTTGTTTTATGCCAAGATATTTACCTCGCATATGTGGTAGAAAGCGTGACATAGGGGTCACTAAATCTAAGTTACTACTCTAACACTGTATTAGAGGCATTCTATTTGTGTGTGTCTTGGAGTAATCCCTGAATGTCCAACACTCATCAAGACACTTGTCTATTGAATGTCAATTGGCGAAACTTTTTTTTTTAATTTACCACCGGAAGCACTGACTCGGTTATCGAGCCAGTCATTCCAATGGTAAATTTTCAAAAATGCTCTTCTCTTGGCGTGAAAATTATATTCCTCAAGAGTTGAGAACTGCAAAGACCATTTTTGACCAGCTTTGTCATTAATTTTGTTGTACTTAATTCTCAACAAGAATTTGTCATTTTTTTTTAACAACTGTAAACCATTAGCCCTTACTGAATATTGTCAATTATTATCAAGTTGACACCTTACAGATACACCAATAAACATATACAGGCGAAACATATCGTGCAATGGCATGTATTTAACCCTTTCATGACGAAGTGGTCTTTAATTGATTGCCCATTTGCAGGCCAGGAGAAGACTGAAAATTTCCCACTGGAGTGACTGGCTCGGTAACCGAGCCAGTCATTCCAGTGAGAAATTTTCAGAAGCAGTCTTATCTTGGCCCGCAAATGGGCATTCAATAAGCAAGTAATTTGATTTTCCTGACAAAATTTAGCCATTTAAGGTTTAACTACATATGTTTAGTAGTGAACAAGATATTTGCTATTAACTATGTCTTAGTTCAGTGTGAGAGAAGACTCCGTCAGCCATTCTAGAGTTCTCCATGGAGAAAATATTTTGTGCGTGTAGAATCGGCATTTCACGCTTACATATTTTATTAACTAGTCGATCGGAGTTCCATCCATATGTAGTTTGCGAATTTACCAAGATATTTTCGCTATGGAAAGCACTCCTGATTATGAGGAACCTTGTTAAAGGCGAAGCAATATTTGTGCTAATTTTGAAAAATTGTTTTGGTGTCTAGGACAGCAAGACATGTCTAAGACAGCGCAACTTAATTGTTAAAATTAACACTAATTTTGTGTGATAAATATTCGATTTGAAACACAAAATACACTTTGTTTGAGATATTTATCTTAATGATCCTGATTAGGGATAAGATAATGCCCATAGTCATGCCCACGTTCAGCTGAATGCATAGTTTTATTATGTTGGCCCCTGACCTGAAATTATGTCTAGAAGCGAGTAACAGTCCCGTACACCAGCTATAATAGTAGGATTCCAGAATTCTGTTTGCCAGCTAATTCTTTAATGGTTAAGATTGGTCAAGAAATTACGTATTTCCTTATTGAATGTCCATTTGCAGACCAAGAGAAAACTATTTGAAAATCTACCACTGGAATGGCTGGCTCGGTTCTCGAGCCAAACTTTCCAGTGATAAATTTTCAAAAATAGCGTTCTCTTCGCTTACAGTTGTATATTCCATCGAGATGACTGCAAGAGTATTTCTGAGCCACTTGAACATTAAAATATTAATTCAAACACTAGATTATTTAAAGTGCTTCAAATGTTTTTATATGTAATGTTTTCCTGCCATAGGTGCGTTGATAGCTGCATTCATAGTGTATCTACCATCTACATCGCATCGTGTCTATGTCCTGAGTGAACAGGCTGGAGTATTCCCATGACTGGACTCTAACCATGCATGACCATCCACCCATGCATGCTGAGGTGAGGACATCCTTCTCATTCGATATCTACCATAGGTAGGGGCAGTGGTTTTCCGCGATAACGGAAAATGAAGTTCAATGGAAAATCACAGTTTTCTGCAAAATCCCTATTTTCGCTTGAATGTCATGTTTCCCGTTCAATTTAGAGATTTTGCAGAAAAATTTGATTTTCCATTGAACTTCATTTTCCGTTATCGCGGAAAACACTGCCCCTATCTTCGTTTATTTTCGCTTGAATATCATGTTTCCTGTTCAATTTAAACGAGTTAAACGTATTTTTCTCCCAACGGGAGGGATTCTCGCATTAAATTGTAAATTATTGCCCGCTCATATCTTCGTCAGCCTAACTTTATACAGTCTGGCCATACCAATTACCCAATGCGCAACACAAATCTGACAGTTTAATTGACTTTATTAAGTACATGTATGTACATGCAGGTTAGATGATGTAAGTTTGTGCAGGAAAACTTGTCTAATTCTTCTCAGTGTTATAGATAACAGCGTGAAATGTGTATAATGTCACTGAAAAATGTGTGTTACATTTTGTTCTCACTAAAGTGCAGCATGCATGAACCTATTTCTTGAAGACTTAGACATAACATCCATATGGTCCTAAAGGGTAACTCATGAGCATTTCAAAAAGTACCTTTTCAAAACCAAAATTATATTGTATTTAAGTGCTATAATAATTTGAAAAAATGTGGTGCATGATTTTTGAAGAAAAATTTCGGGTGTTACATTTTTATTCTCACCTGGTTAATGATGTGAGCGTCTCAAGATACAAAGAGTGCAACACTACATCTTTATATTTTCTTAAACTACTGTTTATGAGCATTCTAAAAATGTAGTTTTTATATAATTTCTCAACTTGGTGTGAAATTTTATCACATCTATGAAACTACTCCCTTAACCGGAAGCCAAGGTTACAGTATTACCTGCTCTTGTTTAAATGATTACTATGAACAGTTATACGGTTTATCTGATGGAATTTTGTGCTGTTGTTACATCTCAGATAATGTACTATGAAATGCATATATCAGATCCTGAATATATGACACCAGTGAGCAACATGCTAAAAAAAGATTCATAAAAACTAGTTTGGAGCAGAACCGGTTACATCTATATTTCACCGTTATGCGTTATCTATAACACTCAGAAGAATTAGACAAGTTTGCCTCCACATATAATAAATATTCCTACACATTTAATCAGTATGATTTCTTCTTTCATTTGACACCTCCAGGGTTGGGTTTTGGACTGTCCAAAACTAATTTTGAACAGACTTTGTCCAAAACCGGTCTAAAACATGTCTTAAAGGGTTTAAACCAGTCCTAAACTGTACAAAACCTATTTCATTAATAATAGGATTCTTGGATGAGAGAGTTAAATACAACCACCCTTCTGTCTATAGACCCTCTCAATGACACAGACAAAGTATAACAGTTACTTTACAAGTAGAAATATTCTGAAAATGATTTGACTGGAAGGTATTGCTGCCAAAGTCAGAAAAAGCTTAGTAAAATTTGTTTCAAAAACAGATTTTATGGTTTAGTCCATTTAGTATAGAGGAATTCACAGGGGTGAAAGGGTTAGCAGGATTAGTTTTAACTATATTAGCAGCTAATTATAGGCTCATTCACCTGTGAGTGTTATAAAATAACATTCACAGAAGTGCCTGCTGGTTATCTGAACTTAGATCTGTTTACACACAAAGAACCCATTGTTAGTTCACCCAGCCAAGGTCTTGCTGTCCCCAGTCAAGGAACAGAAGTTACAATTGAGTTACAGCCTGTAGTTAACACTTTCAATGATAATGACCAGAAATAGCAATATTCCTTACAATTTAACTGTTATACAGCAAATTTTCTGTTAAATATTTTTAAATCAATTTGCCTGGAAGCTGTTGCTATAAATAATCAAATTATTCTCTAAATATTCAACAGTTTTCTATCATACATACATTATTTTGCTGGATAAATAGGTGATATAGTATTATTAAAGATTTGACTGTACATGTAGTTACACTCTCTAAGATAACTGAGTTAAATTGTGTTCAAACTAATCTATGTATGTTAACACTTTCAACAATCATGAGTTCCATACATCTCACTTTCAAAGGAAATAGTCTGGACTAAAATTTTAGGTTTTGGACAGTTTTAGACATTTTAAAGTGTCCAAAACCTATTTTGGGCAGACGGTTTAAACCATGGTTTAAACCACTATTGTCCAAAACTTGCCAACCCTGGACACCTCACATGTCATGATACCTCTTAAACTGATGTAGTTATACCAATTAGAAGATGACCACCCATGTACATTTTCGAAAATAGACCGCTTTGTGAATCGCGACCTTAGATTACCTCCATTTATTGCATCTCGATAACTTGAGCTTATTCAGAATAAGTTTTATTTTGTAAAGAATATACTTTTCCGTGATTTGTCAATGAAAGGGTTAAGATAATGTATTGCATCTGCACACCCTGTTACAAATACAGTTAGATGTTAACCAGACTCGAGCATGGTTGCACATTAGTAAACCTTGTAACTGGACTGTACTAATGGTAGATGAGTTTCCTAATTGGACCTGTTAACCCTTACCACTCTGATGTCAAGATTCCATCTTTTACTCTGTCAATAGCATAAAAACTGGTGTACAATTTTCAACAAATTTGATGGACGATGTTGCTGTCTACAACAGCACCATCTTCCACCAAACTCTGCGTCAAGACACCATTTGCTTTTTGCACTACAATATGCACAATGACCTAAAAGAAATATCACACACGGGTCAATGCCTCCTATGAATTAAGGTCATTGTCAGCTTTTGTAATTTTGGTGCTCAAATTTAGTAAAATGACCCCTCTTGATATTGATCCCAAAGAGATCTGGTGTTGCTACATATGCATTGAAATTGTTTTTAAAAATGAACTTACTGGATTACTTGGCATTTATTTCTTTTAGATTAACCATATAATAGTCAATCCGGCCCAAAACCGGCCTCTGCAGTGGCTTTGAGGAATGTCTATTTGCAGGTCAAGATGATTTCTTTTTGCAAATTTACTGGAATGCCTGGCTTGGTGCGCGAGCCCGAGCCTGTCATTCCAGTGGTCAATTTTCAAATGTAGTCGTCTCTTGGCCTGCAACTGGACATTCTATAAGCAAATGTTTTGATCTTCCGGACCAAATATAACCATTAAAGGGTTGAAAAAAGTTAGTTGATTCTGATGCCAAGGTATGTGTGTCATAAGAGAATAATGATAACTTTTGCAGGTGCATTGTGTAATGGAGAGATGTAGAGTGGTCCATTTCTTGATCTGGGAATGGAACCGCAAATGACATCATTTGAATGGACCTACAGACAGGTAACTCATAACATACTGATCTCATTTCCACAGTAACCATATAGGTAGGACGTTTAATATTTGGAAACTTTTCAAACTAATAGGCCTTACCACTGTATCCATCCATCATATGATGTCATAATCCACTACATGACCTATAGAATGATATCACAATCAATGGCATCATGAATGACTTAGCTAAGTACATCACGAATGCATAGTTGAAGACTGACTATGTGTTGTTGTACGAATTGTATGTATTTACTATTTAATAAATATCCTGTTGAATATTTTGAAACTAATTTGACTGGGCACTGTTGCTGCCATAGGTAGCAACAGCACCCAGTCAAATTAATTACAAAATATTCAACAATTTAACTGTATAGTTTTCAGGAAATTGATAGTCAGGCATTCTGGGATCGATCAATCCCAACACGGCGAAGTGTGGGTGGAGCTTAGTTAGTAATAGGTGGGGCATAGCTAAAACTGGAAAGGTCCATTGTATTGGAAGCTTTTGCTTCTGCTTAATTAGTCAAAATCAAATGCATAATATTCAACAGAAATATTTCTTACATTGTAACCGATTGATATCAATATAGTCTATGTTTAACATAGCTAAACATGCTTTGTTTTACAGGTACACCTGTGTTATGTTGACCGAGACATGAAAGACGCGGGAACTGTGCACATGAAGTCTAGACTGCTGATAAGGACAGGACTTGTTGACAAAGTTTGAGCTCTAACATGCTGACAGTCTCTTACAGAATAAATCCATATTCATTCTTTGTGAAGACATACATTATTTAATTTGCAAATTCTTTAACTCTTACCACTCTGATGTCTCTATTTTATTTTTTACTGTGTCAATATCAAAGAAACTGATGTAGATTTTTTAACAATTTTGGTGGAAGATGGTGCTGTCTACGAAAAATGAACACAAGTTCATCTTTTAATTTACTTTGAAAATTTAAAGTTTTGACACCAGAGTGGTAAGTGTTAATGTGTTGCACTGCAATATTTTATAGTGTTTCTTCTGATGCAACTGATGATTGATTAAATATAAATCATGTCATAACATGGTAGACAGAATCTCGGTAGCTGCGGGTGAAGTGTAAAAAGTAGGTCACACTGACCTGTTGTTTCGCTATATACTTTAAGCCCGCAAAGAATGCGTACACCAAGTTTGATTGCTGTATGCATAAAAACCTCTTGAAACAACAGCCTAGAATAAGCCTTTATGAGTGACTGGTTGTGTGACATTCTGACTGACTGATTGAACTAAACTAATGGACATGGCAGATTATTTAGCTGCTACCTGGAGCTAAAAATGAAACCACTTAATCTAGACTGTCCAAATCATTTGCATTTAACCTTTGAAATTCCTGTCTTGATTATAAGACAACTATATAGGTGAAACCGTTGCTGAAATAGGCACCAACCAGTCCCAGTTTTAATATACTTAATAGAATATTTCTTACATCACAAACAATGTGTCATTTCAGGCCTGTAAGTGTTAGCTGGTTAAGAATTTAATTGTGAAACTTAATGACAATTTTGAGAAGAATTTGACTGAATGTTGGTGCTGTCTTAGGCAGCAGCAACAACTTCCAATCAAATTATTTTCAAAATCCTACAGATTTTACCGAAGTAGCAAAGATATTGCTTTCTGCTGTCTAGTAGAAAAGAATTTGTTATCATGTTGGTCTCTTGTGTCCCAATATCTCCTATCATGTTACTTCAGAGGTATAAAATAAATACTCATTGGTATTTTGAGCCAGAATTGTTCTGTGTGTATGTTGTTCTATATCTTGAACCCAATATATTCATCAGATATAAAACTAAATGGGGCAAGAATAGAGGATACATTTCTAGCTATTCTCCGCCCACTTTGTTGACGCGTTTGAATCGAATTTAAATTATGATCTTTGATATTTAACACTCGCCAATGAATTCCTATATCTGATTTCAAGGTAACCATACAGGAAAACTGGAATATTTTGAAATTAATTTAACTGGGTCATATGTAATATAGGGAAAAGCACAATTCGGACAGTTATTATCGCACTTCCTGCTATCATGTCAGACGTGTAATTTGATTCTGATATCCGCTATCGCGTGACATATTTTGATTGTGACATGAGATAGAATATCTGTGTTATAAAACAGTGTGAAGTGTCTAGCAGCAGATTGCATTCTGTCTGCATTGTATACTTTAATCATTTAAGGGTCTAATTTGGTCAACAAAATCAAAATATTATTTAATGTCCATTTACAGGCCAAGAGAAGACAAGTTTTGAAAATTTACCACAAACAAGTCATGCATTCCAGTGGTAAATGTTCAGAAATAGTCTTCTCTTGGTCTCCAAATGGACATTCCTTAACACCACTGCAGCGGCCGGTTTTAGGCGGCTTGACCATGAAAGGGTTAAACTTGTGTACCAATAACTGCATTGATAAAAACAATTTCCCAAATAATAGGTGAGCGAAAGATCATTGTCAGAAGGGCTGATAAAGGGACAAGTCACTATCAGCGGCATCCTACGCACTGAAGACTAAATGATAAAAACTTCTACTTCAACAAGAAAATGATCTCACCACAGAATATTCGGAAAAGCTAGAAAGCAGTCGTCACACAATTAAGTACTTAATGTCAAAATTTTCAACAGATATTGCCAACGGTCTGTGCATCAACAAGGCCAGCACAGCATGATTCTACCAGTTGTCAAAAATCCACAAACAGAAAATACCAGTACCTGGTATCATAAGTGGAAATGGAATTCCTACTGAACACGTCACGTTCAGTAGTTTATTAAATTAGCACAAAAGTCATCTGAAAATATTCATATGTTAATAACACAACAGATTTCATAAACAAACTGGAATCGGTGGGAACCCTATCCCCTGATTCAATGCTGGTAACAATGGATGTCACATCTATATACCAACATCCATAACTGGGAGGGTACCTCACAGTGGTCAAATTCCTGGGCAAATATGGCATACCAGGTGAACACAGCTTACTATACATTGTTCTCACCTGCAACTTCATCTTCAATAAGAGACACTGTCTCCAAGTAGGCGGTACAGCCATGGGAACAAAGGTGGCACCCAGTTATGCTATAATCTTAATGGCTCAGCTGGAAGAACACCTACTACAGGCATCTGCGCACCAGCCTTCCTTATACCTCCGGTACAACATCTTTATCATCTGGAACCTGGGAGAGGAAACGCTACATGAATTCATCAAACGTGATAGTTAAGTTTACGGCTGAATTCTCGAAAGACTCCATCCAGGCTTCCTCGACACCCGTGTATGCATCAGTATAGAAACCCTAAGTACGTTCGATCTCTATATGAAACCTACAGACACGCATCGATATCTATGTTAATTTACCATATACACATACAGCACCAAAAAAAACAACGCATGCGGTCAATTTTGACGGTTATGCAGCATGTTACAAAATGAACGATTTTGAATCTCCCTCCCCACCCCACCCCACCCCCACCCTCGATGTTGCAATTCGCAGTCAATAACTACATTGAACCGGATGCAAAATTGCCGCTATGCAATTCAATAAGACTTGGATATTAAGACTTATTTTACAGCTATTTAGTCCAATTTTTCAGCGCCATATATTGAGATTTTATTACCTCGCTCAAAGAATAAAACGCCCATTCAATAAGTTATTTATCTACCAGTGTCTCAAGTGAACAGACATTTCTATAAAGAAAACGGTTAAAGTTATAGTCTCAATATCATGATGAAGTGGGAGGCCAGTGAACATGGTGGATAGAGGGATCCATTTCCAGCCATGCCCACCCATTTCTAGATAATCTCTGTCTGCTTTCTGTGTGTTGAAATCGATTTGAAAGTTTGAGAGCTATGTTATTATGACTGATGTCAGCTAACATGACATAGATGATTATGATGTCAAATACTTGAATGACAGATCTGATCCCTCTATTGAATTAAATAGTTAATTGATTAAAGGAATAGTCTCAATTTAAAAACCTGGCAGCATATACATTTAAAAAATAGTCCTTGGCCTGCAAATGAACATTGAGACCACTTTGCCAAAACTTTGCACTGGAGATCGTTGAAGTGGTTGAATAAAGCCCTTATAAATAGCTTGAATTTAAATTTCATTCAGACGGTGATTTCTAAGGTGCAGTAACCCCTCCATCTACAGGTGATCATCAATCTCAAATGTTCTCCAGTCTCTGGAGGTTAACCCTTTAACACTCATATCAACCAAAAATGGTTCTGCAGTGGTCTTAGAAATGTCCATTTGTAGACCAAGAGAAGACAATTTTTGACAATTTACCACTGGAATGACAGGCTCGATAAATTTTCAAAAACAGTCTTCTCTTGGTCTGCAAATGGACATTTTCTATGAGACAATTGAAATTTTATTGAACAAATTTAAGGGTTAAAGAGTTAAGGACTTAGTCAGTAATCACTTTGTCCATCCATCTATACCCTTCCATCAATCTCGGCTATTGGCCAGAGCTGGGGGTTGGGGGTGGGTGGGTGTTAAATACGTAGTTACAAGCTACAGCCAAAATATGCTATAAAAGTGTCACATTAAGATTAGTTCGGTGTGACCTACTATGGGTTGGTATCAGCTTTGGAGGTATCCCACCTAACTCGGGTAAGTACCATCCGTGACTATATAAAAGGGCAAGCAAAGAATGCTCTAACGTTGCAATCCAAGCTGACATCAGTGTAAAGCAATCAAAGCAAACGAGAACATCCTCACCATACATAGTTATTATCCTCTCTAACTGTCTGTCTGTCTGCTCAATTTCTGCAAACTACATTTCCCATGCTGTAAAAGGGTCCAGATTATGGAATTCCTTAAAAATATCACTTAGAACAGCCTCTTCCTTGACCACTTTTAAATCTCAATATATGGCAGATCAATAAGGAAGATAAAGAACAAAGTATATCATTAACCCTTTCACTCATGAATTCCCAATATCCAACTTTCTACGCTACCATACACGAAAACTGTTGAGTGTTTTGAAATTAATCCTATTGGAAGTAGGCAGCAAATGGCTTCTGGTCGGGTTAATTTCAAAATATTCAACAAAATACAATTTAAGTTTTATATTGTAAAGAATATACTTTTTCAGAGACTTGTAGGTGGAAAGTGTCAACTGTCTCCCTGCTGAATTTCTGCAGACTATATTTTCCATAGGGTTTAACTCTGGATATGTTGAAAGATTTGGAGACAGCTCATCCAACAGTTGTTGGGAGATAATTAAACCACCACCAACTTTTGGTTGAGTTGTTTCCGAGATACATTCAGCAGGTCTGGAGATTCTGCTTGTTGAAATCGTGGTCTGGTGGCTTGCAGCTGACGGACAGTCACATATCAGATAGTTAAATCATCGTATAAAAGTAATTCCTCATACTGCTGTGTGCTATAAACGTAAATTATTTCACTAAATACAGCATGATAGCTGGTGTTCATTTTGAAAACTGTTTTTCTGTAAGCAAGATACAAACTGTTTTTCTGTAAGCAAGATACAACAGCTTTGATAAGAGTTTTCAAAATGTACACTTGACTTCAATCAACGCACATTACTATTGTGACATTTTAGAGAACCACCATAAGGGTTAAAATGTTATAATTATCATCGGGTTTAACTCTGGATATCATGAAGATTTGAAAACAATTTGACTGAAAGTTGTTGGTGGCCAGCAACAAGTTTCAGTCAAATTGTTTTCAAAATATCAAGTCCAGAGTTATTGGCCATTGAGATTATTGTCTGGTGGCTTGCAGCAGTCAGACACTTAAGACCCTACAGCCAGTCAATAGTCATGAATGACCAGACAGATATGAGGTGAGCCTGCTACCTTCAACCTCAATCCTGCCCCTGTGTCAGTCAACAATAAGATCTTGCTCGGGGACTAATGGACACTGGACACCACAACTTCTGCTGGACCAAGCAACGTCTGCCTGACCACAGACATCAGCACAACACGAGTGGCTGAACCCTCACCCAGGGCCCCCTCTGTTGTAGCGATCCCAAAACATGATACCAACATCCAGAGGGCACCTCTGCTGTCCAAGACAACACGCATCATAGCGCAAATAGAACTAGAGTTTTAGTGATGCGGATACTCCTGCCTTTCGCTGAACACAAGCGATTAACCGTGACGTTGGGTGAACTATGAAAAGTAGGCCACAAAGTACAATGCATCCATGCACCAAGACGATTATTAGTTCACCTAGCCAGAATGGCCAAGTGAGCTTATGCCGCGGTGACCGTCTGTTCGTCACCCTTTCCTTTAAACGACTTCTCAAGAACCGCTGGGCTGATTTCAATTATATTTGGCATTCTTAGGGCATAGGGATCCAAGTTTGTTCAAATGAAACCGATCAGCCAATTTGGCCTGCGGCCATCTTGGATTTCGGCCGATTTTAGGAAATGTCTAAAAAATCTCTGAAACCGCTTGGGGAATCGATTCAAAACTCATGAAACATCATCTAGGTTAAGAGGTAAGCCAAGTTTGTTCAAGAGGACCTGATTAATCAAATGGTTCGGTGGCCATCTTGGATGACCTAGTTTTCCTGAAAACGACCTCCAGAACCGCTGAAGTAATCAGGCCAAAATTTGGGAGATATTATTAGGGACTAAGGGCCAAAGTTTGTTCACGGGAAGTTGATCCGTAAAAAAACATGGCCGATGTGGTGGGCCAATCAAAATGTAACGTGTTTGGCGGCCATATTAGATTTTTTTTATTTGATGGATTTTGAGGCCGAAATTGGTTTTATATATGTTTTGGGGTATTCTGATTTCGTATTTGTCATTTTCGAAACTGTCAGATAAACGGTTTGGCGGCCATCTTTGATCTTTTTCCTGCCAAAAACTCCCATACTAATGCATTGTGAAATTTAAAATGTCTTCTCGAGAACCTCGGTTTCAATTATATTTGGCAGGAAGAATCTTTAGGACAGAGATTCAAGTTTGGTAAAAGGAATCCGATCAGCCAATTTGGCCGGTGGCCATCTTGGATTTTGATCA
The DNA here is from genome assembly GCA_034401795.1 of Chaetoderma sp. LZ-2023a. Classification (NCBI taxonomy): domain Eukaryota; kingdom Metazoa; phylum Mollusca; class Caudofoveata; order Chaetodermatida; family Chaetodermatidae; genus Chaetoderma; species Chaetoderma sp. LZ-2023a. The sequence continues at coordinate 146,060,642 of CM067359.1, forward strand.
CTTTTTAAAAATATCTTTAAAAATCTCCGATACATATCTTTTAGCGGCTCACACGTCATCTAGGAGCCGGTTATTTTCAAGAGTCCACGAACTCGCCATGTAAAAATGGTAATAGCGTGCCTGTGTCCTCTCGTCTTGCCATCGTCTCAATGTAATCATCGTTATCAGCCATCAGTTATCTGGCCAGTGATGTCTACCTCCCGGCCAAATCCCAAAGTGAGAGGAAAACTCTATTGCCTCCTTTGGATAGGTAGTAGTCTAAATTCTCTACCCGTGACATCAATCTAATCACCTTCAGACCAAATCCCAAAGCAAGCGGAACCTGGTGCCTTGTTTGGGTGCATAATAGTTTTAAATCTCTACCCATGACGTCATCAATCTAATCACCTTCAGACCAAATCCCAAAGCAAGCGGAACCGGGTGTCTTGTTTTGGGTAGGTAGAAATCTATCTTTTCTACCTGTGATGTCATCTTCATGCCGCTTTCATCCTTCTGAAATGTTCAGACTTTATTAGCGATTAGCGATTGCTATCATCTTTTCGATTCTCCGTCACCTTTCAGCCTCGATCTTCTGTATCGGTAACTAAGCCAAGTTATCACACGAATCATCTTAGTGCCTTCGACCTTATCGTTTCTATTTCGAAATACAGAATATTCTTCCGGATTCATCATCCATTTCTTCATGGTTAGTGTTCTGGAGTGAAGTAGTTTCATGTATTTTTACTCCCGGCGCCACGACATCGGATCTTCATCTGTTCACCTTCATTCCGTGACCGGACAGTCCAGACTTCTGTATTCAGCATATTCAACTTTTAACTCTGGTTTCTCCAAATTATTTACCATACACCCCGACCAGCTCACGTGGTGCAGAGACTGTCCAGATTTTTACTTATGTAACCAAATTTCAAAATATTCTATAAGTAAATTTTCACACTTAATATTGAAATATTTCTATTTAAATTGATTGGATATTTGTTTCATTTTGTTGTTATTACGTCACTTGTCCAAGTTCTAATGTAAGTTCTAGATTGGTTGAGTGGTTCATCAGTCTTTTGAATTACCCGGTAAATTTCGTTATTATTATCCTACCGACTAGCGGTCAACTCACTATTAAAATACCATTGAACTTCTAATGCATAATCCTTGAATTAAAATATGCATTCAAATTGATTATAAGTTTACTATGCTATTTGGTGATTGCCTTTTTAATAAATTAACCCTTGATGAAAATTAAGGGCTGATTGATTAAAATTTCAATCATCAAATTTCCAAAAATAATTTTCCGCTTATTTATGTATTAATTTATTCAGGTACTATATTCGTGTTTGTAACGCATCACTGGCGCTTTTAAAATGTAATAAATTATACTACTCCATTCATACTATATCGATATCAATACTCCGTTTCAATGTAATGAACGAATGATTAAAATTTTTTGTTTTCATAGTTTCGTTTACACAATTTTCTCTACCGCATACATATTAACCATCAAATAGTATCATTTCCAGATAGACTGATTTTCTGGTTCTGGTAAGGAAGTTTAAACAGCTCTTGTCTTTTGAAAGCGAGGTTGGAACTGTTTAACCTTAACTGCTAGAATTTGAATCGATGCATATCTGGGTTAATCGGCCATAATTTTTCACATTACGACTTCAACGTCAATAGATAGATCAACGATGTTATTGTGGTCGGTTAATGAGGAGCTCTGGTGGTGACTGAGCAACGTGCAACTTTGACCAAGTCATACATATCTGAATTTTGATCATAACTTGATCACTGGTATATTGATACTATTGATCAAGTTTGGCCATAAAGCAGAGACATGTGAGCCTTAAGTTCAATGCGGAAAGATCACCACCACTGTTTGCCATTATCCAATCCCAATAATCTAATTTGAATTGCAGCCATATCCATACTCTATCGCTCCTGTCTCCAACTTCTTTCATTAAATCTGGAATCCTTTGCACTGATTTGAAATCCTTTCTATCACATAGATCTGATGTCCTGATATAAAATCTACAGCGGCAATATCCCTGTAATTCTTGATCCATTGATACTAAACATTCGAGCCATTTAATTTACACCACTTTGGGCGATTTCCTCTTAACTTGAAACTTCTGATCCAGTCAACAAATTTGTTACTTATCATTGACAGGCTTTTGCAGTCATAGAGGTCAAATTAAAATCTGGGTTGACCTGCTCATCCAAACATCATAGACTGTTGAGCCTTATAACCCCTAAATTTGCTTCCATTGCATAACCATACTTTCTAGGCTATGACCTTGAAATAACCCTTGGGTTAAATTTGACATATTTGACCTAGGTAACGCGACATTCCTATGATATGTTCTAGGGGAAGAGCTGAACCAAGTTTGTTCAATAGAACTTGATTGGCCCAATATTTTGGTGGCTATCTTGGATGACCTGGTTTTCATGAAAACGACTTGTTCCGCAGAACCACTGAACAAATCGGGGCAAAATTTGGCAGTTATGATTAGGGCTGAAACGCCATTAAATTTGTCCATGGAAAGTTGATACGTCAAAAAATGTGTCCGCCGTGAATCAATCAACATTTAGCGTTTTTGGCTGACATCTTGTATTTTCTGCAAATTTCTGAGAAAATCATAAAAAGACCACTTATTAACCACTGGGCCAATTTTAATAAAACTTGAATAAACCTTCATCTCAGAAATTTGTTTGGTAAATTTTTCCAGTGGTCATCTAATTTTTTTCGTTTGTGCCAGTGGCCAATAATTCCAGGTGAGCGATATAGGCCCCTTGGGCCTCTTGTTGTATACAAATAGATTAAAACTAATGCCTGGACAAGAATTTTCTATAATGTTGAAAACACTGAGCTACTTGTGATACATGCCAATTGTGAAAAGCTAACCTACTTCTGATGTATGACACCTTTAGTGTATGACGCATCCACATACCAAGTTTGGTGACTGTGAAATATTAAAAAATGTTCCGGAAAAAAATCGGAGATGGATGTGCACGCACGCACACGCATGGATGTATGCACAAATTGATTACTATATAACGGGTATATAATAAATACTATTACCAGCTTTGGTAACAGACAAGGCACCCTCCATGTCAAGGTACCCTGCCACATAATGGCTGACGTGACCCACTCAACACAGGATGATCAGGAGAAAATAGAGAAATGGGCACCAAACTAGTCACTCATGCATGAGTAATTGACCGTATGAGTTGAGAGGAAAAGAACAAATCTGTGCTATGTCGCATAGTACAAAATTTAAATCAACAACAATGTATCCTGCCATTTTGACATATTTGCCACCGTCGTCGCTACAAACCATTTGCAGCATCATGGGGCATGCACGATTATTACCCGTTATCTAACCAAAAAATATTTCTTACACATCTAACCAATGAAAATCTTTCATTGAATATTACACGTGTTCATATTGAGAAATATGAAACGGTCTGAAAGCCATGTTTAGGTGGCAACATTGTCTACAGACGTTTAATCTTCACTCCATGGTGTTGTAAAAACTTATGATGATGATGATGTGTGACGCGGTTCTGCAGAAAAGAGTGAAAACATCTTAGATCTGCAATCAGTTTTTCTTCAACCTTCTCCATCGTGTCTTGTTCACTATGAGTGTCCTGTATGAATTGGATATGTAAAATGAGTGACACAGCCCACACAAATTCATTCAACACTAACTGCCATCAACGATCAAGAGCACGCGTAATTAAACGGGAAAACAGATGGGTCAAAACTTGCAAAGTTATTTTTGGATGATTTAATTAAAATAAAATGTTTGCATATTTTCAAATTCCTAAATAGTAAATTTAGCCGTAGAAAATCACTTCAATTTCCATGAGAATCATGGTGTGACATCATCGCATGAATGGTTGTTGTGGTATGACATCATCGCATGAATGATTGTTGTATTACATCATCGCATGAATGATTGTTGTGGTATTACATCATCGCATGAATGATTGTTGTGGTATGACATCATCGCATGAATGATTGTTGTGGTATGACATCATCGCATGAATGATTGTTGTGGTATTACATCATCGCATGAATGATTGTTGTGGTATGACATCATCGCATGAATGGTTGTTGTGGTATGACATCATCGCATGAATGATTGTTGTGGTATGACATCATCGCATGAATGATTGTTGTGGTATGAAGTCATCGCATGAATGATTTTTGTGGTATGACATCATCGCATGAATGATTGTTGTGGTATGACATCATCGCATGAATGATTGTTGTGGTATGAAGTCATCGCATGAATGATTGTTGTGGTATGAAGTCATCGCATGAATGATTTTTGTGGTATGACATCATCGCATGAATGATTGTTGTGGTATGATGACATCGCATGAATGATTGTTGTGGTATGACATCATCGCATGAATGACTGTTGTGGTATGATGTCATTGCATGAATGGTTGTTGTGGTATGACATCATCGCATGAATGATTGTTGTGGTATGACATCATCGCATGAATGATTGTTGTGGTATTACATCATCGCATGAATGATTGTTGTGGTATGAAGTCATCGCATGAATGATTTTTGTGGTATGACATCATCGCATGAATGATTGTTGTGGTATGATGACATCGCATGAATGATTGTTGTGGTATGACATCATCGCATGAATGACTGTTGTGGTATGATGTCATTGTGTGAATGATTGTTGTGGTATGACATCATCGCATGAATGATTGTTGTGGTATGAAGTCATCGCATGAATGATTTTTGTGGTATGACATCATCGCATGAATGATTGTTGTGGTATGACATCATCGCATGAATGATTGTTGTGGTATGATGACATCGCATGAATGATTGTTGTGGTATGACATCATCGCATGAATGACTGTTGTGGTATGATGTCATTGTGTGAATGATTGTTGTGGTATGAAGTCATCGCATGAATGATTGTTGTGGTATGATGTCATCGCATGAATGATTTTTGTGGTATGACATCATCGCATGAATGATTGTTGTGGTATGATGACATCACATGAATGATTGTTGTGGTATGACATCATCGCATGAATGACTTGTGGTATGATGTCATTGCATGAATGATTGTTGTGGTATGACATCATCGCATGAATGATTGTTGTGGTATGACATCATCACATGAATGATTGTTGTGGTATGACATCATCGCGTGAATGATTGTTGTGGTATGATGTCATCGTGTGAATGATTGTTAGCTCACCTGGCCTGAAAGGCCAAGTGAGCTGATGCCATGGCGACCATCCGTCATCCGTCCGTCAACTCTTGCTTTAAAACGCTACTCCTCCTTAACCAATAGCTGAATCATAACTAAATTATGGTCAAAGGATGCTATTGTGCTTGGATCCGGAACTTCCATTTGGAATTTTGATTCATACATTTTTGGGCTCAAAATCGTAGATTTTATTAAAAATTTACCGGAAATCCTCAAATTGCTTCTTCTTAGAATTTTGACCAATTTCAACCAAATTGGGCTGAAAGAATCCTATGGTCATAGGCTCTAGAACTTCCATTCATAATTTTGTTGCGTAAATATTTTGAGTGAAAATCCTACATTTTATTAAAAACTTACCGCAAATTGTCAAATTGCTTCTTCTTACCCGTTCGACCGATTTCAATCAAATTTGGTTGAAAGGATCGTATGGTCATAGATTATAGAACTTGCATTCAGAATTTGGATTTGTAAATATTTTGGTTGAAAAACTTAGATTTTGTTAAAAATTTATCAAAAATTGTCAAATTGCTTCTTATCATTTTGACCAAATTGGGCTGAAAGAATCCTATGATCATACGCTCTAGAACTTCCATTCAGAATTTTGTTGCGTAACTATTTTGGGTGAAAATCTTAGATTTTATTACAAATTTACCGGGAATTGTCAAATCTCTACCATTTTGACAGATTTCAACCAAATTGGACTGAAAGGATTCTATTGTGATACGCTCTAGAACTTCCATTCAGAATTTTGATTCATCAATTTTTTGCGTGAAAATCCGAGATTTTATGAAGAATGTACCAGAAATTGTCAAATTGATACTCCTCCTTAGCTGCTTGACATATTTCAACCAAATTTCACTAATGGATTCTATGGTGGTAGACTCTAGAAATTCTATTCAGAATTTTGATTGAACACTTTTTTGGGGATGAAAATCTAACTTTTATGAAAAATTCACCAGAAATTGTTAAAACGCTGCTTCTCCTTAGTTGTTTAGCATATTTCAAACAAATTTGGATAGAGGGACCCTATCAAGGTAGACTAAAATTTCTATTCAGAATTTTGATTGGTCAATTTTTTGGGTGACCATCTTGGATTTTCCAAAAATTATTTATCATATCTATTTAAATGGAAATGGTTCAAATGCTAATGATCCAGGTGAGCACCACAGGTCCTTGGGCCTCTTGTTGTGGTATGAGGTCATCGTGTGAATGAATGTTGTGATATGATGTCATCGCATGAATGATTGTTGTGATGTGACGTCATTGTGTGAATGATTGTTGTGGTGTGACATCATCGTGTGAATGATTGTTGTGGTATGCTGTCATCGCATGAATGATTGTTGTGATATGACATCATCGTGTGAATGATTGTTGTGGTATGACATCATCGTGTGAATGAATGTTGTGATATGATGTCATCGCATGAATGATTGTTGTGGTGTGACGTCATTGTGTGAATGAGTGTTGTGGTGTGACATCATCGTGTGAATGATTGTTGTGGTATGCTGTCATCGCATGAATGATTGTTGTGGTATGACATCATCGTGTGAATGATTGTTGTGGTATGACATCATCGTGTGAATGATTGTTGTGGTGTGACATCATCGTGTGAATGATTGTTGTGGTGTGACATCATCGTGTGAATGATTGTTGTGGTATGCTGTCATCGCATGAATGATTGTTGTGGTATGACATCATCGTGTGAATGATTGTTGTGGTATGACATCATCGTGTGAATGATTGTTGTGGTATGATGACATCGCATGAATGATTGTTGTGGTATGACATCATCGCATGAATGACTGTTGTGGTATGATGTCATTGCATGAATGCGTGTTGTGGTATGACATCATCTCATGAATGATTGTTGTGGTATGACATCATCGCATGAATGATTGTTGTGGTATGACATCATCGCATGAATGAGTGTTGTGGTATGATGGCATCGCATGAATGATTGTTGTGGTATGACATCATCACGTGAATGATTGTTGTGGTATGATGACATCACATGAATGATTGTTGTGGTATGACATCATCGCATGAATGACTGTTGTGGTATGATGTCATTGCATGAATGATTGTTGTGGTATGTCATCATCTCATGAATGATTGTTGTGGTATGACATCATCGTATGAATGATTGTTGTGGTGTGACATCATCACGTGAATGATTGTTGTGGTATGACGTCATCGCATGAATGATTGTTGTGGTATGATGACATCACATGAATGATTGTTGTGGTATGACATCATCGCATGAATGACTGTTGTGGTATGATGTCATTGCATGAATGATTGTTGTGGTATGTCATCATCTCATGAATGATTGTTGTGGTATGACATCATCGTATGAATGGTTGTTGTGGTATGACATCATCACGTGAATGATTGTTGTGGTATGATGTCATCGTGTGAATGATTGTTAGCTCACCTGGCCTGAAAGGCCAAGTGAGCTTATGCCGTGGCGACCGTCCGTCCGTCCATCCATCAACTTCTGCTTTAAAATACTACTCCTCCTTAACCAATAGCCGAATCTTAACTAAATTTTGGTCAACGGATACTATTGTGCTCGGATCCGGAACTTACATTTGGAATTTTGATTCATACATTTTTTGGCTCAAAATCTTAGATTTTATTAAAAATTTACTGGAAATAGTTAAATTGCTTCTTCTCCTTACCCTTTTGACCAATTTTAATCAGATTTGGCTGAAAGGATCCTGTCGTCATAGGTTATAGAACCTCCATTCAGAATTTTGATTCGTAAATATTTTGGGTGAAAAACTTAATTTTATTAGATTTACCGGAAATTGTCAAATTGCTTCATCTCCTTACAATTTTGACCGATTTCAACCAAATTTGGCTGAAAGAATCCTATGATCATAGGCTCTAGAGCTTCCATTCAGAATTTTGTTGCATAAATATTTTGAGTGAAAATCCTAGATTTTATTAAAAATGTACTGGAAATTGTCAAATTGCTTCTTACCATTTTGACCAATTTGAACCAAATTTGGGTGAAAGGATCCTATGGTCATAGGTTATAGAACTTCCATTCAGAATTTGATTCATCAATTTTTTGCGTGAAGATCTGAGATTTTATGAGGAATGTACCGGAAATTGTCAAATTGATACTCCTCCTTAGCTGCTTGACATATTTCAACCAAATTTCACTAATGGTTTCTATGGTGGTAGGCTCTAGAAATTCTATTTAGAATTTTGATTGATAAATTTTTTGGGGTGAAAATCTTAACTTTTATGAAAAATTCACCAGAAATTGTCAAAGCACTGCTTCTCCTTAGTTGTTTAACATATTTCGAACAAATTCGGATAGAGGGACCCTATCAAGGTAGACTAAAATTTCTATTCAGAATTTTGATTGGTCAATATTTTGGGTGACCATCTTGAATTTTCCGAAAATTATCTATCATATCTATTTAAGTGAAAATGGTTCAAATGCTAATGGCCCAGGCGAGCGCCACAGGCCCTTGGGCCTCTTGTTGTTGTATGAGGTCATCGTGTGAATGAATGTTGTGGTATGATGTCATCGCATGAATGATTGTTGTGGTATGACATCATTGCGTGAATGATTGTTGTGGTGTGACGCCATCGCATGAATGATTGTTGTGGTATGATGACATCGCATGAATCATTGTTGTGGTATGACATCATCGCATGAATGACTGTTGTGGTATGATGTCATTGCATGAATGATTGTTGTTGTATGATGTCATCTCATGAATGATTGTTGTGGTATGACATCATCGTATGAATGATTGTTGTGGTATGACATCATCGCGTGAATGATTGTTGTGGTATGATGTCATCGTGTGAATGATTGTTAGGTCACCTGGCCTGAAAGGCCAAGTGAGCTTATGCCGTGGCGACCGTCCGTCATCCGTCCGTCCATCCATCAACTTTTGCTTTAAAATAATACTCCTCCTTAACCAATAGCCGAATCTTAACTAAATTTTGGTCAAAGGATGCTATTGTGCTCGGATCCGGAACATACATTTGGAATTTTGATTCATACATTTTTTGGCTCAAAATCTTAGATTTTATTAAAAATTTACTGGAAATTGTTAAATTGCTTCTCCTTACCCTTTTGACCAATTTTAATCAAATTTGGCTGAAAGGATCCTGTCGTCATAGGTTATAGAACCTCCATTCAGAATTTTGATTTGTAAATATTTTGGGTGGGAAACTTAGATTTTATTAAAAATTTACCGGAAATTGTCAAATTGCTTCTTCTCCTTACAATTTTGACCGATTTCAACCAAATTGGGCTGAAAGAATCCTATGGTCATAGGCTCTAGAACTCCCATTCAGAATTTTGTTGCATAAATATTTAGAGTGAAAATCCTAGATTTTATTAAAAATGTACTGGAAATTGTCAAATTGCTTCTTCTTACCATTTTGACCAATTTGAACCAAATTTGGGTGAAAGGATCCTATGGTCATAGGTTATAGAACTTCCATTCAGAATTTGATTGATCAATTTTTTGCGTGAAGATCTGAGATTTTATGAAGAATGTACCGGAAATTGTCAAATTGATACTCCTTAGCGACATATTTCAACCAAATTTCACTAATGGTTTCTATGGTGATAGGCTCTAGAAATTCTATTTAGAATTTTGATTGATAAATTTTTTTGGGTGAAAATCTTAACTTTTATGAAAAATTCACCAGAAATTGTCAAAGCGTTGCTTCTCCTTAGTTGTTTAACATATTTCAAACAAATTTGGATAGTGACCCTCTCAAGGTAGACTAGAATTTCTATTCAGAATTTTGATTGGTCAATTTGTTGGGTGACCATCTTGGATTTTCCGAAAATTATCTATCATATCTATTTAAGTGAAAATGGTTCAAATGCTAATGGCCCAGGTGAGCGCCACAGGCCCTTGGGCCTATTGTTGTGGTATGACATCATCACGTGAATGATTGTTGTGGTGTGACATCATCGCATGAATGATTGTTGTGGTATGATGTCATTGTGTGAATAATTGTTGTGGTATCATGTCATCACATGAATTATTGTTGTGGTATGACATCATCGCGTGAATAATTGTTGTGGTGTGACATCATCATGTGAATGATTGTTGTGGTATTACATCATCATATGAATGATTGTTGTGGTATGACATCATCGCATGAATGATTATTGTGGAGTGACATCATCGTGTGAATGATTGTTGTTGTATCACGTCATTGTGTGAATGATTGTTGTGGTATGACATCATCACATGAATGATATGTTGTGGTATGACATCATCGCATGAATGATATGTTGTGGTATGACATCATCGCATGCATGATATTTTGTGGAATGACATCATCTCGTGAATGATGTTGTGGAATGACATCATCTCATGAATGATGTTGTGGTATGACATCATCATGTGAATGATATCTTGTGGTATGACATCATCGCGTGAATGTTATGTTGTGGTGTGACATCATCTCGTGAATGTTATGTTGTGGTGTGACATCATTGCGTGAATGATATTTTGTGGAATGACATCATCTCGTGAATGATATGTTGTGGAATGACATCATCTCGTGAATGATGCTGTGGTATGACATCATCTCGTGAATGATATCTTGTGGCATGACATCATCATCATCGCATGAATGTGATGTTGATGATTGATAGGTCTCTACAGCTCAGTCACACAGCGCCATATTAAATAAGATGCAAAAGAAACATGTGTGCGCGTGTGTGTGATTATAACTAGTACTTGAATCGGAGCTGATGTCCCGCTTCGCAACTTTATTAGATGCCAGTTTCTTCTCTGAAGACATTTGTGGCATACATTGAAACCATGTGGTTGATGATTCACCCAATAAAATCATACTATGAATGTTATGGGGGGGGGGGGGCGTGTGTCAAAATCAATGATTTTAACCAAAGTTTTATTATTGATAGATGTGAGAATTAGACAAATTTTATAATTCATAAAATATGATAAAAACTAGTTTTTTATGATTTTTTATTGACTTTGTACTTTCAGTACTGCAGAAGAGCATTCCATACGGAACACATTTCAGTATTATACCTGTCTGGCAGCATTGACATACTAGATATATGTATACCCGTCATTGAAGACTGGCTGCTAAATAGGTGATTCTTGTATATTCTCACAGATATTTATATGATGATGATGATATTATGGCATCCTTTGAGTGATTGATACCTGTTGGTACCTACCACTGCAAATTCTAATGCATTCTGAGTAGGTTATTTTCTGGCATTCGAAGAACATGGCCGAATATAAACCATCACTGTTGCGCTACATTCACAGATAGTGGCTCTGTGTTACACAGTTTGCTGGTTTTGATAATAATTTAATATTAGACTGTGACCAGCGATGATTTGTAATGACTTGTAGATGTTTGCGGTGACATGCATCAAGTTTGTTCAAGAAGGCTTTTGGAGCTGCCCAGCTGTTGCAATTGTATAGCATTATGTAAACACATGTAGCATCATAGAGTTGCATCTGGACGCCTTGGAATTTTAGAGCTACGAATCCACAACTTCCATAAGGACTAGAAGGCGATATTTTCTATTATACAGCGAGTTCTAATATCAGTATAGCTCGAGAGGAGGGAACGCAAGATTCTGCTCTTCCTCCACTTCTCAGTGCACAGGATGGGGAGTACCGTCATCATTTCTGTGGTGTCGGATAGTTATACATGAGTCAACTCTGTTTTGGATTCATTCATGCAACCTTGAGTTGTTTGCAGCTATTGGGAATAGTGTATCAAGACTCAAGAGGACATTTTCCACGTTGATAAAGTCTAAACACGGATAATGACACAATAACAGCACCTAAATGCAAGCAGATCTGCATGCTGATTGCTTTGTCTAACTCTTTAATGGTCAGAAAATATTATGGGTGTCACAATACGCAATACGTATCGTGATAAGAAAGCTTGATGATACATGTATAGTATCGGCACCTGTGCATCGCAATACGGAGGTAAACCATGGTTAGCTACTAGATTTTAAAATTAAACACTGACATGACTTAATAGCATGTATTTATTGCATTATTTTCATCTTATTTTAGCACAAATTTTAGTTTACATCAAAATATCTTTGCAAATACATGGAGATTGAGATGTTTGCTTGCCAGTACTTTAGCACACTTAAATACGCCAAAATATTGACAAAATGTTTTGTTTCACATTTAACTTTGCTGGAAGTGATTACTGGCATAATTTTTACTATGCAAATATTCTGTATTTAAAACAGGTCATCACCGTATCATTTTTATCAGGACAGACACGATGTAAGTCATCACTACTCACTAGGTTGTGTCATTTTAGTTATCTGATGTTCTGTATCGTGATACATATTGTATCGGGATAGGTGTATACCCGGTGATACACTCCCATAGAAAATATTCAGAATATGTAGAAGACCATATGTCCATTTGCCGGTCAAGACGACAATTTCTGAAAATTTACCACGAATGATTTCAATAAGTCTTCTCTTAGCCTGCAGATGACCACTGTCGAGTTCAGTTTCATACAAGCCCATGTCCACACAATGGTGTTCAGATTCAAAATGAAGAAATGCGTTTGCATAAATTTGTGTGATTTTTAGTGTTGAAATTTGCTTACCGCGACACGTTATCATACAACACTTTACACAAGGGGAGTTAAAATGAGAAGGCAAGAAATAAATATAATAAATTTCACTGAGCACTTTATTAGGAGTGACAAGCTGTAGGCACAGATACAATGCAATGAGGAACACATATACAGTACAACCTTCATTAGCTGCTATTAACACCTCTTGTGTCAACTTAACCATTAACATTTTTCAAGAAAATTTAAATTTAAGTATAAGACCAAGAGGAGACTATTTTTGAAAATTTACCACTCAAATAACTGGCTCGGTTTAAAAAATTCTTCTTTGGTCTGCAAATGGACATTTCTCAGGACCACTACAGAAGCATTTTTGTCTGATATGTCTGCAGTCGTCTTGAGGAATGTCCATTTGCAGGTCAAGAGAAGACCATTATTGAAAATTCCAGTGTTAAATTTTCAAAAATAGTCTTCTCTTGGCCTGCAAATGATGACTTAATGAATTTACATGGTCAATCAGGACAAAAACGACACCTGTAGTGGTCTTGAGGAATGGTCATTTGCAGGACAACAGAAAGGTTGTTTTTTTGTAAATTTAAGTGCAAAAATTATAATTTTCTTGAAATGCCTTGACCATTAAAAGGCTAATTAATATGAGTAACATTTGTAGCTCTTTGAGGTGCTGTTGACACAGGAGGGGTCAAGATACATGGGTTTGAAATATACAAAGCTTGTCCATTACTGTGGTGATGTAAACAACATAAAGATTCTATACCCGGTTGTATCGTTAACATTCTACATGATAATTTCTTAGAACCATTGTGTTAAAGGTACTATCTTTTAGCCATTTAAACCTCTAATTTGTTCAACAAAATTCCAAGTATCGCAGACAAAATTTCCATTTGCAAACCAAGAGATTATTTTTGAAAATTTACCACTAGAATGACTGGCTCGGTTATCAAGCCAGTCATGCCAGTAGTAAACTTTAAAAAATAGCCTTGTTCTGCAAATGGACAATTCTCTGAACACTGCTGAAGCCGTTTTTTGGCCGTCTTGAGAGTTTAAAAAAAATAATTTGAATTAAAGTTTTATAATTATGAGTGAGCAGAACTTGGTGTGCGCTTAATGCTGGCTGACAAGACACAGCGATGTTTAATAGCAGTGCTCCTGACTCAACAGTGATCCTACATTACACACGTTTGTCCTACCAAGAAGAATTTAATGTATCTTATTTTCAAATTAACTGTTGTTCTCTGTCGTTAACCCCTTACCGGTCAAGCCAAAAGGTCTTCTAAACTGGTCTTGAATAATCTCCATTTGTAGACCAAGAAAGGAATATTTTAGAAAATTTACCACTGGAATGACCGGGTCGATAACTGAGCCAGTTATTCAGTGATAAATTTCCAAAAGTAATATTTTTTTGGTCTGAAACTTGATATTTTCGATGAGAAAATTGAAATTCTCTTGAAAAAACTGGAGGGTTAACTCGTAAAAAAATGATTTTGAATATTTTGAAAATAATTTGAATAGAAGCTATTGCTTCGCATTATTTTCAACAGAACATTTTTACAATGTAACTAATTGCATTTTCAAGCCAAATAAACTTAACATAATCCTACGTTTTAGTGTACAAGTTGTAGCAATTTCCCTAGCGCCTGGGGAGTATATAAGGCACAGACACACCGCTTAGGTCTGGCATCCTTGACTCGATCTAAACTAAGATCAGCGTCAGGTGTAATACAGATTTTCTAGCTAATAACTCCTCTGAGAAGTTCTCAATACTACGTTTAATTTCCTTGGACCCACTTTGAGCCTTGAGAGAAATCCTTGCGCCTTGTTTGCCAGTATATGACTCACTCTCAGATTTCCTGACTAAATATAATTTTAAATGTATTGAGCAATTGACATTATCCCGGATACACATATAGGAGTACATAGCCGGTTCACTTATGAATAACTGCGCTCCCTATGGTGAGTTAACCAAAGACCTACATTGATCACCACTGTATTATTCATATTGGTTAGAAGTAATTATTTTAAGACGACATGGCAGCTTTAAGCAGACAGTTTTATAATCGCAAATTTAGTTTGTTCTGAAACTTTCAATCCGGTACATTTAACCCTTTCACACTCATATCAGTAAAAAAAACGGCTTCTGCAGTGGTCTTGAGAAATGTCCATTTGCAGACTAAGAGAAGAGTATTTTTGAAAATTTACCATTGGAATAACTGGCTCGATAACCGAGGCAGTCATTCCAGTGGTAAATTTTCAAAAATGCTCTTCTCTTGGTCTGCAAATGGACATTTTCTATGAGAAAATTGAAATTTTCTTGAACAAATTCGAGAGTTAAAGGGTTAACTCTGTAAGGGGCAAGCTGACAAGTACCAGCCTCTGCAATTGTGCTGAAGAATGTCGATTTGCAGGCCAACAAAAGGTCATTTTTGAAAATGTACCCCTTGAATGACAGGCATTCCATTGGTAAATTTTCAAAAATAGTTTTCTCTTGGCCTGCAAATGAAGAATCACTGAGAAAATTTTTAATTTTCTTGACAAATCTTGGCCAATATAGGGTTATTAATACAACATATATTCATTACTATGTAAACCATATTATGTTGAATATTTTGAAATTAATTTGACTGGATGCTGCTGCATATGCCAATAACAGCGTCACATCAAGATAGCACCAAAATATTCAGTAGACATAAAAATATCAATAAATCAGATTTTGTCTTAACCATAGGCACAATTGTTACAGAATCGGTAACAGAAAGGCTGGGGACAGCAACATTGTTTTCAAAATGAAATTGAGCTCAGAAATTAAAATCTTATGTGTAGTCACGAGCCGCTCAAACATACGTATAAGACAAGTGTGAAAGCCACTGAGTGTACGGATTCATAAGAAATGAGAACTTAATCACCACAACACTGCTTTAAAATTAAAATTAAACATTTTAATTATTTTAAATAATTAAATACGGTATAATCACAAGCCATTTTCAGGAATGAATATATATTATGCACCAAAGATTGTATTTATAATACATACAGTTTGAATGATGAATTAATATAATTTCTTACGAAAATGAATATAAATGCAAATAAATTTGAAATTAAATTCTGATAAAACAAAGGCACATAAAAATGCTCTATAAAGCACAACCTAAAACAAACAAATCACAACTAATTATAACAATAAAATCTAACCTGACTTAAACATATATACCCTTAATCATTTTCTGATCAATCCCGCTAAAAAATAGCATCTGCAGGGCTATTGAGACATGCCCATTTGCATTCCCAGATGACTAATTTTGAAAATTTGCTACTGAACCGACTGCCTCACTATCCGAGCCAGTATTCCAGTAGTAAATGTTAAAAAACAGTCAGTAGAAGAGGCTAGTGGATATTTTGTAATACAATGTTGCTTACAGATTACCGGACGATCAAAAATAATTTGAAGACGAACACCACATATTACATGAAAGCCAACTGAAGGATCCATTTTCATTATGCCCTGCCCATCTCTAGCTAAGCCCTGCCCACTCTGCCTGTTGAGATCGATCGAACCCGGAACTCCCTGAATCTTAATTTCTGAAAAACTACACAGGTAAGCTGTTGAATATTTTGAAACTAATCTGACTGGATGCTGTTGCTGCCTATAACAGCAACAGTGCCCAGTCAAATGAGTCAAAATATTCATCAGCATGTTTATTAAATAGTAGACATACAATTCATACAACTTGATGGACTATTAGGCGTTTATAACGGACTTAGATACGTCATTCATGACGTAATTGATTGACACCAACCTACCAGCCATAATGGACGGTAGACTGTATAATTACATAGTAATTATGGACATTTTCCTGAAATCACAAGGTAAGAGCCCAGCCTGGCCATTACAAAACCTCACCTGATAGAAGTCAAGAAATAACAGCATATTACAACAATGACAAGTTAACAGAAAATCATTAAAAAACAAAATGACTAAAATACAAGCATCTAATTGTAAAATAAATCTCTATAAATTTTATGAACGGAATAGTTAAGTTTCATATAAAACGTTTTAAAACTTTAATTTGTTTAATTATAAAATATAAACACATAATTAAATATCTTAATTTTTTTTAGTGAGAAATTAGCATAATGTAGATGAGAATGATTCATGTTTCAGCCACTCCACCTCATGCCACCACCCTCCCCCAATCCCCACCCCCACCAAACATCACAGAGCTGAAGTTTTAAACACTATATAGTGGACTACAATTTTGTTAGCCAAATTTTAAACATGACGAGCAAACAATGTACTAAATCAATCATAACCAGTTAAAGCTTTAATAGTCAAATTTGCTCAAGTAAATCAGAATATCGGCTCACCGAATGGCTTGGTGGTAAATTTTCAAAAATGGTCTCGTCTGCAAATGGAAATTTCTCAAGACCGCTGTAGAAGACATTTTTGGTCAGCGTGAGTGGTAACGGGATAATCCTTTAACACTCAAGCGGGTCAAAACGGCTTCAGCAGTGGTCTTGGGAAATGGTCATTTGCGGGCCACGAGAAAACAATTTTTGAGAATTTATCACTGGAATGACTGCCTCGGTTATTCAGTTATTCCAGTTCTAGAATTAAAAAAATAGTCCTCTTGTCCAGCAAATGGACCATCAATAAGGAAACATTTAAATTTTCTTGACAAATCTTGACTAAAATTTCGAAGGTTAAAAGAACTGGGCGGGATCAGACAACACAGATTGAAAACAATCTCTATGTTATACATATATGCAAAATAATACCAACATTTACTGTAGATTTATTTTCGTTCATGATTCCTTGTCATGAGCACGGCGAAAATATAGCAGAAAAAATAATACCATTTTAAATTTCACATATAAACAATTTATACACATATATTATTTATAAACATTTGGAGTCCACAGACCTTGTGCATATTACATTTTTACATAAAAACAAAACTTATGTACATCCGGAATAATTATAATAATTAACGACTATTTTGTAAAACAATGTCACAGTGAACTGGTCCGAGGTCTCGTGAAAGTTGACCAATCTTATTTAACCCTTTAATGATCAAATTTGGTCAAGAAAATCGAAACATTTCCCTTTTGAATGTCCATTTGCAGGGCAAGACAAGACTATTTTTGAAAATTTACCACTTGAATGACTGGTTCGGTTACCGAGCCAGTAATTCCAGTAGTAAATTTTCAAAAATAGTCTCTTACCCTGCAAATATCCTTTACAGAAGACCATTTCAGTGGCCAGTTTTGGCAGGCATGACCAATAAAGGGTTATTACTGTAATATGTAGCAAAATTAAATGCCATGATTTGCTTTATGGGTAATGGTTTAACTGGGGGGGGGGGGGGGGGCTGCTGCTGCTGCTTCTGGCAGAATGTATATTAAGCTATAAAGCCATCAAAGACATACAATTCATAAACTTGACAGACTTCACGTCTAGTTATAATACATCTGATTATGATTGTGATGTCATCCTATGTGTGATGTAATTGATTATGATGTCAGACAATTGAGTGACACATCATATCCCTCTAATGCTACACAGTTAGACGAAATATTGGAGTAAATTTTAGAAACAAAATTAATGAAAGCTGTTGTTGTTATAGACAGCAATGTCTTTTAATAAAATTGTTTCCAAAATGTACACCAGCCATATATATTTGGAAAGGGGTGCAGGAAAAAGCTTCAAAAGGACAGCTCTTAGACAGCATTCTATCAATAATATTCTATGTCTGACAAAAATATTTTGAAAAGGTGCATTCCCCCAGCATCCTTTGCATGATACATTTATGGCATAATACATATGTATACACCAGCCTTATATTTGGAAAAAAGTGCTGGAAAAAGCTTCAAAATACCACACATTTAGATTGGTTTCTATCAATAATATTCTATTTCGAATGAAAATATTTTGAAAAAGGGGCTTCCCCCAAGCATCCGTTACATGATACGTTTATGACGTAACATACACACATGTTTTGCTCATCAGCAGAGCACTCTAACAAATCCTATGTCTGAAAGGCGTGGCTTTTTTCGCTCTGCGAATCTTCCAGAATGCTCGGAAACGTATTGCTTTCCAAATGTGCTGCAATTATGATATGGAGAGGAATGGAATTTAAATCACTGAAATATCAGGGGTTTAACCCTTTAGTACTCATATCAGCCAAAAACAGCTTCTGTAGTTGTCTTGAGAAATGTCCATTTGCTGACCAAGAGAAGACATTTTTGAATATTTACAACTGGAATGACCGGCTCGATAACCGAGCCAGACCTTCCAGTGGCAAATCCCCAAAAATAGTTTTATCTTGGTATGCAAATAGACATTTTCTATGAGAAAATTTAAAGGTTAAAGGTTATGAATAATATGAAAACGATGATGAGCTGCACAATATTTGTCAAAATAGATCCTCCTCTTTAAACCTGTGATATATTGATGAGTTCACAGTAACCCATCTGTGTAGGACCAGATGGGCATTTGAATAGAATGGATGCATGAATATAAAATATTTCATCCAATGACAACCCCGAATACGATTTAACAAATATATTATCAAAATATACATACGACTAAACATGGCACTTTTCTTATAGAATTTCTTTGCATATATGTATAATAGATAAAATGAGACATTTATAACAAAAACCTTGATATAATTAACATTTGAGAATCACGCCGTGTGTAAACAAAGCTCCATCAGACCCAGAACAAGGATGTTTCTGCGTTCTCTCTAAAGAGAAACATGGTCTCGTAATGGGACATGATCGAGTGACGTTTCTGTAATACGATCTATTACGAGTCTGGGTATTGGTACTTTAACCCTTTAACACTCATATCACCCAAAAACGCCTTCTGTAGTGGTCTTGAGAAATGTCCATTTGCAGACCAAGAGAATACTTTTGAAAATTGACCAATGGAATGACTGGCTCGAAAAACTGAGCCAGTCATTCCATTGGTCAATTTTCAAAAACAGTCTTCTAGTCTGTAAATGAAAATCGTCTATGAGAAAATTGAAATATTCTTAAACAATTTCGAGTGTTAAAGGGTTAAACAGGACTGGTTAATATTTCTCAACCACTATAAGAGAACTCGCTTGATACAAAGAGGTCTGACTTAGCTGATAGGTCTTGGCATGAGTTATCTCCCGCCTATTTCCAAACTAAGCGCCACCCACTTTGTATGCACATTTGAATCAATTTTAACACTTAGAACTCCCAATTCCAACAATCACAAATCCAATGTAACTATACAGGTAAGCTGTTGAATATTAAATTAATTTCAAAATACTCAGCAGAATGTTTATTAAGTTATTCATTGATAAAAGCCATACAATTGAAATGGTTACTGTCAGGCCTTTGCCCATTGCATGAGGGACCTACATCATTTTCATTGTGACGTCAACTAACAAGTGACATATTTTGATTATGATGTCAGATATAAGCTACATCTCTGCGACTGTGTATCTACTATCAACCTGTAGCGTTTGCTAAGACATGGCAGCTAATTCATGAATCCATCTCCTCACTCAATCATATGACATCATAATCATCAGTGACGTGTAGACTGACGTCATAATCATGATGGCATGAATCACAATGTATGTCTTTAACGCTTAATAGTCTGACACGCTGTACGAATTGTATGTCTTTACCATTTAATAAACATTCTGTTGAATATTTTGACTGGGCGCTGTTGCTGCCTTAGGCAGCAACAGCACCCAGTCAAATTAGTTTCAAAATATTCAACAGGTTTCCCTGTATAGGTTTCTGGAAATTGATAGTCAAGAGGTTCAGGGATCGATCGATTCCAACACGAGCGAGGTGTGGGCGGAGATTAACTAGGGATGGGCAGGGCATAGCTAAAACTGGAAAGGTCCATTGATAGTTCACTGGAATGAATGAATCATTTTAGAGCGGGTGAGGATTGTTAGGTACTCTTGTTTGTTGAATAATTTGGCGTAGGTGTTCATCCTTAAGCATACAAAAATCTTGGGACACACATTTTTGACGCTGTGTCAGTTGTCTGAGTGGAAAGTGAGCTGTTCTCGTTGCGGACAGTTTGTCTTCCCACCATGGCACTTCTAAGCAGGGCACCATTAGGAATAAAATAAGGAAATATAACTTTGTTGCCAAATGCTCATGCTGAGAGCAGATAATGCTGAGCATATGTATTGAGTGACTCCTTTTATAGTGGTCGAGAAATGTTAGCTGGGTCTTTTTTTATGAATCAATTCCCGGATTCATAATAGAACTAGCAAAAACATAAATTCATAGATACCACTACATGTATGTTGCTGGCAGTGTTATCTATTAATTTATGTTTTCGCTAACTCTATTATGAGTCCAGTAATCCAGTTAACTTTAGGAGCAACAATCTGGAGTTGGAGTCATTTCTGTATTTCAAGTTCAGCTTTCACCAACCCCAGCTCCTCTGTCTGTAACCCATCCCACCCCTCTGTCTTTCACTCACACAGCAGCCCCTTGATTTTCTTGTGAATATATTTATATAAATAAAACCCCTGCATGTGCTTTAACATAACCCAGGCAACTGATGAGGATGTATAGTAATCACACAGGATGTATTTACACTGATGTCAATGAGTAGTAACAGTAACTTACTATGATGTTTATTATCACACTATGTATCAAATATATCACACATACGTTAAAAATTGGCCAATGCACACAACAACATAGATCGTGAACATTTTCACATTTTTTCACGAAAGCAGCAAGCGAAAGCGCAAAATTATACAGCATGCGAGCACGAAAGATGAAAAAATTATGAAAATGCAATTTGTTGGAACATTGATATTAAAAGTAGTTAACCAAATCGCTTCTTTAAAGGCAGGTCTCATTTTACCATCTCCCTCATACTTAGCATTTAAATCATGAAGACGCATCCTGTGATTTAAATGGGAAGTTATGGGAGGAAGCAACAAACTAAATCCTTATCAGACCGAGTTTCCAATTCCTTCAATTCTTCACATCACTAGTTAGCATGGTAACTGGTATTCAGAGGGCGTTCATAGAAAGCATATATACCAATAACACAGCAGTAGAGTAGAAACAGTAATTAAGGGTGTGTTTTCGTGACTGACTTGGTTCGTGATACACTGACTTGGTTCCAGCTTTCTGCATTTTGGTGCTCTAGAAGGGAAAGATTTACTGATGTGGTTCGTCGAACCAGGAAACGAGTTTTGATCTCAGTTCTTGGTTACCAATGGTTCCTTTTGTCTGGTTCATAAATTTCAAGATAGCGGCCGGCAGCTAAATTTTACAACTTATTATTATTAATATAGCGGGCGCTATCGCATAGTAACGCAATTGTACATGGCGATTAATGCAAGTGTATGAACTCAAATGAAAGTAAACATCGCTTGACGTCGTTATTGGGCTTCAAATACTCTATAACAGCTCACCCCTGACGTCATCGTTAGCATCTCATGTTTAGAACGAAGCTGACCATTACATAATCTGGCAACACAGAATCCCTGGTAACCATTTCTATAGAAATCACGTGATCCGCGACAGTATTTTGACAGCTGCAGACGGCGTTTAATTTGATCAGAAAGTTAAAGTTAAATATTAATTGAATCGGATGCGTAGTATTCCGCATACTATGTTGAGTTTAAAATTACATTAAAAGTACTCGTTAACTTACTTCTCTTATATTATTATTATTTATTATTATTATTATTATTATTATTATTATTATTGGCGACTCTGTGCCACCTAAACTATCTGGCAATATGAACCAAGGACGTCAGAGAAGCCTACACTAACAAACCCGTAAATGTAGGAAATCAATCTCGGATAGTGGATATATATTAATAATAATAATAGTAATAACGTTGTTTTGTTTGGGCATTATGATCGTTTGAGGCCCTCCTTGTGTGATTGAAGCCCGTCATTTTTTTTTAACTAGGGTTAGGGTTAGGGCTTCGCTAGGGCTACAAATACGAAAATGTCGGGCTTCAATCATATACAGCAGGCCTCAAACGATCATAATAGTTTTAGTACCAACGGTAGAATAGATTACCAATCAGCGTGATTGATGCCTACAGGATCCATACAATGTAGTTGATGAATCCAAAATTGTTCACGGTCCTTGCGGAAAGTAGTGTCTTCCGTGCTATCAGGGTCGTGATGTACCTATCTAAAACTTAGGTATTTAATAATACTACAATATGTACTATTTATCCTCTGATGAGTATAACCAAACTTGGTACAAAACGCTATGAGTCTGGATCTCACTGGATCTCACAGCTTCACTTAGCTATCAATAATTGCCAATTTCATTCCCTTTATACCTTTTCAAATCACTCTGACTGCATGAATTTCTTTAATAAGAATAAACATTCCTATTTGAAGAAATATTTACATTGCCCTAATAGACTATCTAGCTACCGCTATAAAGCACACTAGCTCTATTATGACTGTTTAGCTACCATCAATAAAGCACACTAGCTCTATTATGACTGTTTAGCTACCATCAATAAAGCACACTAGCTCTATTATGACTGTTTAGCTACCATCAATAAAGCACACTAGCTCTATTATGACCGTTTAGCTACCATCAATAAAGCACACTAGCTCTATTATGACCGTTTAGCTACCATCAATAAAGCACACTAGCTCTATTATGACTAAAACCGTCCAACAGCTATATCGATCTGGCTACACAGGCCGAGCTAACAAACATACCGGCTACACAAATATAGCAATCCGGCTACCCCTCTCAAGTATTGCCCAGTCCGGCTACACCAATCGTCCATTCCGGTTACACTCCACTGAATCCAGCTACGGGAACAGCTAATCCCGGCTACATAACTTGAATATCTGGCTACACCAGCCACAATCCGGCTACAAAGTGTCTATTCTGGCTACAAAATCAATTGCGGTCACACATCCACGTGTAGCCACATTTGGAAGGGTATAAAAGGAAGGCCCAAACCATGTCTTGGCATCTAGACTCAAACTCACACTCAAGTTCGCGTCAGGACAAATAAGCGCTACCAAGCTTCTTGAAAAATCTCAAACGATCATAATGCCCAACAAAACAACATTATTCTTGTATTTGAATGATGAGATCTCATCAATATATTACTGTACACGTCGTCCGCGATTTACTTAGACTGAATTTAAAGTAATCATCAAAATACAATAAGTTAATGCAACTTAGACATGTTAGAATGCGTGTGGGTTCAGAACATTGTCACGAAATTACATTCATGAAATGTCACCAATTCCCATATAAGTCCTGTTTTTGGAGTTTCTGGTTTGAACCAAGTCCGAGGTATGAACCAAGTCATTAAATTATAGGACCGCGAAAAATGGGGCCTAAATAAATATATACTTTATTATTCAAAGAATAACTTAACACATTCATCCACTTTACCTACCTCCGCATCTAACTTTTAACCAATCAGATTACACTTTGAGACCGAAAAAATAAAACAACTTTCAAATGACATTTAAATTAAGAAACAAAACAAAATATTTGTTCTTATATACAATGATATCCATATAATTTAATTGCTAAAGTTAATGCAACTTAGAATACTTGTGGGTTCAGAACATTGTCACGAAATTCCGATCATCAAATGTCACTGCCCTTTATGGTGAAGACAGCCAAATCAGTGTCTACAGTCGTCTTGAGAAATGTTTATTTGCAGGCAAAGGGAAGACCTTTTTTAAATTTATACCTGGACTAACTCCATCGAAAAGTGAGTAAGTCATTCCAGTAGTAAATTTTCTAAAAAGTTCTCTTTCGGCTTGTAAATGGACATTTACGTAGCAGAATTTTATCCTTTTTTGACCATAAAAGGATTAACTGTCTGTCTGCTGAATTTTTGCAGACTACATTTCCCATGTGGTTTAACTCTGGACCTGCTGAATAGTTTGAAAACAATTTGACTGAAAGTTGTTTGTGGCTACGCCACCAACAACTTTCAATCAAATTGTTTTCAAAATATTCAGCATGTCCAGCATTATTGCCTATTGAAATCATTGTCTGGTGGTTTGCACCAGTCAGACAATTAAGTGACCACCTTAGCAAACTCAGTAACAAAGTGGTCATCAGCACTAAGTGTTCTTAATACAGGATAGCTGCCTTTCAGAGATAGAAAAAGAGGTGGGGGGGGGGAGCTTTTAGCCACCAAACTGAGCGGTGGCTTCGAGAGTATGCTTGACTGTATATTTGCTATTTCTCATAAGCTTGTTACTGGCACATGTTCGACACATCGACGCAATTCACGCTCCAGGAGAAGAATCTTATCCTCAGTGTCGCGGCATTCACCTTCCATTTCCTGAAATTTGTCTTTGCATTCAACCCTTTCTTCATCACTCGTAGATTTAAGTCGTTTATCTCTCATCCGAATCCTGAATCAGAATGATAACAAATATTAATTTAAAACGAGATGTGTTTATGGCCATCTGAAGCCCTTGAGTAAATACAGGTTCTCTAGTTTCAGCCACACTAATGTTAGTAACAGAACCAGAAATAGAGTTGCAATGAAAACATGAAGCTCGACTTTACCACTTTTAAATAACCTATGAAGCTTGTGTTCAAATATAAAATGAATACTCAATATGCTTATCAGTGACCATGATTAACACAACATGAGATATGAATGTTTAAGTTGACCTAAACACAAACTGTTATTGTTGATAAAAACCGATATGGTTGGTCATTATTACACTGATGCCAAAGTAATTGTGTCTTGCTATCTCATCATAAGATAGCATGTGTCCAAGTTTGGGTCCAGTATGATTAAACAAACGAGATAAACATTCAAGTTTAAAATGCTAAATGTTAAAAAAAACCAAAGTATTTATCCGGATCAAAATGACCATGACAAAACCTTTTGACCCCAGAACATTGTTCCATGCTCTCTCATTATTAGGAAGCATCTGTTCATGTTCTGGCCCATTGTGATTAATCAAGCATGAGATATGAACAATTATGTTGAGTAACTCAACTTGAATTAAACGCAAAATGTCAATGCTGAAAAACAGTTTAAACCAATATCATAATAATATGACCTCTGAAGTTTGGCCCAAAGGACATTGTTTCAGGCTCTCTCCTAATAAGGAAGTATGTGGCCAAATAAACCAAATGAGATATAAACTGCTAAGTTGAGCTAAATGCAAAATATTAATGTTGAAAAAGACAAAGTTTGTACCAAATGAAGCAATGACTTTGACCTTTGACATCCTGACCCCCAACATTAATGTGTCATGCCCTCTCATTAGAAGGAAGCATGTGTCCATGATTGGGTCCAGTATGATTAACCAAAGATGAGATTTAAACTGCTAAGTTGAGCTAAACGCAAAATGTTAACGTTGAAGTTTGTGTCCAGTATGATATATGAATTGATAAGTTGAGCTAAAACGCAAAATTGGACGACGATGATGATGCCGGACGACGTGCATGGTATCAGAATAGCTCGTCTTACTTCGTAACATTGACCTAAAAAGGAGTCTTCTGTTGGCCTATAAATGGACATTCACTAAGGACAAATCTCAATTTTCATGCCATTAGAGTGTTAAAGATTCTCTTAGAGACGCCAGTAGTATGATAGGTGTTAACACTGTGCATTAGGACACACTAATTTAATTAATTTTTTTATATGAAAATTCCTGATTTAACATTTTTTTTACGAAAATTCCGACCCAAAACAACAAGAGGCCTAAGGGCCTGTGGCGCTCACCTGGACCATTGGCATTTAACCATTTGCATTTAAATAGACATGATGCGTGATTTTTGGAAAATTCAAGATGGCCATTAAAAAAATTGACCTATCAAGATTCTCGTTTCATATGTTGAAGCCTACCGTCATAGGATCATTCCACCCAAGTTTGAAATCGCGCTATTGATTGAAGGAGTACCGTTTTTAAATGGTTCCGGAAAACTTTCAGAAAATCAGAGATGGCTGCCAAAACATTGACCTATCAAAATTCTGAATAGAATTTTTAGAGGCTATGAAAATAGGATCCATCCAGCCAAATTTGGTTGAAATTTCCAAAGCGATTAATGAGGAGTAGCATTTTAGACAAATTCCCATTTTTCGGAAAATCCAAGATGGCCATCATCAGAATCAAGCCGTCAAAAATTCTGAATACCTGTTCTGAAGCGTACCGGCCTAGGGTTCCTTCAGATGAGTTTGGTTGAAATCGATTTCAACTGATTTCCCAAAATGTTCAGAAAATCCAAGATGGCTGCCGGACAAATTGACTAATCAAAATTCTGTATACAAGTTCTGAAGCCTACCCCCCTAGGCTCATTCCAGCCAGTCTGGTTGAAATCGCTCAAGCAGTTAATGAGGAGCAACATTTTAAACAATTTTCAGCCCTTTTTTCGGAAAATTCAGACTGGTCATTGACCAATCAAAATTCTGTGTATAAGCTCTGAAGCATACCACTATAGGGTCCTTCCAGCTGAGTTTGTTTAATTCGTTCAAGTGGTTAATGAGTAGCCTTCAGAAATTTTCAGAAAGCCCAAGATGGCTGCCTGAAAAATTGACCAATTGAAATTCTGTATACAAGTTTTGAAAGCTACCAACCTAGTATCCTTCCAGCCAAGTCTGCTTGAAATTGCTCAAGCAGTTAATGAGGGGTAGCATTTTAAACAATTTCCGGCCATTTAAGATGGCTGGCAAAAATATTTACCAATCAACGTTCTGAAGCATACTACACTAGGGTTCTTCTATCTGAGTTTGATTGAAATCGGCCAAGTGGTTATCGAGTAGGCTTTTACGTGATCTCCAGAAATTTTCAGAAAAACCAAGATGGCCACCAGCAAAATTGGCCGATCGGCTTTGGTTGATCAAACTTGGATCCCTATGCCCTAAGGATGCTTCCTGCCAAATATAATTGAAATCGGCCCTGTGGTTCTCGAGAAGACATTTCAAATTTCCATTGCTTTAGTATGGGAGTATTGGGCGGGAAAACAATCCAAGATGGTCACCAATCTGTTTATCCGAAAGTTTCAAAAGTGGAAAATTTGAAATCAGCATACCCATAAAAAAAATATACAAAACTAATTTTGTATTCAAAATCCATCCAGTAAAAAAATCCAAAATGGCCGCCAAACACGCTACATTTTGATTGGTCCAGGGTGGTCATGTTTTTTGAAGTATCAACTTCTCTTGACCAAGCTTTAATGGCCCTTAGTCCCTAATAATATTTGCCAAATTTCTGCCCGATTCTTCAGCGGTTCTGGAGAAGTCGTTTTTGGGAAAACTAGGTCATCCGAGATGGCCACCAAACTATTTGGCCAATCAAGTTTTCTTGAACAACCTTGGTTCAGCCTTTGCCCTAAAGAATATTTCATGAGTTTTGAATTGATCCCCCAAGCAGTTTCAGAGATTTTTAAAGAAGTTTCCTAAAATTGGCTAAAATCTAAGATGGCCACCGGTCAAATTTGCCAATCGGCTTCGTTTGAACAAACTTGGATCGCTACACCCTAAGGACGCTTCCTGCCAAATATAATTGAAATAGGCCCCGCGGTTCTCGAGAAGTCGTTCAAAAAGTTGACGGATGATGGACGGACGGCAAGACACATGACAGACAGTCGCCAGGCGAGCTAATAATGAACAATTTCAAACTCAGAAGCATTAAGTTATCACACCATAATCCTTTAATCCTCAAGATTTACTAAGAAAATCCAAAACATTTTCTCAGTGAGCGTCTATTTGTAAGCTAAGAAGACTATTTTTGAAAATTTACCACTGGAATGGTCGCCTCGAGCCAGCCATTCCACTGGTAAATTTTCAAAAATAGTCTTCTCTTGGCCAGCAAATGAACATTTCTCATGACCATTACAAAGCCATTTTTAGAGGCTTGACCATTAAATGGTTAACTTCAGAAAGAATGGTGAAAATAATGCCTTTTAATTCCAACAATATCCTTTTACTATATATATGGAAAAATTCACCTTTCCAGAGTACCTACCCACCCGTCATATGACATCATAATGAACTGTGTGATGCGTAGAATGACATCATAATGAATGACGTCATAAATGACGTCGATAAGTACGTCACGAATGCATATTTGAAGATGGTCTATGCGTTGTTGTACAAATTGTTTGCTTTTACTATGTAATAAATATTCTGTTGAATATTTTGAAACTAATTTGACTGGGCGCTGTTGCTGCCTAAGGCAGCAACAGCACCCAGCCTAATTAGTTACAAAATATTCAACAGCTCCCCTGTATAGTTTTCAGGAAATTGATAGCTAGGGCATTCGGGGATCGATCAATCCCAACACGGCGAGGTGTGGGTGGAGCTTAGCTAGTGATGGGTGGGGCATAGCTAAAAATGGAAAGGTCCATTAAGTTAGGAGGGTTTGTAAAAAAAAAAATTGGTATGGCCGCTATGCCCCGCCCATCTCTAGCTAAGCTCCACCCACACCTCGCTCGTGTTTGGATCGATCGATCTCTGAACACCCTGACTATCAATTTCCAAAAAACTACACATTTAAGCTGTTGAATATTTTGAAACCAATTTGACTGGGCGCTGTTGCTGCCTAAGGCAGCAACAGCGCCCAGTCAAATTAGTTTCAAAATATTCAACAGCATGTTTATTAAATAGCAAAGAATTACAAAGTCATACAATTCATACAACGTGTCGGAGTATTTGAGATTTGGTGATGGTCGATATGGAACCCTTTGTGGCGTAATGATTGTGACGTCATCATACAGGCGCCGAGCTGATTATGACATCATACGAGGTCAGATGATAGATTGACACTCTGGAACGGTGAATAATCTCAGCCCATAATAATCTACTCACCTCTTTGTCTTCATTTCGATTAGATATCGTCTCTGCTCCTTAATCTCCTCTGTTAGCTCATCCATTCTGTCCATGGCTGACATGGTTACAGCTAAAACAGAAGTTATTTTTGAAAATTGTGTCTCAATTATCAAGCCAGTCATTTGAGTGGAAATTTGTCAAAAAATACCCTTCTTTTGGCCTGTAAATGGCCATTGGTCAAGCCTGCTGCAGAGACCGATTTTGGCCAGACTAACCATTAATGGATTAAACCATCTCTTGTTAAATGATTTTAAAGTTTAAGATTTTTAAATATGACAAAAATATTGTACAAAATTCTTATTTGGCTGGTTGCTAAATGCTTAGTCACCAACTTAAGAATAAACAGCTCTGGGTATGATGAAGTATTACCACAACATTAACAAAATATTATAGCTATTTGAGAATATTATTTGAAAATTTATGACTTAAATAATTGCCTCGATTATCGAGCCATGTAATCGAGCCATGCAGGCCTGTTATAACTTTTTGGCTGGCAAATGGGCATTTACTTAGGCATAAACTAATGTACATTTTCTTGACCAATCTTGACCAGTAAAGGGTTAACTCTAACTCATTGATGTTAACGGATAGATCTGATCTGTCAATCAAGTATATGACATCATAATCAATTACATCATAATCAATGACATCACATATAGGCTGACGTCACAATCATTATGGCGTATTATAACCCCATCATGAACCAGGAATTGTCTGTGAAATGTAAAAATTGTTATGTGTGTCTTTGATGAATTCACTATTTAATAAATATTCAGTTTAATATTTTGAAACTAATTTGACTGGGCGCTGTTGCTGCCATAGGGAGCGACATCACCCAGTCAAATTAGATTAAAAATATTCAACAGCCTACATTGAAATTAAGATTCTGGGAATCGAGGGTTCAAAGTATATAAAGAGATCCCAACAGGTGCAACGCGAGGGCGGAGCTTGGTGAGAAATGGGTGGGGCAGTCGCATAGCTAGAAAAGGATCCCTATATCATTAGAATCAGCAGAAGAAAGGCTGGTGAACAGTTTGGACGCTATGTTGCTGAATGCTGCTACTGTCATAGAAAGCAACGTTCAGCTTTCAGCAACATTGTTTTCAAAATGACCCCCACTGTCATATATGTAAGGGAAATGGGAGTTGAAGAATTTGAAACTTCAACTGACTATACTCCAAAGGTTAAATATAATAGTCTCCCTAAGTGGATTCAGGTATTCCAGTGATAAATTTTCAAAAATAGTCCTCTTTAGGTCGGCAAATGGGCAGTCCTCAAGAGCATTGCAGTATCCTTTGCTGGCCAGCTGGATCATTAAGCAGCTAAACATACTAATGTAGATCAATGATGTATTACTGACAAAATTTTTAATCAAATCATGATTTTGAGAAGAAACTGAATGAAAGCCAGTGCTATTTTACTCATCTTTCTATGACATAGACATGATAGACTAAATACAATAAATGCTTTAGGATGAATATGAGATATTCTGAACATAAGATTTCTGAAATTCTTTTCGCTGGATACTACTGCTGGCTTGCGGCAGAAGAAGCTGCTTCCTGTCGAGATACTGTCAAATTATTCAACGCTCACTTTTTTTTTTTATGTACGGTTGATTTGAAATTGATATATCACAAAATCTCTCTAAACAGATCCTCAAAAGGACTGTAAATTGTCATCTATTTGTAGAGCATTTGTTTTTTAGCATTTGCAAAGCGATAAAACTTTTGTGTGAAAATACTGATTCTGATCTAGCATGGACACTGGACAGTACACCTAAAAAATAAGTTAACATATTTCCACAACAAAAACAGAAACATGTCAGTTAGTATAATTTTGAACACGATGTAAGAAATGTTCTGTTGACTAGTTTGAACACAATTCACCTTTCCAGAGTATGTACCCATCATATGACGTCATAATCATCTACGCGGTATGTAGAATGACATCATGACGGTCTACGGGCTGTTGTACAAATTGTTTGCTTTCACTATTTAATAAATATTCTGTTGAATATTTTGAAACTAATTTGACTGGGCGCTGTTGCTGCCTATGGCAGCAACAGCACCCAGTCTAATTAGTTACAAAATATTCAACAGCTTCCCTGTAGAGTTTTCAGGAAATTGATAGCTAGGGCATTCGGGGATCGATCAATCCAAACACGGCGAGGTGTGGGTGGAGCTTAGCTAGTGATGGGCAGGGCATAGCTAAAAATGGAAAGGGCCATTGTATTGGATGATATTGCTGTATTAGGCAGCAATGTATTCTAATCCAATTATGCTCAAAATATTCAACAGTATCTTTTATTCTGTCTTGGAAACATGTTATATTATTTCCCAGCTGTACTGTATGGTCAGTTGAAAGAATGCTTCGTTTATAGATGGTTGGTTCACTTTGGACAACAAAAAGTTCTATTCTAGCTGACTCTTAACCCTTTAACCGTCATATCAGCCAAAAATGGCTTCTGCAGTGGTCTTGAGAAATGTCCATTTGCAGAGCAAAATAAGACTATCTTTGAGAATTTACCACTGGAATGACTGGCTCGATAACAGAGCCAGTCATTCCAGTGATAAATTTTCAAAAATAGTCTCTTGGTCTGCAAATGGATATTTTCTATAAGAAAATTTCAATTTTCTTGAATAAATTCAATGGTTAAAGGGTTAACATAAATATTTGCTTTTCAAATGCCCATTTGCAGGCCAACGAAGACTATTTTTGAAAATGTACCATTGGAATGACTGGGTTGATTATTGAGCCAAGCATTTCAATGGTAAATTTTCAAAAATAGTCTTTTAACCATGGAAATGTTCATTCTTCAAGATCACTGCATAGCTGCTTTTTGGCCGACTTAACCTTAAAAGAGCTAAACTTGGAGTAAGTAACAAATACCTTGAATTGAGGTTTCCTCATCTTGTATGTCATGTATACTGTTATCCAAAGAAATGTCTGCAATGTTGCCTAACACAGCTGTGTCCACAGAGTGAGTATTGTTTGTGGATGATGGTGGTGATGATGATGATGATGATGATGCTGAAATATCTGGACAAGTATCTGACGAAACACGATCATGCGAGGATGGTGTTGGGTTTTGTTCACTGACGCTACCTGATGGTGCATCATTCGTCTCAGTATATGTCTTAGAGGATGTGTCCTTTAATTCTTTGCTCGTCCTGTTAATACTCATCGGACAGTATTGCTGTGATCTTGCTCCAGAAGGTCGTAATATTAAGCCAGATGATGAAGATGATGTGCCTAACTTAGAACCTCTATTTCTACCCACATTTGATGATAAGATAGATGACGATGATGATAATGCTTTTGTGGAATATAACTCTTTATCAGGGCTAGACTCCTTTTTAGAAACAGCATTATATTGGAAAACTCGTGTTCTGGCCGGAGCACCAGTACCGATTGATTTGTAAATATTTGGTACAGTTAGCGACGGTTTTTGCGGACTCGTCACCGTAGGTGGAGATTTTATGTTATCGGAATCCTGGGGTTGTGCCATGGCTTCCAGATTTTGAATACGTGACGAAATATCCCATTTCTTAATAAAGAAATCCATTTTAGGATCTGCTTGCTTTGGCTCAGATGAATCTAACTTATCCGGGTTCTCAACTATCAGCTCATTGTCAGCTTTATTATCACACGGGGTATCATGGAATGCTTCCGACTTGGAGTTAGCCAAGAATGCAGAGTTATTATTATCTATATCATCAGGAGTACTTGGACTGGTACTATCACCAGACACATCTATGTCATTGTACTTTAATGACTTTTCCGTCTCTGTGGGACTGGTGAGTGAGCACGTATTATACCCGGAATCAGTCTTCTTCATCCTGCTCGGTCGAACAGGCACCTCGTTCTCAGATTCATTTGTTTCATATTCATCCTCGATCTTCTCATGCGGGTTTGATATATTATCATTACTATTAACACACGGCCTTGAGCTGTCTGTAGTATCTAGTGTTGATTCACCTTCAACACCAGGGGGTGATGATAGTAAATGTTTCTGTCCATCAAGGCCGGTATACGAAAACACAAAATCATAATCTTTGAGCAGATCAGCTGCAACAGCAACCGAATCCTGGTCAGTATTAGGAGGAGATTTTTCAAGCAAATGGTATTTATGGCTGTCACTACTGGGACGGGGTACATCATTGGAACAGGTATCATTAATCGGAGGTGGACTCTGAGGTACGGGAGGGGCAGCTGAACTGGGTGGCGATGAGCACAGACTATCGTTATTGCCAACTACATCTGATGTATCATGATGCGAGTCAGAGAAAACTGCTGATGATAATGATGATCGACTTCTGCTTTCCCGTCGCACTGGGGTGTAGAGAGCGGAGCGTTCACCTTCATCGACAGATTCCACTTCATCGATGCTAAAATACTTGACAGAATCCTGAAAATAAATGTTAGAAATTAGTGTGAGTCACATGAAAATCAACGCTGAACTAAAAGTTGTATGAAATCCTACCAGAAAGCAATAAGCTTGGTCTTAACCATTTAACCCTCAAATTTGTTCAAGAAAATGTAAATTTTCTCATAGAAAATGTTCATTTGCAGCCAAAGAAAAGATTATTTTTGAGAATTTACCACTCGAATGACTGGCTCAGTTATCGAGCCAGTCATTCCAGTGGTAAGTTTTCCAAAAATACCAGTATTAACCAGTACCCTCATTGAACACCTATAAATATCAATATTGAACTACCATAGAACACATTTACTGAAGCAACTGTAAAACTAAGATGTCTGGCCATTAAGGAATATTATAAGGCCGCTTCCTATATGACCATTGAACATGTCTGGCGCTAATCTGATAAAAACTCTAGGTGTAGTCGCAATTCAAAGTTCCATACTTGAAATTCTCATAGGTTTACTATGGAAGACACATTAGCCATAGAAAAGCGCATTTCTCGAAAACTGTTGGATTGAGCCTCTTCCAATTTGATATCAAATCATGTCTAAGTCACTCGGAGCAAAACATATTTCGGCGGTCATTTTGAAAAGAGTATAGAATCACACACACCTCCGACCTGGCAGCTCTTTCAAAATAAAATTTCAACAAAACTTTTTTCACCATTTGTTATTCCGAGTACATTTCTGCCAAAAATGAAAACTGGTATTTTTGACGGTGACCATTTCGAAAAAGAAGTTTTTAACCTCAGTGCTAACATTCTGACTAAGTATGGTAGTGAGCCAATCAAAACTCTAATTATAGTCACACTTCAACGATCAATAATGAAAATCCACATATATATTTCCTATGGGACCATTTTTGCCCAGGAAAAAGTGGGTAGCTCAAAAACCTCATAAGATTAAAAATAAGTGCAATAGCACTCTGTCTGCTCTGCCATGGGTACCAGTAGTTGACCAAATTTGGACTTGATCGGATGGAAACTGTAGGAGATACAGCCTAAAAACTCTTACCAAGAATAAAGAAGGAGGGAGGGAATAAAGATCTGGTAAGAACATAAGAATCTGCAATTGCATCATAGATTAATTAGCAAGGCTACATCACCCACCCACCCATGCACGAACGCTCGCACGCACGCACGCCTATGCATGCACACACACACAGGCGCACATATGCGCAACTACCTGAATATCTTCACAATAAGGTTTCAAGCTATTTTCAATTAGGCCCGGTCGTTAAAAGACTTGGTGTACACAAGAGGAAATTTCTACATTTACCTCCCCTGATTACCATTTGAGATGCAGTCATTTCAATCATTTCCATGAACCTTAGGATAATATAGGAATCCAGTTTCAGCTACACCCGCCCACCTCTAGCTAAACTCCAACCATGTTTTGACTGTGTTGGGATCAATCGATCGCTGCACTGTATGAATCTAAACTTCCAGAAAACTATACAGGTAAGCTGTTGTATATTTTGAAACTAATTTGACTGGGTGCTATTGCTGCCTAAATATTCACCAGCATATTTATTAAATAGTAAAGGCATACAATTGATACAACAACGCTTAGTCCGTCACCAATTATGCATTTGTGACAAACTTATCTAGGTCATTGACATAATTGATTATGATGTCAGCCTACCCATCACGTAGTTGATTACGATGTGATATGATTGATGGAGAAACTAGAATCCTCCATTGATCTTTGTCATCATTTTATTACTTATATACTAGCTTTAAGTTGTGCTTTGACCTCGCTGGCCTGTGACATATATGTACGACAGCCATATAGGTGACAGGCTTGGTTCAATATCTAATTAGACAGTGAAACACTCGAGGCAAGAGCTCTGCTAGTTTGATACAACTTTGCCCACATTCAAACAGTTATATTATCATTAACATTTATAGCTTACTAATTCCTGTATTGTGGAATAACCAGCATCATCAGAATGTGTGCCTTTCTGTTCCAAGCTTGTATCATCACATGGTATCTCATACTCTTTCTCTGCGTAGAAACCTTCCAGTCCCTCAGGAACACAGCCAGTGATTGTCTCACGCATCAGAATCTTCAACCAGTCAACAAGGTCTTCAGTGGTTAGAGGCTAAGAATTACAACATGAAAATTTTGTAAAATGAAGATATTGCACAGTAAAATACATATTACTAACCTACCCGTTAATGGTCATGCCAGAAAGAAGTAGCTTCTGCAGTGGTCTTGAAAAATATATATCTACAGACAAAGAGAAGAATATGTTGGAAAATTTACCACCGCAATGACTGGCTCAGTCTTCTCTTCATCTGCAAATGAACATTTTCTAAAAGAAAATTGAAATTATGATCATTATAGAGCACAAACATTTCATCACTAAAGATTCTGCATATAAGGTGGCCAAAAGACGGTGGACCTTTAAGACAGGGGTTCGAGCGAAATGAATCATTGTCTCCAAAAGATAGACGGTCCCTTGAGCAGATTTCAGTATATATCAGCTGCATAATATCAGTATCAGAAAAACAAGGCAACCATACAGGCATCAGCTGTCAGTGAAATTACTTTCACGGTATGTGATATAGCAGTAGGATATGAGCATCAGATGTCAGTCAAATTGTCTTTTCCAGTTTATCCATCAATCATATGACGTCATACTCAACTATGTGACGTGTAGGCTGATGTCATACATAATCAATGACGTCATGAATGATTAAATAAATTTGTCACGAATACTTAATTGATTACAGGCTAAGCGTTTTTGTATGAATTGTATATATACACCTGTGCAAAAGTTAAGCACCAGCAAAAACAATAGAACGTAGAAACATGATGGTACAACTAGGCTGCCATACTTTTTGTCCCCGCGTTAGCTGACATAATTCCAAGTACGAAATGCACATGCATGCATGACTTCACGCCGCTTGATGTCCGTGCGTGGCGGGAAACAGCACACGTGTTCAGTTATGTAAAAGTCCAGTTTGAGGTGTAGAACATTACATACAGATTTAGGCGACAAGATTAGGAATTTTGTGTTCATGACCGTGGTTTATTTGTACAGAGAGAATTAGCTCTTGATTGTGAACCGCTATGGCAAGACGAAGGTTAAGTGATCGTGTGAAATGGCAAATCATAGGCATGCATACCACTGGTATGTCATGCAGAGAGATTGGCAGACAGCTGAACATTAACCATACTGTACTCAGTCGTTTGATTGCAAAACATGGGCAAACTAACGAGGTGAAGGACAGGCCTAGATCTGGAAGACCGAAGAAGACTACTGCCCGTGATGATCGAGCCCTAGTACGCCTTGTTAGGAGATCTCCATTCACCAACAGCAGAGTGCTCAGCCAGCAATGGGAAACGCGCAATAGAGTGTCAATGTCTACCGTCAAAAGGAGACTGTATGCTGCTGGCATGAAAGCTAGGAGACCTGTCAGACGTCCTCTCCTCACTGCACACCACAAAGAGGAGCGTCTGAGGTGGTGCAACGAAAGAAGACACTGGAACATGAGATCCTGGAGACGGGTACACTGGTCCGATGAAAGTCGGTTCCTGCTTCATGCCACAGATGGTCGAACTCGTGTATGGAGGTCCAGACGCATGGCGTACGACCAACGTAACATCATGGAAGAAGTTCCATTTGGTGGAGGTTCCGTTATGATATGGGGGTGCATCTCATTTGATTGTAAGCTGGATCTGTTGACTGTACCTGGAACACTAAATGGACAAAGATATCAAGATTCCATACTGGATAGAGTTGTGGTCCCTCATTTTGTAAATCATGCACCTGGAACCCACCCTATATTCATGGATGACAACGCCCGACCACATCGTGCTAGAGCTGTGCATGAATACCTCCGCCAGAATGCCATCGAAACCCTACCATGGCCAGCAAGGAGCCCTGACATGAACCCTATTGAGCATATCTGGGACATTCTGGGAAACATGGTGAGAAGGAGGGATCCTCCTGTGCAGAACCTACAGGAATTAACAGACGCACTCCATCTTGAATGGCAACGAATACCACAATGGCGTATCAGCCGGTTGGTGACCAGCATGAGACGTCGTGTCCAGGCCGTCATCCAGGCACAAGGTGGATATACCCGCTATTAATAATGACAGTCTCAAACTCGTGCACAGATGTTAAACTTCGTTTTCAGACACCATTAATGACAATCTAGCCACGTGTGTCAACTGTAGGGCAATAGTTGTCAGTTGTGTCAACGTAACCATATTCAGGCCTCGTTTTCAAGTTCAAACAAAAACATACAGTGTTTCCCCACCATCATAATCAGCATTCCTCTAGTTGCATTATTACCTCTTGCACTAAGATGGATGGGTACATAAATGTTTATGCTATTGCTTTCTTCATAGCACATGAATATACCCTCGCATGTGCGTAAAAATAGGGTGGTGCTTAACTTTTGCACAGGTGTAGATATGCCTTTACTATTTAATAAACATGCTGTTGAATATTTTGAAACTAATTTGACTGGGCGCTGTAGCTGCCATATAGAAGACCTGTATAGTTTTCTTGAAACTGATAGTCAGGGAGCCCATGGATCAATCGATTCCAGTATGGCTGAAGCGTGGGCGGAACTAAAGCTAGAGATGGACGGGGTATAGCTAAAACTGATTCCTCCATTACTTTGAAAGTAGTAGAAATAATCCATGGACCGCAAGCTATAGACTGCTTATCCCTAAACACTCAATATTGGACTAGTTGTCCCAACCACAGGTGACATGAGATCAGCAGAATGCAAGTGTGCATGGCCGGGTACCAACACTGTCTTGAACAGGTAAACAGTCTACTACATCATGACCTAACATCAAACTTTCACGTTCAGCTAATGAAATGTGTTACTTCAGCCTTTGAATGTAATCATACAAAAATATTATGATGTTGAAGTAGAAGCCTTTTGCGATTTTAGCAAAACCATGAATTTTCCAAATTCCTGTGCGCAATAAAAACAAAATATATTGCGATTGATAGGGTGAAAAAACATAGTTATATGTTTTTGTAAATATCACCACCTTGAATAAATCATATTTGTTGAAGTGAGTAAAATTAGGTTCGCTAATTTAAGCTGATATTTTATTCAAATGACTAACACAATTATTAAGATGAAAATAGATTTTGGTGGCATTCTAATATTCTCTTATAAATGAGAGCAAGTGAGAAAGTACTACAGGAAATCTCTTTGTCATGTGACATGTACACGTGGACGAAAATTACTGAACTACAAAAACACAAATTTGAAGATACCATGAGTAATCTATATATTATGATGTAAATGATATAATCACACAAAAACAATGTGACGGCAGCCATTATTGAAATATGTATGGTAGGCTTGTGCGATTATTGCGTTGAGTGATCGCAATTGATTATTAAAAAATAATCGTGATTACTCGATTAATCAGCTTGGATACAAATTACCAAGACATAACAACAAAAAGAATGTCAATGACGAAAATTCTAATGGTGTTTAGAAACGTCTATTTGCAGGGCAAGAGAATACTATTTTTGAAAATGTATCACTCGATTGCCTTTCTCAATTCTCGAGCCAGGCATTCCAGTAATACATTTTCAAAAATAGTCTTCTCTTGCCCTGCAAATGGACATACATTCACTAAGCAAAATGTCATTTTTCGTGACCGATTGCATTAAAAAGTAATTGAAAGTTAGGTTTTGAAATAATTTAGGCAATATAAATTATTCACGATTATTCGATTATTTAATTTCTAATCATATAAATTCACAATTTAAAACACAATCGCGATTTTAGATTTAATCATGTAATCGTGCAAGCCTAATGAATGGACAGATGTACATACCTACACACCTACACACAGGCAGATAGATAAATGCATGGATGGGGAATACTTCCACTTTTACAATGTGTGTGCATGCAGATGCATACATGTCCAGCTGTGCTTTAGCATGTAAGTGCGGATGCGCATGCGTGCGTACATACTTGTGTGCGTGTGTAAATTTGCACGCGTATATGTAGGTTTGTATGACATAAATTACTCAACAGCATCAATGCCCTACTCCAAAACCCAGCTGAGCACACCACCAAAATAAACAAGGACACAGTTCTAATGGATACGTTAACAGCTTTGTTGCCAAGGATGCGACTGGCATCTACCTCCAATACAACCCAATGTTTTATGTTATACATAGGCTCATACCTCGACAGTAACCTTCTCTATGTCATTCTTCAGTATCATGATACCGCGTTCACTTTTCGTCTCCACCTGCGCGTGTCGAATTGTGCACTCATTCAGTGGAAACGTCAAATCACAAACCTTGCTCTTGTCGCTCCGGTAACATTCAAATGTATTCCCGGTGATAACGCATAGCCACTTTCCCCAGCTGCGTCGGTTGAATGTACTGAAGATGTTCATGTAGCCTGAAGGAATGAAGAAGTGGATTTGGATGATTGTAGAGGCAAATGATACTGACCAATAATTATTCACACACCACAGACTCACCCGCTGCACGACTAGTTTCCACCTTATGGATCTCATCAGGCGTAAGTAGGATTTGAACCCATTGCCCTGGGATTAGGAACCGGATTCATTACACCTAGGAACCTAGGACATGGGTGTCACATCATGTGTAGGAAGCTGATTTTTAACCCTTTAACAGTCAAGTCAGCCAAAAATGGCTTCTGCAGTGGTCTTGAGAAATGTCCATTTGCAGACCAACAGCAGAGTATTTTTGAAAATTTACCACTGGAATGACTGGCTCAATAATCGAGCCAGTCATTCCAGTGATACATTTTCAAAAATACTCTTCTCTTGGTCCGCAAATGGACATTTTCTATGAGAAAATTGAGATTTTCTTGAACAAATTTAAGTGTTAAAGGGTTATGGTTATGGACACCGTGCTGATTATGTGGCACGGATGTGAAACAGCACCATATCATATAGAGACCACAATTTTATCCACCCATGATACCAATGGAGGAATTAAGTTTTAGCTATTACCTGCCCATCTCTAACTAAGCTCCACCCATGCATTGAATGTGTTGGGATCGATCAATCCTTGTACTCTCGGAATCTCAATTTCCAGAAACCTATACAGGTAAGCTGTTGAATATTTTGAAACTAATTTGACTGGGTGCTGTTGCTGCCTATGCATGTTTATTAAGCAGTAAAACCATACAATTCGTACAACAACGCTTAGTCCATCATCAATAAAGGCATAGGCAGCAACAGCACCCAGTCAAATTAGTTTCAAAATATTCAACCGGCTTACCTGTATAGTTACATGTACCTTGAATTTGGAATTCTGTGAATTCAGAGCTCAAAGTATATAAATCGATCCCAACACATGCTAAGTATGGGCGGAGCTTAGCTAGAAATTACCAGGGAATAGCTAAACGTGGATTCATCCACATCTCTATCATATTGACCAAGACTGTGTCACTATATACATAGTGCATAAAAATTGTGATATATTGATATATCACATGACACAATGATGCAAGAAATCCTGATAGGTGGTGTGATGGGTCATGAAATTTTTGATAATAGTGTCCAAAAAAACCCATGCATTTGTTGAAAACTGTTGAATATTTTGGTAGCAACAGCTTCAAATTAAGGTATTTTCAAAATAGTCTACATTTTCCAATCTTTACAGATTACCACGAATGGAAACCACAATATTTTCAAATTGAGAAATATGTATACGAAAAAATTATGCACCCCCCCTAACTGATTGTAGTCCACACTTTCATACCTAAAATTAATCACTATCATAATCACAAATCCATAATTAATACAGATAAAAAAATGATGGTAGGGTTTTCAAGACACGTGGTCACAAAACAAACCATTTTAAGGAACCAGTTATTAAACTGCACAATAAAGCACTTTTAATGGCCTTGGAAAGATATTTATGCATTTACTGGCATTTTAACTATTTTAAACCAGACAATAATTTTAATGAGCAACCGCTCTGGGCCTGCTAAATAATTTGAAAGCAATTTGACTGAAAGTTGTTGGTGGATAAGCCACCAACAACTTTCAGTCAAATTGTTTTCTAAATATTTAGCAGTTCGGAGGGGGGGGGGGGGAAACATAAATCAATATTTATACAGGTCTTGATCCACAATTTCTTGATTTGCCATGCTTGAAGATGAAGAGGGTGGGATGCGTCCATTTGTGTGGCAATAAATCTATTTTTGAAACTTTACCATTAATTAAGTCAGCCATTTTAATGGCAGATTTTCAAAAACTTTTCTCTTGGCCTGCAAATAGAAATTTCACTGGACCACTGCAGCTGTTTTTGGCCAGCTTCATTCACCGTTAAGGGGTTCAAATATTGAAGAGTTTTGTGGTTTTTTTCCTGGTTCCAAACCTGTCATATTTACCTTTGTGCACATTAGGATCATGTTTATCATCAGAAGTGGCTGAATCAATCATATCTTCCAGCTGCAGCGGTGCAGTCGGTGTCTGTGGTGTAGTCGTACCACCACTACTTGTACTCGCACAACTCGGAGATCGTGACTTTTCAGGAACGTCTGGGTTACCATGGAGACTGGATACACCGAGCAGCGTTTTAGTACGTGCGCCTTTCTTCTTGCCGAAACTCTCAAATAGACGCGTAGCCCGATCAGCGAGCGTTGTCCGTTTACCGCCTTTACCATTGTTGCTATCTAAAGAAATACACGATAAATGTACATGTATATAAATTACAGATGGGCGATGGAGAAATAATGAATGGGTAGAAATTTAAAGTACACTATGGAAGCGCAATAGTATTACTGGCCTTCTATTATGTCTATTCTAGCTTCAGTTATGTTTAAAGTCCAATAAATCTGTCCTTACCTCTGTCAGCACTAGAGACTACCAAATGTGAACATATTTTTCTATGAAATACAATAATAACTGAGGGCCTGTTAACCCTTACCACTCTGATATCAATATTCTATCTTTTACTGTATCAATAGCAAAAACAATGGAGTGCATCTTTCAACAACTTTGGTGGACGATGTTACTGTATATGAAAGCAACATCTTCTACAAATTTGTTAAAAAATGAAGACCAGCTCAACTTTTAATTTAATTTGAAAGTTTAAAATTCTGAAATCAGTGATAAGGGTTAATAAACATTGATGGACAAGACCTGTGACAAATGTACAGGTATTTTGTTCTTCAAAAAATCAGCATGCATGGAGAAACATGCGCACACATGCATGCACGCCCACGCAACCGCCCGCATGCACGCACGCACGCACACACACACAAACACATACACTCATGTGCACATGCATGTACACACAAATAAACTCACACACAAAGCCACATATTTGGTTGAAGACATCTGCGGACAATATTAATGTGTACAAGGAAAGCGTGTAAGAGACTGACCATGATTCTTTGCTGGACCATACGCTGACTCTTGCATGACCGGCAGTGGAGATTCAGGAGCACTGGTCAAGGATGATTTAGAACTGGACATGGCTAGTGGCACGTCACAATACTAAAAGCACACAGAATGCAAAACAAAATATATGTCACGCGACACGCATACAGATTCATGTCAATTACATTTTTATGTCAAAACACAATTAACTATTTTAATGCAAGATTTCATCTATTTTTTACACTATAAATCAAAACGTATAATAGGCATATTAATCTGTAATATCAACAGGATGAAACACATTTATAGGGACATCAGAATTCAATTAACTTAGTCTTAAAAGTATCACTCTTAAATCCTGTTTTAACATTAATTGTATGAAACATTCTGCAGCAATATTTTGAAATTAATTTTACAGCAAGAATCATTTTTAAATGAATCACCAGGATAAACTGTTCTAAGGTTTCTAGATGATCTAACCAACACATCCTCAATCATTTACGCCACAAGCTTCCAGGTATAACATTACCGACCAGGAAGAAATACACATTTACCTGACCTCACTAAGCATTTACTAATTATGGAGCACTGACCTGTACTTCATATGCTGATGAGCCAGAATGCCTGTAAAGTCGGAGTGGATAACCGGGAGCGGGTTTTTCATCCGCAGCGGCCTGTATATACTGCAACAATAAAACACACAGTCAATATTATTATGAAGCGTCAAACACGACAACAAGCTCCGACAACAAGCTCAGATACATGTGTCAAATATGCTAGAAATCTATAAAACATTAATTTATGCGCATGACTAACTACACCACACAACCCTGTACATAGCTCATGCAGGACTGATTTATCTGTTTTATTTCAATAATGTGCTAGATATGAAAATGTATAAATACAGTATTTTTAAAAACAATTTGACTGAAGGTCATTGTTGCCATAGGCAACAATGACTTTCAGTCAATTAAAAATTTTTTTTTTTAAATTCATTAGGATATTACCACCAGTATATAATCAATATGATCTATGCATTCAGGATAAAGTGGGTTACAATGAGCTTGTTTT
Organism: Chaetoderma sp. LZ-2023a; assembly: GCA_034401795.1. NCBI lineage: Eukaryota > Metazoa > Mollusca > Caudofoveata > Chaetodermatida > Chaetodermatidae > Chaetoderma > Chaetoderma sp. LZ-2023a. Next base: position 146,105,184 of record CM067359.1, read on the forward strand.
AATCTATATGGCCTATATCTGTACCAATATATCAATGTTAATGGGTTAATGTCAGGACACAGATATGGCTCCCAACCCACCCACCCACCCACCCACCTCAACCTCGGGCAATCTTTCTTCTATAAAAGGATTCTTTAATTAAATATGCATAATTTATAAACATAGCCGCTACAGATTCCATGACAACAGGCTAAGGCAATTAGTCATTTATTTAGCCCTTTACCACTCAAGCTGACAAAAAAAAAAATCGCTTCTGAGATTGTCTTGAGAAATGTCCATTTGCACACCAAGAGAGTATTTTTTTTTAAATTTACATTAGAATAACTGGCTCGATAATTGAGCCAGTCCTTGCATTGGTAAATTTTCAAAAATACTCTTCTCTTGGTCTGCAAATGGGCATTTTCTTTGAGAAAATTTAAATTTTCTTGACAAAATTTAAGGGTTAACGGGTTAATGTTCATTTGTACCAAGGGAGAAAACCCATGGATACAGAAAATAAAAACATCTCTTCCAATATGAGATGAGACCCATTCTTTGGTGGAGGTGGAGGTAGTTATTGTGGGTGGGTGGGGTGGTGTAGCATGTATTCCTTTAACAGTTCCTAAAATTTAGAAACTTCTCTTTAAACATCGATAAATAAAATAATATTACATAATAACTAAATAGTAGCTCTGGTGTTTATTAGATTGAGGGGTGTTGGGGTAAGTTTCCCAAGATCCAGTCCCCACCATGCTTTCAAACCCTCCTTTTCAGTGCCCATTGAATGGGCTTGATACTGCTCTTTGATATCAGTGACATTTTCAACAAGAAACATTTTGCTAGTTTAGAAGCTAATGCAATTTTTTAAATCAAAATAATTATCTCCCTTAGCATGCAAATGGGTAAAACTGTGTGCGTGCGTGCATGCGTGCATGCGTTTGTCTGTCCATCAAATTTTTGACATTTTGGCAAAGTTATCTTCGGCACAACTGTAGCGCATATCGTAAAGAAGTTCTTTTTTTCAGGGATTTGTCGGTGAAAGGATTAATGAATCCTGATAATGAAGGTTGACGCAGATACAAACAAGAATTCCACAGAATTAAATTTCTCGCCTGTCTCCTGTTTGTCAGTGGCATTGACCTTTGACCTTGTGACCTCTGTGTTTATCATGCGGCTTCCTAACATTATAGGTAACCATGAATTTTAGTTCTAATAGGATTAACCAATCCTGAAATATAAATGATTTGAAGAATGGAAAAACTTCCTTGACCATTGAACTGGTGACCTCCATGTCAAAATCTTGTATCCTCCTGACATAAACAACCATGTACCCAGGTTGTGTTCCTATATGGTTAAGCAATCCCGAAAAATAACATGATAAGATTTGCTAAGCCTAAAAACTTAACATTGAAAAATAAGTTTTGTAGAGGTCAGAAGGACCTTAACCTTCAACGTTGTGACTTCAGTGTCAGCATGCTGCTTCCTAACATTATAGGTAACAATGTATCCAAGTTTAGTTCCAATAGGATTAACCAATCCTGAAAGATAATCCAAGAAGCTTTGCTAAACGCAAAAACTTAACATTGAAAAAACAGTTTTGTATCAAGGTCACAGTGAACTTGACTTTTGACCTTGTGACCTCCGTATCACCTTGCCGCTTCCTAACAGTATAGGTAACCAGTAACCACACATACAAGCTTAGTTGCAAAAGGATTAATTGATCCTGAAATATAAGCTGAGAATATTTGCTAAACGCAAAAACTTAACATTGCTGACGCTGGCATCGTTGCCGCCATCGGAAAAGTGACACATATGTATCGATCGCTTTCTGCTTCGCAGACCAGACAAAAATAACCTTATCACATCCCGGCACATGATATTGTAATGATAATGTAAATGTCTCGAAACATCTCTTTTACAAATAGAAAGATCCATTTCTAGCTATGCCCCGCCCATCTAGCTAAGTCCACCCATCTAGCTAACCTCCACACACTTTTTGAGTGTGTTTGGATCGATTTATATACTTTGAACCCTAAATTTCCAGAATCTCAATTTCAATGTTAGCTGTTTAATATTTGAAACTAATTTGACTGGGGGCTGTTGTTGCTATAGGCAGCAACAGCTGCCAGTTAAATTAGTTTCAAAATATTCAACGGAATGTTTATTAAATAGTAAATCTATCAAAGACATACAAGTCATATGCTTAACCCTTTAACACAATAACTTATCCAAAATTTTCTCACAGAAAATGTCCATTTGCAGACCAAGAGAAGACAATTTTTTGAAGACGTACCACTGGAATGACTGGCTCAGTTATCGAGCCAGTCATTTCAGTGGTAAATTTTCAAAAAATCGTCTTCTCTTGGTCTGCAAATGCACATTTCTCAAGACAACTGTAGAAGACATTTTTGGCTGATAAGTGTGTTAAAAGGTTAACAGACTTTTCACTGTTCATGACGGAGCTAACTACGTCACTATGTATTGTGACGTCAGCATACATGTGATGCAATTGAGCATGATGTCATATATTTGAGTGACAGATCGGATCCCTCCATTATCGTGAACGATTATAATGTATACTAGTTAGTAATGAGTTCTAAAATTGTGTTGGGTAAACCCGCATTTACTTGCACCTACCTCACACCATGACTGTGCCCAGTCACAGTACTCAACACTGAATAAGTAACTTTCTGACGTCGCGTGGCAAAGTCCAATCTCAAATCCTTTCTTATTCTCCCGTTCCCACGTCTCCGCCTGATAACCGGGTAAGGAAATGCACATGGTTGGTTTGGATAACTTATCCGGTTTGTAACATATGAGATATTGTTGCGAAACAGCGGCTAGTTTGCGTGTCCAGGTAAGCTTGCCGTGATACATCAGTTCACCGACTATTGAAATATTCTTTAATTGCTTAAACGCCATGTCCGATGAGTCCAGCTGGTTAGAGGAGCCAAATTTTGCTTTATGCTTTTTCTTTTTCTTGTTTAGTGGTCTGGTGAAATAAACAGTCAAAAAAAGATTAACTATTAACACGCAAATGTTTTTAAAAATTTGAATTTTCTCATCGAAAATGTCCATTTGCAGACCAAGAGAGGACTATTTTTGAAGATTTATCACTGGAATTACTGGCCCTGTTGTAGAACCAGTCAGAGCCATTCCAGTCGCAAATTTTCTAAAATAGTCTTCTAACAGGTTCCAGTCAAATTAATTTCAAAAACATTTACCATAAAAATTTCTTAGATCGCCAACAATTTCTTGTACACATATCTGGTTTGTAGCGAGAACGACATAATTGAGTGTGTCAAAGAACAAATCCGGGATAATGTTTATTTTATCGGAAACATTATTAAATTTATAATGAACTTATGCCATAATAAGTCAGACAGAAGTTGCACAGTAAAATATTGATAGAGAAAATCGAAGAAATCCATAAATTATTGTACATCTGGGTGCTGCCATATTCACGGTTTGCCGGTCTCTTATAAGGGTCCTTTTGAAGGTATATATACCCGCAAAATGCAAATGTGGGACCCACAAAAGTTGTAGATGTAGGTCCCATGGGACCACTGAAAATTTTGCATGATTGATAAATATAATTATTTTTATAGGTTCTTGCATAAACATACCCACAAAATCTAGCATGGGACCTCATAATTCATACCTCTGAGCCCATGGTACTCTCTAATTTTAGCATGGATGAGAAAAACTGCACAATTTTAGTTTGGGACCACCAGACTTCAGATTGGGCCAACCAGATTTCTTCTCTCTGGAACCTCCTGAATTTAGAAGGCATGAGAAACACTCGCCATATTCACAGTTTAGTGAATATTTAGTGACAAGACCATTACAGCGGTGGATCAATGTGATGTCAGAAAACATGTTTTGAAAATACTTATAAATGACATCATCTGAATGATTCAGGTTCATTCAAATAGCTGCTGGCGATTCATATGATACATCCACGCAAAAGGATACATATGAAAAGCTGCACATGTCTTGGCTATGGGATGAATTAGCTAATACACTAGTCAACTACATTCTTTCTTAAACAAGTCTTAAGTATTTTAGCCAATGTTTTCCATGTCCACACTCACTCAATCACGGCCAGTTAACACTTTAACCTCTGAATTTGTTCAAGAAAATTTAAATTTTCTCATAGAAAATGTCCATTTGCAGACCAAGAGAAGACTATTTTTTGAAAATTTACCACTGGAATGACTGCCTCGGTTATCAAACCAGTCATTCCAGTGATAAATTTCCAAAAATAGTCTTCTCTTGGTCTGCAAATGGACATTTCTCAAGACCCCTGCAGAAGCCGTTTTTGGCTGATGAGTGTTAAAGGGTTAAGCGTTTCAACTGGACACTGTATATAACGGATACAGGATTGCAGCAACAGCTTCCAGTCAAGTTAGTTTCAAAATATTATTTTTAAATTGAGATATCAGGATTTAAAGAATTAAATTGGTCAGAATAAAAACACTCTCTCAGTACTAGTTACAGTAACCCTCTAATGGTCACGGTTCCGTAACCCTTACCACTCTGATGTTAAAATTTACAATTTTCAAATTAAAGTAAAAGGTGAACTGGTGTTTATTTTTCAACAAATTTGGTGGAAGATGATGCTGTCGTAGACAGCAACATCTTCCATCAAAATTGTTGAAAAATGTACTCTAGTTTTTTTGCTATTGACACCATAAAAGATAGAATATTGACATCAGTGTGCTAAGAGTTAAGAAAATGAAATATTTTGATTGGTGAATGTTTATTTGCAGGCCAGGAGACGACTATTGTCATTCCAGTGATAACATTTCAAAAGTAGTCTTCTCTTTGGCCTGCAAATGGAGGATTCCAGTTTCCCAGTCAAACATATGATGTCATAATCAACTACATGTACATGACATGTAGGCCAACGTCGCAATCAAATATTTTATTTTATGCTTAATTGATGACGGACTAAGCGTTGTTGTACGAATTGTACATCTTGACTATTTAATAAACATATGCTGTTGAATATTTTGAAACTAATTTGACTGGGTGGTGTTGCTGCTATAGGCGCCAACAGCACCTAGTCAAATTAGTTTGAAAATATTCAACAGCTTATGTGTATAGTTTTCTGGAAATTGATAACTACAGAGTTCAGGGATCGAATGAACCCAAAATAGGCATTGTGTGGGTATAGCTTAGCTCGAGATGGCTGGAGCTAAAACTGGATTCCTCCATTGGCCTTTCTCAAAACCACTGTGCAGAAGTCAGTTTTTGCCAGCTTGACAATTAAAGGGACACGATTTTTCTAAACATGTTCTTCACAACCAATTTTACTGGTAATCTTATTAGAAAATGATATGTAATATGATTTTAATCATTAGCCAAAGATTTAGCTAATACTATTTTCTGAATATTCACATTTAAATTTGACTAGCATTTGGCTAATGGAGTAGTACAGTTTATCCATCGATCATATGAAGTTGTAATCAACTGTGTGACATGTAAGATGATGTCATAATCAATTACGTAATGAATGATGTGGTTAAGTTTGTCACGAATGCTTAATTGATGACAGACTAAGCATTGTTGTATGAATTGTATGTTTCCACTATTTAATAAACATGAATAGTTTTCTGGAAATTGATTATCTGGGAGTTCAGGGATCGATCGATCCTGACATGGGCAAAGTGTGGGTGGAGCTTAGCTAAAGATGCGAGGGCCATAGCTAAAACTAGATTCCTCTATCGGCTAATGGGTAGGGCAGTCCCTGAAAAATGACTGCACAACATACTTGTTATTAATAATCAATAATAAATAATACAATTATCTTGTATGCTGAATAACGACGGTACTGCAAGATTAATGAGCGCATTATACATTTTGTTATTACGCATCAACAGCTGTACAGGTAATCACATTTCACGTTTTCTAGTTTTTGCTAGATCACAAAATCAATACAATTTACTATCAGTAAGTCCATTGACAGCCTAAGGAGGTGCCATAATGCAGTCACCTACTTCTGGAGCCAACAGATGGTGGTTCATTAAAGTGGCTAGAAATATGGCCACCCATCTTAGGAAACCACAATCATTTGGTCCTTAAAATAGAGTTCCATTCCTAACTATGGCCCGCCCATTGCTAGCTAAGCTCCACCCACTTTATAGATATGTTTGATTCGATAAATACATAACACTTTGAATACTAGTCAGTCTAGTGATCAATTTTTAAAAGATACCCTTATCATGGACCGCTAATGAACATTTCTCAACATCACTTCATAAGCCGTTTTGGCCGGCTTCAATAATCAGATTTTTTTCTTCTCCCAGGTGAACTAAAAATTGTCTTTTGGACACTACATGGTCATTGATCATGATCACTCTAGACTTGAGCATAAATGGTTAATGCAGTACTCTTGGATATCGTAGGTTCGCGGCATCTGTTGAAGCACTAAACCTAGGAAATTTTTTAATGTCAGGAGACAACAAAATGCATTATAAGCAGCTCTTTTATATTGGCTTCTTTCCCATGTGTCTATATATCAGTCTTTAACCCTTACCACTCTGATGTCAACATTCTAACTTTTACTGTGTCAGTAGCAAAGATGCTGGTGTACATTTTTCAACAATTTTGGTGGACGATGTTGCTGTCTACGACAGCCACATCGTCCACCAAAATTAATGAAAAATGAACTCAAGTTCATCTTTTAATTTAATTTGGAAAATTAAGATTTTGACATCAGAGTGGTAAGGGTTAACGCTTTAACTCTCAAATAGGTTCAAGAAACTATAAATTTGTTCATAGAAAATGTCCATTGGCAGACTAAGAGAATATTTTACAAATTTATCGATAGAGTGCCTGACTCGGTTATCTAAGCCAGTCATTCCATTGACAAATTAAAATAAATTCATTTCTTGTTTTGCAGATGGACATTTCTCAAGACCAAAGCAGAAGCCGGTTTTGGCTTTATGAGCGTTAATCGGTTAACTAAAATTCTAGCTGTCCATAGTTCTATAGTAACTGAAAACACTGCATAGTAATTGTTTTTACCTATTTATGGTCCAACAAAGGGGAGGTAATTACTATTATCAATAAATTTTTTCATGAATAACCATCAAGGGCATGAAGCGAGGTAAATGCTATTACTTCTAACAGTTTAATGGTAATCAGACAAAAACAGCAATTGCAGTGGTTTTGAGGACTGTCCATTTTCTGGACATGAGATAATTTTTTGAGAATTTACCATAGGAATGCCTGGCTCGATAAGAGCCAGTTATTCCAGTCAAGTTCAAGAAGAACTCAGCGCAATTAATTGTCTGTTCTGTCTCCTGTTTGTCTCAGTGCCCTTTGACCTGCTGACCTCTGTGTTATTATGATACTTCCTAACATTATAGGTAACCATGTATTCAAGCTTAGTTCCAATAGGATTAACCAATCCTGAAATATAAATGATTTGCTGAATGGAAATACAGACATGACAGAGGTGAAATATCAAGGTTATGATGACCTTGACCTTGAATCTAGTGGTCACTATCAGCACGCAGCTTCTTTATTTTATAGGGGACATGTGTCGAAGATTGGTAATAATTCTGATATATATATATATATATATAATTTGCTAAACGGAAAAACTTAAAGCTGAAAAAGCAGAAGTAAAATAGCAAGGTCAGAATGACCTTGACCTTTAACCTGGTGACCTCCATGTCACCATCCTGTATCCTTTTGGTATAAGCAACCATGTATCCAAGTTGTTCCATTAGTGTTAAGCAATCCCAAAATATAACATGATAAGTTTTGCCAAGTCTAAAAACTTAACATTGAAAAATAACATTTTGTAGAGGTCTGAATGACCTTGACCCTTGACGTTGTGAGTTCAGTGTCAGCATGCTGCATCCTAACATTGTAGATAACAATGCATCCAAGTTTAGTTCCAACAGGATTAATCAATTGTGAAAGATAAGCCGAGAAGTTTTGCTATGTGCAAAGTCTTAACATTGAACAGTTTTGTATCAAGGTCACAGTGACCTTGACCTTGTGACCTCAGTATCATCATGCTGTTTCTTAACCGCATAGGCAACCACACAGCCAAGCTTAGTTGCTATAGGATTAAATGTTCCTGAAATATAAGCTGTAAACGAAAAAAATTAACACTGTTGACGCCGTCATCATCAGAAAAGTGACACATGTCTCGCTTTCTGCTTCGCAGGCAACAGTCTTCTCTTGGCCAGTAAATGAATATTCAACAAGAGGGCCAAGGGGCCTGAATCGCTCACATGGAACATAGGCATTTCAACTAGAAAGGCCCTCAGCTATAAGTAGAGCCCTAAGGAGTTTAGAAGATATGTAACAAGAACACAGCGGCCATGTTTCTTTATGTATCAACTTCTCTTGAACACACTTTAATGGCACTTAGTTCGTAATCATATTTTCCAAATTTCAGCCCAATCCCTTCAGCGGTTCTGGAGACGAAGTCGTTTTCATGAAAACCAGCTCATTCAAGATGACTGCTATAACATTAGGCCAATCAAGTTTCCTTGAACAAACTTGGTTCAGCTGTTGCCATAGATAACCTGTCATGAGTTTTGAATCGATCCACCAAGTGGATTCGGAAAAGAAGATTCTTAATGGGGTTTAAAAAAAAAATCGGCCAAAATCCAAGATGGCCGCCAGACAAATTGACCGACCATCTTCATTTGAACAGACCTGTATCTCTATGCCCTAAGGATACTTTCTGCCAAATATACTTGACATCAGCCCAGTGGTTCTCGAGAAAATATTTTTAATTTCCTATTTCTTTAGTACATGGGAGTTTCCAGTTGGAAAATGATCCATGATGGCTGCTAAACCATTTATCCGACAGTTTCGAAAATGGCAAATTTGAAATCAGAATACCCAACAACCTATATAAAACCAATTTTGGCATCAAAATATATCAAAATTTTAAAAATCCAATACGCTATACACTACATTTTGATTGACCAACGGCGACCATGTTTTTTTACGTATCATTTTCCCTTGAACAAACTCTTATCGGCTGGAGTCCCTAATCATATCTCCCAAATTTTGTCCCGATCCATCCAGAGGTTTGTTTTCGCGAAAATTAGGTCATCCAATATGGTAGGCAAACCATTGGCCAATCAAGTTCCCTTGAACAAACTTGGTTTAGATCTTAGCCTAAATGATATCTCATGAGTTTTAAAATCAATCCCTCAAACGGTGTCAGAGATTTTTAAATACGTCTATAAAAATAGGCCAAAAGCCAAGATAGCCACCACCCAAATTGGCCGATCGGCTTCATTTGAACAAACTTTGACTTCTATGCCCAAAGGATGTTTTCTACCAAATATAATTGCAATCGGCCCAGCCGGGGAGGGGAAGACATTTTAAAATTTCCCATCGCTAGTATGGGAGCGTTTGGCGAGAAAATGATCCAAGATGGCCATCAAACTGTTTATCCGACAGGTTCCAAAATGACAAATTTGAAATCACAATACCCCAAAAAACATCCAATTTCGGTTTCAAAATCCATCAAATAAAAAAATCCAATGACTGCCAAACACACTACCTTTTGGCCCGGTGATCTTTTGGAACTTCCCTGCATGGATTTCAATGCAGCAGCAAGATAACAGGTGAAGTGCGCTGGAGATAGACCATCTCCCTGTGGGGAGCCGATTAATTTCTCAAACCCTACAGACTTTACTTGACTTTACTCTTATTATGAGTTGTCTGTAATAAATACACAGTCTAACACAATGGACCATTCCAGGTTTAGTTATGCCCCGCCCATCTCAAGCTAACCTCCACACACACTTGTGTTGGGATCGATTGATCCCTGAACTCCCTGACTATCAGTTTCCACAAAACTATACACTCAGGTAAGCTGTTGAATATCTTGAAACTAACAACAAAATTAGTCAAATTAGTTTTGATTATTCAACAGCATGTTTATTAAATAGTAGACATACAATTCGTATAACGTGTCAGAATATTAAGTGATTAAAACGGACTAAATCAAGTCATTTATGCTGTAATTGATTATAATGTCATCCTACACATCACGTAGTTGATTATGACGTTGTATGATGGATGGATAAACTGGAAAGGTCCATTGATGAATAACTGTACTGATTTGTTAGAATATATGTTGCAGTGTGTAGGTGGTTATATCACTGGGTTAGTTTGAACAGTCAAGTACATTACAGTGCAATCAAAATAACGATAATGTGAGGTGGTAACCCTTTAATGGGCAAATTTAGTCAAGAGAATGAATATCCATTTGCAGGCTAAGAGAGGACCAGTCTTGAAAATTTACCACTGGACTGACTGGCTCGTTTATCAAGCCAGGTATTTCAGTGGAAAATTTTCAGAAATTAAATCTCTTTGCCTGCAAAAGGACATTCCTCAAGATCAGTGCCGAGGTCCGTTTTGGCTGGCTTGACCATTAAAGGGTTAATGTAAGTACCAATATTTTGAATGACCATCAATTTTATTCATAACGTATTCAACAAATACTTGATGTAATTAGATTTACCGAAAATGTTAGGGTATGTGTGCGTAAGTATATAACCAAATTAAGAAATTGCATTAATTAGTTATTAATATACAGTGTATGAGGGGTATGGAGATGCTTCCTGCACATTCATTGGTTAATAAGTTTTATCAACCAATTAAAATTATGCGAAAAACATGCCTCTATTCATTTATTGTCCAAGAGATGTTTTGAAAACTTGCCACGGGAATGACAGGCTTGATTACCGAACCAGTCCTTCCAGTGGTAAATTAAAAAAAAAAAATTCTCTTGACCTGCAAGTGTATCTATCTGAAGACCACGACAGCATTCAGCTTTAACATTAACAGATTATTGTATTCTAGTGAACAACAAGAGATGGTGTTATTTGTGTTGTCAAATGAAGGTGATCATGCTTAAATATATGTGAACCCGTCTCACCGACGCCAAACACCATTAGGACCGGCTTTACAGAACATGACATCCGCTTCCCTGAGAAATGGTTCAACATGATGAATAAACTTGAAGCGTGGAATATATTAAATACACACATAGAAACAAAAATAATACGAGACAAAACAAACACATTTTTAAAGTAAAACAACGATTTTGTTCGAGGTATAACTAATAATAAGTGCTATCAGACAATAGCAAGTGTCAACATTTGTCAACATGGTTCTTCAGAAACCGGGTTCTTCAGAATCAGAAACATGGTTTTAAGGCGAATGCACATGCGAAGCTTTGTAAAGATACGCTCAATAGGACTTGACTTATCATCCAGACATGACTTATCATCCAGACATCTAACACAAAGTCATTAACCCTTTACTGGTCAAGCCAGCAAAACCAGCCTCTGCAGTGCTTTCAACATAGGTCTATTTCAGACCATGAGAAAACTATTTTTGCAAATTTATCACTGGAATGCATGCCTCGATAACCGAGCCAGTAATTCAAGTGATAAATTTTGAAAAAATAATCTACTGGCCTGCAAATGGACATTCACTTGGCAAAATATTTACATTTTCTTGACCAATCTAGGGCTAAATGGGTCATCATAATTTGAATTCATTACCCCAAAATCAAGCTTCTTCAACCCAACCCATGTCCTAGGGGAGGGGGGGGGGAGGGGTATACAAGACCTGAGGATGACGACCTGCTCCATAGTAGGTTTTGAGTTGTCCAATGCACCACGATAACAGTAAGTAGGTCACCATGAATATGGCATTAGGACCGCACACCCACCCCAAAAAACAACATTAATAGGGTTCCTTGACACTCTCAATGGCAACATTGCACCCAAGCTTGGTGTAAATACGGCCAATAACAAGAACACTGAAGTGTACAATGTCTCTCCTGCAAAAGCAAGGATAGTCTTGATTGGCAAAGCGAACTTGGCATGGTTTGTAATACACATATTCAGTAATGCACCAACAAACAAATGTAACCAATCAAACATGGACATTTTTTAACAAACTGCAGATAGTCTGATCTTGAAATCTTTTTCTATATGAAGCTAGTAATGATGCAGATAGTACTCTTGCATAGTATATAACTGTGCTGTAACTGCCGCAGGACCCGGTCTGCCCATGACTAAATAT